>OX422207.1:388299409-389533409 GCA_949130495.1 Sambucus nigra | reverse complement strand
TCAAAGAATTTGAGGTTATCTTTCCTCCTGCCATAAGTTCACCTGCTCCCGAGCCTGTTTGGGTCCCAGAAGAGTACTAGCATTCACCGCATGCCCCACCTACCAATGGAAATATGTCATCTCAATTATCTATTATGAAGCTTTCCCTACCAGGGGCTAACCCGCGAATAGCCACGGATCCTAAGGAGAACTACATGGACCACACCCATATGTCTCCTTATCCCAAAGTAAGACTACTAGAGAAGTTCAAGATTTTAGACATCAAGAAATTCAAAGAAAGTGGGCCGTAGTTATAAAGCCTTGAAGCTATCACCAATCCATAACCTTTATTGGTGCCTCCGAAGAGATAATGGCTAAGATGTTCTAGCAGATCTTAAAAGAAAGCACGTTTCATTGGTTTATGTACCTCAAAGAATCTAGGATCTGTAGTTAGGAGGGTGTCACCTGAGATTTCAAGTCTCAATACAAGTACAATGAGGACCTAGAGGTAATGGGCTAAAATTTAGATTTTTTTAAACAGATTCCTTGGGAAATAGTCACTCGCTTCATAGGAATGTGAAGAGATAAAGTTGCTACCATGACCAACAGACCCTCCGAGTTGGAAAACATTAGTATTATAAAGAAGAATTTCTTACCTCATATTCGAGTATCCATGTGAGGACAATATTACCCACACTTCTGAGCCCTTCGAGAGGCTGGTGTAGAAATTAAGGAAGGTGTTACCAAAGTTGAATTCGAGCCAAAGAAAGTGACTAGACAATTCACTCCCCAAAAGTATGAGAAGCCCACTAGTGCTATAGCATAAACCACTAACAACATTTCCCAACCTACTACCTATTGGGCACCGAAAAGTTACCCCAATACTACCAAGAAGGAGTACATTGAGTTCCATACCCCTCTATCAAAAGTATACCAGGACATATTGAGTCGAAACCTCATCAAACCCTTTGACCCCCGTTTATTGACAAATGCACTCCCTAATAACTTCAAATCCAATGCCCGTTATGATTTCCACCAGTCTGCTTGTTATCCTAACCAATGCTTCCACCTTAGAAATGTGATCCAAGGCCAAATTAAGTGGGTTATCATCGCCCCACCAGTAAATCCTAAACCTAATACAACTCATAACCCACTTACAGCCCATACAAATGCTATCTTTCTAGAGAGTGACCTATAATTTGATCCACCTACTCAAATTGTGCCCAGCATAGTACTCATCGTACCTTTAATCTCACCGAAACCAGTCAATGTCTGCCCATATTCTCTCCCATAGGCTACATGCTTCACCGATTAAGATTTGTTACTCTTTACAAGGGCCTACATTGTCATTCGTACCTAGTCTGAAGGAAGAGACATGGAGTTACCAACTTTGTTGAACCAACTCTTGTAATTTGTGGTGAAATTTCCCGCCGAGATGACTGTTGATTATTGCAAATTCAATGGCCTATTCATGAAATCCCAAAAATGGGCTTAGGAATCAGATGAATAGGTGGGACGTATTAAAAAAGTCAGCCTAAATGATGTGGTACAATTAATGACCGATGCATTTCGGCAAACAAATGATATTTTTAGCATTAATGAGCTACTCATCGCTTTGAAGCTTCAAGAACAGTTGGTCCCTTCACTCCTACACCTACCCACTGAGTGGGAAGATTTGAATGATGAGGCCATTGAGGTTGTTGAATGTATTAATTTCTCATGCCAAGAGGACATTGTCACCATCGAATGGGGGGGATGACTTCGAGAGTTCAGATGACAAACCCAATTGGGAAGAATCTAGTCTAGTATTCAGTCTGTGAGTAATGATATCCTTCGAAGATCTGTTGGCAAAAATAAATAAGGTAGCCATTCAGCCAAAGGTAGATGAAGACATGGGGTTCTTGTTCTTCCCTGCCTCAGTAAACCACATGACTAGGTCAATGAGACACTACAAATATCCGATTCCTCATATGGCCGAGATAAATAAGGGAAATGTAGTTGCCAAAGAGATGCCCATATAAAAAAATGACCATTGAAGAGAGAAAAGTCCTTGGCTAACTAAAGTAAACCCAAGACAATATCACCCTATGGGGGCTTTTCATGTCCTCCCAATTGCATCAAAATGCTTTGATAAAATTCCTCGTCAGGCTTATAATTCTTATTTACACCATTTCTGAAGAAGTTGTAAACATGGTTGGGTCCTTGACCTCTTCTAAACTCCTATCCTTTTTCAAAGAAGAGATCCCTAAGTTTGGCCCTGATCACAATTACACCCTCAACATTTCCATCGAAGTCTTGGGAAAGACAGTCCCACTCTCACTTGTTGATAATGGATATACTCTTAATGTTTGTCCTATAAAAACCTTCAATTGATTAGGATTAAAACTCAGTGATCCCATTCCCACTTTCACCACCATGCATGCTTATGACAATACCTACCGAGAGGTAATTCTAAAAAAAACAAGTGAAACCACAAGTGCACCTACACCTCCAAGGTTCCTTAAATTCCCTAGCAGTGTCTCCACTGTTGCCATCAAGAGGGTTTCTCGGGATCCACCTCGGGAGATATCCCTCGAACCCGAGAAAATTCTCGAAATGGCCAAAGTGAGCATTTGGATCTACCACATGTTAAGTTTTCAGTGACCAATCATTTGAAAGGAAGTATGATGATCTCCTAGTCGTTTGGGATTTTGATAACCCATCCTTGAGGGATCCCTATGACTTAGAGTAATATGAGGAATTAAGGGATTAAAAAATTTTGAGGAAGAAATTCTCTAATGAGAAAATAATGTCCCCCCCCCCCCCCCCCCAAAAAAAAAAACATTTTTATAATACTCATGTGATTTTGTAACTTGGTACGACCTGTTTAGACTTTAGACTTGTTAAGATGGATATTGGGTCAAATTTGAGTAAGGTAGTGGCCCTGGTGTGATTAAACTGGATTTGTATGGCTCAAAGTTTTTAGTCATAATTATGGTTGTCATTCAAATGAGTGGCCTCATCGTTCGAACGAGGAAAGGCCTATTGTTCAAATGAGGTTTGAATGACTATCTAATGATAAGGACCTGAATGATTTCTATCATTCTCTAGAATCTCGTTGGAATGCCCTAGTTCTAACGAGGTGCCTTATCGTTCGAATGAGGAGTAATTTCATGTTTGAACGAGATAGTATTCGATCTTATAGCCAGTGTTTGACTCTTGTTAGAACTCTCACACAAACGAGAGGGTATCTCATTCAAACGTAATCCAAAGTCATTCCAATGATTGGACAAAAATAAAAAATGTTTTGCGCATTTTAATGTGCTATCACGACATGGATTGTCGGATTGCATGAGTTGTCGAGCTCTCAAACATGGGTTTAAGTCTTGATGGACTAATGGCTTTAAGGTTTGAGTTTATGGTAATTTTGATATTTAACCCTTAGGGTTTTAAGGATATTTAAAGTGGGTTTTCGCTCATTTGAGCAACCCAGTCAGATTTTGCCTCTTTCTTCCTCCATTAACTACCATACACCACCCTAACACCGCCATACTTCTACCCAATAACACCATAGTTTAACCCTTGTCCATCACATTTAAGACTATAAAACGCATCTACACCATTTGTTGGGCAAGATATAAATTTTGGAGATGTTTTTGGTAATTTTTGAAGAAGAAATTATGAAGTTTGAAGGATTTTTTTTCATGGAGGAAACTAATATGAAATAAAATTGGTAAATGCTCCGCTTCAAAGATAATGTGGACAAGTAATATGAGAAATTAGCTAATGTCCATGTATAATGATAGGAATGGTAAATTTGAGTGATTAAATGGGTAATTATGTAACCTAAAGAGGATTTAACCCATAATTAACACAGGTGTGTTTTTGTGAAAGCCTTTCAATGGAGAACAAGTATTTTCTAATACGATGCGTGTGTGTGTTGAAGGTCTATTTTCAAGGAAAATATGAACGTAAATTCGATGTGAGTAAATGGATGATTTCGGTAAAAGAAGTATTATTTCTAAACAAATGGTATTTTGTTTAAGTATTTAACTGGGTGAGTAAATATATAATTTTTGTAGGTTAAGCAAAAAGGGTCTCTTCATAGGATTAATGTGACTTAATTTGGAAAAAGTAACATTTTTGAAATAAGAACGGTTTCGTGTATTATGTAGGTTTATGTATATGTATATGTATATGTATATGTATGTGTGTGTGTGGTGGGGGGGGGGGGTAATTGCGTGTGCACATAGGTATAACGTGTTGGAGTCTAGTTGTCTGCGATTTCGTATTTTGAGAGCGTTTTACAGGTAAGCATCATTTTTGTTTTATGTTAGTAGATCTAAATGTTGGGACTTCAGGGATGCTTCCCACGGTTCCTAGATGTAGATTGATGTGAATCAGAATTGCATGTTAAATAAGTGAAAAGTTAATTAAATAAAACTAAACTATCAACATTATTTAGGTTGTCTCATTACACTTCACACCTAACATTTGGTCCAGACCGAGTTAACCGACGAGTAACCCATAGATCTGGGCTAGAGTGTTACATAATCTTGTATAAAAATCATAGGTAAGTCATGCACACAAAATTAAATCATTATCGTGTGAACGTAGGTCATGAGCACGGGTCTAAATTATAGTTGTGTGAATGGTAAAAGCACGTAAGCCTAAAAAAGTTTATCATATCAAAATAAGTCCTGACTAATTATGAAATCTGTTTAAAAAAGATTTTAGAATCGCTGATATTGTTTTAGACATTTCAAACATTTGTTCCATCAATTTTCGAAGTTCTCACACATTTTTAAAAATATTTTGTGCATGTGTGTGTTTAGCCATAATCAATTCACATGTTTTAAAAGGATGTAGTATTCACTTTAAAGTGAACGCTTGGCAATGGAAGTCTTCAATTAGCGGTGGTGCATTATCTTTAAACTTCAAACTTGAAGGTTCATATAACCTAAACTCGACCGTGCCTCACTCATAACTAATCAAGTCTATTTGACTTAAAAGACTAAATAACTCAAATATTTTGACATGATAATAATCCACCTAATATTAATTACAAAATTACATTTCAATATCGAATGGGAGAAACATTTGAAAATAGGGAGAATATGATTGAGGGTAAATGACATCATTTATATACACTTGTGGTGTTTATATTAATATTTATATAATTTAGGGGGAGTTTTCGTATTGGAATAGATTGCTCACATGTATATTCCATGCTTTATGGTTCATATTGATATTATTTTGAGGATTATCAAGATGGGGGAATTGCTCCGTATGTTATCATACAAGCATGATTATTTGGTGTTTGTTCATGATTTGATAGGTATTGACATGAGATTGCGACTCCACCTAACTTTGATTATGTTGTCGGTCTATAAGATTATATGTGTATTACTACATTCTTCTCTTATCGTATTGCTAACGTGGAGAGAGTTTTGATTGTCATAAACAAGTATTTTGAAGTCTGGCCATGAAATAGCCAAAGTGGGTCCATTTATATTTGTTTGGTTGGATAATTTCATTTTCAATGCAATTGAGTCATGTATTGTCAAGTAGAAATGCTTGATTTCATATATACATTATTAGTTGATATATTCTTACATCGATGACCATTGAATATTGAAGATTAGATGTGGCTCTTCAATAACAAACACATATGTTATTACTACGTTGAGAAATATCCTTTTATAGGTTATCGGTTAAAATGCCTAAGGCTATGTACACACGAACATAACTTCACTTTACTTTGAAAATAATATTTGAAATGAAATAATTGATCTTATAATATTGGTAAGTGGCGTGTTTATCCTAAAGGGAAAGTCTAAGATTTGAAAGTGCATCCAGTATGGGTAAATATATTTCTTGCCTATACGAATGGAAGTGTTTTAACGCTATGCACACCGACAACACATATTAAGAATGTTTTGACTTCTTTATAAAATTATGCACATGGATGGATTTAGTACCTATATCTGTGACCATCATGTTTTAGATATCTTTTTCTTATTACAAAAAATGTATGCTCGTAGGTCTTTTTAACCGTGCACAGAGAGCTGCCAGAATTTTGGAATTTTTTAAAAATATAGCCTTTTCCCTCCCATTGGAGAGAAGAACAAAATTTCTCTTTACTTATCCTATACTAAGAGGGTGCCTTCGATGTTTAAAGCATCATAATTTCTTATCTTTAAAAAAATCAGTTTTTCTATTCACAATTGAGAGAAAACAAGATATATACTTAATCTTTTGAGAGTGTTTCTTGATAAAAACAATATAGCCTAGATTCATTCTAAGCTAATCAAATCATAATTGAAGATCAAAACTCATGTCTACAATAGATTTTTTATATATTGGGGAGTTCAATCGTAGTGATCCTAAGGAAGTGAAGATACTTTCCTTGCACTTGATAGAATTTTTGGTGGATTTATCATTTTAATGGGGGAGAGTTCAATGTTCATCATATAATTCTTTGCATATTCTTTACAGTTGTTTATAAATTCTTTTAAGATCAAATCCATGTAGCTTCCAGCATTGTATAAATTATTTTCAAGTTGAATGATAGATTAGGATACATCTTAGTTTTTAACCCTAGATTGGGTGTTTTACTCATAAATATGTCGTGTGGATTATTTGTATGTTTTATATTGATATTAACCTTGCTAAAACACGCAACACATAAATCTAGTTTGGGTCTATAGAAATTGGACTTAGGTTTTACATCTAGTTAATTTTTGAAATAATTAACTTGGATGATCACCTCATTGAAGTGTTGATTGAAATTTGAAGTACTAATTTACCTTTTGCATTAGTCAGATGTGTTTTACACTTATTAAATTATAGATCAAAAGGTTTCACCATCTCTCATGGTTATATGTCAACTAGGATTGCTAAATTACGAAGGAATTTTAAAAATTGTCATTTTCCTAAGAGAAACCTATTAACCTCCACCCTTAGGTTCATTTGTGTATAGACAATTACACACAAACCTTCACATGATTACATTATCAAATAGGTCAATTTGAACTTTTAATTAAGAATTCATTAAAATTAGATTTAGTGTATAAAAATGAGATGTAGAGGGATCTATCTTTAATCACGCACATTAAAGAGTACACTAAGTTAATGAGAGTTTATGAGGATATAGTGTGACGTAAATCCACTTAAAAACAATACATATGAGAAGAAAGCCTACTTAGGGCAAAAAAACTTGGGATGCATGCACTACCTCACTAAATGTGGAAATAAATTTACACAATGTAGGACGTAAGACCTAATACCTGATCCTTATATGTTATTCCAACATTGAAACTTTCCCTCATTTCATGGAGAATCGAACGTACATATTAATCATGAATGAGAGGAAGTCCATTATCCACCATAAATACATATACATTTCAATAACTCCCTAATAGATCCTCAAACCTTGAATCATATCTGAAAAGATGACTTCAAATGTTCATATCACTTTCGTCAATTTGATTTAATGATGAAGGAGAGGAATGAATTGGATCTCATAAATATCCTATGAAAAATACTTTGATCTAATTATGATCTAGGGTTTTAATCGCTTAAAATAAGAGAGAGAAAGTAAGGAACTTAAAAAGGTTGAAGAAGCATTGAATGACGTTTTCATATTTAGATCGAATGAGCCTCTCCTTTTTCAATATATAGCAATAAACATTTAAATACATTTCTAAAAATCAACAGATCTGAGCGCACAATGTGATTTGATCCGTGGTCATGTACTAAATTTTCAATGTAAATTGTTAAGCCACATATTACTTGAAATTTGTCTACGAAACACTCGCCAATCGTACGCACTGTTGCTCTATGATTCTGTGCGCACGCAAGTGCACATAGACATCATGTTACAACTATGAGATGGAATTCTGATAGTACGCACACAAAAATTATTTTAACACATTCAATACAATATTTTCTCCCGTGTTTTAAAATGTGCAAGTGTGTGAACCTTAATATAAAAACCTATTAAAAACAAAAGGAAATATCTTCAAAGTATTATTGAAGATCTCATCCTTAAATAAAGTCTTCAGACCTTAAAATGATGTTCAAAGTAATTGTTCAGAATCAGGTGACTAATCACAACCTATCATATACACGATGATTGGATTATGTATTCAACCTATGAAAGACTCAATGGTTTGACATGATATAAAGACAACTTCCATATGGATATAATATTACATTATGGACATGTTTATTTAAGTTAATTGTATTTCTTTTCATAAAAACGTTACTGATACAATCACTTATATGATCTTTGGATGATACACTTATTAACATATCCTATATGTCAAATGGATATTTTGATTAATTTGTTTGTGGTTGGTAACATGATATGGTAAATATTTTCTTTTAAGTCTTATAAACATTGAGAGAAATTTTATTTGGAACACATTTTCATTTTTTGTTTCACTTTACGCTACACTATACATTTATTAGATGCCACCTTATAAGGAATTATAATTATGTATGGACCTATAAAAAGTGTTCAATGATTATTTAAGCTCATGATAGAGTGTTTAAACTCCTAGAAATACAAAAAACATGAAATAATAAGTGGCTAGCTCTACATTATTGGAATGTGTGATGTAACCATTTACCCAGAAATAATATCTCGTTTTTATATTTGAGTGAAACAAATAACTTGAAAAATAATTTTAACAAAATCAATGTCTAAAATAATCCTATCTATACAAATTTGGACAAAAAAAGCCACATATTTTAACAAGAAATTGATTATTGAGGCTAAAAATGTGGTTGTTGAAAATAATTTAAAAAAAGGCTTATGAGATTTCACTAGAGTCAAAGATTTTTGTCAATGTTTCATGATTCATTATCTTAATTTAAGTCTAGCTTGGTTATTTTTCTCAATGGTGTTCGTTTTTCTTGCAAACGAAATATGGCCTTGTGTTCTTGGTTGATAAATCTAATAATGTTATTAACCTTTCTTGATTATTAACATTTGTGATACACTCTAACTTTTGGTACGTAGAATAAAATTATTCTTATGTTTTTCCTTATCTGAAAATGATTTTGGATTTGTTCTTTAATTCCATATATTTGTGTCCATCTTCTTGTAAAACCTTTTGTTTAGAGTATATTAAGTAAAAAAAATTCTTATCCTATTTTTTTATCCAACATTATATTCGATTTTTACTCATTCTTTCTCCTTGTGCTCTAAATTAAGTTAAATTCCTTTTTATGCCTTAACCTCTCTTTTTATTAACTTATTTCGATTGTCTATGCCATGACAAAAGGGGGAGATGTTATTAGTAGGGGGAGATTATGTGAGGGAGATACCATGTTTAGGGGGAGTATTTACGATTGCATAATTCTAGTTATAATAACATATAGGACAATAAATTATTTAATTATATATTCTACTGTTGCACTAACTTTAGCATATGTTTTTATTTAAACATTCGTATTTTGGTTGGTTTTCTAATATGTGTATGAAAATAATATTCAAGTTTTTGTTGAAAATTTGCGTGTTTTAGATTCATGTAAATGTAATATATATATAGTTTTTCCCTTTGGTCGAGAAAGTCATCAGCGATATGTTTCTTTCATTTTTGTTAATATTTCTTTATGTCTCTTGTCATGGAATAAATGAATGGGGAGATTGTAATAGTATAGTGTACTCATGTGCCTATATTTTTGGATTCATTTATTTCAATTTCTAACACATATATAAACCCTTTCCAAGAGGTTTTTATTCTACTGGATAACTTCATCAACTTTCAAGATCTTGAAGCTCGCCTTTTCACATCCTCATCGTCACGTTCATCAAATATTTAGGGTGAAGGTAAAATAACCTAGAGAATAAATCTTTCTCATTCTTAGGAAACAATGGGATCTATAAATACACAGGCATGTGTTGGGAACGAGCGCTTATGCTACGCATGCCCAAATTTAATTAAGAGTCCAAGTCGCAGAAGAATCTCACTATACATCACCTATAATGGATGAAGTTGATAGAAAATAAGTTTGAACTCATAGGGATGGCTATTGATGGAGATCAAGACTCTCCTAAGCTCCCCTATAAATGTAAACCCACTCCCCTTTGAGGAAGGCATGTGATATTTTAACATTGAGTAGTACTACAACTTTGCTGACCAGTTCTCTAAAGCAATAAAGAACAAACCCTAAACCCCATGAATGTAGGCACGTTGCTGAACCACGTACATATTGTGTTTTTCTTGTGATTTCATTCATTTGTCTGATATTTACTCTTATATGGCTTGTGTGCATTGGAAACTATAACCTGTAGGAAATTACAACCTATAGAAATTATAATGAAATATATTTTTCAAAACCATTGGGCGTACGTATGTTTGACGTTACCAAATGTCATAGTAAATTTATATATATTAAGATCTATTTTAAAATAGGAATTCGTATGTAAAACACAAAACATTATCTCTAGCAAAGCCTCTCTTTGTTGGTCGCTAATGACTTGACTTTAATTTGTTAAAATCCCTTCCTCGGGTTGCAACCTATGTTTTCAAATGGTTCTCTTTTTTGAAGTATTTCATTATTTCAATGTAGTGCATTCTCCATTAGTTACCTGAGTCATTCTTCTTGGATAATTTCTCGAGTCATCGTCATGACCTAATGTTTTTGAGGATTACCTTTAATGAAGAATGAAAATCTTTGAACCATTTTTGGCAGATCAATCTTTTAATATTTTTACAAAAATATACTTTCGGCCGATTGAACATATTAGTTCACTCCTTCACTTACTCTAAGCATGGTGATAGATTAGAATTGTGTGGATTCACTTTATTTTGGGAGATTAAATCATTACAAATGTTTTTAAATCTATTAAATCTTCATTTTCTCTTCTTCACGTAAAAAAGCACTTCTTAAATATTTGAAAAGATGAAATATCAAGAGGGAGAAGTTAGAGTTTTTAGTTCATAATTTTTAACAATCTAAAAACCTTTTAGGAAAAGAATATCAATTCCATCCATTTCATCTTTTTTCTTCCTTATGTTCTTTTCATTTGATCACCTCATTTTTTTAAGTTGATGAATAACAAAAAGGAAGAAGAAAATTTGCGCCCTCATACATATTTGTCACTAAAATATTTTTACAACTTATGACCTTTATTCCTTGGGAGATTTCTAATTGCGTGGTTCATTTTTCAGGTTTTAAATACTTGAAATCAAGATATCCTCCATCTATAGCTAAAAATCTTTCAAGATTGTTGAATGACATCATTATTGATCATTTAGTTAAGATATTAGATATGTTGACATTCTCACCAACTTAATAGAGGTATCCAGATTGATAGGAATTGATGGAACAATGGTGAGGTGTTATTAAGAGCGTAAGGAGTGTAAGAAGTTTATCCCATATGCAAGTTTTTACCGGGTTTATAATGACATTGTTGTATTGGG
Organism: Sambucus nigra; assembly: GCA_949130495.1. Taxonomy (NCBI): domain Eukaryota; kingdom Viridiplantae; phylum Streptophyta; class Magnoliopsida; order Dipsacales; family Adoxaceae; genus Sambucus; species Sambucus nigra. Next base: position 389,522,013 of record OX422207.1, on the reverse strand, counting down.
CTGAGATTTCTCCCATTGGTAGATTTTTTCCTTATACATCCAGTGTTTAGTGTTGATTTACTTTTCATCCTTATTTAATATTCATACTTTTAAGAAAATTGAAGTATGAAGTTAATGGTGAACCATTGGTAAATCTTGTTACATAAACATTTAGGGTGTGCTCTTTATTTGTTCACGATTAAAATTTGAAAATAGTTTAATTTGGTAATTCTCCATTTCAGTACACAACATGCACTCTAACTTTTAGAATGATCCAACACAATTTAAGTTTTGTGTGTTGTCCATGAGAGTAATACATCAATGGATGTTCTCTAATATAATAGTGATGCTGTTACAATATAACTTTTTTAACAGTTATATTTCACAATGTGACACTCTCACATTGTGATATAACACTTTTACACTTTTGTTTTGGCAAATTGCGTGAGAGTAGAATTGTACTTAAGTTATTAATTGTTATATAACTCATAATATGACACATGAATCGTACATCAAGTCATATAAAATTTCAAGAAACAACATAAAGTCCGTAAGTTGTTACACCGTGCACTAGAATTGTGAGTGTAAGGGGCTTAATATTAATTGTTATACTCCTATGCATTAACAAAATAAATATATTAATAGACATTATTTTGTTTCAATTTACGACAAACCAAATGGTGCTTTAGTGCAAAATTCGACATCAATTTCGTAATTTTATGTTTTCTCATGGATCCTTTTAGAAATAGTTACGAAAAATATTATCTTTTTTTAATGCATGAATATATATAAGCGGACTTGACCTACGGCAATTGAATTTTGCCGAAATAAAAAGGACCCTGAAATGTAAAACAAATTATACATTTATAAACTTAACTTTTTTGGTTGTGGCCTAGAATATTAAATTGAACACTATTAAATGCCCAAAATAATGAAGATATAATTAGTTAAGAATAAAGCATGTAAAAATTTAAGGATCCCAAATATTAGTTAAAAATAAAACATGATTACCCTTTTAAACCTTTAGGTTTTTTTTCTCTACTTTGACAACAACAACCTCTCTCTCTCTCTCTCTCTCTCTGTCTTTATATATATATATATATATGAAATACTATTTTTATGATTTTCTAGGGTTCTTAGCGCATAAATTGATAAGTATAATATATTTTACAATGAATTGATCCTATTTTTTTCACATTTGTGGGGCTTGGTTTTTTACTTTCTTGATTGAAAGGTTTTTTCTCTTTTTATTTACAATTGGTATTGGAAAGGGACCTAAAATTTCTACCTTTAGACCCCAATGATCATAGGGTCGACCATATATATATATATATATATATATATATATATATATATATATATATATATATATATATATATGACAATCTCCAATACATATCAAGTATAGATACAAAGTATACATATTGAGATATTTAAAATAGCAAACAATTGTTCTTGAGTTGAGTTTTTATGTGGTATTTGAACATTTCAAGGGACTCGTATAAAAAAAATCATCTCAAAATAATGTCTTATTCTATTTTAAAAAATCGGCCAAACTTTCACACCTTATAAAGTATTTTAAAAGCCTTGGCCGATTTTTTTAAAACAGCAAAAAAATATTTTAAGATGATTTTTTTATATGGGTGCCTTAAATGATTAAATACCACATAAAAAATTGAACTCATTTGTTTTTAATAATTTAGAAAAATAGGTTTGCGTCAGAAAGTATCTGTACTTGGTATGTATGAGAGCCACTCTCTCTCTCTCTCTCTCTCTCTCTCTCTCTCTCATACATATATGTATATATTGGGGGGATTATTCGGCCAAACACTTGGATGGGACATGTGTCCATTTTGATCCTCTCTAGGGGATAAGGATGGGTGGAGTAGACCTGCACAAATTTTGGAATTATATACAGTTAATCAGATCGAATAACTATCTAAAGTCATTAAGTCCTTCTCAGCTCAACCTCTTTTCTTTTTTCTCTAAATTTAACCGTCACCCCAGTGAAAAGGAATTGCAAGATTTATAATCAAGAGATGATTATTAAATATAATAACAACACCCCATGTATGTAGGCACATTGTCAACCCACGTACATATTGTTCTTGTGCGTGATTGTGCATGATTATATTATGCTCTCTTTAATTGTGCTGATCAGATACTAGTAAGACTTTTACCACTTAAAATTGGAACCATATCTGGGAATCAAAATCTTTTTTCTCAGACAAACGAATCCAATGAGCAACCATGTCTCACTAACACAACCAAAACTCGCCATCTCATGACAGTCAGCTGAACGATCAGATTTATTTTAAGGCTACTAGGGTTAGTCCTGAAATATAACCCAATAGGAGCCACAATACTCACTGCTCGTGCCATCGCCCACTGAAAGATCAAACTGTGGAAAGTAGTGAGCTACCATGATGTAACCATATATATAGGATCATGGACGCCTAAGCCATGTCTCCAACAAGAGGATAATTCTCATCTCTAATGTCACTTAAAGAGGATTCAGGAAGAACTTCATGGGGATAAACAAAACCAACATGATATCGCCCTAGCCTTGTCCATCAGGCGAGTAAAACTAGCGATCTAAGAAGCAGTTCACATCATAATCAGGAACACTCCTATTGTTGGCGATCACCAGATACGAGAGATCGCCAAAACATCCTATAATAGGAATGACCTTTGTAACCTTATACGAAGAGATATGGACAATCATCATGTCTATTGAAGAGTTAAAACCACGAAGCAAGTGGTTAGAAAGGACACTCATTTTCTAGATAATGTCTTCCTTTTCCTCAATAATTGAGGACTTTGATCCTCCTTAGAATTTTTCCACCCCCATATTTAGGGGTTACAATGGAAAAACCTATCCCATCAATCATATTCATTAATATCGTTACCAAATGAATTATTGGAACAACAATGAGTCTCTCATGTGTTGTATATTCCCTTCTAGTCTAGGAGCATTGAACAAAAGTGTTTTGAAAAACTTCCACAGTAATCTATCTCCAACATTAAGTAACTCGCAAAGGCCTTCTTCGTGATTAAGAAAAAGCCCGAAGAGACCTTGCGCGAATGCCCACAATGATATTAAGAAACATATAATGAGGTAGAGGACTGTTCCGAGATGGTGGTTGTGGCCTCCTTTAAGATCAGCCTACCGAGCAGATTCATGTTATTCTAATTCCTTACCAAAAAGGAGGCCATCACTATAGAAGTTCTAATGTCTATCATACAGAATTATGCTAAGGTTAAAGATTTGATGGAAGTCACTCATCAAGATAATGGTCGGCCAAAGGCGAGAAAGAATGGAGATAAGGAAAGGGATCCGAAAAGGGGGAGTAAAAAGAAGAATGGTGGATCCAAGGTTATTGAGAAAACAGGTCCTCGTAAAGCCCGCTGTTCCATTAACCCTGTTTTTAAGAAACCGATAAAATCTTAAATACTATTAAATGTTAGTAGTATTTCAAATGGCCGAAGAAAATGCTAGTAGGACCGTCAAGGAGCAATAATGTAACAACAAACCTTAAAATTACCTTGAGTCCATTTACAATCCAATAAATCACAATAAACCCAAGACTTTTGCCATTTACCAAAATACCCCTAAAGGAAGAATTATGCTAACTTGCACTCTCCTATATCAAGTAAAACCCAACTTTAACTCAAAGTTTGACCAAATGACTTATATTTTAAAGGAATATTATGTACTAGTCCATTATGTTTAAGAAATTTCATATAAGCCCCTAGACTTTGACAAAGTAACTTTGAAGCCTTAAAATATAAACAAAAACTATCAAAGGACCTAACCCAAAAGCTACACTCATGTATACTCTCTCCCCTACTGATGTGGTACCGGCTGGATTGCCAACATGGCATGTACAATATGGAGTACCAATGGTACTCATTTTTCATCAACATATACCATGGTGGAACTTTTGCAAACCAAGCTAAACTTCATCTCCCAAACCCACCAATAAACTCCTCCTCACGAACCCTATAAAAATTCCCTTACACCTCTGTAGAAACTAATTTCACTTAAGATCTATCCCGAAGTATAATTTTAAGAATTTTTATATTTCTGTCATTTTATGCTTGAATGTTTGTTTCTTCAATTTTGTTATATTTTTGCACTTATGTGCTTTCATATGAATGTTAACGTGTGGAAGCACTGAAATAGCTCAAAAACTAGAAAAATCCATTGAACCTTGATCTTCAATGGTGGATTATGCTTCCTTGACTTTGAACTAATTTCAATGTGAGGTAAGTCAAGCTTAGTTTTTCAGAAGACTAAGTGCAATGCTTAATTGAACCATAATCGAGTTTCGATACCCCAAATATAAGCCTAAAGTTTTCGAGCCTATAATTCTCAAAAGCCAAATTCAAGAGTTTTACTCCACCAAAATCCCTCAAACTAGGCTTGTTTTACAACATTTTCAACATAGAAGAAATTATTACTATGTCGGAATAAAAATCATAACTTTTAGTCTATTATGCCCTAGTAAAAAATCCGCCATGTTTATAGAAAACCCATAGCTTAAACTACCCCACCAAAATCCTTGAACCAATATGGTTGGATTCTTCTTTAAAAGTTATACAATTTCCATTAAGGAACCAACCTAAATGTAAGTCTAAAATGTCACAAATATGAGGTCAAAGTTTTAAAACTGTAAAGTCCAATGTTGAAAGGTTGAAGATGATGTGGATTACACACGCGTAAACTACCCTATTTGGAACCCTGGAAACCTTTTTTCTCAAGAAAATAAATTTTATTATTTCAATTTGTACTTTACACATACCCCCTAACCAGATTTGTAAGTATTTCAAAACACTCCCAAACTCTTTCCTTAAACTCTTTAGCTCAAATAAACCTATTTTTTGTTTTTCCAATAAACCCAAATCTAAATAGAAACAATGAAAATATAACTTTTAAAATTTTAAAATCTATATATTATACCCACTTAGTTATGATCACATTTGAATTTATCTGAAATTAGCATACTACTGCATCACATAATCATTATTTTAGGCCTATACAACCTATTTATACTGTCCATTATTTAAGACTATCCAGTCAACCCTAGCGAATTTGATGCTCAAATCAAGAATTCATAATTTCAATGTACATGATCGTAATTCAATATTAAACATTTGAACTTATGCCTTTCAAATTACTGATTTTTATATCACTTTGTGATAAATTTTAACTCATGTTTCAATTAAAAACTCTTTTGTGTAGTTCATATCTAATTTGTATATTGATTCTCTCGATCTTTTAGTCATCCCTAAACCCGATAAATCTGAGAGAGTGCGCGACTCTATGACGGAGGAAGCTAATTTAATTATATGTCAATATCCAAACAAATTTTCAATTTTTATTAACCTTAGAACATGCAACTAGGTGATTCAAATCAAGCATGTAAAGAAAATAGAATTTCAGGAAAACTCGCCACATAGCAAAACCTTTTATTTCACGTTTTACTTCACTAAAGTTTGCAAATCTCAACTTACAATACAATAGTAAAATAAATCAATGATTCCCTCTTGAACAACAAAGATCACAATCTTCCTTCAATAATGAATTCCCTCAAGAACCCAAAATGACTGCAGTCATCAGCAACGATTCTCGTAAGAATCACAAGATCAGTAGTATAGACTCCTCTACAAGAGTGACTTAAATATTGAAGTGCATTGGATTTTAGAGATGATTCACAAAGTATTTGGGATTGATTGTGTGAATGAAAAAGTATTTTGCCCTAATAAAAAATGAAGACTAAATGCAACAGTTCTGCGGTTTTCGTAAATCAAAAGTCTTAAAAAATTTCTTCACGAAAGCAGTTATTTATAGGCAAACACAAATTTTAAGGTAGCAAAAAAGTCGTTTGAACGAGAAGCGAACTTTCTTCTAATGAAATAGAGATGTTGTTCTAATGACCTTAACTTCTCTTCTAGCGAGATCAGAAAAGTTAAAACACTAAAACATCAATTGAAGCACAATCGAGGCATCTATTGAATGATATTTTAATGACATAGTCATGTCATTCTAACGAGATATCAATCTCGTTGGAATGAGACTAACTAAAATAAAATAATTTTTAAAGTATAAAATGATGTTCAAAAGACTATTTGAAAATTCCTCATTTTAATAAAAATAAGTTTAGAAAAATATCCCTATACTTAGTAAAAATCCACGAAACACAAAACAAAATCCATACCAGTATTACATCAAGTAGTGGAGTATGTTAAAGTTGCTCGATAATCAGATTCGTTTTCTCAAACATGTGAACTTGAATTGCCTTGACAGATGTAACGGGATATGCCATACTCAATGTAAATTAGTGTCTATGGACAAGTCCTATATGCTTGAGCAATAATGGAAAATTTTCCCTTATAAATCTCCCCTATGGCTATTCCGATACAAAATAGAAAAATCCAAATTATCCAACAAATTCTATATAAATCAATTACCCTCCCAGAAACTCAAACATGGAAAGATACTAAACGTGTACATGTCTTCAAAATCTTCAACTTTTCAAATATTCAAATATCCTTGCTTTCTCTTGATCTTCTTTTGGGAGCTTTGTCAAATGTGTGATTTTTAATTACTCATCGATGTGTATCTACATATAATAGACAAAAAAATATACCTTCGTGACGTATCAAGTTTGAAATAAAATAAAACTTATAATCAAATCAATTATCTCCCATAATTCAAAATCTTACTCCTCCATAATTCATAATTTGTTCTCCCCCTTTTTATTTGTCCGAAGTAGACAAGGAAAAGGATTCAAAAAATAACAAATCGGAGTGAGTCACAACAAGCATAGGAAATCATCACAAACATTTATTGTAACGCCCCGACCCGAATTTAAGGGTTGATAAAGGATTAACCCGATCCGAACCACACGCTAAGCGTGAAGTGCAATGAAACACCTTAAGTAATGTTTCTAATCGAGTTTTATTAATATTTAACGTTACACTTATTAGCATGCGAGTTTGAATTACAGTCACGACGTGATACCACCTAATGGAAGTGCCCCAAGGCCAAGTAAAGAGAGAACTAACATAAATGAAAATAAATACTTAGCTATATAACGCGCTCAAAATATGAAACTACATGAAACCTGCAGTAACAAAATGAGAGAGTGAGCTGAATGCCCAGTGGGATCTATACAAATGCAGTATAGAAACGAAAGGCAGAAAACAATACTCACACTCTACACATGCATGTGAAAGTACATATGCATCTACATATATATATTTGAAAATACGTATCCCAATGTATTAAACTATTTTATTCAAAACGTTAATTAATTTCATACACTTCCCTATCTTACCAAAATAGTCAATTTTCATCATTATGCATAAACCTAGCACTCGTTTCCCGTTAACTCACATAGTTAAACAAATAGTATCTGTTAGGGAAAACCTTTCGTTTACTTCAAAACGTTCATTAACTTAACGTTTATTAACTCTCACTAGAGTTACTTAACCATATTATAGGACTTCCATTCAATGAACGCACACACCGTGTTTAGAAAAATACTCATTTTCCTTTGAAGCCTCATATAACACACGCTTGTGTTTATAATATTTCAAACCTCATTAAGTAGGTTGACATCATTAAGTCACCTTATTTAGCTATCCCATGAACATTAAACATTTAATGCATTATTCTTGCAGTAATAAATCAAGAAATCAATACCATTCATTTATGCCTCTTTCATGAATATTCAGTTCATTACATAACATTATCTTTAGGGATTCTACCGACACACACACCCGTCACAACACACACACACGCCCGGCACCGAGTGTCAAGTAAACTACAGCTGGTTTGGGACTTTTCACCCTAAAGCATTCCCTACTTAATTAATTAACTCGGCATCATCCAATATCATTATCTTTCTCATGTGTTCGACATTTTTCATATTGTCCCCATTAATTTTCCTTTTTCGGGCCAAAGTCAAAGTCTTGGACTTAATCATCCATTTTCCATTATTCACTTAAGAAAAATTATTATATTTCCTTATGGTCCTTTTTCACACATGCGTTGATTTTTACATCGAAAATCATTTCCTCTTTAAGGACTAAAATTATTATTTTCATATTAATGCCAAAACACTCTTTAATATTTTTATTTCATAAAAATATCACACTTTAAGTATATTGCCAATTTACCATTTTTCTTTACCAAAACTTGCAACTTTATCTTTTTCAAGTGTTTTTCATAAAAATATCCCTTTCAAGTTCCCAACTTAACGCTTAGGCATTTTAGTCATTAAAACACTTGTTCAACTTCTCACTTTGCCAAAATCACACATTTATGCATTTTAACCCTTTTAATATATAAAATTGCGCTTTTTACATATTAAAGCCTTATTTCTCATATTTAAACCTACACACTTTAGTTGTGTAATTTCACAACTTAAAATCCATTTTGTCAATATTTAAATCTTTGACACTTTTTCTTTTCACACTTTGACTACACACTTTATTTTGGGTTTTTATACTTTAACATCCATTTCCCCTTTATTTACACACTAGCCGATACTATTTTCTTAATATGAATCTACACATCTTAAACCACCCATTTAAAGTAAAGGACTTATTTTACACGTAAAACTCCTTGTTTAGTGTAGGAAGACCTATTTTCATTTTACAAAATGGTGTGAACTATCCTACAACAACACTTTGGATACATGCCATATTTTTTATACTTAAAACATTATTTAACACATTTTATTCCATAAAATGTTGATAAATAGTATTCTGAAAGTTTATGTACCTTTAAAACACATTTAAAACCTTCTTTTAAGTACCCCTTTTTACTCAAAACCTTAAGAGTGTCACTAATAACCCATTAGTGAACCATAACTATTTTCCTACACTTTTTTACACCCAGTATTTGTGAAATAATATTCTGAAATTTATCACTAACATTAATCTCATGAACACCCAATTCTAATCTTGATTTCTGTACAAAAACATGGAGTAATCATCAATAAGTTTAAGACCTTAAATATGCAATAAATCATGCTAAGAACATTACCAACTTTAATTTACTTTAAAGTGATGAGTTTCCCACCAAAAATGGTCTTCAAAATGTTAGAGAAGGTTGGTGACTCCCCCACCTCAAAAAGTGTCCCTAAAGGAAGCCACAATATCCCACTCTTTAAGCTCCCAAATTAATCTTCAAGCTCCATGAACTACTCTTTCATCTCCCATGAGAACCTCCTTTTAAAAACTCCTAATAAGGCTTCCTTTAAGCTCCAAAAAGCTCTTTGAAATTTTCCCACAAGCTCTCTCAACCTTGAGGTGAGCTTTTAATGCATTTGGATATCCTTAGAGTAGTGTTTTGATGGTGGAAAGTGGGTGGGAAATGGTGGGTACGAATTTAGGAAGATGGTGCACTCTTGCTAGAGCTTGGAAGAGAGAGAAATAAACTGAAAGTTTGATAGTATTTCTCTTTTTTGGTCTTCCATGTCTTTCCCTCCCTTTCTCTTAGAACTCTCTTTTGGTATCCTTCCACCCTTGACCAAAAATCTCAGATATATGTATGTCCAAAAGGGTTCAAAATCTTGCCCAATGTCTGCATTTTCAAAGTTGGATTGGGACTACACCCAACCACCCCTTAAAAAACCTTAAAAAGACCCACAAGGGGTGTCATTTGCGTAACTCTCTCTATCTAAAAAATATTATTATTATTTTTTAAAACATTTCACTTGAGATTCATATTCCTTGCATTTTTTTGGCTAAAACATCATATTTACGATAGTCGCTTGGCCTCCCGAATTATCCCATACAAGGCGCGCAAGAATCGAGACCTCCACTCAAAACATATTTTTTTCGATTTTTCTTCGGATGGTAATATTCCTTACATTTTATGAGTCTAAATATATGGTAGGAATATTTTTTTTACTTACCAATTTTCCTAAACAATTCACGCAAAAGTGGACTTTCGCAATGTCGATCACCATCACACAATTAGTACCCAGGCTTGCGTAGTGCTCGTTGCTTGTGCGAATCACGTGAAACTTACTAGGAGTACTTAAAGTAATTATATAAACTCAAAATAAAACTGATGTGAACCAAGAAACGTAAAACATTCTCGTTTAATCCATATTGCAATACTTTTATTCTCATACCATTTAAATGTCACATTGTATTAACCTTGTCTGTTTCACATTCGTTCCTTGATATTTTTCCCTCAAACTTAACGGACGTCCTAGTTAATATTATTAGAGATTAAATATGCATTCATGCGACACATGCATTATGGAATTTTCCCCATTCAAACTGTTTAAGTAAAATGCCACCTTACGCATCACTTGACGTGTTACACTTATATTATTTATTCCTCGAATATTCCTTTGGAAAAAAACATTAAAATAATGTTAAATAACTATTTTCTGGGTAGTGGTATTACCTTCTTCCCTCCTTAGGAAATTTCATCCTCGAAATTTATGATTATCAACTAACAAAACCGTCATCCAACAATTTAATTTCAATATTAAGTGTTTTTAACACTATAGTCTAGCCCAAATATTTCATACCATTAATTTGATACAACCATGGTGGACCCTAAGGTCTTATTGCTAACTCCAAAGAATTCCTATCATGTCCATCTTAAAAATTCCTCAAAATAATTGATGATCACAAAATAACATGCTAACACCCAAAGAACTCATTATCATGAATAATTTCGAACATCGGAATTTACAGGCCTACGTGTCGTCAAACGATTTGGATCTTGCCTAGCCTAGGAAGATACATCCTCAATATCAATAACTATTCACATCAATGATTTGGAGACAACCATTTAATCCCAATGGTCCATCCAATTGATAGCTCCTACTAGACTACATATTAAGCTAGAGTCATCCGAGGTATGACAACCCAAATACGCATAAGAGGCTACATTTTTAATCTACAAATTCCATACGCAGTGGAAAACTAGCATTTAATGTTCCATGAAGTTCTAATATTCATATCTTATAGTTTTGACCTTAAATCCACGATATCCACCGTAACCTGCTATACCCATTATCTAGCGAATGTGTTAACCTAAATCTATCAAGTACACATGCAAACCACATAAAACAAACCGTGACACCATGCGTATATACCAATTAGTGTAAAACAAATGTTCTTTTGAAGAAGAGCATACTCACGTACCATGATGCATCACCCTCAACCCAGCCTATCATTCATCACTACTGAGCTTATGCAACACTACACCTGAATATACACCCATAATTGACACAATAACATCCCATCACCGGGATTAAAGAAAACACAATAAGATGCAATGGATCAAGCGACTGCCATGACATAATGAAATAATTAAATTCAGGCAACGAACCATGCCACGCGAAGTAAGAACCACAATGTACACTGGAAGCCTAAAATTTCACTAACCTATATGTGCGCTAAAGTCTTAGCCATGGCACGTGCCCTAGATTGAATCACTAATCATGACTACCTATTTTCAAAGGCAACGACTTGGGAACCAATTCATTTGGGAAGTGAAAATGCTTGGCTTCCCTCCTTAATACTAAGGTTACTTTTTATCCTTCATATCAAAGTGAAGTTACATTTCTCATTTCTTAATGTTAGTCACCAACCTACCTACTCAAGTCTCCACAATCTCCACATGCGATTACTGACTTCCAAGCCTCGAGATATTTCTCGTCTAGTGAAACACAACACTCATAAAATTTTACCCTACAAACTATCGTTACAATCCTTAGAAACGTCCTATTTGATCCAAAATCATAACTATCAAACTAGTTACAATGAAACCTTAATTTTTCAAGCATTATCCATGCCTAATACCAAATAATTCTCCTTGCTAGAATGGTACTAAGCCATACGGGTAGGACATGTAGGTTATATAATCAAGCCTAAATCTCCATTACGAGTGATATTTTTAAAACCATGATGAACATCATTGTGTACTAAGTCTCCCTGGTGTAAAACCTAGCACGTATCAACCTATTTTAGATATTATCCATAAAGGTCATATCTTAACACAAGCTTATCAACAATCCATGGCGCTAACTCCTAAGTATTTCCACAAAATGATACGACTGAAACATACTACAACATCAACAACCTATGCATCCACAAAATATAATTCCCAATGCTCTATGGAAAGGACACCAATTGAATCCTCTCCAATGATCATGCACATTCTAGAGTACGATTTATCACGAAAAAATCCTACCAAGTATAACAACCGATCATGGACATTAAGTTTTTTTTCAAGGGCCAAACACTAACCCAATTACTACATGTTACACCAATTGTAACCCTATGTCATTGACATCATAAGAAATCCCTAAAGTTCAAACAGAGACATCCTTAATATCGTAATAAACGAAGCGCAATCTAAAGTTCACCATTACTAGGGAGTGTCTATCACTTGTACCAATAACTCATTAGCTAATCCTTAACACATATCTCCGAGGAATTAGCAGTACGGATTCACGTGCTTGTCCACAACTATAACTTGTGATCAAACTCATCATGGCATATAACTTAACCTTATTAAACACTCAGCTACGAAAACTAACTTGTCTCACTATGTAGTCATCACATGCATTTTCTAGATCACAAGCTATCACCACTATAAAACTTTTAATAGGTTACGGGTCATCGGGTACTACCTATAAAATTTTGGGCCAATCCCCTTAACTCCACAAGAGATCCTATTCCTCAATACCATTTCATTTTTCAAAAAACATAATTCAATACCCCCATTTCTAGCATTCGTTCCTAAATTACCCTGAATCAATATGATTATCTAAACCCAAATCATAATCAAGTCACTTAGTCATTGTAATTTCCCTAGAATTAGTTATTCATAAGTCACATTACTTAGTCACCTACTCCCGTAAGTGAAACCAAAAGCATAAAAGTTAAGATACACCTAAAATCATTAGGAGTTTCTAATCATTAAACTTCCACATGATACATCTCATAAAATCCTAAGGTGCCACCACCTTATGGCCTACACCAAAACCCGATACTTGATAGCTAACACTAGTAGAACAAATGAAGTGGAATTACAATGGCTACTAACTTCACTGATCACCAACTCATAGAGAATGGCACAATGTTCTCAAGACCTCGAAAATGAATCGAAACTGTCAACAGGCAAGCATGACTGGCTCCAACTAACAATGATGCGGAAAGATCCACTACCGACCTCACCACCTCACACCCGAAAGGAACATGATCTTAAAGCTCCGATACTAAGTTATAACGCCTCGATCCGAATTTAAAGATTGATAAAGGATCAAGCCGATCTGAACCACGTGTTAATCGTGAAGTGCAATGAAACACCCTAAGTAATGTTTCTAATCCAACTTTATTAATATTTAAAGTTACGCTTATTAGCATGCAAGTTCGATTTATAGTCACTACGTGATATGACCCATTGGAAGTGCCCCTAGGCCAAGTAAACAGAGATACTAATGCAAATACAAGTAAATACTTACATGTATAACGCGCTCAAAATATGAAACTCCATGAAACCTGTTGTAACAAAATGAAGGAGTGAGCTTAATGCCCAGTGAGAACTATACAAATGCAGTATAGACACAAAAGGCATAAAAGAATACTCACATACTACACTACATACATGTGAAAGTACATATGTATCTACATATATACCTTTGAAAATACACACCCCAATGTATTAAATTGTTTTATTCAAAACATTATTTAATCCCATACACTTTCTTATCTAGCCAAAATAGTAAATTTGCAACATTATGCGTAACTCACACTGTAAAACAATTAGTATTTGTTCGGTAAAATCATTATTTTACTTCAAAACGTTCATTACCTTAATGTTTATTAACTCACGCAAGAGTTACTTAACCATATATTAGGACTTCTATTTAATGCATACACACACGTGTTTAAAAAAATACTCCTTTTCCTTTGAAAGCCTCATATAACACACGCTTGTGTTAATTATATTTCAAACCTCCAAAAGTAGCTTAACATCATTAAGTCGCCTTATTTAACCATCCCATGTTACCACATGAACATTACACAGTTAATGTGTTGTTCTTGCATTAATAAATCAATGCCATTCATTTATGCCTCTTTCATGAATATTTGATTCATTATATAGCATTATCTTTATGTATTTTGCCAACACATACACCCATCACAATACACACACACCCACGATTTCACGAAATTTCACCGCCCAGCTTCGAGCGCTAAGTGGACTACAGTTGGTTTGGGGTTTTTCACCCTAGGCACAGCATAACCCTGCTTAATTATTTAACCCGCTATCATCCAATATCATAATCTTCCTAATGTGTTTGATATTTTTCCATATTGTCCACATTAATTTGCCTTTTTCGGGACGAATCTAAAGTCTTGGACTTAACTGTCCATTTTTCATTATTCACTAAGGAAAAATCATTATATTCCCTTGTGGTCCTTTTTCACGCACGCGTTGATTTTTACACCGAAAATCATTTCCTCTTTAAGGACTTAAATTATTCTTTTCATATTACTTTCAAAAGACTCTTTAATATTTTTATTTCATAAAAATCTCACACTGCAAGTAAATTAGCAATTAACCATTTTTCTTTACCTAAACTTGTAACCTTATCCTTTTTCATGCGTTTTTCTTAAAAATATCCCTTTCAAGTTACAAACTCAACTCTTATGCATTTTAGTCATTAAAACACTTGTTCAACTTCTCATTTTTCCAAAATCAAACATTTTTCATTTTAACCCTTTTAATATATAAAATCACGATTTTCACATATTAAAGCCCTATATCTCATATATAAACCTATACACTTCAATTATTTGTCTTCACAACTTAAAAACCATTTTGTCATTATTAAAACCTTTGACACCTTTTCTTTTCACACTTTGACTACAATCTTTATTTTTTATTTTTATACGTTAACACCCATTTGGTCTTTACTTACACACTAGCCCATACTATTCACTAAATATGAATCCACACATCTTAAAACACCCATTTAAAGTAAAGGTCTTATGTTACACATAAAGCTCTCAGTTTAGTGTTGGAATACATATTTTCATTTTACAAAATGGTGTGAACCATCTTACAACAACACTTTGCATGCAAGTCATATTTTATTTACTAAAAATAGCATTTAACACATTTTATTCCATAAAATTTTGATAAATAGTGTTTTAAAATTTTATGCCCCTTTAAAACACATTTAAAGCCTTATTTTAATTGACCCTTTTTACTCAGAACCTTAAGAGTGTCACTAATAATTCATTAGTGAACCATAACTATTTTGCTAGACTTTTTTTCACCCAATATTTGTAAAATAATATTCTGAAATTTATCACTAATTTTAATCTCATAAAAACTCAACTCTAATCTTGATTTTTATGCTAAAACATGGAGTGATCATCAATAAGGCATGAATGAATATGTTTACACATTTAAGACCTTAAATATGTAACAAATCATGCTAAAAAATTTAACTTTAATTAACTTTAAAGTGATGAGTTTCCCACCTAAAATGATATTCAAAATGTTAGAAAAGGTGGGCGACTCTCCCACCTCCAAAGGTGGCCCTAAATGGAGCCATAATATCCTACTCTTCAAGATCCTAAATGAATCTTCAAGCTACATGAACTACTCTTTCATCTCCCATGAGAAACCCCTTTTAAAAACTCCCAAGAAGGCTTATTTTGAGCTCCGAAAAACTCTATGAGATTTCCTCCCAAGTTGCTCAACCTTGAGGTGAGCTTTACTGGTGTTTTGAGGCCCCTAGAGTGGTGTTTTGATGGTGGAAAAGGGGTGGGAAAGGGTGGCTATGAATTTGGGAAGATGGTGCACTCTGGCTAGAGCTTTGAAGAGAGAGAAATCAGTTAAAAGTTTGATAGTTTTTGTTTTGTCTACTATGACTTTCCCTCCCTTTCTCTTATAACTCTCTTTTTGTAGGACTCCACCCTTGACCTACAATCTTAGATATTTTTATGTCCAAAAGGGTGCAAAATGCCCCCAATGTCTTCATTTTCAGAGGTTAAATGGGACTACACCCAACCACCCCCTTAAACCCCTTAAAAACCCTTAAAATGACGCACAAGGGATGTCATTTACATGACTTTCTCTCTCTAATTTGTTTTTGGAAACTTTTAACTTTAGATTCATATTCCTTGCATTTGTTTGACTAAAAAATAGTATTAATATTTCGTTTGGCCTCCCGGATTATTCCATATAAGGCGCGCAAGAATCGGGACCTCCGCCCAAAACATATTTTTTTTATTTTTCTTCGCATAGTAATATTCCTTATAAATTTATGAGCCTAGGTATATGGTAGGAATATTTTTTTGTCTTATCAATTTTCCTAAATAATTTGCACAAAACTCGACTTTCGTAGTGTCACTAATCGTAAGACAATTTGTACCGAGGTTTGCGTAGAGCTCGGTGATTGTTCGAATTACGTGAAACTTAATCGAAGTACTTAAAGTAATTATATAAACTCCAAATAAAATTCATGTGAACCATGCGATGTAAAAATTTCTTATTTAATCCATATTTTTATACGTTTCTTTTCCTACCATTTAAATATCATGTCGTATTAACCTTGTCCGTGTCACATCTGTTCCTTGATATCTTTCCCTCAAATTTAACGGGCATCCTAGCTTTTTTTTTTATGAAGAGAGAAAACTACTGAATTTATTGATCTTAGAGAGAATAGCCCTCCCTAGGTGGCTTACAAAATGAGAGAAACAATTAGGAATCATTTTTCACTTACCTAGTGTATGGAAGTCTAGTTTTATCTAACAATATAGCATCTTGGATTTTTTTTGGAAACGAAGACATATGAGAAAAATATATCTTCTTTTTATTGGAAGCGCCACGCCTAGACAAAAGGTCAGCCACCTTATTTACCTCTCTAAAATGATGGGAGAAAGCAATTTGAAAATCCTTCAATAAATCCAAAATGTCATAGATGATGTGTCTTATTCTCAAAGGGGAGGCAAATGCTGATTGACAACATTTTATAACCAATTGAGAATCTGATTCAACATCTATGAGTTTGAAATATGCATTGATGGGACACATGCATCGTGGGATTCTTCTCGTTTAAACTATTCATGTAATACGCCACCTTACGTATCACTTGACGTGTTATACTTGGATTATTTATTCCTCGAATCTTCCTTTGGATAAAACACTTAAAATAATGTTAAATGCCTATTTTCTAGGGAGTGATATTATCTTCTTCCCTCCTTAGGAAATTTTGTCCTTGAAATTTATGATTATCAAATGACAAAACCATCATCCAATAATTTAATTTCAATCCTAGATGTTTTTAACACTATGGTCTAACCCAAATGTTTCATACCATTAATTTGAAGAAATCAATGCACATTTTTAGCAAAGCATCAATGTTCTTTGAATTTGGCCTAACACTTTTTATATTTGTTCTTTTGAGTGATTTTAATCTTTTACGCTCTTTTCTTTTGTAAATGGCGGTTATTTACGCAAAGATATTTTTACTTTGGTGTTTGGATCCATTGCTTTTAAATTAACACATTTACTAGAGATATAAATTTTAGCTTTTCCAATCTAGGTAATGGTTCTTATAAGTACTACTTTCATTGTCTCATTTTATCTAATTTGTTTAGTTTTAAAGATAGGATTTATATGAAAACACATTTACCAACAATTGCCAGACAAGTACAATATTCAAATAAATTTTTGCATGTGTGCATTAAAAGAAACAACAAGTCAAACATGTATAAAGTAATCGCTAATCAAATCTCAATGACTCTAAACATTATAAAGCACGTGGATAAATTTATGTTGTGTCTTAAAACACTAGTAAAAAGTCACATGGATAATGGAATGATATTGTGACTTGGTCATCTTAAATGTCCATCCATAAATAATGTAAAAAGAAATACAAAAATCTTTCTTTGATTTTCAAAAAAAAGTATCAAATTTTTTTTTTTTTTTTTTTTCACTTTTTCTAAAAAAATAGAAAATCTTTTTGTATTTTTCCAAAACTTATGAAGAAAAACAAATATCTTTTTTTTTTAGAAAAATAAATCAAAATGAAAAAAGATAAATACAATGGTGGTACATACTAGCAATATTTATGAATGATATAAACATGAAAAACATATTATGCTAATAAACAAGAATAAACTTCAATCATTAGGTCCGAAGGTGTTCTCCAAAGGAGGTGACATCCTATCAAAACATCCATCAAATCATATGAAGTTTTGACCAAATACTCAACTTGCTCTCGAGAACACTTAAAATCTCTCATGTGATGTATGGGAGCATATAAAGTAACATGTGTGGGAGTGTTTGTGGGAACACATGCAATTGCATATCATGGAAGATACCTATGAGACACACTACCCAACATAAAATAACATTCCCTAATGTGTCCTCTTTTCTTGCAATGGGAACAGACATAAACAGTCTTGGAAAACCTTTCTTAAAATGTCTAGGATGCGATATCCTATGGGGAAACGGACTCCTACGTGGGTTAGGTCGAGAACCATATGGATCTATAATAAACTCGAAAACTGGATTGAGTTCAACATGGGAAGTGGATGCACCGTCATAACCTATTCCTAGTCTCTCATTATTACCTAAGGAGGGATTGAGGAGCATAGTTACAACCTTCTTACATGTGTCCACTAAAGTGTGTAAGGACGTTTTGTCCATTGTCAATATGTATGTCGTACATCGTTTCATCGTTGAATAAATTCAAGATCGCATCTACATCAACGGATCCGAATATCAAAGCATCTTCAACATCATAACCTCTGCAAGAATGAACTTGGTAAAGTTTTGTTTTTAAGTCCCTTAAAGTTTCATACTTAGTATTGAGAAATTTTTATAAAATGTTTTTGTAACAATAAGAAGTAAGTTTTTTCAAGCAAAATGAGGTTTTAAAAAGATTTCTTTATTTTCTGATAAATCGGACCGGTCTGCCCATATTAAAAATGAACCGATCTTCCTACGGATCGATCTGCCTCCATATCGGACCGATCCGCTATGCACCAAAACCAGTAAACCCCGGATCGCATGCAAACTGATGAAGCCACTTTCAAAAACGAATCGATCCGCCTCCAATAATTTTGAACAGTTCCGTGAGATTTTTTATCACCGACTCAAAATTCCTAGATATATACCTATTTCGGTGGTGTATTTTTCAAGTCTTTGAGATAACATTTCTAAGAGTTCAAACACAACAAGACTTCGATTTTTTATGTGTTAAACATCTTTTTTATTCACACACAAAAATCCCAATTACTTTTGTGAATATTTTGGAACCCTGAACACAAGTTTTTCTATTGTTCAACCTTTGTGGGGAGATTTTTGCAACCGAGGGTTACGTGTCATTGCTGAGGGAGTCCCTACAAAGTGTTATGGCTGCGTGTGATTAAGGAGAGCTGCGATTCTTCCTTTGTTGTTTGGACTGTGAGTCCTTGGAGGGTGCTGCGTGTCTTTGTGGGTTGGCTGCACGTTGATCCATTACAGATTTCTCTATGTAATTGTAAGTTGCGATTTATATATTCATAGTGAAATAAAGGTTTTACCCGAAAGGTTTTTTTTCCTGAAATCTGCGTCTCAGCATATTGACTGTGTTGCATGCTGTATTTTTGATGGGTCAATTTAGATGCATGTTTAGGGGTTGTATTTATTTGATTTAAAAGTAGACTCTAATTAAATAAGGGTTACTTGGAAACTTGCAAATTTAATTTAATCAATTATCACACAGTAGCACTTTTCAAAGTGAATTTGATTTCGGGCACGTTCGAGATCTCTATCGAGTTGGGATGCACGGGCTTTAAGTTTCTAATGATTATCTAGTGAATATTAAAGATCTCCAGTAAGACTAGCAATGGTGTTGGTCAATTCACTCTTTTCCCAGCCTAAGACAATCAACTACTCACACAAAGAAACTTCCACCTTCTAGAGTTGACTCGTTGAGGCCTCAAACACCCTCAAAACTTATATCTCTCTCTCTCTCAAAATCTAACACCGTAGGAGACAACTTCTTATTCATCTTTTTTGTCTTCAAAGTCTCGGTGTACAGATCATTATAGGCATATTGGAGATCTCATTCTCCCTCACTTGTAATCTTATCCTCACACTCACTCGGACGGATCTAAACATCATTGAGGCTCTCATGTTTTCATGTTTCCTCATCATCGTGGGACAAACTAGATGTTCTCACATGACTATCCATGAAACCAATGCACTTTTCATGGTGATTCTCCCCCCGAATCATCCAAGTCGATATCACTATATCTAGGAGTGACCTTATTAGCAAGCACTTTGTCCTTTCTCTTTGGCATTGTAGAACACTCAAAATCCTTGTTCCCTTTGCCCTCACACTTAAAAAATCTTATATATTCCTTTTTATCACCGTTATCCTTCACCTCATCTTTCTTTTTATTTTCTTAAAATTCATTTTATTGGAAGAATTATTTTTGGAAATTTTGGGAAATTTTTTTTAAAAAAAATCACAAAAAAGGAAAAGTCATCGAAATAAACCTCACCCTCAGATTCAGACTCATAAACTTTCTCCTTCATATTTTTCTTAAATTGAGTCTTTAAATCAATCCCTCTATCCTTAGGCTTAATGGTCTTGAGAAATATGTTGATCTCATAAGTTTGAAGGTCTCCTATGAGTTCTTCTAACCTAAGAGAGTCTAAGACCTCTAAAGAGTTAAGCACAGTGACCTTAGGAATTTATTTAGATGAGAGTGACCCCAAAATATTTTTCACAACTCTCGAATCATCAATTTTCTCACCCAAATGAAAAACTCGTGTTAATAATGTCCGATAACCTAGCATAAAATTCTTTAGAACTCTCGGACTCTAACATAGTGATAGTCTCAAACTGGATGGTGAAATTTTGAAGCATAAATTCCTTGATAGAGTTGATACCCTCATGTGTAAACTAGAGGATATCACATTCATCCTTAAACGTACTGCACATCATGATGGGGTAAAACTTGTCAGGGGTGAAGGCTCTGAAAATAACACTAATTCCACGGGAGTTGTAGGTAATCCACTTAAACTCATCATCAATCCAATCAGAAATAGGTTTGGGATTACTATCATTACCAATGGTGATAGTGGGAGGAGTCCACCCACTTTCACATACAAGCCAGACCCTTTCATCAATATCATTTAAAGTGGATCTCATACGGGCTATATAATAGGCATGATTCGATCCATAAAAAAATGGAATCCTATTATAAAAGTTTTCCATCAGAAAATTGGCGATTTTTCAAAATCATTTTTCAAAACAATTGATATCTCAGAAAAAACTTGCAAAAAAATTATTTCCCAGTTATTTGGTAAAGTTGGTTCCGATACTAATTTTTGAAACAAAGGTATTAGGGGGATTTTTTTTAAATCAGGATCACTCGATAACTTGGAGAAACCCGACACCAATTTGAGAGAGTTCGAGACTCTCTGACAGAGGAAACCTATTACATTAAATGTCAATATCAAAACAAATTTTCAATTTTTATTAACCCTGGAACATGTAACTATGTGGTTCAAATCAAGCATGTAAATAAAATAGAATTTCAACAAAAATCCCCGCATGGCAAAACCTTTTATTTCACTAAAGTTTGTAATTTCCAACTTACAATATAATCGAGAAATACAACAATGATTCCCCTGAGAACCAAAAATATTTCAATCTTCCTTCAACAATTAATTCCCCCGAGAACCCACAATGACCACAATCATCGACAATGATTCCCACAAGAATCCAAAGATCGATAGTAGAGAGTCCTTCTCTACAAGAGTGACTTCAATATAGAAGTTCTTTGTGTTTCAAATAAGATTCACAAAAGTATTTGGGATTTATTGTGTGAATTAAAAAGTGTTTTTACCTAATAAAAAGTGAAGACTACATGCAGTAGTTCTGTATTTTTCGTAAATCAAAAAGTCTTAACAAATTTCTTCATGAAAGCGGGTATTTATAGGAGAACACAAATTTTGAGGCGGCGAAAACTCTTTCGAACAAGAAGTGAACTCTGTTCTAACGAGATAGATATGTCATTTGAATGACCTCAACTTCGCTTCTAGAGAGATCAAAAATGTTATAATAGTAAGACTTCTTTCGAAGAACGATCGATGCATCTATCAAATGAGCTTCTAATGACGTAGTCACGTCGTTATAACGAGATATCAATCTCGTTTGAACAAGACTGACTAAATAAAATAACTTTTAAAGTTAAAACTTTACTCAAAAAACTATTTGAAAATGCCTCGTTTTGATAAAAATCATTTTAGAAAAACATCCTAACACTTAATAAAAAAATCCATGAAACACAAAACAGAATCCATACCAATATTACGCTAAGTCATGGAGTATGTTAAAGTTTCTTAATAATCGGATATGCCCTCTTGAACTTGTGAACTTGAATTTCCTTGACGGCTGTAACGGGATACGCCATACACAATGTAAACAATACTCCATGGACAAATCCTAGATGATAGGGGCAATGATGGGAAAATTTTCCCTTACAAAATCGCTATAAACTATTGAATTCCTATTTACCCTTAATTGTGGTATAACCCCACAACTTAATACAAATAATTGCATTTACCTTGTAATTTATACCCTTATTAGTGAAACCCCAAGTATCATACCTTATGATTTATTTAGGGATACAACTCTTGTTTACCACAAAAAATCCAATTGGCTTGTAAGTCTCCAATGTTGAGTGCCTAGTATTTATTTGCTACATGCGTATGATTGACACTGTAGCTAAGCATGCCAAGAATTTTTCTTATTCACCAATTTTTTCTAGTTGTCTATCCATATGTATAATATACTCTGGATGAGATTGTAACCGTATTTCTATGCTATTGATGCCCTATAATCGTTAATTTATGGGTTATCTTGTTATAGTTTGAACCCTTATTTATAACTCGATAAACAACATATTTATATATAATCACCATAATATTCATTTATATATCATTAGACTTTAGTATACCCCAAAAGTTTTATGAGATTTCATCTCTCTTCCAGACTCTGATGATATCACTATTAAGACCAAATGTTTTCTCGCAGAACATTTTTCTCTCGTAGCTTGTATATAAATAAAATTATCTACCTAGCATGTCTGCTTAATTGTTTTCCTTCCAGATGGACGATATACTCAAAGAAGACTAAGTACCACCTGCACGTTTGGACTTTTATTCCATATTACCCCCAAAAATATTTTCAGTTAGATACGTATGGGGAATACAGACAAGGATGGTAGCCCCCGCTAGAATATCTACGCGACAACTTATCAGCTCCTATGATTCCTGAATGTTTTCTATAAGTTTTTTTTATGTACGGTATGAACGAATAATAATGTATTTCAGTTTGTTTTAGACTTATCTATATAATATGAAGTCAGGCGTCCCCATGATAAAAATCATTTAAGTTTTGCTTCTTTTAATTTATCTGTTGTATTTACTTTTTCTCTTTACTTAATATTAAGCACATAAAATTTATGGATGCGACAACATGGTATCAGGACATCGCCTAGTTTTATGCCTATACGGGACCAAATATAAAAATCTTTCGTCTACGACTTATATAATTATTATTATAAATACTTCCTTTATCACATTTTTTTACTCATACTATTTTGCAGTAATGAATATTTGGGACGATATCTACCTTGATATTTTAGGTTCAACACATGGAAGGTTTGAAGAGAAATTAAGGATGTAGGTTACGTAAAGCTTTGCCAACACATATGAAGCATCGATCGTGATTGGGTAATTACTACCTCCAAGATAAAACACATCTTGCATATTGGTTGCCTTAAGGGAGAAGCTCAAGAAACTCGATAATCCAAGACATTATTTAAAGACTCCGACACTCTCAAGAAAGAATTCATCTCGTATTGGATGTCAAGCCACTCAATGAACTCACAGTTACTCCACTCGAATCTCCGATCGACTATGGTTCTCTTTCTTGCTTTACCCTCGCGACCACCAATACTTCCTCTGACGATTCCAATCCTCCAGAAACCGATCGAGATCCAAAGTTTGTCCAAGTGCTTCCTTATTTGGCTTAAAGATTTTCATTGAATATATCTATACATAAATAAAATCTATAGGCGAGGGTGTGCAAGTTGATGAAACACATATTTCGAAATAATGGCAATAGTTAAAACTAATAGTTCTTTTGTAATAGTTGAATGTTCCCTTAAAAATAGGAATTGACAGTTATGTATTTGTTTGGTTTTTTTATTATTAACTATGTAATATTATGTAACACATTATAAAATAATATAGCAAGTTTGTTTGTTGTACCTCTACTTGCAATATTACCTATCGATCTAGTGTTTATATTAGATGGTTAATATTCACAACTACCATTGGAACCTAATAGGAACGATCTATTCCACATATACCTAATCCAACAACCACAAATGAAGGGACTGTACGTTGTCTCTAAGAATTAATGAAACTAGCCTGCCGATAACAAAACATACTGCCTCCACCCCTAGTTAATAATGACATACTAGAAAAAACTCAAAGAATGAATGCCCTTAAGGAATTTCTGAGGCAAAAACCTCCAGCATTCCTTCATAAGCCCGGTGCGATCGAAGCAGAAAAATGGATTCCTTCAACACTCAAAGTATCTAGCGAGTAAGAATTAACCCTGAGCCTTGGGTGAGATTGGCTTCATATTTATTCGATAGAGAAGCAAACTTCTGATGGTAGTCTATGTTACATTTTCGGAATGTGAACGAACTAATCTAGGTTTGGTCTAATGAATTCTTCTTCGAAAAATACTTCTAAGAGTCCGAGAGGGACCAAATGGCCGTAGATTTACTAAGACTATAACAACAACAGATGACTATATCCTAATATGAGGCTAAGTTAACTGAATTATCCTGATATGCTCAGGAATACATTAACACTGAACCCAAAAAGTGCAAGAATTGAACGAGAGTTATGACAGAACATCAAATCCTCCATTTTCCCTTTTGAAATCCGAGAATTTGACCGAATAGTTGAAATAGCCTCACATGTAGAAAAAATCACGCAGCTAATAACATAACTCGAATCTCTACTCCTTCTCGAAATCCCTATGTCCTCAGGAATCAGCCAAATCAATGAGATCATCATTGTAATAAACCCAAAGATGATCGAGTATTTAGTGAAATTTAGCACAGTCATAGAAAAACTTTGATGTGTTGTCATGAATACAACCAAGTACGAAATCTCAAACTCAGTACCCTATTTTACGCAAGCCTCCTCTTTCTACCTCTCCTAACTTTACCAAACCTCCCTTTAGGAATCAAACCAACACTACAAAAAAAACTGATTTTTACTACGGTGATCCAACCGTCTCAAAAAGTCCTCTAGCCATCTCAAAAGCCTTTTGTGACGCCATTTGAGATGGCAAATGAGCGTAGTATTAAACCCCCATTTTAAAAGCTTTTTGAGACGGCAACAACCATCTTAAAAAGTTCTTTTGAGACGGGAAATACGCCGTCTCAAAAGGTCATTGCTTAGAGGACCCTTTTGAGACGGCAAAAAATCCGTCCTTTAAAGTTTATTTTAAAGACACTAACATACGTCCCCAAAGAGTTTTTTAAGACGATAACTTAACCGTCTCAAAAAGTCCCCGTTTATGGAACCCTTTTGAGACGGCAAAGAAGCAGTCTTTAATAATTTTGTCACCAAAATTATAATTTCATCAATTCCATAATATGCTCAATATACTTTTAAACGAAAACTTTTAAAAATAATATATGACATATTTGACATCTCATTTCAACATATATAACACACAATTTTCCATTCAACTAAAATTAGAGTTCATACAAAGATAAAATAGACAATTTCAACACTGTGCCCACCAAACTAAATATCTCTACAAAATTTCACTTATCTCATTAGAAAAAAATACATAAAATCCTGTATATTCCTAAAATAAAATAATGTAAGCAAAGTAAACTCGCAATCTTGAACCATACAACCTCCATCAAAATGACTTCAATGACTTGCCTTGTCCACAAAAAATTTCAACATGCAGTAAAATTTATTTAGTGTCAGCTACCTTAAACAAGGAAGTAATCTCTTTTAATAGTACCTATAGATGGCAATCTTTAAAAACCTTGTCAAATTTGTAAATCTTCATATTATTAACTTTTAAACACTTAATATTTTTAAAAAAAATTGATAGAGTCTCCTTTGTTTATTTATGAAAACCAACCCGTTCAAACATAAAAATTAACTCAAAATGAGAGAAAAAGCCACAAAATTATAAAAAACTAAGGGCGGAATAGCCACAATATATATCTTACCTAACACGCCATCACATGCATGTAGAAAAATATAATAAAGATGTGTTATTACCTAGTTGATATGGGTCGATGACGTCTCTGACTGGGTGCCACTAGGGTCGTTGGTTGGGGTTGCAACACCTCACTCCGGTGGGATATCGATATATGTGTCTCTAAATCGTCTTCCACTCGTGTTGTGAATGGTTGTTTCTCAAGTGATCTTTCCTTGACAATGATATCGCACATATTCAAACAACGCCGATGTTTTCTTGCCATGAATCTGTGTACGTACATATAACATACATAACCAACTTAATTACACAGTAATAAAATTGAGAGTGGGATTAATCACATTAATGGTACATAAAACAAACATGAATTTGTAATTGAAATATCGATTCATGCCTCTCGAAATCATCTTCATATTATTTACTTTTAAAAACACTTAATATTTTTTTTTAAATTCGGCAGGGTCTCCTTTATTTATTCATGAAAACCAACATGTTTAAACATAAAAATTAACTCAAAAAGGACGACAGAAATAGCCACAACACTCTAAACAACTAAAGGTATCATGATTTATAAATACTAGGTGTGCACACATGCGTTGCACGTGTGACCGAATTCGAGTATTCAATTTATCCTCGAGCAAAAATGACATAACTTCTTGCTAAAATTTCAGAGCAAGTACACAAATGCTACTTTGCATGAAATTTGGAGAATTCGGGTTTCCATGCCAATTGAAGCTGAATTGCAGGGTATAGTAGAATTATAACAGAAAAAAATTCATAGACAACAACACTCCTAAAAAAATGCCAGTTTCCAAAACTATTCAGGTTCCAACCTCAATTGAAGCAAAAATGCAGGGTATTTTAAATTAAAAGGTGAAAATCCATAGACAATAAGGCCAACAAAAATATTAGATTCTAATTGATAAAGTGAAATATCACTCTATTTATTAGTAGGTTCTGCCCCGTTTTTAAGGTAGTAATTTAATACAAATATTTACTAATTTACCTATCAAAAGAATTGTGCATACAATCTTAAGCATGATCCAGCAATAGCAGATACAAGTTTTATTTATCAAAGACTTTCCTCCATTTCTCTTTTTATTCAGTTGAATCAAAAGATCAAAGATAAACTACGAAAAATAGTTTAAGAAAATTAGGGATACTGAAGCAAAGGATGTTGATGACAAGATTTACATGAGTAATATTCAGATTGAGAAACAAATATGAGAAGCTATGAAGAAAAGAGCACATCATGAAAAAAATTCAGCAAACAGAAAAATTCAGCAAATAAAAACATTTAGCAATATGCATAAAATAAGAAAATAAACTAAAAAATTACCAATGAATGAAGATAAGAGCAGGAGAGGGAGGCATGCATTATCCTCACACACATAGGTCTGCCACTGGACGCAAGAGATGTCCAGGGGCAGCGCACTGGGAGGAGGCCGCAACAGGGCTGTTAGGGGGCAGGAGAGGCATCAACAGCAGCAACTGGGGCAAGGGAGGTAGAGGAGAGGAGGGGAGGCAACAACAACAATAGCCACAGCAAGGCTGTCCGCCCCTGGTTGGCTGCCATAATTTATGGATGACATTGGACGCCAAATACGTGTTTATCGCCATGGATAGACATACGTGAACGTAAGAGATCTAAAATTGAACTCAATTGATGTGCATAACATTAATTATTACATAGTTTACATAAGGGAACTCAATTGATGCGCATAACATCAATTCCATGAAGAAAGTAAAAAGTGAAAGGAAAAAACATCATCATGATTAAATAAGGGAACTATATCCTAAAAGATGTGCGCAATGTAAAGGGCGAGGAATGATCCTAAGTTTAATCCCACATATATAGTATGCATATCCACTATTGCAGATTTCAATTACTATGATTGAGATCTTGTCCACTTGATCCTGAATAACCCAAGGAGGTTTACCTCTCTTCAAAATCAAATCAACCATTATTTTATTATGATCCAAGTTGTCTTTAAGGAGGTTTACCATTAACAATGGTCGAGCAATGAATGTTCGAGCAGGTAATATCTAGGTTCTGTTAACTCTTATTTTGTTTAAAACCATGAGGAGGTGCTCTACTTAGTTGAAGATGTTTTTATGATAGATGAATGAAGCTGGTCATCTCTAAGTAGGTGTTCGTCCTTAAGAGGTAAGTAAGGACCCTCTATGGCTTCGGTGAATAGTTTTATATTCATTGTTCAGATAGGGGTTTATGTTATTTTATTTGAAGTGGATTGTAGATGTTATCCTTGTTGACTTCCCTTTCCTTTCTTAGGTATCCCCATCTCGGAGAATTTCTTTGTTCAGTTTCAATTAGTGTAACTTCCAAACTATATTGAAACCAAGCAAGTTCAGTTCATGAAATTGTCTTTCATTTAATTTCATTTTCAATTATTTGTTTGGTTTCATTTGATATGCAGTTTAAAGTGATTAAATGGGTTTATTAGCTTTCGAACAACTATAATAATTGCAAAATAATGAATAATATCAGAATTCAAGCAGTGAGTCACTACTTTTCTAACCAATATTTTTAATTTGCGTGCCGAATATAGGTCTTGATGAGTTAATTGAAATGATATTCTCTTGGTGCTTTGGTCATCTTTGTAACTGGATGTTTCAGTTTTTTTATTTTGATTAATGACATATTTGTGTGTGAATTTGAAATTTGAAAAAATCTAATAACATTAGATGGTCAAAAGTTAAAGAGGCTTAAAGGTGTTCAAAGACAATGGGATAGAGATCCATTCAAAGAGGAGATATAGGTCCAATCACATTAGGCATGCTTCTCATAACTGGAAACGAATGCATGATGTTAAAGATACGATTGTGAGTAATATGGTTTGTATTTCGGGGAATTGGTTCTGGCAACCCACAGAGCATAGGGATTTCCCATTTAAATCAGCTTGGGATTTAGCTAGAAACAAAAAGTGTATCTCTAATCTATCCTAATTCAATAGGTGTTCAATAGCTGCGAGGTGGTTCCTATTACTTTATATGATTTCTTTTTGTGAGCTGGATGTGGCCAGATTATAAGGCCTCAAGACCAAACCTTTTTATACTTTCTTTTATTTCTTTCTTGTAACCTATCCTGAAGGCCAGAATTATTATTTTTTTGAGCTGGATATGTGGGAGGATTGCTTGTCCTCAAGGCCAGATTTTCAAAGGGTGCCTTAAAATTTTACCTTTTTCAAATTGGAGAAGAAAATTGAAATGATTGAAAGTGATGAGGTGAGTTTAAAGACATGTTCTTGATGTGGTGTAAGGTTGGAGAACAAAATATATTCTCCTTGTTTTGTGATTAATCCCACTTGGGATAATTTTTTGAAGTATACCCACGAAGGAATTTGATCACAGAGGAGGGAGGTGAAGATCGGATCAGAAGATGAGATGTGGAAAGAGTGTACAAGGCTGTGTTTGAGGATGAAAAGATGGATCCCAAAAAAATTATTTCTAGTCTGCTAATCTTTTGTTTATAGCATTTCCAATATAAAACAACTTGCAACATAGAGATGCTTGGCTGAAGAATTCATTTCATATGAACAAATTCCGACCTCGTTAATGTCACAATGATTATTGGCGATCACATATATCATTTAATTTAATTCAATTAAGTCAGAATCTTAATGGTTTACAAAACGAGATATAATGAAGGTGAGTGTTACTGTTACTGTAATGTTTACGGATTCCATAAAAACTCTCTTTGGTTTTGTCACCTTCGGTATTGTCTAATTCTATGTGAGTGGATATATTTGGAGCTGATGCTGTCCTGAATTTTTAATCTCTTAAGTTTTGTTTTTCTCTTAGCATTGTCCAATATATTTTTTTAAGCCCTCAGAGTTATTTTCATGTTCACTTATATTTTTAGAGATAATGTCCGACACAAAAGAGACCTTTTCTTAAACAAAATTTCTCTTAAGTTGTTGTAGTTAGGCAATGCGTCCCAATCTCTAATTATTACCTAAACAATCAACAACTTACAGACATCATCTCGTACAAAAACAACTAAGCTTACAGTTATGCGTTGTATGTTGATTAAAAGAACTTCGAATAACATGAATACACCATAAAAAGTATTCAACACTTTATGTATCTTAACCTCATCTCAAAATAGTGTTTGATTTTGTTGAGGTACATATCATTAAAGGTTAGGTGTCATAATATATAAAATAAACAAGAACTATCCCATTCAGAAACCAAATCTTATTTAGCGATTATCAAAAATCAATTTAACATGTTTCTAGATTTCGAGTCCCTCTTTTGTAGACAAACAAAGCAATGTGCTACGGTAGTGGCTATAGTCAAGTTTTCATAGACAATAACACTAGTAACTCAGATCAGTGAAAGATCAAACATGTTAATGAGTCTGGCGCTGTAAGTAACAGAACAATCAGAGAAACTTACAGATTTTGGCAAGACTTACCAATTCACTCCTCCTCACTCGTCTGATTTTGGTCACAAAATATGGATTTTTTGGCCGGGGAATAAGTCCAGATTTGAAGACACCAAGGTCATCATCACCCTCCTTATCATCGTCAATGCTGAATTTTGGTTGCCGAGTCCAAAGGTACATTCTTTTCTGTTTAGGTATGGTTTTGAAGATATTCGCTGTGAATTTGTTTGACTTATGAATAAACATTATCCCTGAAACTCAAGACACGTTGTACATTATACAATACTTTCCTTTGCAGTTCTTGTAAAGAATTCATGTTGATATAGTTACACAGATGGTTTGAGTTTAGAATGGGCATTAAAGTATCGCCCATGTACTATTGGTAGAAAGGCCATAACTTTTTAACCGTAATTCGAAATGAGGCGATTCCGGTGCCATTGGATTCGTATCGTCCGTGCCTAGCTAACTTTATTTCGGGCTGTTTTTTGTGCTGTTTAAGGGGTAAAATTTGACATCAAAGTCAATAATTTTATTTTTTTTGTATGTGGTTAGGTTAATGTTTTCCCTTATTTTGACCCATATTAACTCCTTAACGTATTTGTTTAATAGTATTTATGTTTAGCCTATAATTATTCTTGTAGTAAGTGAGAGTGTATGGGTTTAAATATCCTATTTGAACATTTTAGGGGTTTTTTTACAACCTTTTATTTTATCATATTAGTAAATCAGATGCACTTGTATAAAAGTATGCCAATGTTTTTTACAAAGTTGTGTGCTAATTGGAATAACTAATTGCTTATACTTAATATTCTAACTTGCATTGTTTATAAATCCAATACTAGGGGAAATTTTTGCCCTGCCTTTAGGAACAGGCATTCCGCTAGTCTCTATATATGTTTGTAAATTGATATTATTTATGTTAGATCCCAAATCAACTGTCTGTTATCAAGACTTGTACATTATTCTCACCAAATTACATGTCACTGAGAGTATAGTTAGATGATTAATATACGTGTACATTATATCAACGAATGTCCTACACTTAATGTCCTACCATTATCAAGACCATGGAAACTAAGTTATTTACTTTATAGAAGGTGGTAGATGGCCCTTAGTGGACACCTTATCCCTAGGGAACAAATAGTACGTTCTTAACAGTTAGGCTCCGCTTGCTAATCCACGTATCCCAACTTACTCCCACTGACACTAGCACCTGTACAAGGGCATAAGTAGCTTGTTTACCCTTGATCACTCGCATAAGTACATCACGACCCCATGATATGATCCTATGGCCCAATGACACGAGTCGTACCAAGTAAATATTGAGATGCATGCCCCATATGCATCTATTAGCAAGAATGGATGGGGGATACAAGTCGGTTAGAATCCCCTAACTAATTAAGAATTTTAGTTGTATGACGTGTACACTAAGGGTCCTCTGTGGCTGTTTAACTCATAAATATATGATTTGGTTAGGAAGAACATGTCAAAAGGGCGAAGCATATGGGATAACAAGAAAAATTGTATGAATTATTCCAGTTGTTATGGTGAAAGATTTGGATTAGATAGTGTAAGACGCAATTCTTGTGCCCCTCATAGTTTTCAAGGGTCCCAACTGAGGATATCCCTATACAAGACATTTATTGTTTAATTTTTTTAATTGTCAAATCAATTTGACATGCCACGTGACATGTTAGAGGGGTGACATACAGTTTTCATGTCTATGAGAGTGTCCGACACGAGTACGTCACCTCCAACGAAGTTCCCTTGCTTCATAAGATCCTAACAGGCTTATGGGATGTGATTAAAACTAATAAAACAACATTGGATTATATTATCTAGCCTTTCCTTATCCTCGTAAGGTATTCAATGATCAAGGTATGAGCTTCGGGTACTATGATTGCATTGTCTTGTATTTCCTTAAGATAATTTGACCTTATATAGTCTGCCCCCTTTGGGAAAAGGTGTGTGTTGTTAATTTAATAGTACAATCATTACTTGATCCAGCTTTAGGACTTCTACATAATGAATTCTTTCGTATGGCCAAATATTTACTAGCATTATCTTCAAAACTCAAATTAGTTCCTTATCCAGAGGTTTAGTCTATAAATGCGATGATTTCTTGATTCAGCTGACCCGTATTTACATCATTTGAAATATCAACACCATAACAAACATGACATAGTAGCATCTAGTTGAGAGTAGTTCTACATTGTTAATAATAGAAGAGAAATTAATTTTGCAACAAATACTACTTTAGGCCATGCTACTTCATCATTGTTTTCAATTTTCACCCCCAAAAGCTCAGTTTAAACCCTAAACAATTATAAACAGTCAATAATTCTAACTTGAATGGCATAAACAACTTGCAGAGGACATGCATTAATTAACACAAACATCAATAATTCTTACTAAAATTCACACAAACTAGTAAACAAATATTCTCGTAGATTAATCTAAACGCTATACTACAACAACCAATTGACAATCCGGGTTTTTAATTGGCTCACCATCAACCTCCTATCACCACTACAAATCAATTGAGTACAAAAATGAATGAAATATGCAACATCATTAAATGATCATTTATGAAAAGAGTGTATACATACCACATGCGCAATAGTACACTAATCACTGGTGGCGCTAGCTTCATTAGCATTGCACTTTATACCTAATTCAAACAAAACACATTAGTAAACACAAGATCAAAGTAACAAAAAATAATTATAATTATAAACACTCATGAAGATCCATAATATGATTCTTAAAAATAGCACGATTGTCCACAACGATATGTGCATCAGACAATCAAAGTTCAATAACTCAATTAACTACAAACATATGATCCAAGTATTTTGTGTAAATTAAAATTAGGGTTAGGTATTATAATGGACCCCAAGCCTAAAGAGAAACATCATTCCACGTCTTGATTTCAAAACGCTTTGATTTCTAAGAAGAAGGGCATTTGCAACAAATTGGGGTATTTTCAACAAAACATTTCTCGCAAAATATGCATCTCGGGAGGGTTTCTTTGGCACTTTTATACACGGAAAATAATGTTTCCTATAAGGTTCCCTAAACTTGGATAGAGGAAAGTCCATTAAAATTGTTAATGTACGAGCATAAATTAACACATTGGATGACCTAACCCTTGTTGATAAAAAGGATTTTATTTACAAACATTACAAAATCTATTGGATGACCTAAACCTTGTTGATAAAAAGGATTTTATTTACAAAAAATCCAAAATCAATACTTTATTCGTGGCATGGTCACTGGGATATCTAGACTCAAACATTACAACCATGAGTTAACTACAAAACCAAAATTTGAAATTGCCTAATATTTTATGATTTCCTAAAATCCCATTATGAATAAGTTCACATATAAGTCAGTGCTTTAATAAATGAATTGATATCTACAAATCCAACCCTTTTGGGAAAATGAATTGGCATTAATTCAATCAAATAGTTTAACATAACCTACCAAATCTGACTCTTTATTAAGAAATTTGAAATTTCTATGTGATCTTTTTAGTTTAAGCAGATCATATAAATGGATGGGGATGTGGAATTTCTAGAAAGTCCAAAACTAGAACATTTAAATAAAATCATTTAGTGCTACACTTAATGATACCAAATAAAACATATTCGTAAACGTTAAGTGCAAAAAATTAGAAATCCATATGCCATATTGCCAAGTATAAACTGACCTTTGGCTCTTGTGTTTTATACCTCATAATGAAGGTGGTCAAGTTGGGTTCTTATGATATAATGCAGAAAAAATTACTATTCTATTATTATAAGTAATTTCTACTATAACAAAAACTCCAACAATCCCAATAACTAACCAATTACATCAACAAGACATCATATTTCTTTTATATTACCTCTACATTCATTTTAATAGCACTAAAACAAGGAAATTGACAATCAATATATAACAAAACTAATCTAATGTCTTCAATCATAAAATCTTACCTTAATAATTTCCAATTACACTTAACCCCAATTTTTTAAACCCTAAGTAGCTAGCAACCTACACCACCATAATCTCACCACAACCAAGAGAAAATGGAACACGAATTACCAGTAGTGAGCGCATGGGGGAGATCTAGGGCGAGCGGCGGTGGCAAGGTAGAACTCTAGGGCAAGCGACGACGGTAGAGAGCGAGGGGTGAGTTTTTGTCCGGGTAGAGAAACAACATGTTTTGCTTTACTTTTTCTTTTTTGTTTTCTCGGTAGGAGGTTTCATTTCTATGACATGCGCAAGGCGGGAGTTAAAAATTGTGATGGTGGGAAACTAAATTATTTCAACCGTCTCATAAGGTGGATTATTTGAGACCGCTCTTAATATGTCGTCTCATTAGCCTCACTTTATAAGACGGTTGTGTTCACCCGTCTAAAATAATATTAGTTTTTGAGACGGTTATTTTTATCCGTCCCAAAATGTATGCTTTAGGGACTAAAATTTAAGCCGTCTCAAAAGCCTCCGTCTTAAAAGCTACTTTTTTTGTAGTGCAATAACTCTAATAACCCCATACAATAAAATCTCAATGAGAAGAAGTAATGACCCCTCAATGGGAACTCTCCTCTATCCTAACAAAAAATCCAAATTTCCACAGTGTGGTCGAAGCTAATCTTCCTTTTTGTAATATCACAACACATATATTATTTGATTCTCGATCCACACACTCTCTTTTCATTCATGTATGACTCATTTACATTGATCTTCTAGTCCGTTAGGTCATCCTTTTACTATAGGAATGCCAATGGGAAAAATAATTATTATCGATGGGATTTGTAAACACAACCCTTTTCATTTTAGAACAAATACATTAACCATAGATTTGATTGTTATGGACTTAACAAAATTCGATTTAATAATAGTAATTGAAGTTTTAACCCCAAACTTTTCTCATATTGACTTTCATGCAAAAATAGTGATATTCAAACCATGCCATCAACCTTCATTTTATTTCGAAGGAAGAAATCCCCACCAACCTCTACATTTTTTAATAAATGAGAAGGAAACCTCCTCCCTTTCTATCAGCTTGACCAAATATGAAGACATGTTTCTTGATGATTTACCTTGAAAAATAAAAAAAAAATTATCAGCCTGTTGCTAAATACCTCTCCTATCTCAATACCCCCTTAGAAAATGGTTCATTTATAATTGCAAGAACTTCGAACACAACTAGATGACTTACTCAATAAAGGATTTATATGCCTCAGTACCTCATCTTGGGGAGATCCAGTTATATTCATGCGAAAGAAAGACGATACTTTTTTATTATGTATCGACTAGAAAAAAATTAAACTAAGTGATAATAAAAAACAAGTATCCATTGCCTAGGATGGGCAATCTGTTTGACCAGTTTTGAGGGTCAAAGATATTTTTGAAAATTGATTTAAGATCTGGATATAATCAACTCCGTGTTAGGGAAGAAAACATACCCAAAACCACCTTTCAAACTCTGTATGGTTATTTTTAATTCCTAGTCATGTCTTTTGGATTGCCAATTCCCCCCCCCCCCCCCCCCCTTAGATTTCATGGAACTAATGCATAGAATATTTCACCCTTTACTTGATCAATTTGTGATCGTATTTATAGGAGACATATTAAATTATTCCATGACTAGGACAGAACACGAAGAGCACCTATGTATGCTCTTGGAAACCCTTCATCAACATCAACTTTACGCAAAACAGATTAAATGTGATTTCCTTATGAAAGAGGTACAATTTCCTATACATGTTGTCACTGAAGTACGTGTACAAGTATATCCAACCAAAACCACTGCAATACTTTAATGGCCTTAACACATCAACCTCATAGAACTATGTAACTTCCTGGGACTCACTGGGTATTATCGACACTATATGGAAGGATTTTCTCGAGTCACCCTACCTTTTTTGAAGATGACCCGAAAGGATGTATAATTGTATGGACCTATGAATGCAAGCAAGATTTTTGTACCTTAAAGTAAAACTTAACCACCGGCCCTATCCTGACCATTCCTTCCAGTAACAGCATGTATGATGTTTATAGACTCGATTGTGTATTAATTCAATAAGGAAAGGTGATCGAGTACGGGTCACAACAATTGAAAATCATGAAATTAACTACCCAATACATGACTTGGAATTAGCAAGAGTAGTTTTTTCCTTGATAATCTGAAGATGTTATCTATAGGGAGAAGAATTTTAAGTATTTTCTGATCATAAAAGTCTTAAGTACATCATCACGCAAAAGGACGTAAATCTCCAGCAATGACGATGGATAGAATTTTTAGAGGATTACAAGTGTAACCTACTCTAACATCCCAGAAAAGGTAACTTAGTTGTTAATTCCTTCAGCTATAAAGCCCAGGGAAGCCTCCATAGTATGTTTGTATTCATATGAACCATTTGAGATTACAATATATAGGGAGACTCCTCCAAAACCTAAAATTGTCTTAAGAAACCTTATAGCTCGCCCAATTCTTCATAAGAATATCCTTGGCCTCCATGACTAAGATGACTTTTTTCATTCCCAGAAGGAAAAACTCTGAAACAACTTCCTTGAGAAAGATTGGACATTGCACCCCAAGCATGGGTTAAAATTCAGAAATCAAGTTTGTCTTCCTCTTATATCCTCATTACGATAATAAATTCTAAAGAAGCTCACCATTATAAATTAATGATTCACTCCGGAAGAACCAAAATGTATTAAAACCACATGCAACATTATTGGTGTCCCCATATGAAAAAAGACACTATTTATTTCATAGAAAAATGTCTAACTTTCTAACAAGTGAAGATTGAACATCCACATTCCATCGGATTACTCCAACCATTCCCCATCCCATAATGTAAATGGGATGATATAACCATGGACTTTCTCAGGGGATTACCCCAAATTATTTAAAGATACAATATGATATGGGTCATCATAGATCGCCTTAAAACATCCGCCCATTTTCTACTAACCTGGTCAATCAAGTCTTTCCAACGATTAAGTGAACTTTATATTAAGGACATTATAAGACTTCATGGTGTACCTATGTCCATCATGTTGGATAGAGACCTCATATTTATAAGCAGATTTTGGCAAACCTACAAATCTCCTAGGAACCAAACTCAACCTAAGCACTCCTTTCCTTCCTCAGACCGATGGGTAATATGAACGAGTAATTCAAACTCTCAAAGACATGTTAAGATCCTGCACATTAGACTTTCCCGGCTAGTGTAATAATCACCTTGCCTTAATTGAATTCTCTTACAATAACAGTTACCAAACTAGCATTCATACCACCCCCTATGGAGCTCTCTGTGGATGATCCTGCCATTTGCCTTTATCCTGGAATGAATCAAGAGAAAATTGTATGATTGGATAAAAAATTATTACCGAAACCACATAAAATATATGCCTTATTTGGGAAAGATTACATTCAGCTCAAAGCCGATAAAAGAGTTACGCTGACACCCGTTGAAAGCCCTTATAATTTGAAATAAGTAACCAAGTTTTCTTATGAGTATCTCTAAGGAAGAGGATAATTCGATTTAGAAAAAGAGGAAAGTTAGAACCCCTGTACATTAGTCCCTTTAGAATCCTTGAATATATTGTACCAATAGCTTATTGTCTGGAATTATCTTTTGAAATATCCAATCTTCATGATCTGTTTCATATTTAACAACTAAAAAAGTATATCCTCGATCTAAGTCACATCATCACTTGAAAGAATATAATAGTTGAACCCAACCACGAATTTGAGGAAAATCCTATTCAAATATCGACTGACATGGGATGTTTCTCTAATGTAAAACCATCCCACTAGTCAAAGTTCTTTGGAGACCCTAGAGAACTGAAGAAACAACATCGGAAAGTAGAAGACACTATAAGATAACAATATCCTGAACACTTTCTAGGTAATTTCGAGGATGAAATTTTTTTAGGTAGAGAGAATGTAAAAAGACATCCTAAATAGACCTTTAGTCCCTCTACATTCCAATAAATCTCAAGAAACCCTATACTTTTGCCAAATTACCAAGGCACCCATAAAGGAATAATTATGCTAACTTACACTCTCCTACATTCACTCAAAGTTTGACTAAATGACTTATATTTCATATGAATAATATGAACCAATCCATTAAGTTTGAGATATTTCACTTAAGCCCCTAAACTTTGATAAAGAAACTTTAATTCCCTAAAATATAAACAAAAACTATCCAAGGATCCAACCCCAAACCTAAACACATTCATACATTCTCCCCTACTAATATGTGACTAGATGGACTGCTAACATGGCATGTACCATGTGGAGTACCAATAATACCCATTTTTCATCCACATGTGCCGTCGTGGAACTTGTGAAAACCAAGATAAACTTCACATTCAAAACCCACCAATAAATTCCTCCTCGTGAACCCTATAAAATCCCCCCTTCACCTCTGTAAAAACTCGCTTCACCTAAGAGCTATTCTAGAGAAATTTTTTGAAAATTTTGATGTTTCTTTCATTTTATGGATGAATGTTTTTTTCTGCAATTTAGTCATGTTTACGCACTTATATAGAGTGAAATTATGTGTTTGCATATGAATGTTAACGTGTTATGCACTAAAATAGCTAAAAAACTAGAAACTCCATTGAAGCTTGAACTTCCATGGTGGATTCTGCTTTCTTAACTTTGAACTAGTTTCAAAGTGAGTAAGTTGAGCTTAGGCTCTCAGCAACCTAGGTGCGATTCTTAATTGAACCAAAAAAGACTTTTGAAACCCCAAATCGAAGCTTGAAGTTTCGAGCATGGAATTTCAATATCCAAATTCAAGAGATCTACTCCACAAAAATCCCTCAGACCATGCTTGTTTTACTACGTTTTCAACATAGAAGAAAACGGTTACTATGCCAGAACAAGAATCATAACTTTTTGTCACTTATGCCTTGGTCAAAATTCTATATTGTTTACAGAAAACCAATAGCTCAAACTAGCCAACCAAAATACTTGAAACCAATATGGTTCGATTCCTCTTAAAAAAATTCATTTAGAACCAACTTGAATGGATTTCTAAAACTTCTTCTAAATTCAAATGGTCAATGGTTGAAGATGATGCGGTTTACGCGCGCGTGAGTGATGGCTAGACCAGGCGCATGTAAAGTTTGACCCAACATGTGAGGGCGCATCTCCAATAAAAAAAATATGATTTT
This sequence comes from Sambucus nigra, assembly GCA_949130495.1. Classification (NCBI taxonomy): domain Eukaryota; kingdom Viridiplantae; phylum Streptophyta; class Magnoliopsida; order Dipsacales; family Adoxaceae; genus Sambucus; species Sambucus nigra. The sequence goes on along the minus strand of OX422207.1, from coordinate 389,482,092 downwards.
TTACTAAAAAGTCTATTTTTAAATTCTGAACAAAATGGTATATTGCATCACCCTGTTTGGATCCCTGGAAAGCATCTTCTCGAGAAAATCAGTTTTATAAATTCCAATTTTTACTTTACACATAACCCCCTGACCATATTTCCAAGTGTTTCGAAACACTCCCAAACTTTTTTCCCAAACTCTTTAGTTCAAATAAAGTCATTTTATCATTTGCCACTAATCCCAAATCCAAATAGAAACCAAGAAAAAATATTACTTTTAAAACATTTTTTAATTTATATATTATACCCTATTCGTTATGTTCACAATGGAATTTATCACAAATTAGCATCCTACTGCATCACATATGCATTATTTTTGGCATATACTACCTGCTTACCCTCTCCATTATTTAATACTATTCAGTCAAGCCTAGTTAATTATATGCACAAACCAAGAATCGGTAATTTCCAAGTAGATGATTGTATTTCAATATCAAACAATTGATCTTATGCTTCTCAAATTACTGATTGTTATATCAGTCTGTGATAAGTTTGAACTCATATTTCAATTACTAATTCTTTTCTGTAGTTCGTATCTATTTCCTATATTGATTCTCTTGATATTTCTGTCATTCCTAAACTCGATTGGTGATGTCCAGAAATGGAGAAAACAAATAATAGATAAATCAACAAATAGAGAAATAAGGATAATAGAGAATGGGTATGAGAGACAGAGAAAACACAGTGAGTTTTATGTGGTTCGACCCCTCAAGGAAACCTTTGTGCACGATGTTGGTAGTCTTTTATTTCACTTATTGCTAAGATTACAATTAGGGTTGCTGTTACAACCTGATGAATAAGAGGATTCCAGCTCGAGTCCCCTTTTTCTATGGATTAGTTTCCAATTTATTGGTGATTTATGGAAAATATCAATAGTATAAATGGATTGCCCTTATAAGTCGAGCAGTTACACATGAATATAAATGCTTATCAAAATAACAAAGTAATGTGCCTTATATCATGGGATGACATTATGGATAAGTGTGTGGACTAAACTGCTAAATCCATGTTCTCAAATTCCCACGTGATTAATGGGGGATGTTTAGTATGAAGTCCCCCATAAGAGTATACAATGTGTCCAACTTAATGTACACGGATGGGATAGTTGTCAAGTATGTTGGACGAGCAGATAATCACGGAGCCAACCTCATTTTAGAATGAAGCCGAACACATTATTAATTCTCTTAGCATTTAATTTTTATTCATCTTTGGAACTATATGGGTATAACCCTGATAAACCGCTGTAAATTATTAAATTCATGTTTACCCTTAAGTGTGTCATAACCCTGCAACTTATTGTGAAAACGTGAGGACCCCCAACTTTTTAAAATCTTATATTTTACAAAACGTAATTTCCTTTAAAGATGCGGAAGCGAGATGGTTTAAATAAACAACTACATAAACAAAAATAAATTTCCTCACAAATTAAAACAAAAGTAAACCAAATTTTAATTTTCATAAAATTAAAATTATACTCAAAATCAAATTTCTGAATTTTTACTTTAAGCCCAAAAATTCAATTTAATACAAGTCCTAGAAATTTGCCTAACAAGATTAATTCATTTTTGCAAATTAGGTCAAACCAAATTTTATCCAATAAAATTAATGACTTGAGTTAAATGAATTTTTACCCAAATTGAATTAGCACCAATTTAATTAAGTGTGACAATTAAACCAAATTTTATCTTTAATTATCCTAAGCATGCGTTCCAAGTTATTTTGCAAGTAAATCAGTCACACTACGCCGCAATGTACGAGGAAAACCCACAATGGGAAAAAACTCGGACGACCCTAGCCTCAAATCCACTAAGTACGGTTTTACAAGTACAAGACAAAAAGACTTACAACACTCGATTTGACTCCGTCCAAGCCCCGATACTTCTTCTTGTACACACCTCTGCTTACTGAATAACCATGGAGATCCACCGTGGTCTCAGAATACACCAATCGGACTTTTCTCGGTCACCACCATCCGAACAAGGAACCTTTCTCCAAGTGGGTATGTCACAGCAAACAATCTTCTTCTTTGTGGGATGTAGAAGCAAACCCAAACTTCTCTTATTTGAGATGTAGAGAAAAGACTAGTGCCAAACACTCCGAGCAAGGATATATATATTGAAACTTGGAATAAACAAACTATGGGTGTAAACAAAAGTGTTTTTGAATAGTGTTCTTGAAAATACAAACACTTAAAACATGAATTTTTGAACTGCGAAATTTTCTCTCAATTTCTCTCTCAAAAAGGTGTTTAGAAAATGTCAAAAGTTACTTTTTCAAACTTGGCTCCCGCACATATAACTTATGTCAAGAGTTTGTGGGTAAACGTAAGTGGGAACATGGGGAAAAACTGAAAAAACTGCCAAAATAATTTCCTGCCAGAAATCTCGTTAGAACGAGATTTTCGTTCGAATGAAGTCTCGTTCAAATGACACTTTTAACGAAGTTCCAGAGGCAAATGGGGAAAACTAGTTGGCAAACTTATTCGAGCGACATTCTCTTTCGAACAAAAAACTCGTTCGAACGACAATATCGAACGAAGTTCCAGAATGGTTGAAATTTGATTTTTAGCCCAGAAACTTTATTTTAAAGTTTTAAAGAAACCTTCTAAAAATAAACATTAGTTTAAAATAAAATTACACCCAATAAAACTTGTTCCAAGCTCATATATATATATATATATATATATATATGTGTGTGTGTGTGTGTAATGCATTCATACATTAGGAGGAATTGGAACTAATGTTGTTGACGTAGAAATAAGGCACAACAAACTCGACATATGACGAAGCTTGATAATCTTGGCCACTACGTCTTCAACTAAAATGTCATAGGCTTGTATGGATACAATTGAACACTATCCTATGACTTAAATGTTTTTGTCCGTAATTGAGCCAACACTTCATTAAGACTCAATCGGAGACTTGTGTCCATACAAATCTCCCCCTTTGGCTATTCCGGGATAAAAACCAAATGAAAATCCTAAAGGACCGTCAAGCAATACTAGACTTAAAAAAAATATCCCACCCAAAATAAAAATTAAATAGATTGACTCAAAACCCAAGGATCAATATCTTTGTCGCAATATCGTTGCCAATGAAAGTTGCCATTTAGAAGAATTTTTTCACACTTAATCAAACTATCAAACGCATAGGGAATATCAAGAATATTAAATGCAATTAAGATAAATACTCCCCCTAAATTAATTATCCCCTTTATCAAGTAAATGACCTACTTAGAAAGATGTATCCCCCTAAGATAAATCTCCCAAACTAAGATGCGATTACAATAGGAATACAAATCATTTCTCCCCCTATCATTCTCCCCCTTTTTGTCCACGAATAGATGAAGGATAAAAACAAATTTAAACATGAAGCTTAGTGATAAGAGCATGAAAGATATGGGCAACAAAATCATAACTAATCCAACAGATAATAATGAATACCAACGAAGATGCAAAAAAATGATACCAATGTGATAGATAAGATACTAAGCATGTGATATCAACAACAATATGCAACAAGATAGATACCAATTATGAATTTGAAGCATAGATGGACTAGAAAGCGAGGCAAAGAAAAAGAAATACCATATATATGTATACATAATGAATATCACTAACGCACACTCACATATAGATTGGTATAGACACCACACATGACACAAAATACAATAAGCTTTTCACACTCATATGGCAAAAATGTGTCATATGAAAATGGAAGTGTTGGGGTGTGAACTAGAAACAATTAAATTTAGAACCAATCACTTAAAACATGTTCAGGGAGTTTTTGCAAGCTTCATCACATTTGAATATAACCTCATGTGACAATATAAATTGAACTCAATGAACAAACATACACAGCGCATACAAGCCTAGAATTTTGATGATTCTACAAACCAATAGATCCATGACATTGAAAGCATAACTAGGATAAATGGACATTGTGAAACCGTTGGTATACCATCCAAACTCCCTCAAAATAAGCATATAAATTTTCATCTTTTGAATGAATAAATCAACTAAACAAAATAGGCCTTGACAAATATTTTCTTTTAATGCCATTATTCTTTTAGCTTTTTGGACCATGTATTTCTTTTAGGTCTAAGCAAATGGTGGCTTACTCGCAAAGGATGATATTTCCTTCCGAAGCCCTTCCCCGTGCACACACACACACACACACATATATATATATTTCTCAAACAAATCTCATGCGCAACGGATTTTAACATGCACTATCCCTCCTAGATCATATAATATGTAGATGACTAGATTAGTTGGAGAACACCTCACAAAGCTCAAATACACATATGAAGTTCAAATTTCAAGTGAGCTCGTGCATGTGTGAGTTGAGGCACATAAAAATAGAATCTGTTATAACAACACAAAATCCAGCTACTCCATGTAAGCATGGTAAAGAACATTTTAAGGATTGACAATTTAAACCAAAAGTTCTAGCCACATGGGAGAGAAAAATATGGGATTCAAACACAAGTATATGCCACATAAAGTGTATCAAACTAAAATAAACATAAAAAATCTTTTTGAGTTTTTGACAATTTTTCACAAAAAATAAAAATATTTACTAAAAAGACAAACAAGAATCATTTGTATTTTTCATTAAGCCTAAATTACAAAAAAAATGAAACTCAAATGATAAAAAAAAATCATTTTGTATTTTTCATTTAATGGAAACTAAAATGAAAGAAGTATAATACGAAAGATAAATAAACATCATAATTCTAGTATGTGATAAAGCGTGAAGTGTAGACTAGAACAATGATTAAATGTGCATAAACCTAGCAATGATATATAATATGAAGCAAAAAATACTAGAGTATGCAGACAAAAATAACACATTCAACCTTTAAATTTAGTAAGGGAGGTTTCATGTGAAAGCAAATGAGAATCAACAAATCTGATATCTAGTGTGTCTAAAAATGATTTCCTAACCCATATAAATGTATATTTAAAATTATGAGATTTGGGAACTAATGAAATGTTAGACATAGACTTCCTATGACTTCTTTTAAGATAAAAACAAAATGGCCTAAGCTGGCGTTTCCTACCATAATGCAAGCATGTGAAAACATTAGGAATGATACCTAAGGTGTGACCTTTTCTAAAGTCATTGGATAAATTTGATCCTCTAAAATAAACAATGGTCTCAGCTTTAGCAACGAAAATATTTGAACAAGATCAGCTAGAACCATTACAACTACTACTCGAGTCTTGTAAGTCATTTTTCTTTTTTAAAATTTTGGAATCAAGTAATAAATTAGACTCCTCAATTTTACGGGACTCCTTATTTAAATTTTCTATAACTCCTATAAGGTTATCCCGCTCCCCCTCAATGTGAGCAAACTTGTCCCTAAGAGTCTTTGCTCGACTATCACTCTCTTTCTTGGAAATATTTAAAATATTAAAATTGTGATTTATGTCCATGAGCTTTTCATGAAAAATATATTTTTGAGATAGTGAGGTCTGCAAAAGCTCAATTCTAGATTTAAAACATAAATTTTCATTTTCAAGAAACTTAATTCTTTTTGGAAATCGCACATTTAATTCTCTTGAATTTGCATTACACTTATTAAGCCCATTAAATTCCTCTCGAATATCAAAAACTTCATTATCATTAGAAATGGATAAATTATATTTAAGATGTGCCATCGAGAGATACAAAACAAAATGAGAGTGAGTCAAAATTGAACCACCTAAAAATACAAGGAACATAAAAATTATAAAAGCCAAAAAATGGATCTTTGACCCAATAAATTAGCTCTCCGGCTATGATACCAATTTGAAAATGTGAGGACCCCCAAATTTTAAAAATCTTATATTTTACAAAATGTAATTTCCTTTAAAGATGAGGAAGCGATATGGTTCAAATAAACAACTACATAAACAAAACTAAATTTCTTCACAAATTAAAATAAAAGTAAACCACATTTTAATTTTCACAAAATTGAAATTATACTCAAAATCAAATTTGTGAATTTTTACTTTAAGCCCAAAAATTCAATTTAATACAAGTCCTAGAAATTTGCCTAACAAGATTAATTCATTTTTGGAAATTAGGCCAAACCAAATTTTATCCAATAAAAATTAATGACTTCAATTAAATGAATTTTTACCAAAATTGAATTAGCACCAATTTAATTAAGTGTGACAATTAAACCAAATTTTATCTTGAAATATCCTAAGCATGCGTTCTAAGTTATTTTGCAAGATAAAAGTATATCATTCACACTACGCCGCGATGTACGAGTAAAACCCACAACAGGAAAAACCTCGGATGACCCTAGCCTCAAATCCACTAAGTACGGTTTTACAAGTACAAGACAAAAAGACTTACAACACTCGACTTGACTTCGTCCAAGCCCCGACACTTATTCTTGTACACACCTCTGCCTAGAGAATAACCACAGAGATCCATCGCGGTCTCGAAATCCATCGATCAAAATTTTCTCAGTCACCGCCACCCGAACAAGGAGCCTTTCTCCAAGTGGATATGTCACGGCAAACAATCTTCTTCTTTGTGGGATGTAGAAGAAAACCCAAACTTCTCTTCTTTGAGATGTAGAGAAAAACCCGGTGCCAAACACTCCAAGCAAGGATATATATATTGAAACTTGGGATAAACAAACTGTGGGTGTAAATAAAAGTGTTTTTGAATAATGTTCTTGAAAGTACAAACACTTAAAACATGGAACTTTTGAAATAAGAAATTTCTCTCTCAAATTTTCTCTTAAAAAGTTGTTTAGAAAATGTCAAAAGTTTGTTTTTCAAACTTGGTTCCCACACATATAACTTCTATCAAGAGTTAGTGGGTAAAAGTAAGTGGGAACATGGGAAAAAACAAAAAAAAAATGCCAAAACAATTTCTCGCCAGAAATCTCGTTCAAATGAGATTTTTGTTCGAACGAAGTCTCTTTCGAACAACACTTCTAACAAAGTTCCAAAGGCAAATGGGAAAAACTCATTGGCAAACTCGTTCGAACGACATTCTTGTTCGAACAAAAAACTCGTTCGAACAATAATATCGAACGAAGTTCCCGAATGGTTGAAATTTGATTTTTAGCCCAGAAACTTCATTTTAAAGTTTTAAAAAACCTTCTGAAAATAAACATTAGTTTAAAATAAAATTACACCCAATAAAATTTGTTCCAAGCTCATATATATATATATATATATATATATATATAAGGCATTCAAGGTACCTTAGGAGGAATTGGAAGTAATATTGTTGACATAGAAACAAGGCATAATAAATTCGACATATGACGAAGCTTGATAATCTTGGCCGCTATGTCTTCAACTAACACGTCATAGGCTTGGATGGATACACTTGAACATTATCCTATGACTCAAATGTTTTTGTTCGAAATTGAGACAACACTACATTAAGACTCAATCGAAGATTTGTGTCCATACATATTCCAATTAATTGCATTTACCCTACAATTTATACCTTTATCAGTGAAACCCCTAGTAGCATACTTTATTATTTAGGGATTAAACTCTAGTATACCATGGCAATTCTAATTGGCATGTAGGACTCAGATTTCGAGTTCCTAGTATTTATTTGCCACATACATACATATGAGTGCCACTCTAGCTAAGTGTGCCTTGTATTTTTATTATTCCCTAATTATTTGGGATTGCCTATCCATATGTACAATTTACTCTGGACGATATAATAATGGTATGTCTACACTATTGAACCCATATAATCGATAATTTATGGGTTATCTTGTTATAGTTTGAACCCTTATTTATAACTCGATCCCCAACGTATCCAGTTATAATCACCATATTATTCTTTTACCTGTCATTAGACTTAAATATACCCCTTACAGTTGTATAATAATTCATCTTGCTTTCAGACTTTGATAATATAACTATTAAATTCAACTAATTTCTGGCCGAATATTTTTCTCTCGTACCTTGTATATAAATAAAATTATCTACCTTGCATATTTGTTTAATTATTTTCCTTTTAGATGGACGATGAACTCGAAGAAAGTGAGGTACCACCTGCACGTTTGGACATTTATTCTATATTACCTCGCACAATATTTTTTGTTACACGTACGTATGGACAATAGCATACAAGGATGGTAGCCCCAGCTAAAATATCTACACGATAACTTATTAGCTCCTTTGGTTCCCAAATGTTTTCTATGAGTTTTTCGTTATGTACGGCATGAACGAATCATGATGTATTTCAGTTTATTTTACACTCATCTTTGTAATATGATTCCAGGTATCCCCATAATAAAAATCATTTAAGTTTCGATGATCTTTTATGCAATACCCCGCACTTTTATGGGAAATTAAATTTCATAAATGGGTGTAATTTGCAAATTGGAGGAATTTCTCGGAATAAAATTTTTTGAAGTTTAGGAGTGTTAGATGATTTCCGATGCATGGTATAACTACTATTGGAAATAAGTAGATGAGAAGGATTATTTTATTACAGGTCGCAGCTGAGTAAAGAGATAGAGGACAATATTTTAATTGGAAAACCTGCATTAAGATGTGTTGGGTTGAAATAGTGAATTACGGTCAAGTACCTCGGATGGAAATTCTAATTGCGCGATTGGTCTCGAAATGGTCGAGAAAGTCAGAATAGTGTATCCAGGGGTATTGTTTAGGCTCCGAGAATTCTTGGGCCAATAGGGACTCGTAATTGAGTAAACGAGTCATTTTTGGGTTTAAAGGGATAAACCCTTATTTCTCCCTATATAAGTGACGGGAGAAGGAAAGAAAAGAGAGAAAAGAAATATGAGAGGAAATGAGGCGAGAAAAGAGGAAGAAAAGGGAGGTTCCGGCCAAACTCCACGGGATTCGACTCGGGATCGTCGAATTTTATCCACTAGGCAAGTGTTTAATTGCTTTCTTTATTTAAAGCATAAATCTCATATTATAGTTGGTAGTGAATAACTATAAAGATTTTCGGGATGGGTTTTTGGTGAATTAAAATGGATTTTTGGAAGTTAAACGAGTAAACCCCGAATAATATCCAATTCGAGAAACTTAGGAATTTACTAAAATCGTTTGTTGGTTTTGGGTTCTAGGATGTTTAGAACCCTATTTATATGTGTATGTCGTTGATTGAGGTTGGAGGACATTGGGGGAGGACATAAAAGCTTGGGAGAAGCTTTAATGGCCGAAACAGCTTCTCGGAGAAGAAGCTGTCCGAAACGATCGATCGATCGAGGGTAAAGGATCGCTCGATCGACCATTGATCGATCGAGGACCAAGGGTCAATCGATCGACCCTTCAGGATTTTTTTCAATTTTTGCTTAGGGTTAATTATATGGGAAAAATTTCTACTTTTATGGTTTTAGCTTGTTTAATTAAGAAATTAAACACTCAATTAAGATGAGTTATTCCTAGCCATTTGAGGAATTTAGAGGGGCTAGGAGGGGCCTAAATTGGTGTGGCGCTAAAAGTTATATTTTTGAGGAAGATAAATGGATTAAGAAAATAATGGTTTAGGGTTCCTAAAATAGAGTGGGGACCTATAAATTATTATTTAAGTGAAATTTAGACTTTGGGTTCATGGAAAATGGAATCCATGACCTATTTATTTAAGGGTGTTTAAGGCGAGTAACACTCGAGTTGATATTTCGGTGGGGGATTGTACATATAGAATTAAGCACGAGGAGAATGTAATTATGTGTCAAAGTGTTTGCGATAAAATCCTACAAGGCGAATAGGATGAAATTGGGATATAGGCTAAAGAGGATTTAGCGGTTTCCCGATACGTCTATTGACGACGGTCATTATAGGTGGTGCAATACTTATGAGAATTAAGATAAGTCAAGGGTAAATATAGTTCAATACACAATGATACGAATGAAAGTGATAGCGGAAGCGATTTACCTAAAAAATATCTAAAGCGTTAATTATAAAAAATATATAAGGAAATCGTACTAAGAAAGAGTATACACTCTATCACACCCAAGGATCCTATCGCTCTGATACCATTTGTAACGTCGCGAATCGGGTTTGGGTCACCGTTGGGTCAATGCGCAGGGAACCAAGGAGTTTAAGGGGAAGGGTCAAACTTTAATTTTATTATTTAAGAAAAATCCTCTAATTGAGCCATTTATTAGAGACTAAATTATCGGTTTTAATTTGAGAAAAAAAGTGACTACTTTAAGTAATTATGTTAATTTACAATGTTTATTAATAAAAATTCGATTTAATCCACAATACTAATTAAATAAGAAATAAATCATAATCATACATGTATTATTACAGCACATGGCCAAAGGCGCGAATAAAATGTCTAAGTTCCCCAAATCAATAATGTTTCAAAAGATAATTTAAAGAAAATTATTGAGCTATGACTGGCCTCTGGGGCCTTACTTGCATCCTTCCCGATGTCCTACTCGATGCACCTGAGGAAGGGGGTTTACATGAAAAGTGGGGGTGAGTGAACGCTCAGTAGGGTGGGTAATAATAAGCTATAGGTTTTTTATAAAAAAAATACCATACATATAATATGTATTCAAATACTTCCGAAAACATTTAACAATTTATCTAGTAATAATGCAACTATCATGCAATGCGCCCGAGCGAGGTGCTCATACTCATACTTAACCATTTTATACCACCCTTTACCAGGTCCATAGACTCATCAATTATATTTTACTCCTTAATCTACCTTTTATCCCATTTCATTAAGTTTTCTTATTTACATTTTCAAACACAACCATAATTTTTTCCCTTTTTATTATCTTTTGTCAAAATCTTCCAATATCTGCATACTTTAACGAGCTCTACACCGTGGACTATGCTACCATATGCTTTGGAAGTAGTTTTAGGTCAGCCCTTCTTAATGATTCCTAGTGTCATCCGGGTCCATATTAACGTGTTTTCACATTTTTGCTAATGTCCACATTATTCCGTCATTTTACCATTTTTATCATTTCTACAGTTCGTATCACCATTTCATCTTGTCAACATATCATTTTGTCTACTTTATTTATTTTTCACAAAAACCGATCGATAAGGTGCAATGAGGAAGTCCAACCACCATGACCCTCAATTTTAGAAAAATTACCCTTTTACCCTTCTTCATTATAACCTTGTGAAAAACATATTTAATTCATTATGACATTAGAATTCAACATTTCCATTCAAAACCATGCTTATACGGTTTTATATTCAAAAATCATGCTTCAAAATTTTATGTTTCACTACATGAAATATATTTAATCATTTAAATCCATTTTAGCAAAATGTTTATTACTTTTCCCTATTATCACATGTAACCTCAAATATTATTTTCCTTCATTCTTAATAATATTTATAACACATTTTAGGGATGTTTTCCCATAATTTATTATTTTTTCATGAAACCCATTTTAAACATCATTTGCAAAGTCCATATATCTTCTACCAACATACTATATGTTTCTACACATTTTAGGGAAAAATTCAAGCCTAGAAATCCTCAAATATGAAACTAAAAAAGATAATAACTTGGGTTTACATTTTCCATGCTTTCTCTCCATATTTCAAGGTTAAAATTCCATTTAATCATCAAAAATCCATTTAGGCTTTGTCTTCCTTCCGACTCCATTTTTGCAAGACTCGAACATACTAGAAAATATTTTCATTTTTTATATTAAATCATATCTACCATACATCCTACATATTTTTCATAGCTTAAAACCTTGAAAACTTAGAGACAAAAAAATCATAACTTAGGGTTTGAAGAGGAGAACGAAGAAGAAGATGATAATGGAAGCTCTAGACTCCAAAATACTGCAAAATCTCTTCAAAAAATACCTCAAATCTATCTTCGGTGCTCCTACTAGCTGCACTCAATCCAACTTCTACCTTAGCAAGGCTTTTAGAGGAAGAATAAAGCTTGAAAATGGGGTGGAAATGGTCTATTATGGCTGAGGTATGGTGTAACTATGGTAGGAATGATTTAAGGAGGAATAAATTCTCATAAAATGAGAGAGAGAGTGTGTGGGAGAGATAGAAAGAGTGAGATAGAGAGATAGATAGAGAGAGAGAGAGAGAGAGAGAGGCTATGGATGATATGAAAATGGGTTGACAACACATTAAAAATTTGCTGATTTGCAAATGCAACTCTAGTCATTCGAATAACTCATTTGAGCGAGATTCCTATTCGTTTAAACGAAATCTAACGAGGCCAAAATCTAGGGTTAAATAGGACATGAGAAGTATGTCATTTGAATGGGAAATCCCCTTCGTTCGAATGACAGTGTACTTCGTTCGAATGTGACTTTCCAACGAGATTCCAGAGGGTGAGGGAAATTGACCACTTTCTTAGTCGTTAGAAACCCTTCGATCATTGTTCGAACGAATATAATCCTCGTTTGAACGACACCAAAATTCCACTATTAAGTTTTAAGACACAGAAACTGTAATTCGATATGCATGAAGGCAACACTGATGGCTCAATTTTAATACTCATCCTTAAATACAAATTCAGATGGGAAGAGATAAAATCTCGAGTGTGACTTGATTTATTGGATTTATATATGGTTTAAATTATTCCACTAAACTTTATAAAATTACACATAATTAATTTATAATCCACAATTATAACTCTTAAATAAATATGACAATTGATGAAAAATATTTTTAATTATTTAATTATTTATAAAAATTATGGGGTATTATAGTCCCAATTTTGAAGCTAAATTTCAAGCCTCTTCTCCTTCGTTTGTGGGGACCAAGACTCTACAAAGCCCCTTTCTGTAAAGGAACAAAATTTTGAGACCATTAAGAAGTCGAGGCCTTGATAGGAAATAAATCCTTATATTTTTGTTTTGTCCTTGTGGCCTTTATTTGTTGAACTTTTTAACTCTTTGATATGAATGGTAGTGGTCCAATTTGAAATTTCTTCTCTACTTATATTTTATTTTATTTTTGTTAATATATTTTTATTTATGTTTTAAGATGTATATGAGGTAATATAACCCCCAACCCCCCAAGATTTCTTAGTAAAGCAATGAAAACTAATTAGAAATACTCGGGAGCACTCCTATGGGTTTAAAGACCTTCGAAATATAAACCATTAAGGATAAAAGCCTTATAAACTGAGAATTGAAGTAATGTTAAAGGGTCTTAAGACCTAACAATTGTAATTAATTGGGGATGAAAGCCTTAGTTGTTAAAAAATAAGGTTTTGCTAAGATTCCTAAGACTTCATAACTATACTCAGCTAAGGATGAAAGCCTTAGAGGTTAAAAATTGAAGTTCCACTATGGGTCCTATGATCTATGAACTATAATAAACTGAGGTTGAAATCCTTATAAGTTAAAAAATGAAGTGTGTTAAGGGTTTTAAGATCTTAGAACTGTAATAAATTATGGATGAAAGCAATACAAGTTTAGAACATTCTTGGAACCTTAGTATCTCAATGCCAAAGACTTAATCTGTCAGGCCTGGAGCTAATTTTTGGTCAAGCTTTTATCTCTGAGGTATATCCTGTTGGGTTTAGTCCATTTTCTATCTTTGTTCTTCCACATCCTTGTTAATGTAGAGTTTGGTAATGTTTGGTTGACCCAAAGTTACTATAGAAACATTCACATATACTTTATTTTAGAAGGCCACTCATGCAATATGTTTAAATCCCGAATTCTTTGCTTTAGGGACCCCCTACTATTAGATCTGTGGATTATACGGATGAAGTTCTTGAATATTTCCAAGTATCATACTATGTAATAAACTTCGGCCCGATAAACCTCAGTGACCTAGTTGACCACTAGTTGGGAGTCATTAATAGCTTGAACTTCTTCTTTTTTTGAATGGATTGCGAAGCCTAATTCAGCTACTAAAGCTTCGTACTCTACCTCATTATTAGTGTCTTTGAATTTTAAGTGGAGAGCAAGAGAGATTTTTCCTCCTTCTGAAAGTAGAAGATGAAGTCCAGCTCCGCTTCTTGAGTTGTTGGAGTATCCATCCATCTACAATACCCATGTTGGGAAGCTGGTGTCTATATCTTGAAACAATGGGAGCTTGGGCTTCTTTGTTACCGTTGCTTCTTTTTCTGATCTCTTTGGCTCTTACTCTATTCCTCCAGATTGCTAAATTCTTCTATAAAATTAGTTAGGTTATGTCCTTTCATGGCATTCCTTGGTTATTATTTGAGGTCAAACTCCCTAACTCCATACTACTTGATAATCTTTCTTGAAGTGTAAGGATTATGTAGGATTTGGTAGAGTGGTTGATCGGTTGTGATCAATATGGTGTGACACTGGAAATATGACCTTCGACATCAAGATGAAGTGCTTAAACAGAATGTTATCTCTCCATCTGTGGATACTTGCTTTTATACCCTTGTAGAGATTTGTTGACGCATTATATAGGGTATTAGACCCCATATTCTGGTCTTACCAAAGTTGAATTGACTATAGTAGAGGAGGCAACGAGATATAGATATAAATCTTCTCCAGTAATGGTTCGGGATTGAAGGGTAGGAGATCCTAGATATTTCTTTAAATTTTGGAAGGCTTCCTCTTATTCTTGAGTCCATTAAAAAGGTTTCATCAAGAACTTGAAAAAGAGAAGACATTTTTCTGTGGTTTTGCAGACAAAGATATTGAGGGTAGTAACTCTTTTGGTAAGGCTTTGAACTTCTTTGATAGTTTTGTGGGATTTCACGTCCAACAAAGCTTGAATGTTCTTTGGATTGGATTATATGCCATACCTGGTGACTATAAAACCCAAGAAATTTCCCCTATAACCCCAAAGTCACACTTCATCATATTTAAGATCATTTGGTTCCTTCTAAAGATGATTAAGTTCACTCTAAGGCTCTATATATGATCCTAACCCGCTAGGCTCTTGACTAGTATGTCATTAACTTTAATCTCTAGAGACTTGACTATGAAATCTTTGAACATGGTGTTCACCACCCTCTCCTACATGTAACATGTAATTTCAATCCAAAATGAATTAATTTGTAATAGTATGTTCCATTGTTAGTGATGAATAAGGTATTTTCCTCATCTATGGGAACTATTATGATATTATTATATATAAAAAAAAGCATCCATAAAGGAGATGGTCCTATGACCGGAAGTTGAAGCCACCAAAGTATTAATGTGAGTCAGGGGGGAGAAATATTTAGGACATACTTTATTAAGGTTAGTGAAGTCCATTCACATCCTCAACTTCTTTTTGGGATATGGTACCAGCACCACATTGGAGAGCCATTCTTGGTATCTCACTTCTCGAATGAAGTTCTCTTCTAAAATCCTATTGATATCTTCATTCACAACTGTATTTATTGTGGGTCTAAGGAACACCTTCTTATAGCACACTTACCGATGGTTTGGATCCGTGATTAGGTGGTGGACCATGACCTCGGGATCTACCTCAACCATATATGACTGGCCCCATACAAATGCATATTTAGTTTCTCTTAATAATTGGGTTAACTCCCCTGTGAGGGAGGAGCTGAGACCAACCACAATCCAGACGACGTTGGTCAGATCATCATCATCAATAAAAATAGTGATGAGGGACTCAGTGGGTTTGCTTCTCTTCTATATCTCTTCATATTGTGGATCCATAATGTCCATATTAAGCAACTCTATCAAAAACTCTCTTGTGGGATCTCAGACAGTTCAAGTGGGGGAGGCAACGCTTCTAAGAAGACATTAACACTTCTATAGGAACTCTCTAGGACTTTAGGCGATCTCTGAGCTATCTCTAGTGGTCTCTTATTCCCTCTCATAGAAGTTTTATAGCACTACCTATCCTTTTTCATTATCTACATGTACTTCTCCCATGCCTATGGGGGTTAGTAACCTCATGACCATCCTCCGAGTAGACATAATAACATCTAATTCATTGAGTGAGGGTCTTCTCATGATGACATTATAAGCTAAGGGCATATATACCACTAGTAATTTGTTCCAAATGGTATAGAAGCACTCTCTGGATCCGAATATGAGAGGAAGTGTGATATACCCCATTAGGTATGTACATTCTTCGCTAAAGGAGGTCAATGGAGTTGTAATAGGAAACACATGCTTTATGGGAAGCCCCATGGCCTTGAAAGCATCTGTGACACCGTCTATATTTTAATAACTATGTTGATTAAGTTTACTTATTAAATCTCTATATGTTGTTAAAACAATTAGATATCATATCTATCATAAAAAAGTAAATAAGGAATAATGATAATCCATATAGAGTACAACATGAACAACCTCAATTGATCATAAATAAGTAAAAGGATTCAATCATCACCACTAACTAAAATAAAGAGTAATGTTGTCTAAAACTGATATACCAGAATAAATACATGACAAAACTATCTCCACTATCTCCATCAAAACATAACCTAACAATCAATATAAAATCTAAGAGATAAAATAAACATCACATCATTCAAAGAAAATAAATAAGGATAGTAGTAGGTTCAACACCAACGTCTCAAAAACTGTTGATGTGGTGATTATTAGAATATATGACTCGGTACTCGAGTGAGATAAAGCTAAGCCTGATGGATTGGAGAACCTATAACAACGTGACGGGTAAGGCCCACCGCAATAACATAAAAGCTATGCAATTTAAGTATTAAAGCTGACTGTCATTCCTATAAATAATAAATCCACAATTGATAAATTAATTGTTAGTCCCCACCCTTACCCATGTTAATCCATTCATATTATATATTTTATGAGTTTATAGAATGTCGTACTAGTTCCCATTAACAAATAGATTACTATTATACACAATACCCATAATATTATAACTGTAATTTACCCCCAAATAATTATATATCATAAATATACTAATACATAAAATTAGGACTAGCCCCCATTATCTACAGGATAACTAGTACTTCTAATAACTCATGACTAGCTCCCAATTATTATGAGGTCACTAGCACGTGAGTCCTCCATTCTATAGCTAGCACGAAAAAATAAACCAGCACACCCCTTTGTCCGCCGCCATAATAAAAACAACCAATATAGGATAACCATGACTTTAACCCGACGCATGAAACATAATAAAGTATCTATACATAACCCATTTTATTGTATTAGCCTAAGGTTACCTAATCAGTTCCTTCTTTAACTAGATGCTAGATTTCATCTTTTTAACACTTTATGTTCTCAATATGTTTAAGGGCAATGACACGTGTAATCATAATTGAAGGCTAAGTCCAAAGTGTCACTTTTTTAAAACTATTTTTAGGTTACGTTTCGTGGGGTAGATGTAGAGCATGTGAAAATTACCAACAATACCCAAAGCCACAAAAAATAAACTTACACCCATCTACTTAATATCATTTACCTTCTTGGAGGATTTCCTTTTTTAATTTTATTAGTTGAATAATAGGGTTCAATTCCTTTAAAATTACGCATTATAGAGAAATTGTGATTTAACTTATTTAATGATATTTCTAATTAGGAGAGAAAGATTCAAAATAGACCATTTTTTATACCTTACTACAAGTATAAGAATTCAAATCCAATTTCAATCATAAGAGGGAGAGCCATATTATTGTCCTAATTTGACAATAGCAATAACCATGGTGTAACCTTTAAAGATGCAAGAAAGACATTTTTATGTCTCAAAGAATGTACAACATGGGTCCCTCGTAGTCAACCCGGTTCAACCCGAGCGTTAGATGTGAAGTGCAACGAAACAACCCAAATAATGTTACTAGTCTAGTTTTATTGAATTAACGTTTCACTTGTTTAACATGCGATTAAGATTTAAAATCAAGTTACGTGAGGAACCCGTGGGAAGCATCCCCTGAATCCAAGCATAAAGATATACTAACGTTAAACAAATAGAGATTAATTACCTATATAACGATCTCAAAATATGAAACCGTACCCACTATGCCGTAACAAAGACAAGGGTGTGAGTCGAATGCTAAGTGAAAAATTTACAAAATGCGGTATAGAATCGAACAATGGGAAGAAGACTTTAACACATTATATCTACGTGCTCATGCAACTAGAATATATATTTATATACACCCCCCCACACAAACTACATGCATGAAACCATTTTAATTCCAAAAATGTTATTTGTCCCGATTAATTCACCTTAGTCCTGTAACATAATTCCATTTTACCTAACATGACATTTATTCCTTGATTTAACACACCCAGTTAAATACTTGGTGCAAATACACTTTGTTTATGGAAAATCATTTCTTTTCTCAAAATATCTCCTTTTATTTATACTCATTCACTCTAGTATTTTCTTTGAAATCCACCCTTTCAACACACGTAACCACCGTGTTGGAAAACACTTATTTTTCCTTTGAAAATATTTCATAAACACACCTCTGGTAATTATGGGCTAAACCTCTTTAGTTGCTTAACAAACTTTACCATTCCTTTACCTTATAGACATTGATAAATTTTCACATTACTTGTCCATTTTACACTTTACCAGAACATTTATTAATTCATTCAAGTTAGGTTATATTTTCATATATTCAACACAAAACCTATTTCTTGACATGTTCCATTTTTCATTAGCTTTTTCTCAGAAAATTTCAATATCCGCATACTTTAATGGGCTCGACACCATCGGCTATGCTACCGTATGCTCTGGCCAATGATTTTAGGCCTTTCACCCCAGGGCTCTAGGCCCTCCATAATTTTTTTGGTGTCATCGGAGTCCTTATTAATGTTATGGGGGAATATTATAAACCCAATCACTTAGCTGACCAGCCCAGCACACAAGATGGAATGTTTGGCCCACATTTAAGATAATTATTGTTTTACCCGTGCATTTAACATATGCCAAAATGCATGGGGATAGGCACGAATCAATTGCCAACAATCTTGGGGAAATATTTCGGGACATTTACGTGCTATGTATCAAGCTATTTGAGTTACCTATAGAATTTAATCATTTATTTATCACTTCTATAAATTGTAATCCCTGACCCGGCGCAAAGGGATGTAATCTCGAGTATTAAGAGACAATATAATAAAACAGTAACATCTGTGTGGATATAGGCAAGTTTCTAAGCCATGTATATTTGTTGTTGTGTGTGTGACTTTGAATTTTGTTCTTTGTGATTGCTTTCGTGGATCTCTTTATTGTGATATTTCTTGTACTCATAATTGGCACTGCAAGTGGGAACAGACTTTTATTCATGCAAAAAAATTCTTAACCAGAAAGCCTGTGATGTCTCACCATAGCAACAACATTCCTCTGGTTGGAGATATACAAAAAGACCCAATTCCACCCAGGGTCAGGTCAGAGATTCACCAGCATACAAATCTTAGGTTTTGCCAAGAAAGGTAGCCTTCATTAGAGAGTAAGGGACTACCCAGGTCTACACAGATTTCTAGGTTGGTCGACTCTTATGAAGCTAGGCTTATAGAACAAGAGTAATCCATAAGCCTTTAGGTGGAAGAGAATGGTCGCCTCCATAGGAGACTTGAAAGAATGGAGAGAGATCTCCATATTGACACAAGGAAATGTCATGATAAGACTCCTAATCCTCAGGTGAGTAATACTCGCAACCGAGGGAAGAGCTCCAGGAGTGACCAAGATAGAACTAAATAGTGGAAGATCAGAGCATGGTCGATCGAAGCATGGCCATCTAGAGAGACGTCATAGGAGAAATGATTGATAAAATAAGGACATTAGGATTCTGGTACATAGAGAGATGGACCAACATCCATCCCATCAAGGAGCCAGATCAACTAGGGAGCTAGCTAGGAGGACTCTCAATACCCAGATGAAATCCCCATTCTCAAGGGAAATCGAATAGGAGGATCCCCCAAAGAAGTTTTTTTTCTCCGAGGTTCAAGATTTACGATCGAAAGATAGATCCCATAGCCAACGTTAGCCAATACAAATAAGTGATGACCTTATAGAGCTATAATTATGCACTGATGTGTTAAATTTTACCTTCTAGCCTACATAACGTGGAACATAATTGGTTTAAGAAGTTGCCTCATAAGTCGATAAGAAATTTCAAGGCTTTAGAAGAGGCCTTTACTTCCCACTTCATGATTAGCAGCTCCCACCCTAAGCGTATGGATGCACTGCCCACGATGAAGAAAAATACACAAGAGAGCCTTTGTGATTATGCCAAAAGGTATTGGGAAGTATTTAATGAGGTCGATTATTTCTCAGAGCAGTTTATCATTGGATCTTTCCAAATTGATCTGTCGACCACCTCGTTGCTGCACCCTAACTAAGAAGAAAGCCATCACTATTTACAATCTCATGGCTCGTATTAAGATATATACCAAGGTGTAAAATGTGGTTCACTCTAATGCAGGGAACCATGGTCGAGCAAAGGAAACTAAAGGAATAGAAAAGAGTTATACTTTAAATAAGGGGAATGAGAACGAGGGCAAGAATGACTCCAAGAATGGGAACAAGGTTGATCCTTTAAAGGCATTCCAGGCTATTAATACCGTCTTCAAGGTACCCATTTATAAGATCTTAAGCAATATCAAAGACCAATCATTTATTAAGTGGGCCAAGAAGATGGGTGGTAACCCAATGAAAAGAAACAGTTTGATGAGATGTGCATTCCACAAGGAGGGCGACCACGGGATTGAAAATTAAAAGCCTCTGAAGTCACACTTGGAGAAGTTGGCCCAAGATGGGCACCTCAATGAGTAAATAGAAAAAAAGCAGATAAGGTCGCATTCAATGGTAACCAGAAGCCGGAGAACGTCCATAACGATGACACGGGACATGAGTTCGCAGTTATCCATAGGGCATCAGAACTTAAGCAAATTATAGGGAATGTAGTTCAGATGGATCCAAAGAAGGTTACTGCCATCATGAAGGCATTTCATATTAACCCTGATAGAACCAAGGCTAGTAAGCATAGGCAACTAGAGGAAGTTGACTATACTAAGAATATTATTTTCATCGAGGAAGATTTGGTCAGAGTGAGAACCCCACATCACGATGCATTGGATATTACACTCAAAATTACTAATTCGAATGGTAATAAGTTGCTCGTGGGCTAGGGGAGTTCATGAAAAGTGATGTACCTAAAGTTGTTACACAAGATAAATTTGAATCAAGTTGACCTAAATGAACCCATAGTTTTATTGGTCGACTTTTTCGGGAAGATCACAATACCGTTAGGAAAGATAGTACTACCAATCAGAGCTGGGAACATCTTAAAGATGATTGAGTTACTAGTGGTATACAAAGAGTCCCCATATCACTCCATCTTGGGCAGAGGTTGGTTTCACTCCATGATAGCCGTACCATCAACCTACCACCAGAAGTTAAAGTGTATCACAGATCGGGGTGTGTTCAAAATTCTTGGCAACCAGGCCACAGCTAGAAAATGCTTTATCATAGCCATTCACCCCAAAAAGTAAAAAAAATAAAGAACTAAAGGATGCTTAGGAGGAAACCCTTGATGGGGTTACACCCTTTAAATAAGAATTCTAGTATGACCGAATAGGGATGGAAGAGACCAGGGTACACCTCGTTGACAGGGTCGTTAAAAGATAGAAAGAGGTTGGAGCCGATGACAACTTCCCAGAGAGGAAAGTTCTGAACGGAGCCACACTTGATGATCATGAAAAGAAATAACTGAATTCCTTTCTAAAAAGAAATCTTGATGTTTTCGCTTCGAAATCGTAAAATTTTCCAGGGATTGATCCCAACGTATCCTTACATCGCCTACATCTCGATCCGGACTTCAAGTCGATCACTTAAAAGGCCTGTCAAATAGTCCTCGAGAAGGATAAAGCGGTGAAGAATGAAGTAAGGAAGCTAATGGATGTAGGATCCATTAGGGAAGTTCAGTTCCCCAAATGGCTATCGAGCCTAGCAGTGGTGTGCAAAAAAAATAGCATTTGGAGGGCATGTATTGATTTCACATATATCAACGGGGCACCCCAAAGATAGATTCCCACTTCCTAAGATCGATCAGTTGGTTGATGCTATGATAACACAAGAAGGGATTAGATTTATGGATACCTACTTAGGCTACCATCATATTTCGTTATTTGCTCCTGACCAGGATAAAATGTCTTTAATAACCCCCATTGGGTACTGTTATATGGTTATGTCATTTGTCTTAAAGAACACAGGGGAGACTGATCAGAGGCTGGTCACCTAGATGTTCAAGAGGAAAATGGGAGCCACGATGGAGGTTTACATAAACTATATGCTATTCAAAAGAAAAAATAAGGGAGACCATATCATGGACTTATCCAGAACCTTTGAGATCCTCAGTAAATATTGGATGAAACTTAATGCAAGAAAGGGCTCGTTCGATTTCCAGTTAGGAAAGTTCTTCGGTTATCTAGTTGGTAAAACAGGGATTGAGGCCAATATAATTCAAATCGATGTTATCACTAGATTCCATCCTACTTGGATGTTGCGAGATGTTCAAAGGCTCACTATTATGCTCACCGTGATCAATCTCTTTATCTCCAAGTATTTAGAACAGTGTCGACCATTATTACAGCTCCTGAAGAAGGACAAATGCCTTATATGCAATGATGACTGTTCGAGAGCTTTGTAGGAGATCAAATCCTACCTTAGAAAACCACCCTTACTGGCCATTCTAGAGGATGGAGACCCACTTTATCATTACCTTCCGATATTAGATCGCACTGTGAGTTCTGCTATAGTGAGTGAGAAAGCGAGAGCAGAAAATTGATTTATTATGCTAGCAAGACAATTCTAAATGAAGACCAATGCTACCTCCCACTAGAAAAGCTCCCCTATGCACTAGTAGTCACCTCAAGGAAGCTAAAACATTACTTCGAACCCCACTCAAACATTAATCACTTCTTACCCCCTCAAAGTTGTTCTTCAAAAAGTCGACCTCTCTGGAGGACTCTCAAAGTGGTCGGTGGAGTTTATAAGTTTCGATATCCCCTTTAAACTAAGAACAATAATTAAGGGACAAGTCCTAACAGACTTCATTGCTAAATTCACTAGGGACCAGTCAATCCCAATAGGGAACGGAGAAGTCAATAGATGAGGAAGAAAATTCCAAGGAATGGACCCTATACATTGATGGGAACCTTTATTCCAAGGGGTAAGGAGTAGTAATCATCCTTATCACCCCAGAAGACATTGTCATCGAGCAAGGAATAAGATTAGGATTTGAGGCCTCCAAGAATGAAGTTGAATATAAAGTATTAATCATTGGATTATGCAAGGCACAACTGCTAGGGGTAAAGCACCTTCACGTGTTTGGAGATTCCAAACAGGACTCCAAGCAAGTGAGTGGGGACTTCAATGAAAAAGATGACATAATGGAAGCCTAACTTGACGTGGTAAGAGGAATTATGATAGGGTTTGAAAAGGTGGACATTGAACAATTCCCAAAGGGGGAGAATAGCCACGTCGATGCCTTAGTATCCCTGAGCTTAACAGTTAACTCTAACCCAAGGAGAACCATTCAAATAGAGTTCCTTGAGTAGATAAGCATTGATTAGACAGTCATAGCCGAGCAAGTGATCCTAAAAGAGAAGGTTCTTAATTTTATGGGTCCCATCATCACTTATCTATGAAGCAACACACTGCCCGACGACATGAGGATGGACCATCAGGTAAGGGTCAAGGTGTAGCCACTAGCAAATATTCGCTACTCAGATATGACCGGGTTTATCTAGAGAAACATCCTAACACGCTTTGGGGTACAAAGGATTATCATCATCGATAACGAAACGTAATTTGAGAGTAGCTTCTTTGAGGGTGTCTGTGATGAGCATGGTATCTAGCTCCACTTCAGTTATTTTGCGTGTCCCCAAAGTAATAGTCAGACAGAAGTTTCCAATAAAATAATGCTCGATGGACTGGAGAAGAGTATGTAAAGAGCCAAGGGTGCCTATGTGGATGAGATCCACCATGTTCTATAGGCTTACCATACCACCCAAGGTGACCAACTGGGGAAACACCCTTCGCACTCTCTTCTGAGATAGAAGCTGTCATTCCAACGGAAGCAGGTCTCCCTAATATATGAACCACCTTGGTTGACTAATGCCTTATTGATAAAGCATTGTGCACTGAACTTGACTTAGCTAATGAATGAAAGGAGAAGGATATGATCACACTGGTCTCTTACCAACACCAAATGGCCAAACAGTATAATAAAAAAGCCAATACGAGGAAATTCCAAGTATGAGACTATATCTTAAGGAAATTCCTTGCAGTGCTTCAGATGGAAAACTAAAGTGAAACTGGGAAGGACCCTTCAAGATAACAAAGGACGACCTTCAAGGAGCTTATCACTTGGAAATCCTAGAGGGCAGGGAGATACCAAAAGCATGGAACACAGCTAACCTCAAGAAGATTTATTTTTATTCTTCTTTTGTCAGCACATTTTGTTTATGAATTTTTTTTATTTCAAACTTATATTTCTCACAAGTTTTTATTTCAATAAATTAAAGGTCAGTTGGCCCTCTCACTTAAATATGATTTATTGGCTACTTAGTCTTTCTTGATCGTAACTCAATATTACGTACCCTTTCTAAAATATTATTGACTCGTGCATGGCAGATCTCATGGGGATAATAGTGAGTTGTTCAACTCGCTTCAATCAAGGAATTATAATACCCCGCACTTTTATGGAAAATTAAATTCAATAATATAGTGTAATTTGGAAATTTAAGAAATTATTTTGAATAGTAAATTTTGGAATTTTCAAGGATTAGATGATTTTCAATGGGTGTTATATTTACTTTTGGGGTTAAGTAAATAAGTCAGAGTATTTTAATTATATGTCGCAGCTGGGTAAAGCGACAGAGGATAAAATTTTAATGGGAATAACGCATTAAGTTGTGTGGGATTAAATTAGTGATTTGCGATCAAGTACCTCAGATGGAGATTTTGAGTGCTCATTTGGTCTCGGAATGGCCGAGATAGTCAGAATAGAGTAACTGGGTGTCGTAATTGAGTTTCAGGAATTTTTGGATTTAAAAGGAACTCGTAATTGAGTAAACGAGTCATTTTTGGGTTTTTAAGGGATAAACCCTTATTCTCTCCTATATAAGACACGAGAGAGTGGGAGAAAGGAAATAAAAAGGAGAGAAAGGAAGAAGAGAAGAAAAGAAGGGAGAAAGAGGAGAGAAAAAGGATTTTTAGGCCAAATTCTGCGGGATTCGACTCGGGGTCGTCGGATTTTATCCTCCAGGCAAGTGTTTACTTGCTTTATTTAATTTTGAGCATAAATCTCATATCATAATTGGTAATAACAAACCCTAAATATTATGGGTTGGATTTTTCGTGGATCAAACGGGTTTTTCGGAAGTTTAAGGGGTAAACCCCAAAAATTATTAAATTGGAGAAACTTAGAAATTCATAGAAATTAATGGTTGATTTTTCGGTTCTAGGATGATTAGAACCTGTTTCCTTTGTGTATATATAGTTGGGTGTAGTTAGATGTTGGTGGAAGAAGAGGTATAAAGCTTGGGGGTTGTTAATGGATGAAATGGATCCGTGGAGAAGATGCAGTTTCGGCTGCCCTGTTTGATCGATCGATCGAGGCCCTGGGATCGATCGAGGCCCTGGGATCGATCGATCGATCCTACAGAAATTTTGGCAATTTGTGTTGGTTCAATTTATATGGGATAAATTCCCAAATTAAGAATTTATAGCCTATTTAATTGAGGAAATAAATAGACATAACTAATCAAGATACATTTATCCAATTGGGGAAATTTATGGGGGATAAGAGAGTGTTTTAAGTGTGTGACACTAGAAATTATATTTTTGAGGAAATAGAGAAATTGAGGAATTAAAGAGTTGAGGTTTCCCAAGAATAGAGTGGGGACCACTAAATTATTAAGTGGACAAAATTTAGTCCTTGGATTCGTGGAAATGGAATCTACAACCTATTTAATCTAAGAGTATTTGGTGACGAATAATTCTTGGGATAATTTCAGTGGACATTTAGGCTTATATAATTGTGCGCGTAAAAAACATAATTATATCGATTGTGGTTGAGTATATCCTGCGAGACTACTAGGATGAATTTGAGAAGATACTTATTTACTTAGTATAAATTGGTATAGTTGGAGAAATCATATAAATGCTTAGACGCGAATAAGGTACATGTTATTTATCAAGTGAGGGAATACTTTTGGGCTTAGTATCGTGAGTGTGAGAATGCTTGAATATTATTAATTTGAGAATCTTTGGGATTATTGGTCATCGTTATGTGTGATTGGCAATTATGGCCATTTATATGTATCTTTGAGGAATAATGTGGAATATATATATATATATATATATATATATATATATGTGTGTGTGTGTGTGTGTGTGTGTGTGTGTGTGGATGGGATATATATTTATTTGAATCATACCCCTTCTATGCTATCATGGGAAGCTACGCGATGTGGGCGAGGCCCCTGGCTTGAGGAGTAGGGAGCGTATAGTCCCCAGGTCATAGCGTCCATTTTATATTGTGTGATTTTTTATTAGGGGTGAGACGTGGTGGGTATGTTTTGTCTTACTTTTGGGGAGGAACTATGACCTCTTCTCATACGTTGTGATTTGGATTTTACCAAGGCGGTGTGAGATTTCGACCGTTGGTACTTAGGATGATACGTGAGTGATTACCTAGTAGATGATAGCGTAGAGACCACATCCTCGAGTTATAGCTCGTTGGGATGGTTATTATACTGGTGTGTATAGTATATTACTTGTGCATGAGAACAAGATATTATATATCTCTGTTAGAGTAAAGAGATAAAAGGAAACAAATTTAATTCTCATTCCGGGAGATCGTATCCGGACTTATATTGTGATATGTATTATGAATGAGGAGGTTATGTATATTTATTTATATGAGTATATATATAAGTTGACTACTGAGGGTCTAATGGATCTCGACGACCGACCTTGCAGAGTAGTAGTGTTTCGGGGAGGGGGGTCCTTGTTTGGATTTCGCTTCGCAAGACACCCCACGCACGAACACGGCCTAGTGTTGAGACCGGGGAGAAGTTTAACCCTTAGTGCTCTAGTTTTGGGTTTTCTTATATATATATATATGTTGTGTACTGAGGGTCTAATGGATCTCGATGATCGACCTTGCCAAGTAGTAGTGTATCGGGCGGGTTCCTTGTTTGGATTTCGCTTCGCGAGACACTCCACGCACGAACATGGCATAGTGTTGAGACTGGGGAGAAGTTTAGACCTTAGTACTTGGTTTGCTTAGGATTTCTAGAGTTTGGGGGTGACGGATTAGTTAGGCAGCGTAGCTTGACTAGGATGTTTAGAGGGATGCGCTAGGTGTGCACTATTAGAAGAGAGGTGAGGGGTATCTCATGGGAGTGAGATACCAATTTAAATATGAGATAAAACATACTTTTCACAAATAGTGCATTTATGCACTTGCAAAATTTTTTTGCAACTCGGGCTCTGACCCGTTTCTATATATTTCCTCTCTTGCTATATATATTATATATATAGGTGTCCAGACACAGGGACGCCTGGATGATGATCCTTTTGAGTCAGACGCCTGCTGCAACAGCTGTGGATGCATGTAGGTTTTCTTTAGATGCTTCTATCCTTGTAATCTAGATAGGTGTTACTGTAGAAATACTAGGGCCAAAAGCCCAACTACATTTATTTATTCTTTTATCGCTTTTATTGCGGAATTCGTTTGGGTGGTATTATTGTTTAACCGAGTGTTCGGTTAGTTTATCTCTTTCCGGTTTCATTTATATAAACTATGTGAATTACTTTAATTGTATAGTTTATTTTAAAAAAAAGTTTAGTTAAATAAAATTTTGACACCAGCCTAATAGGTTATTGTGGCCATCCCCTCGGCGGGCGAGCCGCGCGAGAGTGAGAATCCTCGGGTCCCGCACATCCCTCTCGGGAGCGCTTTGGCCAGCGTCATTTGAGGTGAGGTGAAAAATGTAGAGAGATTAGAGTCGCGAGTCTATATTACTCAAAACAGACAAAATAAAAAGGGAAGCCATCCCGAAGGACAACATCCAAAGACAACTGGTGCGTACGAAACCAAAGTGATTCGAAAAGGGTCCAGAGGCTAAGTTATGAAATGGGAAGGTGTTAGGCACCCATTCCGCCCTTTAGGTCTCTCATGGGTTTTTGTAACTTTCCTTTATTTGCCTCGTGATATGTGTGCATGTGTATATGTAGTGGAGATAGGAATCATCGACTTGTACCATGGAAGAGGTAAAGCGAATCATCCGTAGGAAGGTATTAAAGTATTAGAAAATAGGATTTAGGTGATTATCACTACGTTAATCGTTATGAGGGAACGATAATGTATACGGAATAATACACACTTAAGAACAAATATATGTATATAAATAGTATAAGAGAATGGAATTTAGAGAAAATAGAAAATGTGAGGAAAAGTAAAAATAGGAAACGAGTCTCGGGTTTTACCCCGAGACGCTTACGTAGCCTATAGAGGCATCAAAGTCCACGTAGTTCGCATACAAAATGAAGGGTGGGGTTTATCCCATAAATCCAACTCGGTATTCTCTTATTTGTGTGTATGTGTAGAAAAAGTGTTTTAGTTGTGAGAGAAGTGTAGGAAAAGTGTGAGAATTCCCGTTTGGAATTTATGAGCAAACCCTCTTTTTACTTTTTTTTTGGGGTTTTATTTATATGAAAATAAGAGATGTGCAATAATACTAAATAAAAAGTACATTAGGATGTGTGAGATGGGACAATAAAAGTGCTAAGTAATAAAACAAGTTATTGCGAATTTAAGGAGAGAGTTGAGAAAATTGGACTTTTTTGGAGATCTTGAGCTTCATCTTGAATGTTAGAGAGCAGCCCTTAGACTTGGATGATGATGGAGGGTAGTGAATTCTCCAAGTTTGATGAAAAGTGAAGGTTAAAAAGGGATTTGGGTGTGGAAATCACGCTGACTTCGAGAAAGGTTTTCGGGGTTTGCTGAGAGTGATATCCATCAGATTTGGGCTCCTTTTGCAAGTGAGCTCAGGCCTCTTTTTTATAGGCTCAGGGCATTGCCGATAGGCATAGCCATGTTCCTTCCATTCGACAGGTGCGTTTAGGTACACTGCCGACAGTCAGGGTCTGGGACCTGCCGTTTGGCAGTGTCTTTCAGGCATTTTTGGAAAATTGGTCGCATAACGCAAACCATTATTCAGAATCGTGCACGTGGTGGACTGTTGGAAAGTTAATTCAGAGACCTTTGAAAGTCCTTTGGACTACTCTCGAGTTCCAGAGTTGATTCTGGGTTAAATATGGCTCGGAAGAATTTATTAGTCCATTGGACGGGGAATCATCGAACGCAAACGGATCGTTCGTCCGCATGGTAAGTCTAAAGCATGCACAGGGTGGGCCATTGGAAAGGTTAGGAGATCTAATTTGACATTTCAAAGAGTTTGATCAGGTTGGGGGAGTTAACTTTGGTCAACTGGGCCCTAGAAGCATTTGGTGACCTTTCAGAGTCAAACGGATCGTTCGTCCGTACCGTAAGTCGGAATCGCGCACGTAGCGAATAGGTGGAAAAGTGTTTTAGTTAAATTTGAAGATTCATTTAGGCTCGCTCAAGATAAAGAGCTGACCTTCTTCAAATGGAGCTCGAGAGCGCCCGGTGGCCTCCTGATTGAGTTTCGGGGGAAACGGGTCATTTGTTTGCATGGTAAGTCAGAATTACGCACGGGATGGACCGTTGAAAAGGGGTTTAACTGCCCTTCTAAGATTCATTCAGCCTCAGTCAAGCTGAAGACTTTGACTTTTGGTCAAATGGAGCCTGGGAGTGCCCGATGACTTCAAAGTCAGTTTCCGGGTATGACAGGGTATGTGGTGATGACGGGAGGTGCTAGGGAGCTAAGGAGAGTTTAGGGGATAACATAATGGGGTGTCTATAGAGCCCCTCGACGGGTGAGTTTGGAATGAATGATAGCCGTCGAATAGGTACTGCATGATGATTTTGATGGAGGATGAACAATTCAAGGGGTCGAGGCCAATTTTAAGGACCTAAGGGAGTGAGGATGACCAATTCAGACCTAAGGGGTGGTTTGGAGGAAAGGTTTAGGACAATTCCTGAGGAAGTGCTATGGATGAAAGATTATGTGGGTCAAAGCCGATTCTGCGGGCTTAAGTAAAGATGACCAATTCTGCGGGTCAAAGCCAATTTTGGGGTATTAAGGATATGATCCAAGACCGAGGTCAATTCTGACCTAACAGAGGTGGTGACCGAGGATCGAGGTCAATTCTGACCTAACTAAGGTGACGATCCAAGACCAAGCTCAATTATGAGCTAAGAGAGGTGACGACCCAGGATCGAGTTTAAATCCTGACCTAAAAGAGGTGACGACCGAGGACCGAGGTCAATTCTGACCTAACCAAGGTGATGATCTGGGACCGAGGTCAATTCTAACCTAAGAGAGGTGGCGACCGAGGACCAAGGTCAATTCTGACCTAACTAAGGTGACGGTCTAAGATCGAGGTCAATTCTGACTTAAGAGTGGTGATGACCGAGGACCGATGTCAATTATGACCTAACTAAGGTGACGATCCAAGATCGACGTCAATTCTGACCTAAAAGAGGTGACGATCGAGGACCAAGGTCAATGCTGACCTAACTAAGGTGATAATCCAAGATCGAGGTCAATTCTGACCTAAAAGAGGTGACGACTGAGGACCGAGGTCAATTCTGACCTAACTAATGTGACGATCCAAGACCAAGGTCAATTCTGATCTAAAAGAGGTGACGACCAAGGACCGAGTTCAATTATGACCAAACTAAGGTGACGATCCAAGACTGAGGTCAATTATGACCTAAAAGAGGTGATGACCGAGGATCAAGGTAAATTCTAACCTAACTAAGGTGACGATCCAAGACTAAGGACAATTCTGACCTAAAAGAGGTGATGACCAAGGACCGAGGTCAATTCTGACCTAACTAAGGTGACGATCCAAGATCGAGGTCCATTCTGACCTAAGAGTGGATGAAGATTGGATTTTGGGTTTCGCTGGGGAATGAGCTGGGGAAAATGACTTTTTGAAGTTCCGTTGGGGAAATTACCTCATGATGTTGTATTGAGACGGGGAGTTGATTGCTGGGGATGTGTTTGCGATTTTAGGGATTTCACAGAGGAAAGGCAAGTTTAGTGCCGTAAACTTCACTGGGGAAGTGATTAGGTGGTCCAAGGATTGGACGTATTTCAAGACCTTTGGGGGATAGGAGGTGATCCTTAGAGATCCTCTGGGGATGTTATCAGGAGGAGTTTCACTTTATTTTTGAGAGTTTTGCTGGGGAAATGGGGGTTTTGCTTGAGGGATTGTGAAATTTTCTTGGTGAAAATGTTCTAAATCCTTTACGAGATTTTTAGGAATTTTCTGAGGATTTTTCAGGATTTTCAGGGAATATTTGTACGAAATTTTAAGGGGGTGTCGATCGGCACAGTTCGGAGGGTGCCATTCGATAGTGGAACGGACTTTTGGACTGCCTCAGGAAGGTAAAGAGACAGTACCGATCGGAGGGTGGGGGGTCAATGCCGATCGGCATGACGCTTAGCATCCTATATAAAGGGGGCGAATTCCCCTCATTTTTCACAACTTCTTTCTCTCTTTCTTTCTGCAATTTTCCTCTATAAATCGTTCTAGCATTCCGATCCCCAAGAAAGGGTCTCCTTTGTGAGCACTGTAGTGCATAGGGAATGGTTGACTGTTGATGACTGGGTAAACGTGGAGTGGAGGGCCAAGGCGCCTCTTGCTTTGGGGAGCGAGAACTCCTTTGATGTGTTAGAGCCGATTACGGATGAGCGGACCTTACTACGGGAGCCGTCGCATCATCGTTCCTCGAGGGTGGTGAACCCTGGCGGTTATGTAAGTAACCTGACCTTTGGCATTCTTCTCTTTTAGGTGATTTTTTCTTTCTTCCTTGAATTTTGACAAGGTTTCTTCTTTTGACAGTCTGATATCTCTTTGAAGAACATGCGTGCCCACGGGACGACAGAGATTAAGGATGTCTGGGAGCATCTTCCACCTGTGGTGCATTGGGTGGTAGCATCAGCAGGTTTTGGGAGGTTGGCATCTGCACTGGATGATATGCCTCGGTCGACAGCGGTCTTGTGCGCTTTGGGGGAGAGATGGTGGGATACTACCCACACCTTCCATTTCGGTTTTGGGGAGATGACTGTGACTCCCATAGATGTGCAGCAACTACTGGGGCTGGTTTGTGATGGGGAGTAGATAGAGGTGGATCACTCTTTGCGAGTGAGGCAGGAGGCGGTGCTCGGTGACGTAGGGAGGATATTTTTTAGGGATTCCATCCGGATGTCCTTGCTAAAGGATGTTCCGCTAAGGAGGGTGGTTGATGTGGAGGATGGGCTGCAAGTGAGGCATATGGCCCGATGGTTCATTTTACTGGTGCTGGGAGGCTTTATGGTGGCGTCGAGTGGTGATGTCGTCCATTTGTGGTTATTTTCGTAGTTGAGGATTTTTTCGAACATCCCTCTCTATGATTGGGGGAGCCTGAATTTGGAGACCCTCTATTTTTCTTTGGATGCATTCAGCCGGTGCTGCCGGTAAACTTTTACTGGAGCCACGTATCTCCTCAAGGTATCCTTTAATTTTGCCCATTTTTTTTCATGCATTCGCATTTTCTCTATGCGTCTCTTTTTGATTGTGAATTCCTATCTTTGGCGAACGTGGTTCTATGAGGTGATTGGGTGCAATACCCCACTGATCGCTCTGTAGGATGATACTGTTGGGGACTTTTGCCGATTGTATCAATGGCGGAAGGACAATCGGCAGTCAAAGGGATCTCTCTCTCTGGAGGTTGTGTGTCAGGTCTTGAATGGCCTGACTAGTGGTAGGGTAAGATTCTTTCCTTTTCAGCCTTTGTTTTGGCATGTTCTAATTTTGTATTGACTTATTCCTGCTTGTGAATTTCCAGGTGACCTTTTACCCTTGGGGGATAACCATTCAGGATACGGGGGCGACCGGGGTGAACGCGAAGATGAAGCATTTACTGGAGAATGAGTTCAACCATTCCTAGTATCTGGGGGAGCTAGTGGTTCGGCAGATTGCTGAGGAGGAGGTGGTGGTGCCACCTGCACAGCCTCCTATGTCTATGAGGCGGGAGCGTCTGCTCCTGGAGGATGCGAGGATCGCGGCAATGATCGACGAGTCCTACTTATTATATACTGATACGACCGTGTCGTATGACTATATGGACTTTGTGATAAGTTAGTTGATGGCTCCCAGCATATATAATGCCTTGCCTTTCCCTCCTACGGGTTCAAGTCATGTGGTGGGGTCTTCCCCCAGCGGTGGTGGTCTGACGACGGCGACGGCGGCGGCTTCAGAGGTTACTTTCGTGCGATTGCACGCTCCTTCGTACAACATTCGACGAGCTGATGGAGGGATGGTGCTTATGTTACACCGTCCTCATGCGATGGATCCGAAGGAGTTGGGTTTAACAGAGGAGGTTCTTCGTCCTGCGATATAAGTTCTTACTATTTTTTTGGTTCCTTTTTTATTTTGATCCCTCTTTTGATACTGATTCTGCCTTTTACTTGCATCAAGTACGAGTGTCGACCACTTGGCTGAGGGATATTAGAGACTGGATCTCTTCGATGACTTCCCACATTCGGGATGCGGTCTCGGTTCCTTCTTGTTTGGTGCCTTCTGCTTCATCTAAGGAGGACTCTGGTTTGGGTAGTGGTGGTGAGTCGTCTAGCCGTAGGGTAAAGAGAGCGCATGGCAGGGGTGGAAGCTCTTAGAGAGATAGAGGTGAAGGGTAGGTGAGAGAGAGAAAGAATGGGTTCGGGCTGAGTCCCGTTGTTTTTTCGCTTTTTTTCTATTTCCTGCAAAATTGATGTAACACATAGAACAAATATATATGCAATGCAATAGGATTTTTTTATTTTCTTTTGTTAATGATGAATGAATGCATGCGATTTTTACTTTACTGCTGAGACCGTAAAAAGAAATATTTTTGGGATTTTGAAGGAATGTTAAAATGGGAAATTTTCTAAGGAGGGAAAAGGATTTTTGAAATTCTGTTGATAATATCAATTTATTTTTATTGGGCTTTTGATTTTGATAAAAGAGGAAAAAGGAAAATTTCCAAAAATGGGGGGTTGTCGATCGGCAAGCACCTTGTCCTGCCTATCGGCAGTCAAGTCCAGTCCCATAAATTCAAAGCTTTTGATTTGTGCCCTCTTCAACCTTTTTTATCTTATGGGGTAGGATTCCCTCCGATCTCTGCAAGGATTGTGTCTCTTGTGAGGGTTCTTAAGTATAAAAATGGGAAGGGTGGAGTATTTCCATCACACCTTCACTTGTCTACTGTTCGTTAGTCTTGCAAGATGGCTCTCCCTGGTAATATTGAGTTTGCTAATTACCTCAAAGCCTTGGAAGCAGTGTGCTCTTATAACGTGGACTATGATGCTTTCAACATGCGTCGAGTCTCTTTGTGGTGCAATCGGTCCATTGAGTGGAACATGCTGATGGCGGCGGTATAATTTTGGTACCCCGAAGACCACGTATTCCGTTTCGAGTTGGATGAAGTTTATCCTACCTACGAGGACTTTTCTGCCATGCTGGGGATTAATCCCAGTGTTGTTGTGGCTTTACCCAAATTTTCCCGTTCTCCCGGGGATTTACTGGCTAGGCTTCTTCTCATTTCGCCTTCGGCGACTAGATCACTGGTTGCTGGAGGAATGATTTCCCTACCGATGGTGTTGCAGTTCGTGCATTTGCGAGAAGTAGGCAATGTTCGTTATGCTGGAGCCGTTGCTCTGGGCTTAGTATCAAAATTTCTTCTAGTGACTAGGGAACTGCGAGTGGATCTGCAGCTTGAAACCATTACTTCATGGACGTCATACCATCGCAATCCTATGACGGTGATACTGGCGGAGACCCTGAACAGTCTGGATGCCTGGCAAGAAGGTCATTCTGGCTTCCTGTGGGGTAGCCCCGTGATGATGTTCATGTGGTTGTCTGAAAAACTTTGCCTGGTGACTCTTCCAGAATATCCTTTATCAATTGTACCCAACTTCTTTTTACGTCATTTCTTCTACGTTGGCTTGGGTATTGCGAGCTGGGAGAATTGGCTTATAGAGCATGGAACTCGGAATCTGTATTGGTCAGTGCCTTGGTGGGGACAGTTTCTGCATGTTCTGGAGCTAGGAGAATACTCATATGTGCGGCTGGTTGGTCTCAGATAGACCTCTTTTTATTTCCCTTGGCGGCTTCAATGCCAATTTGGCTGGGCACAGGTCGTGCCACCTCAAAAACTAAATTTCTTTCCAATAAAGGATTTAACCGAGCATCTGTGCATGCGGCTTGGCTCTCTGTGGGAGAATCGGCGTCCGTCGACCCGTCCTTCTCAATCTGTTGGGAGAGTTTGGCATATCCCTGGGGATTATATGAAATGGCTATGTAGGAGAGTAGTTAGCAAGATGTTGGCAATGGAGACTGGATAAAAGTGGTTTGTTTCTTTTGACACCATGGAGGGAGGTGTTGTGGTTTATTTGAATATGGTTCGAGCTTATCGGTCCATCGAGTGTCTGTGACACTCTGTTAAGGCAGGGGAAACTTGGGGACCCCAGGATGTAGATGATGATGACGGAGCAGGCTCCTCTGGTAGCCGTGGATAGGACTCTTGGAGAGTTTATTGTGGGGAATAAATTTGGGGATTTTATTTGTCTTTTTTAGGAGGGTAGGGGGAAGGGAGTTATCCATTCCTTTTCTTATGTAATATGTACCGTAATTTCTTATTAGTGAAATAAATAAGTTTTTGATCATCCAGTTGTGCCTTTGATGAGTTTCATATTTGTTTGAATTATCTATACCGATCGATAAGGCATAAATAAACCTTTTGTTTAAGTATATGTTGGAATTGACTGTCGTTCTCGGAGATAAGAAAATAAATAGTATTTTGTGAAAAAGAAAGGGTCGTGCTCATGTAAGGTGTATGAGCTTCCTACGTACCTCTAGGGTTTTGAAAATTTTCTACTTTGTTTGAAAATGGTTATTTGCAGAGGATCGGGTCCATGTAGTTCTGGCTAGGGGAAATGAAGATATATATATATATATTTTTTTTTTCTTTTAAATAGAAGGGATATGAGAAGAGTCGTAGGGTGCCGAGATTTCGGACTAGGGGTAGAACTTGTTGAGACGGTTCAGGTTGATTGGACGAGCCATCTCTACCCCATCTAAGACGGTGAGCATGGCGGCATCGTCGGACAAGATCTTCTTGACAATGTAGGGGCTGCTCCAATCGGGCTTGAATTTCCCTCTGGGGTCCCAGATGGGTTCTATGCTTTCTTTGAAGGCTAGGTTCCCTTCTCAGACACCACGATAATTGACTCTCTTATTGAATTATTGCGCTATTCAATGATGGTAGCCTCGTATATGGTGTAGATCTTTCAATCTCCTTTCTTCTAGGAGGGTCAGCTCGTCAAGACGGCTTTGGCATCAGTCTTCTTCACTGACCTTGCTTTCAAGCATGACACGTAACAAGGGTATTTGTAACTCCACGTGTATGAATACTTCCATACCGTAGACTAGAGAGTAAGGGGTAGCCCCAGTAAAGGTTCGAATTAAGGTTCGGAATCCCCAAAGGGCGTATGGGATTCGGTCGTCCCAATTCCGATAGCTTTCGGTCATTTTGCTGATGATGGTTTTGAGGTTCTTATTGGCGGCTTCAACTGCACCATTGGTCTGAGGTTGGTAGGGAGAATATTTGTGTCTCTGAATCCCATATTCGTTGACCACTTCTGTGACTTCTTCCTCGAAATGCAACCCGTTATCTGATACTAGCTCATGCGGGACCCCATATCGGCAGATGATATTTTTTTAATGAATTTGGCCACTTCTTGGCATTCAGCACTGCGTATGACTCAACTTCGACCCATTTGGTGAAGTAATCAATGGCAACTAGGATGAACTCATGCCGATTGGAAGCCTTTAGTGTAAACTTCCCTATAATGTCGATGCCCCAGGTGGAGAAGGTCCAAGGAGAGGTCATGTTGTATAATTCGCGCGGAGGCAGATGTTGAAGGTTGGATAATTATTGGCATTTGAGGCATCTCCGGACATAAGCGGTGTAATCCTGGGTCATGGTGTTCCAATAGTAACCTTATCGGATGATCTTCTTGGCAAGCATGTGATCGTTCACGTGGGGTCTGCATTCCCCACTATGGATCTTTTGCATTATCTTTTCAATGTCAGCCCCTGCGATGCAGTGCAGATGAGTTCCATCGAAGTTCCTTTTGAGTAGTGCTTTATGACAGATGATGTAATGGGAAACCAGTCTTCGGAGGGTTGCTCGATCTTTCTTGTTAGAACCCTCGAGATACCTACCATGCTTGAGGAGGCGTCAGATATCATAGTACCAATAATTGGCTATCTCGAGATCTTCTGTGGTGATGAGCTCAATGTGGTAACAGTGGGTTAGTTTGTCTTTCTTTTGAACTAGGAAGGGGGTCATAGTTAATCCTTCGGGCATGTCGACCATGGAGGCCAAGGTAGTGAGAGCATCATCTAGGTTATTCTTTTCTTAAGGTAGGTAATGGAAGGTGATATCCTGGAATTGGGAGGCTAGTTCTTCTAAGTGGGAATGGAAGGGTTGGAGTTTCTCATCCTTGACTCTCCACTTTTTAAGCACTTGACCTATGATGAGGGCGGAATCCTCGTAGACATCTAGGCATTGAATACCTTTCTTAAGAGCAACCTTGAGGCCTACCGTGCATGCCTCATATTCATCAATGTTGATGGTGCAAGGGAAATCCAATTTTATGGCGATGGGAGTGTGGGAGTCATCTGGGGTGATCAGAAGTATCCCAATGATGTATCCTTTTTTGTTGGCAGGACAGTCAAAGAACATTTTCCATCGCCGGGTGTCTTGAGTGGTGCAAAGTATGTTTTCATTTGGGAATTTAGAGACCCAGACATCGGCTTCTTCTACGGTGTAATCAACGAGGTAATCAGAGATGACTCTTCCTTTCATGGCTTTTTGCGTGGCGTACACCATGTCAAACTCGGCTAGTAGTATCAACCATTGAGCCATTCAACTGGATAGGGGAGGTTTCTCAAGAAGGTATTTAATCGGTTCCATTAGGGATACAAGTTTGATGGGAAGGCGAGCATGTAGTGCCGTAGATTTTGGGTAACCCAGATAAGTGCGACACACGCCTTTTCCAAAGTAGTATAGTTAACCTCATACCCAACCAATTTACAATTGACATAATATATGGCTCTTTCTTTGCAGGAATCTTCAAGGTATTGGGCTAGCAAAGCCCCGACTAAAGTGTCGGTTATGGTTAGGTATAGGAGGAAGGAGAGAACAGGTTGTGGTGGCATGAGTACCGGGGGTTGGGTCAGATATTGTTTGATTCGGTCAATGGCTTCTTGGCAGGCCTCGTTCCAAATCTTAGTTGAATCCTTTTAGAGGAGTTTGAAGATAGGTTCATAAATGGAGGTTAGCTGGCTGATGAACTAGCTGATGTATTATAATTTTCCAAGAAAACGTCGGACTTCTTTCTCTGTTTGAGGAGGTGGCATCCCAAATATGGCTTTCAGCTTGGCGGGATCTACTTCTATCCCTTTCTCACTGACCATGAATCCCAAGAATTTTCCCTTTGTAACGCAGAAGATGCATTTCTGCGGATTGAGTCTCATCTGATACTATCGCGGTCGTTCAAAGAACTTTCGGAGAGCAGGAATATGACCCTCTCTAGTCTTGGATTTGATAATCATATCATCCATATAAACCTCAACTTCTTTGTGAATCAGATCATGCATGATGGTTGTGGCAGCCCTCTAGTAGGTAGCCCCAACGTTCTTGATACCAAATGGCATAATAGTGTAACAAAAGGTTCCCCATGGGGTGATGAATGCATTTTTTTCTTGGTTGTCTGGGTGCATTTTGATTTGGTTGTATCCAGAAAACCCGTCGACGAATGACTTGAGAACATGACTAGTTGTGTTGTCCATGATCATGTCGATATTAGGTAGCGAATAATCATCCATTGGAGAGGCTTGTTCAAGTCTCGATAGTATATACACATCAGAACTTTTCCTCCTAATTTTGGCACGGGCACTATGTTGGCTAGCCATGTGGGATATTCGATCACACGAATGAAGCCTACGTTCAACTATTTGACCACCTCTTCTTTGACCTTGAGCGACCATTCGATGCGGAGTTTTCTCAGCTTTTTCTTGATCGACTTGTAATCTGGGAGAGTGGGGATCTCGTACTGAGCTATTTCAGGATCAATACCGGGCATATCATCATTGGACCATGCGAAGACATCCACAAATTCCTTTAGAAATTCTTCGAGTTGTGCATGCTCATGCTCGTCGAGCGTAGTCCCTATCCTAATCTCGCGCAGTTAGCTACTAGAATCGAGGTTTATAACAACAGTCTCTTCTTCATTAAGTTGAACGCGGTTATGTTGTTTATTATTAAACTTATTTAGATCAGTTAAGAATTATTAATTTGCAAAATCATCATCATCAAAAGTTTGATTGGAATCCAAACAGCTAATGTAAGGCACAACAAGATACTCAAAATCTTCTTTTATTTCATTGATAGGAAAAACAGCATTGAGAACCTCGTCAAAAGAGGACTTGATTACATTTGAACAAGGATAGACAACAGAAGAAAAAGGGGGTAAATATTGGGATTATGGGAGATTTCAGCAGGTAGAACTAGCGTAACATGCTAGTTGAGGAGAGGTGTATGAGCAGCTTTAATCAGGTGGGATGGATCCAGTGATGTAGTGATTGAATGAACCATGCAGAGTGTCAGCCCCAGTGTCTGTAAGTTGAAGGAATATTTGAAGTCACTTTCCTCAGTCTCTTCGGCATCTTTGATGAGCGGTTGTACATGGTGTTGAGAACCTTCGGCCCATGGGTAGCTGTCTTGGAAAAATATCTCCATTTAAGTCTTTATCTTCTTGTCTGTATGGTCATACCATGGTTTAGGAAAGCCGCAAAAAGGGAAGTCTTCGCCCTCTTTGATGAATCATCGATTCAAGGAATCATCTAGGATAGTCTGGATACAGTCTAGTCCTCTCTTTGATCAAGATATGAGGATCATTCTGAGATCTTATTTTGATGGTTTATACCCCAAACCACAAGGAGGGAAGGCCTTATTTAGTTCAACCAGCTCGAGTATACCTTATTTTCTTTATCCTAGCCCCAGTCCGGGCATGAAGTGCATGTTTTTAAACATCTGAATCACATTGACGTTGCCATAAGGGTCGTATTCTGGACAAAACCTTTCTTTGATGTTGTCCCCTGCCGGGAGTAAAAGTGGTTTAACTTAAAATCCTAATAAGATCATATCATTTGACACGTATGGTATCTCAAGGATTGGGTTGCTGGTACTTGCACCATCGGCATTGTCTTCATCACCCAAGATGGTAATGACTCGCTCTTCAGCGAAGAATTTGAATTTCTGATGGAGTGAGGAAGACACGCCCTTGATACTGTGGAGATAAGGTCGTCCTAGCAATAGATTGAAACAAGCCGGGATATCAATAACTTGGAATTAAACTACAGGGTTTATAGGACCAGCCCCTATTACAAGCTTTATGGATCCCATTACCTCCCGACGAGTATTATCATAGGCACGCACAGTGGTGGAAGTTGGAGCGAGGTCGCTTTCTTTCAGTCCTAAACATTTGAAGGTTCTTAGTGGGCATACATTCAGGGCGGATCCATTATCGACAAGAGAGAGTGGTACAAACTTCCCCATAACTTCGACGGAGATGTTGAGTGCATGATTGTGGTTTGGTCCAATCTTGGAGATTTCCAATTCGGAAAAGGATAGCATTCGGGTAGAGGTCAAGGATCCGACCAAATTTACCGCTTCTTCTGGTGTGGTAGAAGGATGAACTATGGGTCCAGTGAGCAACTTGATCAAAGTATTTATGTGCATCTGATAAGACATAAAAATCCCCCATAGAGTGATGTTAGCTTGAGTTTTCTTTAGTTGATCAAGGATCTTGCTTTCTTCGAGGGTCATCTCTGGCATAGGAAGGTTTTCAACACCCTTCCCTTTGTCATTGGCTGGTTGTGAGCTTAGAATCTGGTAATGCCTCCCTGATCTGGTCATGTGATTTACTGAAGAAGGGAAAAACATGAATCCCATTTCCTTGTCGATCTCGGGTTGTTCTACCACCTTATTTATTTCTCTGAGGAGTTCTTCAAATGATATCATTCCACACATGTCGGCTACCTGGCCAGTTGTCTCGAAAGCTTGCTCTTCATTGGAATCTACGAGTTCTTCCCCCATCTGGTGGAAACAATTATGTCTTTCCATGTAAAGTCAATGCATTCCAAAACTTCAACGACTTCTTCATACAGGTCATCCCATTCTGTGGGGACGTGTAAGGGTGAAGGTACCAAGCTCCCCTGTAGCTTCAGAGAATCAAGTAACTTGGTCATACTGCAAAGGTTGTTGGTCTGCCTGAATAATTCTGCTATAATCTGGATGGCATCATTCAGGCTAACTTCATCAGTCGGTACTACCCAACTATCTGACTCTCGAGCCCATTTACATGCTTCCAAGAACAGCGTACTAAGTATTTGGAAATCAATGATCATCTGTGAGGGCAATTTCAGCCCAAACTCTAGGAGTTGGTTTAAGACTTCTGATAATTCCATACATCCATTTTCAGAACAGATATGGACAGTTATGCATGCTCTGGTAAGGAGTGACAGTGCCTGATTAGTGAGGCTAGCAGGGTGTAGGAGGAAATATGGGAAAATTTGTAGAGGTTTAGGAAAGTATATGGGTGTGATTCGAGTTGAGGGATCGAATGCCGGGTTATCTTCTAAGAAGATGGCATTACTATGATTTAGAAGTGGGTTGTGAGTAGTGTTTGGCTTAGGATTGGCTGGTGGGGTGATGGTACCCTGGTCAATTAGACCTTGGATCATGTTTCGGAGGTGAAAGCATTGGTCGGTGGCATGGCCAGCGGTTTAGTGAAAGGCACAATAGGAATCTGCCTTGAATTTTCTTGGGAGTGGATTTGGAAATGGACGAGGATCCAAAGGTTTGATAATGTTTTGGCTTAGCAGGGTTTGATTGACTTTGGATAGGGAAGCATTGAGCTCAGTGTATTCCTTTTGAACTGGGACAGGGAGACTTTCTGGTGCCCATGATGTGGTTGGTTGAGAGATGTTGTTGACGGTTGAGACTGTAGCACTGGCAGGCTTGTCATATTTTTTGGGGGTGAATTGTCCCGACACCTTCTTCGATTCGACATCTGTCTTGGCAAGACCTTCCTCGATTTCTACTCTTTCTTCTCTGAGAGCTCAAAAATGGGTATATTATTGTCCTCCCATCGTTGTTCGTACATGGGGTAAGAAGTTCTTCTTTATTATGCTGACCTATTCTTCCTCGGAAGGCCAATTGGTCATAGTTGATGATTTTTTCCTCCATCGGGCGATGAAGTTACTGACTGATTCTCAAGGGTTCTGCTTGAGTAGCTCTAAATCACGGCGGATGACCTCAAGCTCTTTATTATATTTATACTGCGTTATGAATTCTCGGGCTACACCCTCCTAGCTACGAATTCTGGATTCTTTAAGAGACAAAAACCATCGGAGGGCGCTATCCTTCAGAGTTTGCTGAAATAATTGGGCCATCACTTCTTCCGAAGTGTAACACCCCGCCCGCCCGGGGAGAGCGAACGGAGCGCTAATGCGATAAAATAAATCCAAATCCACAAGTAACAAGTAACAAGGTATAGAGCATCTAAATAAACCCACAATAATATAAATCCACTAATCTCAATCTCTTCAATTACAACAAGTCTCTCGAATTAAAATTACAACTATCTAACTCGAATAAAAATACAAATCTCCAAAGCTCTATACATCAAAATAATACAAATCTTTCCCAAACAATTCTTGCTAAAATCAATCTCCATAGCGCCCCAAAATCCGCGCTAACCTGCCACTAAAAGAAAATATGGGGAAGTACACAATACGACAGGAAATATGCTCAACAAATATGGATTAGCAACGAATAAAACGTAACAACACGAGTACGAATATTCAAATCAAAATGCAAATCTCAAAGAATTTATCAATATAATTTCTCAACAAAACTTTAACCGGGTCACCAGGCCTCACCACATCCGCATATACTTTATCAAGACATAGCCCAGAAAACAGGAATTTTGGCGAGTGCCCAACATCGTGCCATATTAAAATCTCATGACAATATAATGATACCACATGAATCAAAATAATTTCAACAATTATTTTCCAGATTTCAATGAATTTATCAATTCAAATATGAGTTCAATTAACAAGAATTCAAAGAGAATGACACTCGCGAGATTTAAGGAGCATATTGTGTAAAACCCCATACCTCAAACCATGATGAGAAACCAATGATCACATCCTCACAAAAGATCTAGAAAATCTCCTCCAAGAACCTCCTCAAACATATCCCCAAGAACACCTCTAATCTAAGGTTGGAACTCACAAATCTCAAAGGCCAATGTGTATATAAAAAGAAGAGGAATATAAAGTATATTTGCTGCCAAAATTTGTGTCAAAAGTATGTTAAAAGGGTTGCCCACGACTTCCTTTTATAATGCAAAGAAATGAAGAGTTGGAATCCAAAAGACTCCTTTAAATAAGGAAAAGAAATGAAGAGTTGGAAGTCAAAACAACTCCAAGAGTTAAAAATATTTTAAAATCATTTAAAAACCCGTTTTAACTCCGTTTTTGAAACCGTTTGAAATTCTCGCCTTTAAAAATAATAACCAACATATTTGAGAAATAAAAATAGTTTTATCAAAAACTTTATTTTCCTCCATTTTCCTAAATTAATCAAAATATCCCAAAAATTACGCGGGTTGTTACACTTCCCCACTAACAATGGAATTTCGCCCTCGAAATTCGCCGAATGCCTAACTCTCAAAATCAGGCCAACAATCTCCAAAATAATTTCGTCTCCAAAAATAATTCCTCACATCTAATCTCGAAACCTATCACGAATATCACCTAAAATTTGCTATCTCCAAAAATTGCTAACCACTTAATGAACCCAAAACTCAAGCCCCGGTGGTTGTCGTATACCTAAGCTCTGATACCATTTGTAACACCCCGCCCGCCCGGGGAGAGCGAACGGAGCGCTAATGCGATAAAATAAATCCAAATCCACAAGTAACAAGTAACAAGGTATAGAGCATCTAAATAAACCCACAATAATATAAATCCACTAATCTCAATCTCTTCAATTACAACAAGTCTCTCGAATTAAAATTACAACTATCTAACTCGAATAAAAATACAAATCTCCAAAGCTCTATACATCAAAATAATACAAATCTTTCCCAACAATTCTTGCTAAAATCAATCTCCATAGCGCCCCAAAATCCGCGCTAACCTGCCACTAAAAGAAAATATGGGGAAATACACAATACGACAGGAAATATGCTCAACAAATATGGATTAGCAACGAATATAACGTAACAACACGAGTACGAATATTCAAATCAAAATGCAAATCTCAAAGAATTTATCAATATAATTTCTCAACAACACTTTAACCGGGTCACCAGGCCTCACCACATCCGCATATGCTTTATCAAGACATAGCCCAGAAAACAGGAATTTTGGCGGGTGCCCAACATCGTGCCATATTAAAATCTCATGACAACATGCTCATCAACAATATAATGATACCACATGAATCAAAATAATTTCAACAATTATTTTCCAGATTTCAATGAATTTATCAATTCAAATATGAGTTCAATTAATAAGAATTCAAAGAGAATGACACTCGCGAGATTTAAGGAGCATATTGTGTAAAACCCCATACCTCAAACCATGATGAGAAACCAATGATCACATCCTCACAA
The DNA here is from genome assembly GCA_949130495.1 of Sambucus nigra. Taxonomy (NCBI): domain Eukaryota; kingdom Viridiplantae; phylum Streptophyta; class Magnoliopsida; order Dipsacales; family Adoxaceae; genus Sambucus; species Sambucus nigra. The sequence continues at coordinate 389,437,252 of OX422207.1, read as the reverse complement.
AAGATCTAGAAAAGCTCCTCCAATAACCTCCTCAAACATATCCCCAAGAACACCTCTAATCTAAGGTTGGAACTCACAAATCTCAAAGGCCAATGTGTATATAAAAAGAAGAGGAATATAAAATATATTTGCTGCCAAAATTTGTGTCAAAAGTATATTAAAAGGGTTGCCCACGACTTCCTTTTATAATGCAAAGAAATGAAGAGTTGGAATCCAAAAGACTCCTTTAAATAAGGCAAAGAAATGAAGAGTTGGAAGTCAAAACAACTCCAAGAGTTAAAAATATTTTAAAATCATTTAAAAACCCGTTTTAACTCCGTTTTTGAAACCGTTTGAAATTCTCGCCTTTAAAAATAATAACCAACATATTTGAGAAATAAAAATAGTTTTATCAAAAACTTTATTTTCCTCCATTTTCCTAAATTAATTAAAATATCCCAAAAATTACGCGGGTTGTTACACTTCCCCACTAACAATGGAATTTCGCCCTCGAAATTCGCCGAATGCCTAACTCTCAAAATCAGGCCAACAATCTCCAAAATAATTTTGTCTCCAAAAATAATTCCTCACATCTAATCTCGAAACCTATCACGAATATCACCTAAAATTTGCTATCTCCAAAAATTGCTAACCACGTAATGAACCCAAAACTCAAGCCCCGGTGGTTGTCGTATACCTAAGCTCTGATACCATTTGTAACACCCCGCCCGCCCGGGGAGAGCGAACGGAGCGCTAATGCGATAAAATAAATCCAAATCCACAAGTAACAAGTAACAAGGTATAGAGCATCTAAATAAACCCACAATAATATAAATCCACTAATCTCAATCTCTTCAATTACAACAAGTCTCTCGAATTAAAATTACAACTATCTAACTCAAATAAAAATACAAATCTCCAAAGCTCTATACATCAAAATAATACAAATATTTCCCAAACAATTCTTGCTAAAATCAATCTCCATAGCGCCCCAAAACCCGCGCTAACCTGCCACTAAAAGAAAATATGGGGTAGTACACAATACGACAGGAAATATGCTCAACAAATATGGATTAGCAACGAATAAAACGTAACAACACGAGTACGAATATTCAAATCAAAATGCAAATCTCAAAGCATTTATCAATATAATTTCTCAACAACACTTTAACCGGGTCACCAGGCCTCACCACATCCGCATATGCTTTATCAAGACATAGCCCAGAAAACAGGAATTTTGGCGGGTGCCCAACATCGTGCCATATTAAAATCTCATGACAACATGCTCATCAACAATATAATGATACCACATGAATCAAAATAATTTCAACAATTATTTTCCAGATTTCAATGAATTTATCAATTCAAATATGAGTTCAATTAACAAGAATTCAAAGAGAATGACACTCGCGAGATTTAAGGAGCATATTGTGTAAAACCCCATGCCTCAAACCATGATGAGAAACCAATGATCACATCCTCACAAAAGATCTAGAAAAGCTCCTCCAAGAACCTCCTCAAACATATCCCCAAGAACACCTCTAATCTAAGGTTGGAACTCACAAATCTCAAAGGCCAATGTGTATATAAAAAGAAGAGGAATATAAAATATATTTGCTGCCAAAATTTGTGTCAAAAGTATGTTAAAAGGGTTGCCCACGACTTCCTTTTATAATGCAAAGAAATGAAGAGTTGGAATCCAAAAGACTCCTTTAAATAAGGAAAAGAAATGAAGAGTTGGAAGTCAAAACAACTCCAAGAGTTAAAAATATTTTAAAATCATTTAAAAACCCGTTTTAACTCCGTTTTTGAAACCGTTTGAAATTCTCGCCTTTAAAAATAATAACCAACATATTTGAGAAATAAAAATAGTTTTATCAAAAACTTTATTTTCCTCCATTTTCCTAAATTAATTAAAATATCCCAAAAATTACGCGGGTTGTTACAAGAAGACCCTAGTAGAGTCATGGAACGGTGATAACTGCGAAGATGAACAATTAGGGGTCCACTTCCCTCGAACTTCTCAATATTTGGCATCTTGAACTTCTTGAGTAATCTCGCTTTAGGATAAGGAGACATGTGGGTGTAATCCATGTAATTTCCTGAGATTCTGACTTGGTCAAACTTCTTAGTGAGCATCTTGAGGTCCTCTTTGACTTTGTTCATCTCTTCTTCCTTCGGATCAATGATCATATGCAAGTTAGCGCCATGCTAGGAAAGGTTCGGCATAGGAAGCTGGGCAGGCGGTGGACCATTGACAAGAGGAGCACGTGGAGCTTGCTGATACTCTTCGAGAACCCAGATAGGCGTGGGTGGATCTATGGCACGAGGAAATAGGTCCTCGGGCTCTTAAGGAACGGGGACCTGATTTCGTTGCATCTCTCGAACCTCGATTTGGAGGTTGTCAATGTTGGACACAAGCTGAGCTAGAACTGTCGTCAGATCCGGCTACACAATAGATACTTGATCTGTGTTCTCCATCGAAAGCGAATGGATTACGAACTCGAAAGGAGTAATAGGGGAATGGACGAAACTCCAGGGTGACTTGACCGAAGATCGAAGCCAGTAAGGAGCCAGACCAAGGATTTGCGATCGACCTGAGAAGGCGTAAAATGGGATTTATTTTTGAGAAAAGGGGAAGAAGTTTTTTTTGACATTTTTTTCGAGATTAAAAGACAAAATATTTTTGGATTTTTGATAAATAAGTGAGAAATGTTTTAGAATTTTTTTTTCGGGAGACGAATCTCAGCATGATTATTATAATTATTATGTTCTCACTTGTATTAAATTCTCCTAAATGCAAAATGAAATGTTGGACGGGACCCGAGCCTAGAAAAATTGGGTTTGTAATATATGCAAAGCTATGGCTGGACTTGTGACCAGGCTCACGGACAGGGTCCCATTTTAAAAATGCACAAGAATTCGGGCGGTAGGCCCACCCGAAATTTTGGCAGAGTTTCGGTTTAAAATTGGAAATCTAACATGTGTGTCCTAGGGTTGACACCTATATGCGAGTATGAAGTTGGTTGGGTGAATCATAAAGGGTTCCCCCCTTTGGCGTGGCTTCCACGATATACGGCTTGCTCTTGTGGGCAATCGGTACGTGTGGACAAGCCATTTGATATACCTGAGTGTACGTGAATTGCCTCACCATATACCTCGTGGGGACGGTACGTGTGAGAGAGAATTCGATATACTCGGTCTACGTGAATGAGTTCCCTGCGATATACCTCCCGTCATGACTTCGGTCAAGCGGTACGATGCGGGGGAATCGTTCGATATACGTCGAAGGTACTTGGCCAATGGAAGGTGAGAGTCATATCGCTTAGGCTAACTGCGCCCTGTCGGGCCAGTGCCCATCACGAAGTGACCCTCTAGTTACTGGGTAAATTTTGGTCAATCACAATACTCTTTGGTGATGTCATGTGAATCATACATGATTCTCTTATTAGTATCTTATGATGAGAGTATATGTCTTGATTATGCCAAACAGGGAGCAAAGTGCAAGTACCAATGGTACACCAAGTATTGAATGGGTGATGCGTGTTGCATGTGGTGCGAAGTGTACATGAAGAATTTTCTACAAGTGTGTAAATAGAAGCATAAGCATGGGGTACACATGAGTAATAAAGGGGAACATGCAAATAGAGGCAAAATATAAACAAACATAACATCCATGTAAATAGAGTCTAGCCCTCAAAATAAATATATTCTTCCCCAGTAGAGTCGCCACTGTGGCCATCCCCTACCGGATCCCGATCCTCGTGACGGGCGGGCCGCGTGAGAGTGAGGATCCTCAGGTCCCGCGCGTCCCTCTCGGTAGAGTTTGGCCGACGTCATTTGAGGTGAGGTGAAAAATGTAGAGATATTAGAGTCGCGATTCTATTTTACTCAAAACAGACAAAAGAAATAGAGAAGCCATCCCTAAGGACAACATCCAAAGACATACTGGTGCGTACGAAACCAAAGTGATTTGAAAAGGGTCCGGAGGCTAAGTTACGAAATGGGAAGGTGTTAGGCACCCATTCTTCCCTTTAGATATCTCATGGGTTTTTGCTATTTTCCTTTATTTTCCCCGTGATATGTGTGCATGTGTATATTTAGTGGAGATAGGAATCATCGACTTGTACCATGGAAGAGGTAAAGCGAGTCATCCGTAGGAAGGTATTAAAGTATTAGAAAATAGGATTTAGGCGATTATCACTACGTTAATCGTTATAAGGGAACAATAACGTATACGAAATAATACGCCCTTAAGAACAAATATATGTATATATATAGTATAAGAGAATGGAGTTTAGAGAAAATAGAAAATAAGAGGAAAAGTAAAAAAAGGACTCGAGTCTCGGGTTTTACCTTGAGACGCGTACGTAGCCTATAGAGGCATCAAAGTCCACGTAGTTTGCATACAAAATGAGGGGTGGGGTTTATCCCATAAATCCAACCGGGGATTCTCTTATTTGTGTGTATGTGTAGAAAAAGTGTTTTAGTTGTGAGAGATGTGTAAAAAAAGTGTGAGAATTTCCGTTTAGAATCTATGAGCAAACCCTCTTTTTTCTTATTTTTTGGGTTTTTATTTATATGAAAATAAGAGATGTGGAATAATACTAAATAAAAAGTATATTAGGATGTGTGAGATGAGATAATAAAAGTGCTAACTAATAAAACAAGTTATTGCGAATTTAAGGAGAGAGTTGAGAAAATTGGACCTTCTTGGAGATCTTGAGCTTGATCTTGAATGTTGGAGAGCAGCCCTTGGACTTGGATGGTGATGGAGGGTAGTGAATTCTCCAAGTTTGATGAAAAGGATGATGAAAAGTGAATGTTGAAAAGGGATTTGGGTGTGGAAATCACGCTGACTTCGAGAGAGGTTTTCGGAGTTTGCTGAGAGTGATATCTATCAGATCTAGGATCCTTTTGCAAGTGAGGTCAGACCTCCTTTTTATAGGCCCAGGGTATTGCCGATCGGCATAGCCCTGTTCCTACCATTTGGCAGGTGCGTTTAGGCACACTACCGATAGGCAGGGTCTGGGACCTGCTGTTTGGAAGTGTCTTTCAGGGCTTTTTGGGAAATCGGTCGCAGAACGCAAATTGTTGATCAGAATCATGCACGGGGAAAACCATTGGAAAGGTAATTTAGAGACCTTCAAAAGTCCTTGGGGCTGATCTCGGGTTCAGGAGTTGACTCTGGGTCAAATATGGCTCAGAAGCATTTGTCAGTCCATTGGACGGGGAATCGTCAGACGTAAACAGATCATTTGTTCGCATGGTAAGTCCGAATCGCCCACGGGGCAGACCATTGGAAAGGTTAGGAGATGTACTTAGACATTCCAAAGAGTTTGATCAGGTTCGAGGAGTTAACTTTGGTCAACCGGGTCGTGGAAGCATTCGGTGACCTTTCGGAGTCAAATGAATCGTTCGTCCGTACCGTAAGTTGGAATCGCGCACGGAGCGAACCGTTGGAAAGGGGTTTTAGTGACCTTTGAAGATTAATTCAGCCTCGATCAAGCTGAAGAGATGACCTTGGTTAAATGGAGTCCGGAAGTGCCCGACGGCCTCCTGATTAAGTTTTGGGGGAAACAGATCGTTCATCCGCATGGTAGGTCAAAATCGCACACGGGATGGACCGTTGGAAAGGGGTTTCAGTGCCTTTCGAAGATTCATTCTGCCTCGGTCGAGATAAAGACTTTGAATTTTGGTCAAACAGAACCTGGGAGTGCCCGGTGGCTTTTAGGTTAGTACCCGAGGTCTGACCTGGGTATGTGGTGATAACGGGAGGTGCTGGGGACCTATGGAGAGTTTAAGGGGTAACAGAATGGGGTGTCTACAGTTATTAGTAATTAATTTGGTTTTCGACAGTGATGCTAAGAATGATCTATATGTGACTCCTATTTTAATTTGGTACAGGAATGATCTCCCAGTATTTTATTAGGCGGGGTGTCTCAGATGGTATGAGAGTATCAGGTTCTATTGTCCTTAGGAATATGTGCGGATGTACTATGCTTTCAGCATTATTCTTGATTTGTTATGGAGCCTTATGATTAGGATTGTTGATTCCTCTTGTGAGATTTCATTCTCCAGATATATTGTGAGATTATAGTAAATCTTTTGCGCGCTCGTTTGAGGTTCGTGTGATGATCGAGGAAGGGTGACCAAGGAAGGCTATGATGAAGGCAATGGGAGGCGGGGCTTAGCTAGAGCAGTTAGTGGAAGTCAGAGACTAGGACCGTAGTAGAGGTCATTATCCTTGTGGCATTTTCTAAGAATTATTGCAACGCCTACTAAAGAATAGTAGTTATGAGTACCCCCGTACCACTGTAGTAGAGAGTGGTACTAAAGTTGAATTACCCGGTGAAGCTAAGGGTTCGAAAGGGGTCTTTGATAAGAACCATACTTTGAAGTTAATTCATGCGAATGTAGTGTAGCATTACTTAGTGGAAATAGAAGGCTCAAAAGCTCTGACATAGAGAAGGGTATGGAAATACCTATATGTGAAAAAATTTCAGTCATAGGAGCAATATTGAAATAGTAGGAATGGTGATAACCATATTCGGGGGAGCAGGATGTTTTTCCCCTAAAGGGATCTTACGAATAATTTTTAACCGTGAGTCCCCATGATTTACCAGGAATTAAAAGAATGCAGTTTTAAATTATTCACGTAAGGATCGGTCAAAGGCCGACAGTGAAGAACGAAAGTTATGGATAAGTGAACTTTGTACTGAATCAAGGTAAGTACAATGAAGAGAGAGTTCTTCCAAGGAATGATAGTCTCACTAGAGAAGCGTTGCTAACACTTATGGATAATGTGTATGTTCATGGACCCCATTGGTGGACATCCACCCGGGGAATTCGTTGAAATAGGGTTGTTAAGGCCGGTGGTGGAGTTTACTTTTTATGAAGAAGTATGGGGAACTAGTAAAGTGATTGTCAGTATCGCGACTATGGAGTCCAAGATACTGATAATATTAAAAGGGTCAGGGTGACCCGAGATGGGGAATGTTGTAATGTGGAGTATAGAACCATACGGTTAGTCATTGCCCAGTTGGAGTTAAGGGGCAAGAGTAGGGTGCCCAGATGGGGCATTGATTAAAGTGATTTTTGGTTCATTTACGACAAGTGTACCAAGTCCGGGAACCTTTTTGAGTATCTAGGGATATGGGCGAAGTTGTTGTTATGAGTTTCACCTCAGTTGAAGGAGGTATGTTCTGTGTGACAAGATTGAGTCACAGTGTTTTACTAGCCCTAGATTCGGGTGTGTGATTAGAGTTTACAAATAGTATCAATAACATTATGTAGTATATGTTTATGTGTTTTTTCGCGATAGCGGGAATCTATTTTCTTTCATTCGCTGTGAAGAGAGGGTGTTAGTATTTTAAGTTTATATCAGATTGGTATTACTCGTTTTATGTGTGTTACACGAGTATGGTGTTAATTTGAGTATTATATGATATTCGTTGTTTGGAGCGATAGCAGGCTAATGATGGCAATATTTTCCTGTCCGCGGTTCCAGGGTGGAACAGTTTATTGTTGCGATATCTCACTTAGATATAGCTTGAGTATGCCTTTGTTATTATGGGTAGGTGAAACTTCGGTGAGCAGATGCTTCTTTATCATGATACGAGTGCGTGCCGACCTTATAGATATGATTTAAGGTATGCAGGGTTAATTGTTGAGCTGTGAGTTTAAGCTCTTTATTGGTTGCGCAAGGACTTAGTGTTAATGCGAGCTCTTAGTGGTGTGGCTCCTGGACAGAGATAGGAGTTCAGACCACATTTTGTTGAAAGAGGGGATAGGGTTATCCCGGTTGCATATTTGAAGTTAACGGACCTCCACGACCGACAAAGTTAAGTAGTAGTGTATTGGAGGGGTTCCTTGTTTGGATTTCGCTTTGCGAGACGCTCCACGCATGAACCTTAACAACGTTGGGAGTGGAGAGATGTTATAGGATGCAAGTATGTTGGTTTTGTCGATAAGTTATATAGGGTGGAGGAAACACTATAGACTGTGAGTCATATGAGGATGGTATGCTTATGGAAATATAATTCTATGGAGAAGCACTAAAATGGTTCTCTCATCGCAAGTAGGTGGGTAAAGCATAAGTTGGAGAAATTGATTTGAGGGTTATAGCCAGGCCTTAATGAAAAGGCGAATTTTGGAGGAAGTATGTTTTGGGTATGGTGTTCGTAATGCTTTTACATAGAGTTGGCGCCTCGATTAGTTATATTTTCCTTTTCGTCTAGGTGGAAGGATAAAATAGTAGAAATGCGTTAATAGGTGAGCGAGGTAAGATTTAGGATGTCCTACTGGTGTACCTTAGGCCGTTATATCTTGATGACTGATGATGCGAGGGAGTAGTGTAACGGGAGGGTTCCTTGTCTCGATTTCGCTTTGCGAGACATCCCACGCACAAAATCGAGCAAATGTTGGGAGTTAAGAAAGGTCTTGGGAACCAGGGACACAATTTAGGATAATACTATTTCACGTAGGTAGAAACGCTTCGATCTTAGAATTTTTGGGAAGTGAGGCCAGTGGAGTTAGTGGCATCAATATAGAAATATTGGTTGGTTAACCTTGAGAAGAATGGGATTTTGCGGGTTGGGAAAACCCATGTATGAGTATTACAGTGAGGAAATAAGGCCTATTATTTTGAATGTACGTGTCGGACATTGGTAATAGTTATGCGGAGAGGCACGGGTTAAAAAGGTGTATGGGCACCTTAGTAAGTTGGTTTTGTATACCACCTGAGATAGAAGGGACATAGTATATAGAGTTGAAGATTATGTCGAGATGGCGGGATAGTATAGTATAAACCTTGATAGAGGTGGGTACTGAATGAGGGTACGGTTAAGATCTAATGGGTAGTACCATTCCACTTTGAGGCATTAGGATGTGGAGTCATTCACGATCCTAGGTTAGTGTTGGTAGTATCGATTGTATCTAAATTTTGAGGGAGAAATTCCGTTGTAAGGGGGGAGTATGTAATACCCCGCACTTTTGTGGGAAATTAAATTCAATAATTCAGTGTAATTTGGAAATTTAAGAAACTATCGCGAATAGTAAATTTTGGAGTTTTCATGGATTAGATGATTTTTTATGGGTGTTATATTTACTTTTGGGGTTAAGTAAATAAGTCAGAGTATTTTAATTATATGTTGCAGCTGGGTAAAGCGACAGAGGATAATATTTTAATGGGAATACCGCATTAAGTTGTGTGGGACTAAATTAGTGATTTGTGGTCAAGTACCTCGGATGGAGATTCCGAGTGCACGGTTGGTCTCAGAATGGCCGAGATAGTATGAATAGAGTATCAGGGTGTCGTAATTGAGTAAACAGGTCATTTTTGGGTTTTAAAGGGATAAACCCTTATTCTATCCTATATAAGACACGGGAGAGTGGGAAAAAGGAAAGAAACGGAGATAAAGGAAGAAGAGAAGAAAATAAGGGAGAAAGAGGAGAGAAAAAGGATTTCCGGGCAAAATTCCGCGGGATTCGACTCGGGGTCGTCGGATTTTATCCTCCAGGCAAGTGTTTACTTACTTTATTTAATTTTGAGCAAAAATCTCATATAATAATTCGTAATAACAAACCCTAAAGATTTTGGGTTGGATTTTCCATGGATCAAACGGGTTGTTCGGAAGTTTAAGGGGTAAACCCCGAAAATTATTAAATTGGAGAAACTTAGAAATTCATAAAAATTAATGGTTGATTTTTGGGTTCTAGGATGATTAGAACCTGTTTCCTTTGTGTATATATAGTTGGGTGTAGTTAGATGTTGGTGGAAGAAGAGTTATAAAGCTTGGGGGTTGTTAATGGCTGAAATGGATCCATGGAGAAGAAGCAGTTTTGGCTGCCCTATTTGATCGATAGATCGAGGCCCTGGGATCGATCGATCGATCCTACAGAAATTTTGGCAATTTGTGTTGGTTCAATTTATATGGGATAAATTCCCATATTAAGGATTTCTAGCCTATTTAATTGAGGAAATAAATAGACATAACTAAGGAAGATATATTTATCCAATTGGGGAAATTTATGGGGGCTAAGAGAGTGTTTTAAGTGTGTGACACTAGAAATTATATTTTTGAGGAAATAGTGAAATTGAGGAATTAGAGAGTTGAGGTTTCCCAAGAATAGAATGGGGACCTCTAAATTATTAATTGGACAAAATGTAGTCCTTGGATTCGTGGAAATGGAATCTATGACCTATTTAATCTAAGAGTGTTTGGTGACGAATAATTCTTGGGTTAATTTTAGTGGGCATTTAGGCTCATATAATTGTGCGCGTAGAAAACATAATTATATCGATTGTGGTTGAGTATATCCTGCGAGACTACTAGGATGAATTTGGGAAGATACTTATTTACTTAGTATAAATTGGTATAGTGGGAGAAATCATATAAATCCTTAAACGTGAATAAGGTACATGTTATTTATCAAGTGAGGGGATACTTTTGGGTTTAGTATCGTGAGTGTGTGAATGTTGGATATTATTAATTGTGAGAATCTTTGGGATTATTGGTCATCGTTATGTGTGATTGGCAATTATGGCCATTTATATGTATCTTTGAGGAATAATGTGGAATATATATATATATACTATGTGATTAAAGTATATATATTATATGATACGAAAATGTATATATATCTATGTGTGGATGGTATATATATTTATGTGAAGCATACCCCTTCTATGATATCATGGGAAGTTGCGCGATGTGGGTGAGGCCCCTGGATTGAGGAGCAGGGAGTCATAGCGTCCATTTTAAATTGTGTGATTTTTTTATTAGGGGTGAGATGTGGTGGGTATGTTTCGTCTCACTTTCGGGGTGTAACTATGACCGCTTCCCATACGTTGTGATTTATCTTTTACCAAGGCCGTGTGAGATTCCGACCGTTGGTACCCAGGATGATACATGAGTGATTACCTAGTAGATGATAGCATAGAGACTGCTTCCTCAAGTTATAGCTCATTGGGATGGTTATTATACTGGTGTGTATAGTATATTACTTGTGCATGAGAACAAGATATTATATATCTCTATTAGAGTAAAGAGTTAAAAGGAAAAAGATTTAATTCTCATTTTGGGAGATCGTATCTGGACTCTTATTGTTATATGTATTATGAATGAGGAGGTTATGTATATTTATTTATATGAGTATATATATAAGTTGAGTACTGAGCGTCTAATGGATCTCGACGATCGACCTTGCCAAGTAGTAGTGTATCGGGGGGTTCCTTATTTGGATTTCGCTTCACGAGACACCCCTCGCACGAACATGGCATAGTGTTGAGAATGGGGAGAAGCTTAGCCCTTAATACATGGTTTTCTTAGGATTTCTAGAGTTTGGGGTGACGGATTAGTTAGGCAGCGTAGCTTGACTAGAATGTTTAGAGGGATGCGCTAGGTGTGCACTATCAGAAGAGAGGTGAGGGGTATCTCATGGGAGTGCGATACCAATTTGAATATGAGATAAAACATATTTTTCACAAATAACGCATTTATGCATTTGAAAAATATTTTTATAACTCGGTCTCTGACCCGTTTCTATATTTTTCCTCTCTTGCTATATATTATATATATATATATAAATAGGTGTCCAGACACAATGACGCTTGGATGATGATCCTTTCGAGTCAGACGTCTACTGCAGCAGCTGTGGATGCATGCAGGTTTTCTTTAGACACTTCTATCCTTGTAATCTAGATAGGAGTTACTGTAGAAATACTCGGGTCTAAAGCCCAACTTCATTTATTTATTCTTTTACCACTTTTATTGCGGTCGCCGGATTATTAGTAGCTTGGAGATCGGCCAAATCATTCGTCGACTTCTCCTAGAGGGTGGCCCAAGATTTTTACTTGTCCAGGTCAAAGGCATAATTTGGCGCTAGATAAATCCTGATTAAACTTTTTCAGAGCTGCTTCAAGCTTAACATTTCTTCTCGATTGGTCTACTCACCATGCAACAATGTAGTGAAATCAGAAATGAACTACAAAAGAAAGAAGAGGCCCATATTAATCTACAAAAAATGAAAAAGAATCAAAGCATAGGAGAAAAAGGGGGCGAACCAAAGTAAGACCTTGAGAGAACTTGAGGGTTAACTGGTTTGGCACTATCCTCATTGATCGCTTGTAATCTGCAGTGGGCACGCCCCACCCAGAAATTTGGAGGCAAGCAAGAGAGTGTCGACAACACTCAACCCCTAAATATTCAGAAGAGGAGAATCCATAAAAGGGCCTCAAGGACTATATCTTCTTCCTATCCTCTTCTCTTTTTATCACTTCCTCTTTATTTGTCTCTCTTTTATTCTATCCTCTACCTATTTTTTCTTCTTTTCCAGCTCACTCTCCTCCCCTTTGGCTCCCAGTTTAGAACCATCAGCCATTGGAGATTCCCCCTCAGTCCTCTTCAAGGACTTCATCCAATCAGAGATTAAGTCTTAATCATCATCTTGTAAAATCAAACATCTTCTCTTATGTGGATCCATACCCTCTTCCTCATTGTCTTCCTCTTCACTTTCTCCTTTGAAACTCCTCTTATTTGTCTTCTTCCCCTTCCTCTCCCTCCTACTCCTCGTTTTCTTCTTTTTATTCTTCTTATTCTTAATCGATGGGCTTAGATGAACCACCAACCTACTCCTCTAGTAGATCCATATTAGGGATTTTATCCACCGTCCAGGCAATAAAGATGTTAGTGGTGTTCTTGTATTACAACAAATAGGTTGTTGAGCGAGGATGATCGTCATAAAAAAGCCTATCCCTAACCTTCAAAGCCTTTAAAAGATCAATAATCCTGAACTCGTTAGGAGCATGTTCTTAGTTCCTATCACGAGATGCAAAATAGATAGAAAAGATGAAGTTAGAAAAAGAAGATAGAGGAACAACAGGTAAAGAATTCAGTAAAAGATAGTATCAACAACCTATATATTCCTCCCCAAAGGTAGGGATCCGAGGTCCCCTATACCTTACACCCTCATATTAGGGAGGATATTTCTAATTCCTAGCAATAAAATCTTGGACCCAATAATCCTTATAGTAATCAGGTAGGTTCACAACCAAGACCCTAACAACACTTCTCGTCTTTAAGTATAAGATACCTACACTAGTATGCAACGAGATATAACACTAGCAAATATCAGCAATTCCTATGTTGGTCCCATATAATACATTTATTCTATGTACCCCATTTACGATTTTCCAAATATTTTGGGGAACATTGAGCGGGGACAACATTGAAATACTTGAAGAACCTCAAAAAACGAGGATTGTGGGAAGTGTCAAACCCCTATGTGATCAAGAATGTGGGAATGCAATGTTCGTCTTCTATTGAACGATCATATCTGGGGAAGGGATAACATTCAATCTCTACCCAATCAGGAATACCATAATATTTCCTAAATTCTGTTATCATTTTACTAGGTAATATAGACATGGAAAAAGATAAACACTTTGAACTAGAGGATAAATTCAGAAGAACTTACAAGTAAGAATGACTAAAGAAAGCTCTGGATTTTAAGTAAATAATAGGAATAGAATCTTAGATTCGAAGTCTGCATGCAAAAATAACCAGAAAGAGTGAACTGACGGTTGATTAGCAAATGAACAAAGTTTGAAATGTCTCAAATAATGAGTTACGATTTCCTCGAAAGATCTCGATGCTTCATTTCCATCCTCAAGATAATTTTACCCTCAGTGATTCTCTTTAATTTCAAACATTCCATGTAGGTGTTGATACTGCTTCACGCCTTAGGCCTTGGACATATTTAAAATCTATTGGACTAACCTATCAGTCCAAAGATTTTAGAGGAAATTACACGGGCATATTAAAAGCCCAATCACTTAGCCGACCAGCCCAGTATATAAGACAAACTGCCTGGCCCAACATTAAGATAATTATTATTTTATCTATGCATTTAACATATGCCTAAAACCATGGGGATAGGCACGAATCAGTTACCATCAATCTCAGGGAGATATTCAGGGACACTTATGTTCTATCTATCAAGCTGGTTGAGTAACCTATAGAATTCAATCACTTATTTCTCACTTCTGTAAATTATAATCCTGACCTGGGGAAAAGGGGTGTGACCTCAAGCATTGAGAGCCACTATAATAAAATAGTAACCTCTTCGTGGATATAAGCAAATTATCGAACCACGTATATCTATTGTTGTGCGTGTAACTTTTCATTTGGTTCTTTGTGATTGTTTTAGTGGATCTCTGTATTATGATATTTCTTGTACTCACAAATGTTTTTTTAACATTTTACAAATGAACACATTATTCCACCTTTTCTTTTACGTGCCCGAATCCAAAGCCCGAGGTTCCAACCCAACTTTTATTGCACATTAGAATCACATTTTCTTGTTCTTTACACTTTAGCATTGATTTTATTCCAAAATCATGTTCGTTTAGGATCATATTGTCTAACCCCCTTTTCCAATATTTTTATTTCCATAAAAGTGTTCCATTTTACTTATCTGTTTCCAAACGTATCTTTTCCTCCATTTTCCCAAGGTTTAATTTCCCAAGCATCATTAACTTATCCACACTAACTTATTTAGTGAGTTTAACACTTTTTTTTGGCATTTCGAGTATTATGCTGGAAATCTTTTCATCTCATTACTTTTTCATTCATAATTATCCAAGACTACTTTATAAGAAAATTACAATTTTCTTTATTACTACATGTAATCTTAAACCCTTACATTTATCACATTTCCAGCACCTTTTAACACATATTAAGGGCTCACATTCTTTCTTCTTTATTTCATGTTTACACCCAATAAACCTTCATTATACTTATTTATATGTTCATCATCAAAACATTAAAAATTTATACACAAGAGAAGATGGATATTAACCCTAAAATTACTATTAAATGGGTTAAACATACAATTTATTCTAGAATTTCATAATACGTACAAAATATACTTTTCAAGACTAAAGGACATTTTTATTTTCTTTAAAATTCAACAAATGTCAAACTTTTATAAAATCTACCTTTTTGCAAGATAAATACCATTTTCATAACATTTTATTCCATAAAATGTTTAGCATCAAACTTCTAGAAATACACCATTACCATAAAATCCCAAACTGTAATTTCAGGAAACTTTGAAATATTCATTCATATTTTACCCTCATCAAAATAGTAATTTTGCAATATTTTTTATTCCATTAAAATATTAAACACTAAATTACTTGAAACTCATCATTTTATTCACATGCATCCAACATTTATAATCTGACAACAAGACTACAAATAGCCAAATAGAGTTTTATACTAAGATCAGGGTTAACCCACCTCAAATGGAGCTCCAACAATGGTAGGTTGAAATGTTTAAGAATATGGCGACCTCCCACCTCATAAGGTGGCATTAGAGAGGTTACCTAGCTCCACCAAGCTTGCTCCATGAATGTGAGAGTGCACTAGCGATCTTAATGGAATATTTATGTAATTAAGTGTCCAACACACACAAATCCCAATTTTATCTTTTTATCCTAGGACAAGCATCTAGATGATAAAACAAATAAATTAAAGCATGTAAATACACAAGAAAAATTGAAGAAAAAACCCCTTTTCCTGTAAAGCCTATTTCAGCACTTTAGAAATATCACAAGACAGTTGACTTACAGACTAATTGATATTAACCACAAGTATAATATGCTAGTCTTTCAAAATATCTGAAGAATACTACTCTATGAGGAGCAATACACAAGCGGCCTTCCACGTTCGGTATCCACCGATCATCCTTTGTCTTCAACAATGATCCCCTTGAGAATCACAAGTTCGGCCATAGATAAACTCTCTCCACTAGAGTTGTGTTTGCAAAGATACAAACTATCAATGGTTCAAAAAGATTCAAACAAATATATTTTGGGAATGAATTTCGAGAATCAAAAAGGTTTTCTAAACTCAAAGGTATGAAAACTTTTACACAAGATATGCAGAAAAAGTTTTGTAAAAATTCTTAAAAATCTAAACATGAAACAAGTATTTATAGGGCATTCACAAATTTCAAGGCGGCGACTCATTCGAACGAATTTAAAACTTGTTAAAAAGATAAAAGAAATTCATTTGAACAAAATAGAATCTCGTTCGAACGAATGTTCCATCTCGTTTTAACGAAGTTCAAATGACCTAAAATAGTATGCTCTCATTCGATACACATTTTGTGTAAACTTGAAACATGCCTTCGAATGAACTTGTGATCTCGTTCGGACGAGAATGCCTTCTCGTTTGAATAAGGCATGTGAATTTTGAAAAAATAAAAAATTCCTCGATTTTCAAATTAAAAAATCATGTTTCAACTTAATTCAACATCCCAAAATTAATTTTATGATCTTATTAATATTATACCTTCATAATGTGGAGAACTACGGAATTTGGAGTTGTTGGAGATTCGGTTCTTCGTGACGGCTCGAGCCGAATGGTAATGAGATACGCCAAAGTCTCTGTAAGCCTAAGCTATGAGCAAAGGATAGAAATTATGCTCCTACAAATCTCCCAATTTTGGCTATTCCGGTAAAAACATAAAACCAAAATCCAAAATACATTTAAAATCCCCTACGACAATGAACATACCCTAATACCCTCCCAAACCCAAGAAATTATATTGGTACAAGATAATGATGTCTTCAAAATGACTTGAAAAAATGTCTTCAGGTCTCTATTTCTTCTTGTTCTTCTCTTGGGCGCTTTCTCTTTATCGATCAAGTATAAAATCTTTCGAACATACCTATACATATGAAACTAAGAAAATACTCAATATGCCTCGATTTTGACATATAAACTAAAATTCATAAAAATTATTCCCCATAACTCAAACTCAATCAAACTCCCCCGTAATTTGTTCCCTCTATTTTTTGTCCGATATTGACAAGGAATAGAAACTAAACATGAAATATAGGGAACATCACCGAAAATAATAAGATATCATCACAAAATATATGAATGACATACATGCAATGATAATCTCAAAGGCTCCACAAACTATTTTTGAATTTTTTTTTAAAACAAATTTCAACTACAAAAAATTTGACAAATACAACACACCCTGGACAAACACAAAAATACCCTAATCAAGGAAACAAAATGTGGGGTGCGAACGTATTTTATAGGTTAATCCATTTAGAAAAATATAACACACGTGCACGAAGAAATGAGAAACCACTATCGAAAGATATCAAAGTCTATCTTAGGTGTTAAACTGGTGAACTCAAGTGAAACTGAGTTAACCTAATGAATTAATCAAGACCGTAAGTGATTTTCACAACAATAACGCCCAAATCAATGTAATTCTTTTCAGGATTTTTATAGGCTGTGCAAACCCATTGATCTTTTACTTAACTCCCTCAAGATATCACATATTTAATTTATTCTCTCAATTATTTTTTAAGAAATTAATGTTCATATTTAGCGAAGCATCAAAGTTCCTAAAATTGGCCTGGCAGTTCTGTTTTCACTTGCTTTTAATCTTTTTGGCTCTTTTCGTTGGAAATGATAGCTTTTCACGTAAAGTTAAATTGTCTTTCGCAGACCGATTCCTGATAGAGTTGCTTTTTGTATTGGTCGTTGTTTGAAACTCCTCTAATAAAAAATCTTAATTACCTACAAAAATATATAACCAAACTAGAGAATAATGGTAAGTGAGGTATCAATCCAAATCTAAGGGTGAAACATGCAAGAGAGGAAAGATGTAATTCATTTTTTATTTAATTTCTCTTTGGACTTTTTTGCATTTTCTATTTTTTTAACTTTTTCAATATTAAAACAATTTTTAGGAGTGGTGAAATAAGACTAAACTAAATTGAAATATCTAAATAGTAACTAAAAAGTAAGAGAAGAAACTAAGTAAATCTAACTAAAAAAAATCTAAAAATATGAGATGAGTGAGGAAATAAAAGTGAGGACTAACAAGGGATAGGATGACACCATATATTCTAGTTAATCAAAATGAATTAATTCATTAAAATTAATTATCCCAAGTTAGTATCAAAATCACAAATCAACTCTCGTTGGAGATGTAATTTTGACAATAAAATTTTAGAAAATTAAATTTAACACTCCTACAACTCTAGAAAACTAGATCCAAACATCATCCAACAAATCACCCGCTAGGATCGATTTATCAAATTAGTTTAAATCATAAAAGTAAGCTAAGAGTTGAAATTAAAGGAATATTACCACACTTGAGAAACCCCTATCGCTAGTTCGAATCTAAAATGGGTATCATAACTAGAATTTTGATTTTCTCTCGAAAATCATTTACCCTCTCTCGACGCATAAATTAAAATGTAAGAGTGAAAAATAAAACATCAAAGGGACGTTTAATTTAAATTAATTAATTAAATTAGGATTAATATCAAATAATGGGTCACCCCACCCCTTGAAAGGGGATTTAGCCTAACATAATATCAAACGTGATAAACAAACATTCAATAGGCATTTAATATAAAAGAGTAGAGAGAAGTACAATCAAACCAATCTCTTTAATTCAATTGACTTAAATACTTGAATGGCAAGTAAACAACCCTCCAAGTGAGTGAAAAACAAAAATACAAATGAAAAATTCACTCAACTTGAATCTCACAATATTAATTTCATACTAATGTCAAAAATAAAAAAATAAAAATAAAAACTACTCTTAAAAAAATAAAAAGTGTTTCTCTCTCAAATTTTCTCTCTGAAACCCTAGATTATTTTGATTTGTCTGCAAATGGCCTTGAGTCGTCTTTTATATGAACATGGATATAGGGGTAATTTGGGAAGGTTTATGTTTTAGTGCGCATAGAAATGGCGAGGGGAGCATGGGTGAGGGAATAAGGGTATTTTGGACTAAATTGGATGAAAACATGTGGGAGAAGTGTTGGGGGGTATTTTTGTGAATATGGGGTTATGTGGCTTAAAACACATGTGAGGGTATTTGTCATTAGTGTTTGGTTGGGATTTATTTGGCAGATAGAATCGTGTAAGGCTTGAGTAAAAGTGGGTTTTTTGTTGGTTCCCGGTTGGTGTAGAAGATGAGTTCTGGGTTGGTGTCGGGTTTGGTTCGTAGTTTTGGGATTGGGTTAGTAATAAACGATCTCGGGTTGATGGGTTGTAGATGGATGGACTGGTGGTCGTGATCGGGTTGAGGGGTTGGAAAGGACATAGAAGGTGGGGTAGGAGCTCGGGTCTCGGGTTGGAGATGGGGGCTGGTCGAGTTCGATTGTTGTTGGGTTCGGGTTTAAGGTCCGGCTATGGGTTGCGAGGGTTGTTAATGGAGTTGAGGTGGATGGATAAGTGGGTCGCCTGGATCAGAGGTCTGGTGGGGAGGTGACAGCAGTGGTTGAGGGGCTGGGCGATGACGGTTTAGTCGTCGAATTAAGGGAGGTTCGAGACTAGTGTAGGGAGATTGATAGGTGGATCGTCGGGTGACGGGTTGAGTTCAGCCAGAGGATGGGTTTGGTGGTATGGCGGAATGGGGTTATGGTGTTGGTTGTTGGTTAAAGGGGCTAGGGTATGGCTGATGAGGTGATGGGTGTGTTTTTGGTTATGGAGGGAAGAGAGAGAAATGGGTGATTAGAGGTTGAAGATGGATGTGGGGGTGATTGGGTGTGTTTGAGGTGTACGGGGATAGTGTGTGGGTAAGAGAGTATTTGGGTATGAGGGTGTGTTGAATTTGTACCAAATTACAAAATAAACACTACTTAACATACAAATAAAATAAACACTAATAACACTAAAATTAAAATCTATCTAATAAAAATAAAATCCTAATCTAAAAATAAAATACTCAAATAAAATAAAATCAAATCAAACAAACTAAAAAAATAAATAAAAATAATAATAATAATAAAATACTAAAAAAAACTCGACACGCTAACTAAGAACACAGGGACCCTACTACATACAACTACAAACAAATAAACACGACTCAAATAAAAATTAAAAATTAAACTAATAAATTAAATAAAAAAATAAGATGAAATTAAACTAACTAAAAACTAAAAAAAATAAAGGAAAATATAGAAACAAATACTCGACGCACTAAAATAAAACAAAAAAAAATTATCAAAATATACTAGACTTAAAATAAAAATATAAAATAAATTCTAAAAATATATAAACGACACAAATTAAAAATCTAAAAAGAAAAATAAAATACAAATTAAACACACATGGGGATTGGGTGAAGGTTTATGATAGGTTAGGCTCGGGTAAGGTACGGGACTGTGGAATTATCTCCATAAATTGCACATTTGTCTTGAAATAAGCATTTAAACTCCGCAAATGGCGATCAAGCCTGCACATTAAATAATTAAGCATGCAATGCCCAATTTGCCGAGAATTAGCATCTAAAATGCGTCTATTCGGGGTATAAAATGTACACTTTTGAGTGCTTATCACACCACCCCCAAACAAAACATTGCTAGTCCTCGAGCAAATGGATAGAGAGAAAGAGAAGGATAAGAAACCAAAAGTGTACCACTTTCGCGAGCATTTTCTATTGCACTTAACATGTGCTACAAGCCTTTAAACCTATAGGTTGTCCTACAGGACGAGTTATGTCTCATGAGGGTTTGCAGGGAATTTACCCACTAAATTCTTTATTTGCAATCGACATTCAATCTCTTATTAGACGTAGAATAATCGCACAATCCATCATGAGATAAATATTTTGAGAAATACAAGCTAGAAGTGCATAAAAAGTTTAGCTAAGTGAATACTCAAGGCAAATCCTTCCTAAAACTCAACGTGTGTGTGTGAATCAGTGAAAATGGGTCAAGTATCATAAGAGTAACTCCTAGATTACCTTTTTGAAATCAACGCTTCAACATCAAAATCTCACGGAATATAACTTTCTCAAACGAACTCTCGAGATTATGGTAAGTGTATCGCTCTTATGTGTGAGGAGGTGAGTAAATATAAGCAAGGTCAAACGTTTCACAAACATATAAGAAAAAATTAACATTTAAGATGAAAAATGATCTCATGAAAGAATCCTAATCATTATAGCGAGCACGTCGAGTTTTTCACCACGTTGACTTTCATTTGCCCGAGAACCTAGGGGAACATATGGATTCATATAGTTGAGGGGAAAATGAGATGGGAAGGTATGAGGTGAAGTATGATGGTGATGGATGAAAGATGGATGCGATAAGAGTGTTCTATACATGAAGAACAAATGTCTTTATTACATAAAAACTAACTACAACTTTCTTTTTCTTTTGTTTTCGCTTTTTTCTCCTTTTTTATTTTTTTTTTATTTTTTTTTCTTCTTCCTTTATCTATTTTTCTATATTTTTTTTCTTTTTTTTATACTCTCATTCACTGAAGACATTTTACATTTGGGAAAACACTTTTTTTTCTTGAAAATGAAAGATGATATGGATATGATAAATGGATTATGTGGGGAATATATGTGAATAGGGAAGAATATAGGATGGTAATGGAAGAAGTGAATGGTAAATGGTAGCTGTGTGGATGAAAATCTAGTATTCGGGACAAATTTCAAGACACATGTTTCTTATAACTCGAAAATGATGTCGTTCTCAGTGATCAAGCCAAAAAAATTTATGAAGGATAATGAGATCATACAATGATTTAAAGTGCGGACCCAAAATAAGTTGAATCAATTTGTGACTCGGAGATTGCATAAAACTCTCTGAAAGGTAAAAGGCACAAATCTCACAAGCTAAAGTCTCTACTAGTGATCCTTAAGGTTCTCTTGAGAATTTTAATACTCTTCAACTCTAAACCGTAGTGACGTGATAAGTGAACAAATTTTGTTAAGCCTAGAAATTCTTGGTGCAAAATGACTTGTTATGTATTACATAAGCTATTTATAAAAAGATAAATCCTCTAGTTTGATTCCTAGACTTAAAAATATGGATGATAGAAAATTCACGTCAATGAGTGAGATGAAAGAAACTGCACGAAATTTTAAAAATCAGGTTTTGAAATCAAAATTTTCCAAAAGAGGTACGATTTTGATCAAATTCCCCACCCACAAACACAAAGGAACATCGTCCTCGATGTTAAGTAAAATAATTTTTAAAATTGAGAGCATAAAGGAGGAAAGAGATTGCCGGAATCAACTGCTAATGAAGTGTACAGATGAAGCCAAAATGAAATCTGAATAAGAAGTGAGATAACAAAATGTGTACAAGTCTAGAAACATGTAAAGCATAGGGTGATGTGAAACACCACCCCAAACAGGATGTGACTCATACTAGAAACTGCGGGCTGCCTCCCGGTAGCGCTAAGTTTAATGTCTTTAGCCAGACCAAACCATTCTCACCCTAAAGATAAGATCGATGAAAGTGCGGGTGGAAGGAAAATTGGGTGATGATAATCTCCCCCAAACAAGACTGAAGCATCACTCCTATTGGATCAGGGCTTAAAATGGTCAATGCACTTTTATGACAAAGTGCATCACACGATGTAAAGCATCGATGGACCATGGGCGGGTGGGTATTAAGGTAGCGGTAAGAAAGAAAAAGGTGAATAAGCATCGGTCACGGGCCTTATTGATATGGAAGGTGAGGGCAATAAGGGCCCTATAAGCATGATGATCTAATTGGATGGGGAAGAGAAAGGGTTTGGAAAATGAAATGGGTTGGGGCTCATAGAAATCACATGACCATTTTATAAATGGACAATGATAATTATCGTACCGTGACATGCCAGGGAGCTGTCGATGGGAAAAATCAACACCACAAGTGAGTGGCGGGCATAGAGTAACAGGCTCGGTGTCACGGAAGTAGAGAGTAGCACCACATATACTCTCATGGAAGGTGGATGGTTTTAGGTGAGGATTTAAAAATGTAGATGGAAACAGGAAAGGTGTAAAATCAAGATCCAAACCAGGTGGTGGGGTGGATGGGGCAATGGGTGGGTCATGTGGAATTAAAGGTGGATTGGGTGGGATAAATGGTGGATACGGTGGGATAAACGATGGAGGAAGATGATCCAAATCAAGTGTATGGGACACACACTCGTCGGGAGGAGTATAGGAATACTCACAAGGGAGTGTGGTGTCTAAAGATGGAGTGGTCAACTTCTGGACAAGACTGTCACCAAGTAGTGTGGTGGGTGGTTCAAATGAGGCACCAAGAGAGATAGAGGAATCAGTAGAAATATTGGGCTCAAAGGGCCATGCATAATGGGATAGGATCCATATCCGGAGAGGTAGAAACCATCTCGAATTCAATCTCGAGAAAATGGTGAGTACTCACAGTCGGAGCGAACCTAAAAGATATGGGCATGTCAGAGGCATATGAAATTGGGGCATAAGGTAAAATCTCGGGCATATTTTTGGATATAACGGGAGTGGGAATGTGAACCTCAAGTGTGGGTTCATTTGGATATGACGGGAGAAAATCATTCTCACTAATGAAAGGTAAGTGAACACAATTGTCAACTTGAGGCTCGGACCATGGAATGGTCTCAACATCGAGATTCTCGGGAGGATAGGGTTGGTCACACTCAAAATCAGTGTCACAAGACGACGCATCATCACTCCATGTGGGGGAAATAATGGGTTAACTTGGGATGAAATTCAATTCTCTCACATACTCAAATTTATTTAACCTTTGTTCAAGCCTTTGAAGAGATTGATTTTGAATTTGAGTGGCTTACTCTTGCTCGATGATAAATTGTTGCAAGAGACTTTCGAGAGCGGAGGTGGATGATGGTGATGGATTAAAGGGTGGATGCGGTGGTTGAGGTGGATACAACTTTCTATTGACATGTGAAAATCGAGAATTCTCATAGGGAGTGTGTGGAACGGGGTCAAGTGTGTCATACACTGGAGAAGCATCTCCGTGAGAGACAAAAGGCTGATAATCATTAGGTGTGTAATGAGGGAACTAATCGGGATAGGGTGCACTTTATTGACATGATGATTGTTGGAACGTGTGAGGATCCATAACATCAGGTTAGGATTCGTATTGCATGAAAGGGTGATCAGGCCTCCATGAAT
Source organism: Sambucus nigra (assembly GCA_949130495.1). Classification (NCBI taxonomy): domain Eukaryota; kingdom Viridiplantae; phylum Streptophyta; class Magnoliopsida; order Dipsacales; family Adoxaceae; genus Sambucus; species Sambucus nigra. The sequence continues at coordinate 389,413,303 of OX422207.1, read as the reverse complement.
ATCTTGGGTACTCACACCACTCGGGATTGAATTCGTCATGATAATAGGCCGAGGTGGGTTCCAAAATAGTGTCATATGGATACACTTGGTCCATGGTGGGTGCGGAAGGATAAGGAATGTACGGGCACTCATGCGGCAAGTGATCGACGTGAAAGCAATAGGTGCATAACCAAGAATTTGACGCATTGATACTCATAATTGGAGGCGATGAAATGTGATGTGCGTGCTTAGATGACGCTTGAGTATCAACGGTGTGTGGTTGAGAGTTAAAGTCGCGAAGTAAGGTAAGGAGGTTCGACTCGGGCTCAACTTTAAACATTCTTTAAGAAAAGGAAAAATGGCAAAAATAATCCCGTAAAGGACATTCTTCGGCCATGAGGAGAGAAGTATTTTCTTTGGATTTTTAGAAAAGTGAAAGAAAATATTTTTGGATTGTTTAGAAAAATAAAGGAAGAAAATATTTTTGAATTTTTTATAAAAATAAAAGAAGAAAATGTTTTTGGATTTTTTTTAAAAAATGAAATAAAGAAAATGTTTTTGCATTTTTTTTTAGGGGAAGAAAAGAGCGGGAAAAATAGCTGGACTCTTTAAATTTGGACGAACTCACAAAAATCAACTACCGAAAAATGGAACTGGACAAACAAAAGTCGAGGATAAATCCTAACTAGCAAATAGCCAATTTATATCTTCAAAATTTAGTGAAAGGGTAGTCAGATTTTAATTAAGTCTGCAGGCAATAAAAATCAGAAAAAATATCTTAGTGATCGCCTTTGCAAAATGTTCTCTTATTGGGCTACCTAGTTGATTGATTTTAAATTTAATGATAGCTAGGGTAGCACACAATTGGTAAGCGAGTGAGGGGGGTGATGAAATCCCTTCTCGTGAATGACCGGGGTATAGGTCTTAATTGATTAATTCATCACACACATTAAAAAACAAATGCGAGTATTAAAATCAAATAAGAGCATGTAGTCACACACAAAAATTGACATGCTGACAGGAGAGGTGCAAGGGTTTTAGAAATGTACCTCCCACAGTTATTATACCGTGGGGTGATGAGAAATTTCAGTCGACCGATGAGAGATTACACCTATCTCAGTCGGCCCCGGGAGTCCTACCAACCCAAGGTAGAGAGGCTACTTTTTCTCGCCTTTGGACACCCTCTCTCTACCTTGTCTAGTTTCCCTATCACGCTTGTCTTCGATTACTACAATTTTAAAATGAAAAATAAAAGGTGTCTCCAAGCACCGTAATAGAAGCCCAGTAATAAAATAAACCGGATACAAGACTTATAAAATAATGATAAAAAAATGGTATGAAAATGAAAAATACATATGAATCACAAAATGGATCCTCTCAAGTTCTTCATGCTCCAACCCCGACAATGGCGCCATTTAATAGAGTTTCTTTTTGTATTTGTCCTTGTTTGAAGCTCCTCTAATAAAAAATCTCATTTACCTACAAAAATATATAATAACACTAGAGAATAGTGGTAAGTGATGTATCAATCAAAATCTAAGGGTGAAACATGCAAGAGAGGAAATATGTAATTCATTTTTTTTTAATTTCTTTTTGGACTTTCTTGCATTTTCTATTTTGTTTTACAGCTTTTTCAATATTAAAATTTTTTTTAGGAGTGGTTAAATAAGACTAAACTAAATCCAATTATCTAAATAGTAACTAAAAAGTAAGAGAAGAAACTAAGTAAATCTAACTAAATAAAAATCTAAAATATGAGATGAGTGAGGAAATATAAGTGAGGACTAACAAGGGATAGCATGGCACTATATATTATAGTTAATCAAAATTAATTAATTCATTAAAATTAATTATCCTAAGTTAGTATCAAAATCACAAATCAACTCTCGTTGCAAATTTAATTTTGATAATAACATTTTAGAAAATTAAATTTAACACTCCAACAACTCTAGAAAACTAGATCCAAAAATCTTCTAACAAATCACCCGCTGGGATCGATTTATCAAATTAGTTTAAATAATACCACACTTTAGAAATTCGTATCTCTAGTTCGAATCTAAAATGGGTATTATGACTAGAATTTCAATTTTCTCTCGAAAATCATTTACCCTCTCTCGAGGCGTAAATTAAAATGTAAGAGTGCAAAATTAATCATCAAAGGGATATTTAATTTAAATTAATTAAATAAATTAGGATTAACATCAAAATAATGGGTCACCCCACCCCTCTAAAGGGGATTTAGCCTAACACGATATCAAACATGATAAACAAACATTCAATAAGCATTTAATATAAAATAGTAGAGAGAAGAACAATCAAACCAATCTCTTGAATTTAATTAACTTCAATCCTTGAATGACAAGCATACAACCCTCCTAGTGAGTGATCAACAAAAATATAAATGAAAATTTCACTCAACTTTAATCTCACAAATTTCATTTTACACTAATCTCTAAGATAAAATAAAATTAAAATTAAAATTAAAATTAAAATTAAAACTACTCTACAAAAATAAAAAGTGTTTCTCTCTCAAATTTTCTCTCTAAAACCCTAAATTATTTTGATTCGTTTTCAAATGGACTTAAGTCATGTTTTATATGCACATGGAGCTAGGGGTAATTTGTGAAGGATTATGTTTTAGTGTGCATGGAAATGGTGAGAGGAGCATGGCTGAGGGAATAAGGCAATTTTGGACTTAAATGGATGAGAACATATGGGAGAAGTGTTGGGGGCATTTTTGTGAATATGGGGTTATGTGGCTCAAAACACATGTGGGGGTATTTGGCTTTAATGTTTGTCTGGGATTTATTTGGCCGATAGAATCGTGTAAGGCTTGAGTAGAAGTGGGTTTTTGGTTGGTTTCGGGATGGTGTAGAAGACGAGTTCCGGGTTGTTGTTAGGTTTGGTTCGTAGCTTTGGTATTGGTTTAGGAATAAGCGATCTCGGGTTGATGGGTTGTGGATTGATGGCCTGGTGGTCGCAATCGGGTTGAGGGGTTGGAAAGGACATAGAAGGTGTGGTAGGAGCTTGGGTCTCGGGTTGGAGATGGGGGCTGGCCGAGTTCGATTGTTGTTGAGTTCGGGTTTACGGTCCGTCTATGGGTTGCAAGGGTTGTTAATGGAGTTGAGGTGGATGGATAAGTGGGTCGTCTGGGTCAGATGTCAAGTGGAGGTGACGACAGTGGTTAAGGGGTTGGGCGGCGACGGGTTGGTCAAATGATTAAGGGAGGTCCGGGACTGGTGTAGCGAGATTGATAGGTGGATCGTCGGGTGACGGGTTGAGTTCAGCCATAAGACGGGTTAGGTGGTATGGCGGAATGGGGTTATGGTGTTGGTTGTTGGTTAAAGGGGTTAGGATATGGTCGGTGAGGTGATGGGTGTGTTTTTGGTTATGGAGGGAAGAGAGAGAAATGGGTGGTTAGAGATTGAAGATGGATGTGGGGGTGATAGGGTGTGTTTGAGGTGTATGGGGATAGTGTGTGGGTAAGTGAGTATTTAGGTGTGAGGGTGTGTTTAATTTGTACTAAACTAAAAAATAAACACTACCTAACATACTAAAAAAATAAACACTGATAACACTAAAATTAAAAATCTATATAATAAAAATAAAATCATAATCTAAAAATAAAAGACTCAAATAAAATCAAACTAACTAAAAAGACAAATAAAACAAATAATAATAAAATACTAAAAAATAAAAATAAAATAAAAACAAAAACTCGACACGCTAACTAAGAACACACGGACCCTACTATATACAACTACGAACAAATAAACATGACTCAAATAAAAATTAAAAATAAAACAAATAAGATAAAATTAAACTAACTAAAAACTAAAAACAAACAAATAAAAATAAAAGAAAAGAAAATATAGAAACAAATACTCGACGCACTAAAATAAAACAAAAAAAATCCTCAAAATATACAAGACTCAAAATAAAAATATAAAATAAATTCTAAACAATAGAAATGACACAAAATAAAAATTTATAAAATACAAATTAAACACACACGGGGCTCGGGTGAAGGTTTAGGCTAGGTTAGGCTTTGGTAAGTACGAGACTGGTGATTTAGCTCCATAAATCGCACATTTGCCTTAAAATAAGTATTTGAATTTCGCAAACGGCAATCAAACCTACACATTAAACAATTATGCATATGAGTCCCAATTTGTCAAAAATTAGCAACAAAAATGCGTCTATTCGGGGTATAAAATGTACACTTTTGGGTGCTTATCAATTCCATTGCTTAATATATACCAATCTTTATTGGAAATTTTTTTTATTATTATTTTTCAATCTAGGTAATGGTTCTTACATGCCCAACGTTTATTATCTAATTTTTCACATTTGGTTTGTTCTCAAAAAAGGATTGAGATGGAAACAATACGATCGATACATGACAAATAAGTGCAATGCTCAAATAAATCCGTGCTCATGTGCATTAAAGGTGACAAGGAGCCAAACATATAGTAAGTTGTCATCAAATCACATCTTAATGACCCCATGCATTATAAAGCATATACATGAAATGATGTCACGTCTGAAAATACTACAAAGTAGTTACGTGGATGTGGAATGAATGGGTGACTTGGATATCTTTAATGTTCATCCTAGCTTACAAAACCCATCCGCAACTACCATAAGACCTAACCTCGTCATCATCATCCCCCATAGGTCCCTAGATTTACCCCTTGGTTAATATCCCAAATGCGCTCCATGGAGCGGTACGCCTTAACCAGTATAGAAAAAAATACTAACCCCCTTCCATGGTGTCGAAAAGAATAAACCACCTTTATCCGGTCTCTTACGTCGGTATATTCTCCACTACTCATTTCCACAACCACTTCAAATAATCCCTGAGAAGATGCCAAACCCTTCCTATAGAGTGAGATAGACAAGTAGACCGTAGACGACTCTCCCACAGAGAACCCAGTATCATGCGCTAGGATTCAGTCAGGTCCTCCATCAGAAAGAAGTTTCCAGGAGGCACTATTTTCTCCCACCCAACTTGGCACGGAAGCTGCCAAAGGAAGTAAAATGAATTTCGTCGAAGGCCAACTAATCGTGCATATCGATACTCGCCCAGCTCCAGAATAGGCTGCAATTAAACTCACCATGGTATAGACTAATGAAGACATCGGGATCCATGCTTCACAAACCAATTGACCCAGTTCTCTAAAGATAGGCCGAAATTGAAAAAAAACATCGAGCAAAAAAATTCGACACACACATCAAGGGTCACTTTGGAGCAGCCACCAGACGAAACCTCTCAGCAAGCCATATAAACAACATCACTGGGCTCATCCTCATAAATTCTAAGCGACCGTGTCTCCAAGCATCAAGACCATTGAGAGTATCAACCATTATCATCACCAAAAGACTACGATGATAAGACATCCACACTATTATCGCAGTTAATTGGGGATCCACCATTGTCACTAGCAAAAACCTCAAAGTAGGCCCAAGGCAACAACTCCAGCATATGCCACGTCATTAAAATCCCTCAAGCGCAAGGAGTTCATAACAACCCGAGGGGAAATCATCCCCCCAGTAGCCAACGGTCGAGTTATCGAAGGGTAAATACAAATTAACTCTGCTAACAATGCTCGGGGAGGACGAGAAATTTGGGCATAGTTGTCGCTACACTAGGATTGATTCCCCACATAGCTGAGAATTATTCATAAGTCGGACAAACATCAAATAGGCCGAAATAAAAAACTTGGTCTTCGGGGTACAAGAACTGCACCCCCACTACTATCATATTCCAGTCAATGGTTCGATTATGCCACAGAAAGGCTCAACATAGGTTAAAAGCCTCTTAGTCTATATTATACAGACACATGGCCTCGAGACCCTCAAGGTAGGAGGCAAATTCTGCATACATCAGAAAGGTCATTTGGGAAAATAAAGAAAGAAACAAGAAGAAGAAAGTGGGTATGGTTGGAAGAATCACAATCCTTACCTCACCATTTATACATAAAAAACTTGGCAAGAGGAGAAGGATTTGAAAATTTATGTAAATTCTAGGCCCCACAAGAGTGCAAGAAAATGCAATCAAATACTTAAAGTGATTTGACTTGACCCATATGGCGATATGCAGGATAAGGGCTATACCGATTGACACCTCCCTTATTTTGGAAAAAGCCATTTTCCCCTTTGTCAAAATCAAATTCTCAAAAGAAATCCTTATTTTGAAAAACCTTTAGGTCATTTCTTCTTAATTATCCATTTTTACTTATTATTTCCAAAATTAATCTTTTCCCTGAGTTAATTTACACCCTCTTTCCTACGTAAATAAGCATCCTCTTTTTCCAGTCTCAGCAGAAAAGTAAAGTGCCTATAGGATAAGTTATTAAAGCAAATATAATAAAAATGAATCTCCTTCACACACACATGCACACACACGCGCGCACACACACACACACACACATATATATATATATACTAGTATATGTTCGTGCCTGAAGGCACAACAAAAAATTTCAAAGTACATAATCGCAAAATGGGAAACTTTTCTATGTAATTGCAAAATGGAAAAAATTACACTCCCATAAAAAAAAAAAAATTGAACATAATTTTCAAAGTCGTGCGCATGCCTGAAGGCACGACGATAATTTTTCTGAGTATAAATCGTGTGGTCAAATAATAAAAGTTTTGTATTGTATTAATCGTGATCAATTTTTCTAAAAGACGGATATTTTTTTCAAAATTATTTAATTGACAATTGTAAGCAATTCAAAAAAATTAGGCAGAATTTATTTTATTTAGGTAAAACTCCCTTTGTGTCTAAGAGTATCCATTATGTTTAAGAAATAAAAAACACTCCAAAATTACTGTTACATCAATAATAAATATAACTCAACTAGTTAAAAAACACCAATATAACAATTTAACCTTATTTAGTGTCAATATATACTAAAAACATAAAGTTAGTTAAAGAATAGACATATAAATTTATGAATAAAGTCTATTGATTTACATATACAATTCATAACCCAAACATTCATATCCCAAATTGCTAAATTGTAGAAAGTATCTTTAAATCTCGTACATTGCAATCGACTCCTAAAAATCAATAAGAGTAGTTAGTTTTCAAAAGGGTTGAGTGACCTAATATTATGAATGAATGTGAAAGGCATATATAAAATTATAATGAAGTCTTGATAAACGAACAAAATGTACACACGGGTATTGATTGATGTTTTTTTATTTGTAGATACGCGTCAGTCGCGGCATTAATGAAGACATGTTTGACACATCACCAAATCATTATTTTATATAGTAACATATACATGTATGCATATGTTTTTGTGCGTGTTATTAATATTTTTCTTCTTTTTAGAGTTATTTGTCTTAGATTTATTTTTAATTTATTTGAGTCTTTTTTATGTGTGTTTTACTTTTTTTATTAGTATATTTTATTATAAATATATGTGTTTTGATTTTGGGTGGAGCCCCGCTCCACTCAAATCCTTAGGGACTCCAAAAAAACTATTAAATGATAAAACTAACCTTAATCCCATAATAAGAAACCATCTCCATCTCTCTCCAACACTTAGCAAAAAACTGTTAACGAAAACACTATCGAATAAAAAAAAATGATTTTCAACAAATAAAAATTATTTCCAAACAAAAAGTATTTATAAAACATTTTTTTTAATAAAAAATTGTTTATTTCTTATAAAACAACTTTATTTAATAGTTAAATAAAGTTTGAGGAATATATTGAAGCGCGAATAATGTTGGCCAATGAAAATTGGATACAACACGAAATATTTTTTTTAACTTAATATGAATACAATCCAAATAAAAGAGATATGACATAATACGAAATATTATTTTAATTTATTTACAAAAACAAAAATACTACCGAATAAAAAAATAATTTCGTATTACGTGACATTTTAAATTGGTCGTGCTTATGTTTTTGTAAAAAAAATGTTTTCACAACATGACACGAAACATATTAGCTTTTTTTTAAACACAATTAAACTCGTGTACTAATATGTCAGCTTGTGTATGATTCAAAATAATTAATTAAATTATTGGAGTGTGTAAGGATTTGAGAGGAGCGGGTATAGCCACACCTTTTAAAGCATAATTGTTTTAATAAATTAAAATAGATCAAAATATTCTATATTATTAGATCATATAATTTAACCTTCTAATAAAATATGTTGATTGCTAATATATGTTATGTTCGCATGTATGAAATTTTAAGTAACTTGTCCTGCACATATTATGCCATTAAATCATGTTTGAAAATAGCAGGCATTCAATCATTAGTGATATATATATAAAACATTTGATTTCTTTAATATTTAATAAGTACAAACTTATTTTATAATTTTGTTATTATGTTGAACAAATAGAATTTTTGTTGAACAAATAGGTTTGTAAGATACAACAGTGTTTATAATATTATTAAATATAGATAAATAAAAAATATTTTAATTATTTATTATTTGATAAAAAAACTATAAAAATTATGATATAAGAAAATGTAAACGACTTAATTGGCTAACTTTTGAAAGTAAAATGAAAACTAACATAGGGATATTGATGGATGGGAATGCAAAGCAGTTAATGGGACATATCAAAATTTACATGTATTGGATTAATAAGTAGCTATTAACAAAAGTGAGCTTTTAAAGAGTAATAGATACACACACGCACACTCCATACGTTACACATACACCAAACACACTCCAACCCTTATCAGCTTTTTACTTTCTCTCTTCATCCACCATAACCCACCATTCCTTCTCTCTCTCCTCTCTCCATGAAAACAAACCACAAACCTCCCAACACACCACCCTACTAACACCAACTTCCAGCTCACCTCCTGCGTATACCTTACCGACCAGAAAAAAAACTCAGGCAAGTCATTTTCAACCCAAACTCCGGCAAGTCATCCAGCTCACCTCCTGGGTACACCTTACCCACCGGAAAAAAACTCCGGCAAGTCATTATTTAACCCAAACCCGCTGATCGAACAACAAACCCGACCTTAACTCCTGCCTATTAATATTAAAACCACCGAAAATAATCCCCAAACCCATCCTAGCCCGAATTCACCTCTGACCCACTAACCATACTTCCTCACCTGAAACCCATCTCTCTATCTCTTTGACCGTGTGATGTATGACCGGATCCACCATGAGGGATTATGGCTGATCCGTGGGTTGCCTTTCATCCAGGCCGGCTTTCGGCAGTTGGAGTGTTGGTTGGTGTTGGGGTTGCATTTTTTGGTTCCGACACTAATTTTGTTTGTTGTTTTTTTCCAGTTTCCCGGTGAGGTTTCTTTTCAGAATGGGTACTTTTACTTTGGGTTCTTTCGGTTCTGTGGTTGTGCTATGCCTCTTGTACGATGCTGCTGTTCCGCTTTTCTGGTCCGGCGTGCATTTGGGTCCTCCAGTTGCTTCGACGGGCGCGCTGTTTGGAGCTGAATCAGTCAAATATCTGTTAACCAAATCCCAAACAAATCTCACCAATATAAAACTCACCATTTATTACCTCTGGCTATTGTGAAGGGATCCCCATATTTTGAACAGGACCTAGGTTTTATTTTTACTTCGGATTTGCAAATGAAAAAACTGCAAATGGTGAAAATCCAGCAAAAAAATAGCTGATGAATCCAAAAAAATAAAATTGAAACTAAGGATAATAATCTGCCAAAGGTAAAATGAAATGGAAACTAAGAGAAGAAACATGATTTTACCCCCAAAAAAAGAGAGAGAAGAAATGTGAGGTGAGAGAGAGAGAGATTCTACCTATTCATGGGTTTAGAGAGAGAGAGTTCGTGCTGCAATAGTAAAAGGTGGTGAGGTGAGAGAGATATATAAAAAGTAGATAACGAATTGTGAGGGAAAAAGCAAAAGTAAGAATTAAATTTTGAAATTTGAAATATTAGTGGGGGGATTAAGGATGTAGCATTAGGGGTGTTCGCGGTTCGGTCCGGTTCGATTTTAAGGTTTTTTTTTTATCGGATCGATTTGGTCGGTTCTCTAAAAAAATGGATCGAGACCGGACCGATAATGTCGGTTAACCGACCCTAGTCGGTTCGGTTTTTTATAGGGTCGGTTCGGTCTAACCCGTCGGTCCTCACATTAATGAATTACATCATTTATAATAGTGCAAATATACCCGTGTCTATTTTTTTCAAACATTAAAAACTAAAAAATATCAAAATTTGCGATTAAAACAAACCTACTATTGGATTAAACTATAATTTAAACTAATCAAATATTGAAATATATATTTTTACTATTTATTTATCTTATATATATCACTGTTCTAAAAAATCCGCCTAGGCTCCGCCTAGGTACGCCTAGGCTTAAGGCTTGGGAGAAACGCCTCGCCTTACGCTTTTCACGCCTTATTCTTAGTAAAATCCTTAAGGCGCACTTTTTTCTAAAAACAACAATGATTTAGTGAAATGATGTCGCCTTTTAAAGAATTTGTTTACAAACCGGACCATTATCTCATCCAAAATAATCAAATAGTATTTTAATTTGCATATATTCAGACATATTTTTATGATCTGTGCAATTTTTGTATTTTAATATCCTTGTTATGGTTAAAAAATATTAAAATATATTAAGAAGGCCTAAACGTCTTTTCACGCCTTTTTACGCCTAGGCCCGCCTAGGCTTCTAAGGCTTAAGGCTTGGCCTCCACGCCTCAATCACGCCCCGCGTTTTTTAGAACCTTGATATATACACATATATATGTAAAAATATATTATTTTATATACAGTCGGTTCGGGTCGGTCCTAACAGGGTTTTTGAAACTGTAAACCGTGGACCGGACCGACTAGGTCGGTCCACCAAAAAAATAAACCGAGACTGGACCGATTAAGAAAAAAAAACGAAAAAAAGGGTCGGTTCGGTTCGGTCCGTCGGTCCAGTCGATTTTTTGAACACCCCTAGGTAGCATTGATCCTTACCATTAATTTTAACTCTTGAATTTTACACGTGGTAAAATATAGACCATTTGATTACTTTGATAAGATAAGATAAGTTGTGAATAGTAAAACACCATTGTCCCATATTATATATATATATTATTGTTGCATGATTACATCCTTGCAGGAAAAAGAAGAAAATTAGAAAAATTTGAAACAATGGGACTCAACCTAAACCCACAATCTCTCACTCTTTCTCAAACCCTCACCCTCTATGGTGAACATGCTTTCCTTGGTGACGAGCGGTAGAACTCCACTCCCAGAACCCAATCCCTAATTTCAAGAGGTAGACATAATGAAAGAGGAAGGGATGGAATCCTTGATGTAAGCAGTCATAGAGGCCACCCAACCCCTAATATCCTTCAACTAGGTGATCAGTACACGAATATACTGCAAGAAAAGAAATGAAAGAAAAAGACCAATCAATTAGTAAAGAGAAAAGAAACAATCAAATGAGAAAAGACAAGAAAATAAGAATATACCTCAGGCTGAAGGACATCATCCGTAAGCCACATCAACCCCGGCGCCAATGCATTAGGACGGTGCAGCATGCCCAATGACCCCCTATTATTCAGACGGAAATTATAAAAAGGGGGAGTAACTTGAATAAGTGGAGCCTCCTCTGTCGCTACCTCCACCGCTGATGAATCATCATCACCCATGTTAATGGAAAATCCCACTTCCTTACAAGTACCCCAACCCAAAACCTTAGGAGGCGAAGTCATATTCACCACATCATAAATGCAAGGGGGCATCAACCAGCCCATCTAGAAGTCCAAGTAATCATAACTCACCACCGTGTCCGTAGTGTAGGGGTCGCTGACCAATGCTGTCGCCCGAGCCTTTGTAGACATCATCCTCACTCACCTCATGTATACAAGGGGCACTACTAGTGGGACAACCACCTCATGCTCCATAATTTGTTGCATCGCCCTCTCTCTTAAGTACTAGACATACCTAAACTCGTGTGCCATCAATTGTCGCACTTGTACGCGTATACCCATCACCCCCATATCCCGAGGAGTCATCCCCCAAGGGTGAAAGGTCACTTGCAATCCCTAACAACGAATTAGTATTCATGCGAGAAAGAAAATGCCAATAAAGAACACAGAAGAAATACGAAATAGCGTGATCACTCATCAGTGCATTCAAAGCCTACCATATCGCTGCCATGGATAAAAATTGGTTTGATCGCCGGTTGGACTTTCGCCACCAATACATCCGATAGATGTCCCCCAAATCCTCGTCCTTCAAGACTATTGACCTCATGTTGTGCCTAATCACCTCGTAAAACCATGTTTGCAAAAGACCGGAATCAACAAATAAGAAACTAAAGAAAAATGCAAGGAAATACATAAGGAGAAAAATAAGTCTGAAGTTACCTCCGAAAGGTACGTGGCCCCTATAAAGGTCTACCGATAGCACCGGCTAAAATCATCCAAATAAGAATAGAGGGTGGACAAAGTCAGGATCCTCCAATCATAAAATTAGACATTAAAAAATGTCCTCAGATATGCAAAGAGCCAGAAATGAACGACGTGGCCACTCGTCGCCACTAGAAATCCGCCATGAAAAAGCAAAATGACCAAGAGGGCCATCAGTCTCACCTTTTGCACGTCATTATCATCTACTCTCATACTCAAAGGTACCTCTCGAAGAGCATAGATACAGATAAAATCCCTAGAAACGATCCTACCCACATCCCCAAGCAACCCTGAAGCACCTCTAGTGTCAACCTCACTTTGCGATCCACCTCTATCTAAACACCCTTACAATCAATCCCCAGTAGATACTGAACATCAATGGGTGTAATAATCATTTCCCCGAAGTCAAAATGGAAGGTTTGGGTAGTGTCCCACCACCTCTCTCCTAAATCACACAACACCGCAGTAGAATGCAACATCTCATCAAAGGCCTTTCCCAAACTGCCACAACTTACAGAAGAAACCATCCAACGCACTGCCACCGAGAGCTGATCCCAAATATCCTTCAACCCAGTCGTTCCCCAAAAATGCAAGCTCGAGGGAGCTATATTAGACTATCAAAGAAAAAGAAGAAAAAACTTTCATCAACACAAAGAATAAAGAGAAAAATGAAATGGAATATAAAAAGTTACCATACTTACATAGCAACTAAGGTTCCTCACCCTAGATGAACGGTGGTGTGCAGGCTTGCACAAAAGGAAGCTCTCTTCAGCTACCAGTTCAAAGAGATCAAATGAATTCTCATTGCCTAAGGCAAGGGGCACCCTTAACTGCCACTCAAGGACAGCCCAGTCGTAAATGACTAGCTACTCCACATTGTATCCCTCGTTAGAAGAACCCTCCATTTGAAGTTTTAAAAGCAAAAGGACTTAGGATCAGTTTTAAAAGGGACAAAGCAGAAGATTCAAGCATTTGAAGGTGTGAAAAATGAGGAGGGATCGCCCCTTTTTATAACAGACTAAGTGTCATGTCGATCGGCAGTCCCCTCAACATATCGATAGGCACCTTCGTGTTCCTCTTTCTAAGGAAGCCCAAAAGTCCGTGCCATTGCCCAACGATAACCCCTTTAGTCTAATATTGGAACATTTATTCATCAAGAAAACCATTTTTTTAGCATTAAACTCTCAAAATCCCCAGTAGGATTAATATTACACTGTTATCCTTAGCATAATCCGCAGAATCGGTCCCAGTAATTTTAAGTCTTCAAAATTGACCTCGACCCATAGAAATGATCCCTATAACTTTAGGTTCTCAGAATTGATCTAGACCTGTAGAATCGATCCCTATAATTTTCGGTCCTTAAAACTTACCCCGACCCTCAGAACTGGTCGTCATAACTTTAGGTCCTCATAATTAACCTCATCCCGCAGAATCGATCTCTATAATTTTAGGTCCTCGAAACTAATGTCGACCCCCAAAATTGGTCCCTATAAATTTAGGTCCTCAGAATTGACGTCGACGCACAGAATTTGTCCATACAATTATAGGTCCTCAGAATTGAACTCGACCAGCAGAATTGGTACCTACAACTTTAGGTCCACATAATTGTCCTCGACCGATAAAATCGATCCTTATAATTTTAAATCCTCAAAGTTTACCTCGACCCATATAATCGGTCCTTACAATTTTAATTCCTCATAACTGACCTCGCCCCCAAAATCGGTCCCTATAACTTTATGTCCTTATAATTTTCCTCGACCCGAAGAATCGATCCCTACAACTTTTGGTCCTCAAAATTGACCTCGACCATTCGAATTGGTCATCATAACTGTATATCCTCATAGTTGACCTTGACCCTCAGAATCGGTCCCTATAACTTTAGGTGATTATAACTGACCTCAACCCTCATAATCGGCCCTACAACTTTAGGTCCTTGGTATTGACCTCGACTCGTAGAATTCGTTGTCATAACTTTAGGTCCATAGAACTGACATCGACCCCAAAATTGATCATCCCCAGCAGAATATTAGGTCCTCAGAGTCAACCCCGACCCTCTGAAATGATCACCCTTATCCCTTTGGTCCGTAGAACTCCCTAACATCAATGTGGTGACTATTCGACAACCTTCACTTGTTCTGAGCTCACCTGGTGAGGGGCTTTGTAAACACAAACATTCTAGGTCCCCCTAAGCATCTCCATATGTCCTTATTACTTCTTCCCTCACGATAAACCCTAAGTCATACTATGAGTACTAATTTGGAGGCCACTAAGTGCTGTCGAGACCCATTTGACTACGATTAACTTTCTCACCTGAGAGACAGCTCTTTGGATCCTTGAAGGGCACTGAATCCCCTTTCCAATCATCCACCCCAAGCGCCAATAGATCTTACGGTTCGAAAGAATGGACCATTATTTCCTAAAAAAACTGATATGGATGTCATCGTCAGCTACTAGGCCCAGTTTAACTCCAATCAATTCTCCAACATAAGCAAAGATCTTTGGATTCTTAAAGGGATCTGAATCCCCTTTTCATTGGTCTGCCCCTGTGCAAATCACCTTTGCGGTATGAACGAATGACCCGTTTTACTCTCAAGATTCACCTACAATTCTGAGCCCCATTTGAACTTAGTCAACTCTTCGAATTAAGAAAATATCTTTGAAACATCTAGGACCCTTCATAACTATTCTAATGGGTCATCCCGTGCATAAATCAACCTTACGGTTTGGACGAACAATGCATTTTCCTCTTGTCCAAAAGACTGATGGGCACTTTTTAGCCTTGTTTGACTATAGTCAATTCCCTAACCTAGGAGCGACCCGTGGATTCTTAAAGGGCTCTAAATGACCTTTCTAGAAGTTCACCCCGTGTTTTATTCAAACTTATAGATCACGTTTTATGACCATTTTTAGAAAATCTACATAGGATTGCATGAGGGCAAACCCATTTCCCTGCCTATCGATAGTGTGCCTAGGGTTTCCTAACGATAGGAAGGATAAGGACAATGTTGATCGATACCCCGCTTGACCCTATATAGGGAGATCATATGCTCACTTCTAAAGGCACGTCAAAAACATCCCTCTCAATGATTGCAATAACATTCTCTCGAAGTCAACGTGGTTTCTATATTGCAACCTCTCCCCGACATTCCATTTCCATCCCTTCCATACTTAATTTGACAAATTCCCTTACCTCTACTCCTTCCACTTTCATCCGCTTGCAAGAACAACCCTTCAACATCCAGGGTCAACTTATAAGATTTAAAAGAAGGCCCAAATTCTTCACTCTTTATTTAAGCTATCTTATTTTTTTCACTCGTTACTTAATTATTATTTTAACATTTCATTTCTATTAGATCGCACATATTAATATCCAAACTTTTTATTAGTAGTATTGCACATACTATATTTTCTAAAAAAAACTAGAAAAAAATGTTTTGCTTGTAAATTTGAAAAGGGGATTTCTCACACTAAAACATACTTTTTACAAACACACGCACATATAAAAAAATTCCTCAATTTGATTTATAGGATAAACCCCACCATGTGATATGTATGAACTACGCGGACTTTGATGACTTTTTACACTAAGTAGGCGTCTCAGGTAAAATCCAAGATTCGATTCCTCTCCTATTTTTGTTCATATATTATTTTCATATCATATATTTATGATTCATACTTGTATTTTATCTAACCTACAACATCATCCTTTTATAAACAATCGGTGACTCGATAAATGCATATATAATATTTTGATTACTATTTTGGTAACACTCCTAAGTATGACCTCACTCTGCCTTTATCCATGGAGCAAGTCGAATAATTCTTCTCTCCATTTATATATACACGCATACACTTCATGAAGTTATTAAGGATAAGCATAACACATGCCCATGAGAGACTGAAAGGGCATGATAGGCCTTCCCTTTCCCTATCTTAGTCCCTGAACCCTTGAACTATTGGTTTCTCAAGAATCAATATGTCTTTGATGTCGTTCTCTCTATGCGGTAAGATTTTTTTCCCTATTTTGTGTAAAATAGGCTGGCGAATATATCTCTTTAAATCACCCCAATTGACGACGGCTAAAGCGCCCTGAGGAAAGGCGCAAACCACCCCCGCGCACGCTGACCTGGGGAGAGATGGCCATAATATGAAGCACTAGCACAAATCCTTAGGCAATTTGAATTATAATTGTTTGTATCTTGTATTCTTGCTAAAATTCCTTATTTATTCAACTATCTTCCTTTATTCTTTATTTTTTTCTTGAGTTTCTCTCACTTTTTTCATTCGATAAACACTTAATAAGAAATAAACATCAGAAAGCAGGAGAAATTAAACTGTGCATTTGTGTTCCCTTTGCTATTCAATTTGTGGTTGTGGTGATGATAAATGAAATACGAGGGAGCTGTGGGTGTTTTGTTACTTTTTGTGTATGGATGAATGTATAGGTGTGTGACTATATGTTTTTTATTATAGTAATAAAAGTGAGTCGAGTGATATGTGATGCTATTAAGAATCTCTATCTATGTCTGGGACTTAATTTTATAGGTGATCATGTGGTAGTGTAAGGAAATGTATGGGTACTGGTGTGTAAACTAGTGGATTTGCGTGCTGGTATAAATAAGTGTGTATACAACTCGTATTGGTGTTGGTGTGTGCGTGTGTGCAACAACAATATACTAGTTAGTGTTAAGTGTAGTGTGTGCATGTGCAGTAGTTTGGGGGTGTTATGCTCTGAGTATGTGTTTAAGAGTGTGAGCACACGCATGCTAATGTAGTAGTAGAGTCTACTAAGGTAATTTGTAGTACACAAGATATATATATATATATGTGTGTGTGTGTGTGTGTGTGTGTGTGTGTGTTTCAGAGTTAGATTTCCTATTAAAAGGTAAGTAGGTTCAGTGTATGAGTGTGTACATCAGTAATTCTATTGTTCAGTGTGTATATGTTGCCACATATAATAGCAGATGCATGTATATAATGTAAATAAATAGTATCGGGAGATCCCCAAAGAATAGCAAGACAATGCTTAAGTGTGTAATACTAAATGTTGAGATTTTGAGGGATAAAAATCTTTCGTTTTCATTTTTTTTTTCTCATCATCTTCTCTGTTTTTTAGCCACCGAGTAAAGAATATGAACTCCTAAGTTGAACGTCATGGGGAAATCAAGTCGTCGACATGTGGTATGATATATCACTAAAAGCATCGTTTTTCCTTGGTAAAATGTATTACAATCAATTTTCCTTCTAGGTTTCTCTTAGTCTTGAGTTTTATATCATTTTATGTAAATGCACACTTTATGTAATAGTTTATTGTATATTGTTTATGTGGGTTTCATCATATTTATTTTCAAGTTCGGTAGTCTTGTCAAAGATTGTAATCTAAGTATATCTCGATCTCATGGATTGGTCCCTTCTTTTATCAAAAAATTTCAAATGAAAGTTATACAATAGCATTAAAAGTCATTTTCTATAATTATCCATACATTGATGGCTTCCTTCCTCGGCCGACTAAAAGTTTTAGGTGAAGCTTTTGATGACCCGTCTATTTTTTATCTGGGCCATTTTTCTCAAATTTTATTTTCATTATGAATTTATTATATCCTAGCTATCATTTTGTACAAGTATTTTGTATATAAATTGGACTTTTGTAAGAAATATGGGTAAAGTACTTTGGAGAAACTAGGGAGGGGTTAGATTAAAATGCGTTGGTAACTATAATAGGATTGAAAATTCTTGTGCTAAGGTAATTATGTGTTAAGGTTTTCATCTATAAGGTTAATGATTTAGATTTAGGGAAGACATATACAAATTTGATAGTTGATAACATGATTCTTGTAGTCAAGACTGGAATGGAAGGGTATAAGGTTGGAAATAAAAGTTTCTATATGTAAGAGGGTAATCCCCTTGTTTCCTGGGAGTATGGTAATACTAGTTGAGGTGTAACCCCTATAGGTATGGTGATAAATGATAACCCAAGAACTCTTTAATAGATACAAGTGAAACACACAATATTATATATGATTAAAACTCAGATTAAACTCACAATACACTTGTGTATAACTCAAACAATGTTAAAGGAAACTCAGAAGTGACTCATTCAAAAGGAAAGAGAAGTAAGCACCCTAGATACACCATGACAGGCAATCAACACACCAATAACCTCTGAAAGATCTTTGATTAGCTATTAAAAACTCTGTAATAAATGACAATGGTGGGTGAGTAAGGGCTCTGGTTTGCAATAGTTTCCCTATGATATGTGTATTCTCTCTCTAGAATTAATCTCTAGATAGAACTCTCTTTCTCAAATGTGGTTGAGGCTAATAAATATCTCCCACACCACTCTCGAGATGCCTTAGTCCTTCACAACTGTGAAAGATATCCCCTTATACTTTACATCACAAACATTAAATGCGTGATGGGCTAGTCAGCCTTACATCATAAACATTAAATGACAAGATGTGCCTTTTGCCTAACCATTGTGCATTGTAGGAGTGTCACCACATAGGTGGCTCACCAAACCATCTGACAGCCCCCAATACCACAATGGTTTACTCGAGTTAAGATTGGATAGTGTTTAGCTGGCCGGTGACATCACCTAAAGAAGATGTGACATTTAGTAGAGGTTTGTTTGGTTCGAAACTCAACATACGATGGAACTTAAGGCTGATCCGCATAATCTTCCATGATGAAAGGTCACTCAGTGTTTTACAGGCTGTATCTAAGATGGTTAGGACAAGCCCTAATGCTACCTCATTTCTAAATCCTCAAAACCAAGTCCCTCTGAAGTTCCCACGACAAAGTCATTCGATGGAACATGTAAGCTCTCCCAGACCCTGCCAGACCTAGTCTCTCGCGAGTACTGTTTGACCTCACATTGAATACTACAATCGTTACATCATTTCAAACCCCGTTAAAGCTACAATTTACCTAAGTAAGAAAAAGAAGATAAAAGATGAGCTCTCTCGGCCAATCTCCCCGATGAGCTGCCACACTGCCTTTATGTTTCTTCCTTCCCTTGGGTTCCTTCTGCTAACTGGGTAAAGGCTATGATTTGTCTTTAATTTGATAGATCTTAATATGATTCTTATATTCAAGACTGGAATGGAAGGGAGTAAGGTTGGAAATCAAAGTTTCTATAATATGGGTTAGATTTGTTCTTATCAATTTAGTGTTATTCTCTTTTCATATATATTGTATCTGCATTATCAATGTTTTAGACACACCTCTAAATTGTATATGAAGGGGCTTAGTAGAAATTTTCAGTGGCCATATGTCTTTCTTAATTTGGATTACACATTAGGGAATATTATTTTCATGAAGGAAACTAAGAGTTATTATTCTCAAACCTTTTAATTTGGTGCTGGTGAACATTATTTATTAAAGAAATAATTCATTCCCATGCTACAAAAAAACTCCTTCATATTATTCATAGGGCTAGCAATGAATTGTGTATAAGACTGTCAGTTATTTGTTTAGGCACATGTCATGAATTAACTAATGAATGACATAAATTCATTAAAGATTATTATCACAAATATGTTAATTTTTTGTCCATGTTAGGTTGATAATTAACTAGTGAATGAAACAACTTCTGTCTAACTGAATTTGAAATAGTCAAATTGACCCATGAAAGAACTATTTTGGGTGATCGTGTCCTCAAATAATACCATTGTATTTTGCTTGTCTCTTTCTTTGTTTTAGATCTAGTTACGTTGTCTATATAGAAATGATCTTATTGATATTTTTTTGTCTCTTTCATATTTGTTGTTGCTTTAATGAATCTCTACTCAAGGAGCTAGTTGTTTCATGTTTGGAAAAATGCTAGATCACACTCTTTTTTTTTTTTTTAAACAGATCGAATTTAAGGTAGTATTATATGATTTTGTAAATCTCATAAGTCTTTATTAGAACTAATTGAATGTCTTAGGTAGTTTATGGTTGGGTTGCATAAGCAATGTAACTCACACGGGACAACTAAATGTACCCCTAAAGGGCACCAACGCCTCGCATGGGACCAATTTAACGTGTAAGAACTATTTGTGTCCTCACAAGAATCTCGACTTGAGAATATAATGATAATTTATAAATCTCAAGACTTTGGCTTGAAAACATGCCGTTAAAAGATGAAATTATAAAATTGCCACCAATCACCCCCATAAGAGGCATCAGCACCTTGCACGAGACCAATATAACTCGTAAGAACTGATCGCGTAATCATAAGACTCCCGATTGAAAATTTGATGATAATTTGCAAAAAATCTAGACTTATACTTAGAAACATGACAGTAAATGGAGAAAACACAAAACAACCAAACGACCCAGAAAAAGGCACGAACACCTCGTATGGGACCAATTTCACTCATAGGAAAGGACCATGTTGTCGTGAAACTCCCTGTTTGAGAATATAATGATAATTTGAGAATCTTTAGATTTAGACTTGAAAACATGACACGAATGGGAGAAATCCCAAAATTTTCCCTAAATGGCCTAGAAAGAGGCACTAACACCTCACACAGGACCAATATGACCCGTAGAAACTAATTGTGCAAGAATATGATGATAATTTGTAAATCCTTAGACTTAGGTTTCAAAACATGTCGTTAAAGGGTGAAAATTCAAAACAGACCCCAAACGTCCCTAAAAGAGATACAAAAATCTCACATGGGACTAATATAACTCGTAGGAACTAATTGTATCCTTATGGGACTCCCAGTTTGAGAATTGAATAATAATTTGAAAATGTCTATACATGGGCTTAAAAAGTGTCGTCAAAGGGAGAAAACAAAAAATACCCCCGAACTGCCCAACAAGAAACACGAACACTTCGCACAATTTCAATGTAACTTATAGCAACTGATCGTGAGGGACTATTGATTTGATAATATGATGACAACTTGAAAATCTCTAAACCAAGGATTAAAAAATGACAAGTATAAATTTTTTAAAATTTTTATGCTCGGATAAATTTTTTTAAAATAATATTTTATTACTGGTATCTTTTCCTTTTTGTATCTTCTCTTTTTTGCAGTATAACATTTCAGTGTTAGCTTTTATCCACGTGGAACACATGAATAAGTCAATGATTTTGATGATTTATTATAGTTTTTTACATTCATAGTTGCTTATATGATGTGTTATGGTCGTTTGGGCTTTATATTAAAGTAGGTTTTATATTAACAAGTTTCAGAATGTACTAAAAAGAGAGGAAACTCTGTCCATTTTTTTGGTTTGTGAATTATTAAGACTTTTGATATTTTGAATTTTAAGATGTATAATAGTTTATCGACAACAACATGCAAGATTCACAACTTGTTAATTCTCTTGATTTCATTGCAAATAATAAATATTTTTTCTCCCAGATTCGTAATTTGCCGATTCTCTTGATTTGTCTGCAAATAATATATTTTTTATTTCTTAAAAATCTGGCACAATTTTAAACCATGCCAAAATCATGTCAGATTGTCAAATATGATTATTCTTATGCCACAATCTGGGACTGTTTATAATCGTGCCAAAAGCAAGCCTGAATATAAAAATATGGCACGGTTTAAAACTATCACAAAAGCATGCCAGATTTAATATCTGGCATGGTTTAAAACCATGGCAAAAGCGTGCCAGACTATCCAATTAGGCACGTTTTTAAACTGTGGCAAAAAATCTAGCACGGGTAATTTTAGCACGATTTTAACTCATGCCAGATTGTGTTTGGCATAGCTTAAAATCTTGACAGATTTTTATTTTTGATGTGGTGATAACATTCTAATAAGGTGCCAACTATTTCATGGAAAATGGTCTTCATTGACCTTTGGTATGTTTCCCCTACATTCATTAGCCCAAATGCCATTTTTTTCCATTCAAAGGTTCCTAAATGCCTCTGACCCCTAAAATCAGTTTTATGCACATCTTCTTCAGTTATGCATATCTAGATATAATAATAATCACCATCCATCATAGAGATGATAGCATGGACAGCTGATCTATTAACCAATAAATCTACTATTGACATTGGATATTCATCGTTTAAATTGGTTGTATTTATATTTCTAAAATCAATAAGTACTCTAAATTTTTCATTTTTATTTATTATTGGCACTATATTGAATATCCATTCAACATACATGGTAGTTCTAATGAATCCGGCCTTCAGCAACCTCTATATTTCTTATTTTATTTTTTCGAGACTTTTGGAGTCATTTATTTTGGCAATTGCTTGACAGGTTCATAGCCTTCCTTGATTGGTCATCTGTGTTCCACCAATTTCCTATCTTAGATAGGTATCTCATCATACTCTAAATAAAAATATTCATTGTGCTCATGTATAAGGCCTACAACCAATTTCGAGTCTTCTTTGCTTAGGTTAGCACTGATATAGGTTACTCTTTTATTTGTTTGGCTCCCAAATTAATTTCTATCAAGGATCCTGTAAATTCACCATAAGTTGTTCATATTCCATTGGTGAACTTATTAGTTCATAATTATCTGGATGTATTTCATTCTCCACATCTTCTTCGAGCGCATAATCATCCCAATCAATGGTCTTTTACTCACCAGTTCTTGTGCTGAACTAAAAATCTCTAAGCATATAAAAATTGTATCCAAGCTTTCATTAGACTTCTCAATGTCAATGTGTATGTTTTCCATTAAATAACTATTTTTTTCTTTAGTCGGCGCCATCAAGCCAAAAGTTAATTTTTCGTAAGCCTCATCTATGACAATTCCCTTTGATTCTTCTGAGACCAAAGAATTTGCCTTCACTGGTCCCTTATTATCTTGGTATAACCTTGCTTCCACAGAGTTAAAGATATTGTAAAAAGGCAGCAGGTTAGCTTTGACCTCTTCCAAAATCACATCCTCCTTCTTCAAAAGCAATTTTTGATGCATAGAAAAAGGAATACATTTGTTAGGTTTGATACAATTTCTACCAAGTAATGCTTTAAAGTGTGGTTTTCATTCAATAATGCAAAATGTAGTCTTGGATTTTCTAGTGCCTACTTCAGTATTAACATGCAACACACCTTTGGTTGACTTTTGATCTCTAACAAAGCTTGAGATAGTTATTTGACTATAAACTAATTTGATGATTTGTTTGTTTATTTTAAGAAGCATGCAATATGGCATTATATACTATGACACCACATAAAATTTATAAATATATTGATCAAGACTAATAAAAAAATCAGGAGATTTAAAACATTTGATAATGTTATCAGCATAAAAAAATTGAACAAGTAATCTAATGTTAGATAATAAAATACATAATACATCAAATTTATCTCTAATACCATTCAACTGCCAATGCAAATACATCTAACTTTGGAATAGAAATCTCGTATTCACAATATCAAAGTACCACTTATACAACATCTGACCCGGGATAAACTTAAAATAAACACACTAACTACTGAACATAAATAAATATATGAAGTAGATGAGCTACACTACCCAAAGTTTAAACCAATGGAATGATGAATAGAATGTTTGCTAAAGATACACCTCAACGATCTATCCATGTATATAGCAATAATGACAACCTAAGACCTATGAAAAATATATTCAATAACAACGTAAACAAGAAGTTTATAAAGAATAACAATTTAACTGAAGTTGGTCCAAGATAATAATACATCTTCCTCCCATATTAAGTATATTTTATGTCATTTGAGCTACCTAATCTAAATAATAAATAAATAAACATGCGGTCATACTCCAAAACCCATATGTAACCCTTGCATATAAACTCCATCTCTTAGTTCAATAATATTCACTTTATTATTCTTAATTTAATCTCTAGTACTAAAAATCATTTATTTTACGATAATCTCTTATCGTAAATGCATCTCTCTAACTAATGAAGGTATCGCCAATAGTCTTTAGTTAAGATAATAAACACGTGCCTCAAGTCTCTCAGTCCATAGTAATATCATGCCACTAATTTAGTATATATGTCTTCAGTATATGTGTTACATAAATTCCAAGTCATAAGTTGATAACTATACATCTTTAGTATAAATCATATACACCAGTAGTATAAGATATAAACCGGTTGATTAACTCAAGTACTGGAACATGGGAGGATATAAATTTGAGGAAGCCAATCTCTACGTCTAACCTCCACATAACTACACTCCCAATCACATACATAACAAATGGACAACTCTCGAACCTACACATAACAAAGGCGTATTACTAGCCACGTAGGGAATCCCTCGCACGTACTACGTATAGTTATAGGTTATCCCATACATATAATCTCAAAATATCAACAATGGATAATCACTATGCATTCACACCAATAATATGGCCACATACCCCAGGATATATGAGAGGATCCCCTACTAATATCCTCGGGATACAATGGGTAATTTCATCACGAAATGTTCGGGGTGGAAATAAATAAGGTAAAGAGTGTATCGATCACCGGGCTACCAACATAATCTATGTCGTGCGCTCCTCGTAAGGACATCCCCTAGTACATATCCGAGAGAACTAGCACATGCTATGTAGCCCATAAAACACACAAATAACACAACCTTTCACCAACGGGTTTAAAGAAACACATACAACCCTACATTAATGGGTTATACAAAAAGTATATTTATCTTATTAGGTAATACTAATGTTAACTATAATTAGTTATTTCTAACCCTGGCCCGAACTCCTAAGGCCACAACCTATAACCTACATAATCATTCCAATCATCCTTAAACGTATAGCAATTGATTACAACCCAAAAATGATTCCCCAATCAAGACCCTAACCAAACGAACACAACACAAAGACCCAACCCAAAATCACTAACCCAGAATTTTAGCCTTGTGCATTGTTGGTAAAATATTCATAAGAAATTCGTAAAAAATACAAAAATTACAAAACTAGTACCCAAACGTTCACAATTAAATTGTCTTAAATTCTATGGTTTGTATATCATTTGAATGACAATACAAGTCATTCGAATGAGAGTACCAATCTCTTTCAAGTGAGACTTCCAATCTTGTTCAAACGAGATTGACGCATAGGTCATTTTCTCCTAGTGCAAAAAATGGACATTAACAACCCAAAACCTAATTTTAAAGCCTCTAAAGAGCCTAAATACCATACTCCTTCATGTCTAATGTATATAACAACAATATTAACCTAAATCAATCAACTCTAGGTGAATCAAACCACATCTAAGTGTAGATTTCATATTTATACAACTTAGAAACCTAGGTTCATGTTCTACCCAGAATAACTCAAATTTGGATCAAATTTTCAATTAAAATAAAGGTCTTCTACTTGGTTCATGAACGTGATTAGAAGAATACCAATATAGATTACATTACAAACTCAATTAATAGGTTTTCCTGCTCGATTACGCTTAGTTCATTAACAACGGATTAAGCGTTAATATCACCATTTAATAGATTTCTCAAATTGAATTAAAGATGATTAACATCAGATTTGTAAATGCATAATTTATAATCCAATAGACTACTATCATAACATAATTCCAATTAGATTCTTAGATGATGCAAAATTTCCTATGGATTAATTGAGGAATCAATCCCCAAACCTCCAATTTCTTCTTCCAACTCTTGGTGCCACTTACCTCAATCTCTATTGGGTTACTCTAATTATTTAATATTTGTTTATATTATGTCTAGTGACCACTAAACATAGGATCCAATTCAATTAAACCTATGCCCCATATGGGTCTCAATCCAATGACCACAAATATACCTATAAATTCCCCAAAACTCTGCCCAAGCCATATACTAACCCAATAGACCTAAAACCCATTATTTCAAATTAAAAATGGATATTTTAAGCCTCCAAAATGCTAACCTAAAATGTGATGCTAGAAAAACTAATATTTATCTGGTATGAATCAAAATATTAATTATTTCCTTATTTATTAATTAAGAACGACACTTTATTATAAGAGACTACTTCACGATTCGTGGAATCCGACTCCAGGGGGATAATGCAAACAAGGAAACGATCGATACTAAATCCCTAATCATTATATAATCTCCCATAATGAAAAATCACTTCAAAATATTTAATTAGTGAATTATTGTATATTAAATCTGATTTTGAATATAGATAATTAATATATCTATATATGTATATTGATGTCACATGTAACAGAAAGCACACATAATTAATTTTCATAATTAAATAATGCACAGAAAATATGAGGTATTACACATATTCTTAGTAGGCCCTTCTAACCTGTATATTATATCTAGAGCAAGTATAAATAAGTCAAAGTCATTTACGTCTAACTTATCGTCTTCATTCGCCTCCATAATAGGGACCTTCTTGCCTTCTTCAGCTTATAACCTCATTGGGAGGGTCATTGCCACATTGACTGGAATTTATTATGGTAAAGACTCAAACTAGATAAACTGTTGTTGCTCAACTTGTTGGTCGGGAACTATGGCATTTACTTACTTTTTTTCTTCTTTTTCCTCTTCACCAGAAGAACTATTTCCAATTGAACTATGACCTTCCACACTCATGGCCTTCTATAACTCTTTGACACTTTTAACCAATAGATCCGAAGAGGAGTTACATGCTTTTATTTTCTTATGGAACCTCGAATTTGGCTTTGATGATCTAGAGGCAAATCCTTTTATCCACCATTAGGTACAAGATTAAAGGCCTTTTCCTAAGTTGTGTACTTTATCCATGTCCTTCATTGTTGGGTCCAAGAAGTCACCACTTATGGTTCCATTCAATTTGACTTGGGTGGCTTCACCACGTGCCATATATCTGAAGCCACTTATTTTCATTACCTTTGGTTTCTTAGACATCTCATTAAACGGCTACTCCACCTTTGAATCTTTTATTACAAACCAACGTGGCACTCCTTTCGTCTCATTAAAAGGCTGTTCTAATTTTTGATATTTTATTACAAACCAACGTGGTACTACTTTCACTATTAGGATTTACTTTGGGACTTTGGTATGTCCTGGAGTCCCACTATGATGAAGTGATTTGGCCTGTTTTAAGCCAATCCTAATATATTGGTTGTTTCGTGGCATTTTAGCATTCCCTTGAGAGTAATAAGGACGAGAGAATGGTCTCATATTTCCAATGTCTCTACATTGAATTTCTTCTTGATTTTGAAGCATTAGGGCTTTGTAAGTATAGCCATTATTCCCATTCTAATTATTTTTAAACTACTGATTTCCTTTTGAAGCCACCACCTGGTACATTTCTAGATAATTCTCCACACACCTGATGCATAAGTTCTTCATGATCTTTTAATCTGGATGCTCAGTAAATTCAAGCATCAAAACCTTTGATTAGAACTTAGTCTTCATTTTAAATTCAACACACCCCTTATTTCTAGGTAGCCGAATGAACTTCATATTTGTCCCCACCTCTTTAAGATTAGGGAATGGGTCATAATACACACCCGTTTTCATTTCTTCTTTCCTAGGGAATTTGATTTTTCCTCTACTGATTGCCTCTTGAATCTTGTCGTGATAGATAGAATAGGCACTATTTGAGTTAGAGAAATAATTGGTCCATTCATAATAATTTTTTCTCTTAATTCCATGTCATTTCTTACTATCATTAGGTGGTTTCAAAATTTTGGCATTTAAGAGATAATAAAAAATCTCATCAATCTTATAAATGTCGAATGAGCTTTATAACTCCCTTAGTTTAGGAGCAAAAGGCTCTAGTTTTGTCTCCTTTCAAACTAATGGTTCACAAACTATAGGCTCAGCCCCTATAATTTTAGTAGCATCTACTGTGAAGTTATGTACTTTGTAATATATGTTTAAAGAAGAAGTATTTATCTCATGCTATTCCTCTATAAGAGCCTCATATCTAGATACCTTAATAGGGGATTCTACTAAATCTCTAAACTTAGTGACATCAAATTTATTTCAAAGCTAAATTCTAGACCATTTTCTTCGATTTTTAAAAATTCAGACTCACATAGGACTTTATTTCATTTGTTTCTATCCCTTTTAAACCAATTTATGAAAGTAGTATCCTTTTCATGATATTTTTGGCTTGACCTAGCTAAGTTATCCATATAAACCCGTGTCCTAATTTGGAAGAACTGAGCATGAAACTTATCTTCCATTTGTTGCCAATTCTAGATATAGTTAGATGGTAAACTTATGAACCATGTAAAGTCTACATCAGTGAGTGAGATAGAAAACAAGCACATTTTTATATACTCATTTGTAATAGCATTAGCACATTGACTAGTGAATCTAGCAATGTGTTCCATTGTCGACTGAATTCCATCCCCTCAAAGAGGGTAATGATTTGGAATTTGAAACCTTTTGGGAGTTGAGTTCTATATGTCCACTCAGTGTATGGCTTCCTATAAATCGAAGTTTTCACCCTCGAGCTGTTAGTCCACATATTTCATGAATGAGATTCACAATCTCATTTCTCCTCACCCCCTATGTAGTTACCTATTTTGTGGAGAAATTGTCTAATTTATTAAGGCATCGGGTTGAACCAACGGCGGTGCTACTTATGGAGGCATATTTTTTGTGCTTAATAGGTTATAAGCTGAAAGATTTGGGGTACGTGGTTATCAAATCTCCTACCATTCCATAACTACTTGAGTTCTTATTCGAACACATGATTATTGATAATCCTATAGTTAAAAAAATTAAAGAAGCTTATATTAGCATTATTTGGCCCTGCTTTTCCTACCTTTAAGATGTTCTCCATATTAGGTTATTGTGACCCAACTGCTAGTATGTGTTAGGTGGTTATGGATTTTCTATTGTATTATTAATTCTTAAACCAGTCATATTAGGGCATCATCATACCCCAAGGTTATTTCCAAAGTTTGTTTCACTAGTATTAAGTTTATAATAAACAAAATAATAAGGATTGGGTTGAGTTGTTGGGTTTAAAGCAAACTGTAGTGTATATCCTAAACCACTAGACATTGTATTAATAGGTGTAGAAAACCTACTTGTCACTGTGGTGATCATAGTGTTATTGTAATAGACCATGTTCCTAAGATGATCAAAGACTAGGTTTAGTTGGTTATTTAACTGATATTGGGCATTTTTTTAGTCCACTAGCAATAGGTGTGTTATGAATATTATCGACTCTTGGAACTGTTATCATATTCAAATCTTAATTGTCATCATTCGGTCCATCAACCATTATTTGCTCTGAAGTGGTAATAAGTTGGTTGGTTGAGCTAATTTCACAAACATTTTTAGTTACATCCTTGCTTTGACATGTACTATCCATTTTAAAAACCAATTCAACACTAAGAATCCCACCGGCATGCTGAAAATATGTTTGTGTGATTTTCAATTGCCTTAGTTAATAGGTTTTTAATTTTATTTATGAGCATGTTATGCAAGGTTATGGTCTTTCAAAGAAAAAATCTTAGGCTTATGATTATGATGATATGATTGTGGACTGTTCGATGCGTCAATTAAGAAGATGTATGCTTCCTTTTAGGAGGAATTTGATGTGAGTGGTAAATTACTACGAATAAATAGAACACTAAAAGATGTATAGTGCATAAACTAAATAAAAGTGAAGCTTTGAAGTTGAAGAAAACAATTTCTTGAAAGAAAAGGATTACACTATGGAATTTAATGTAAGAAATTAAAAGAAAAAAAATCTAAAGGCAAACAACTTTCAATAAACTTAAAAAAATCACAATATGCCTTATAGTCTACTTCGAATCAAAATAAATGTAGTAAATATACTAAAAGAAAAGAAAATAGAAGAAAGTAAAAGAAATGATAGAAAGTAAGTAAATGCAGTTTTTGGTTAGGGAGTTAATTTTTCCTTTGTCTGCTTTGTTGCTTATCTTTTTTTTTTCCTTGTAACGTAACCAGTTTTATAACTCCTGATTAGGTTCATATATTTCCCGCCTAAGTGAACTAATTCCCCCATGTAAGTTATTTTCCTCTAATTTCTACTTCACGTCTGAACTGTGACACGTGTCACGCGTGCGTGCTACCCATTACCGCAATTGGTGTATTATAGCTCGATTCCCATGTGGAAACACCTTATCGGGATACTCTTATATGGTGTAAACATACCTCCTTTTCCAATGTCCAAGAGGTCTGAATATTGTAATACTCTCATTTATAATCTAATATACTTAGCAATATTTTTCACAATCGATGAAGGATCCTTAACTTAGGTCTGGACTTCTTTACAACACTGTCTATCACTTTGACACTTCTCCCATCTAACCAGTCTGAAGTCCTATAGAGGGAACATGTTGGGTATGAGATCACAAATGATTTTAGTACCCCATAAGTTTGGCTATGTGTGGGGGAAAATTGTCCCATTTAATCAAAATCATATACAAAATTCGTCCTCATTAAAATGACTACCAATGCTAAGCTTGATTAATCTTTTAAAGAGATGAAAGCTCATAAAAAAGAGAAGCAAGATCAACTCAGTGATATTCTCATAAGACTTCCTTTACTACTTATGGTGGAGGAACCAGATAGATCTAAACATAACAGACCCTGATTAAAGGGAGAAAACGACCCGGATGATATGGCCAAAGCTCCACAAGAATTTGTGACTCGTATCCCTATTAGGCATATGTTGTTACTTCTAGGAGATTAATCACATGGAGGTTATGGGTTAGCTAGAACTTGGGATAACGAGATCACGAAGATGAAAGACGGGTTGGGAAATTTCCTCATCTTCAAATACCATTAAGAAGGCCCTCCAAAAGACGTTATCTTCATTCTTTAACGAGGTCCAACACTGTGTTCTTCCCCCTAAGTGGAAGATTACTATTATTGAGCCTTTTGATTGGTCCAAACATCCAATCGATCACTTATAAACTTACAGATCACTTATGCTTCTCCAAGATACCCTAAATGAGATCATGTACAGAGATTTCCCCACTACTTGCTCAAACGATGGACCATTAGAAATTTCACAGAGTTCACTAGGTATTTTATTAGACAGTTCATAGGGGCTCAAAAGATGAAAAATAATTATATTATCTCCTCAACTTTAGGCAGAATTTTGGCGAAGCCCTCAAAGAATATGCCAAGAAATTCAATCAAGATGTTCTGCAGGTAGATGATATAAATGCCACCACTTGTGTGGATAACTTCATCTCATGTCTTATATCAAAGGAATTATTTATAATCCTTGCAAAAGAAACCCTCGATCCAAGATGAAATTGATAAAAATGGATCAATAGTACATGAATGTGGAGGATACGGTCACTACAAGGGGTACTATAGCCTCCCTTCACAGTGGAAGAGAAAATATGTGTTCTCCATTCTCGGGGAGTCCCATGAGGTCACTGAGATTGAGAAAAGGAAGAATGGGGGAAAGAAAAATGAGCCTCCAAAATCAATGAACTTAATGTCGCTCACAACCACTATAGAATAGGTATTTACAATAGTAGAAGCGCATGAACTCTTACCTCTACCAAATCCCATGAGAGCTATAGAGGACGAGGGACAAATCCAAATACCGTCAGTTCCACAAATACCACAAACACAATACTACCTCAAAGAATTTGTAGTCGAAAAAGATAGAAAAGCTTAGTGCAACAATAAGAATAAAGATGAAATCTCTCTAATTAATGTGAATACTATCTCAGTAGGATTCATCGGCGAAGGACCCTCCCCCCCAAGACAAAAAAGACCATCTTAAGAACATGCAGCAAGATGGCATGCAAGTCAATGACATGTATTTCCAAAGTAAATCACTAAAGGAAGATCCTATGAGGATATGTCCCGATACATACGTAAAAAAATTCCCTTTTGGCATGGTGACCATCTAGTCACCACTGTGATCATAAATAATAAAAATATAAAGAGATCAATGGATGACACATGGAGATATGCAGACATCTTATTCCTAGAAACTTTAAAGGCCATGGGACTCACAATGAAGCACATGTATCCCATCACCACTTCCCCTTACATTCGGCTTTAAGGGTTACTACCCCACCATTTTGAAAAAGATCTTAGTAGTGGACTTTCCCTCAGCCTAAAACATGATCATGGGTAGACCTTAAATCAATGAGTTTAATGTAGTTGTGTGAAATGGAGGGATGGTGATGAGGATCCCAACTCCAATAGGTGTAAGAGAACTATATGGGTATTAGAATAAATTTAGGGAGTGTTATAACACTTCCATGAAAGAAAATAAAATACCACTGGAGATTGACCAAATACTACATGATGTCCCATAAAGTTCCCAGTGAAATGTTGAGATCCTTACAGAGGTTATGACTCATCCACCTAATATGTCTAACCTCCCACGAGAAAGCTTAGTCATATAATAGATGACAGTGGATACTCTAGATCCAAGAGGTAAAGAAAAGGACGAAAGAGGTTAACCGACTGAGGCTCTTATCACCATTTTCATGGATTAAGAAGATCCCACCAAGTTCATCTAAATTAGGGTTGGTTATCCTCCACACTTAAGAGGATTTGGTCCAGTTCTTGAAAGAAAATAGGAATGTGTTGACTTGTATCCACTTGGACATGAGTGTAGCTTCGGGTGGACATAAATGGCACGTCCTTTCGAGTCCAAATAATGAAGTTATAGCCATTTTCGTAACACAAATGCCCCTCAAAACTAAGCACCGATCGACCGGCCTTGAGACCCCGGTCTATCGAAATTTCCAATTTACCCTAGGAAGGAAGGAAGAGGGGATGTATCATATTAATCGATCGATCGATGGTTGTAGAAATTCGGCAGTTGTTTCCTTTTCTTTTCTTTTTCTTTTATTTCTTTACCAACTTACTATATAAGTTGGTTTGGGGGTTGTTTTGTAAGATATACATTTTGTAGTTTTTATTCTAGTTATTAGCTTAGAGAAGGGAGTTTTTGGGTGTTTCTTGTCTCTCCTAGGGTTTGCACCTATATGGGCTTGTAAAGCGCTATTCATCTTCTTCCACTTTTAATGTAAGTTTCCATTGTTGTTTTTCTTTCTTTGTAATCTAGATTTACTTGTTTTTGATTTATTTACTTGTTTCCATTTAAATACATATCTTTGATGATGCTTTGTTGCTAATTTATTTTAGGTTGATATTAACTGAACTCACCTTGGGTTAATGGGTAGTTCTTGATTGTATGCTTACGATATTTAACGGTATATATCAAGTATGCGTCATATTTATGACCTTGTGTATGTAATCTGAGGGATATTTATTGAGGCCAAAATCAATTAAGCATTTATGACAATTTAGGGGGTAACAAATCTAGATTTAATTAATTGTAAAAATGTTATTTGATTTTGATAGACTTGTCTTCCCATGTGATAATTTATACTAATTAATTTGAGGTGAAGGATATTAGTATCAATTTATTATTTTTTCGCCTTTTGTTACTCTTAGTTTAGTTCCATGCCTAGTTTTATCTTTTGTTTTAATTCTCATCATTTGCACTTTTATTGAGAAATAATAATTCAATTAAAGTCTAGCAACATTCCCTGTGGATTCATTACCCGGACTGGCCGATGTACTCCCGTAAAGAGTATAGTAATAGTCAAGTTTTTTTTTTTATTGAGACGGTGAACCAAATAATGACAATGTCCTTACACGAACACACGGTTCACGGTTGATCGCCAAACAATAGGCCAATATGTCATAAAAGAGAGGTTATTTGGCCTCGAAAGAAATATGTCTTATACTACAGACATTGGCAATCTTTTAGAAGCCAATTTCATATGAGAAGTACAATATCCAAAATGGATTTCTAATGTGGTACAAGTGCCTAAGCACAACAATAAATGGTAGAAGCGTGTTTGACCTCACTTATCTCAACAAAGCCTCTTCTAAGGATTGTTATCCCTTACCTCTCATTAACACATTGGTGGATTCCACTGCTAGTCACGAGCTCCTCTCCTTCATGGATGCCTATTTCGGGTACAACCAAATCAGAATTGCTTCCATAAATAAGGAAAAGATCTCATTCATCACAAACAAAGGTACTCAGTTTTATAAAGTTATGCTTTTCAGACTAAAGAATGAAGGTGCTACCTACTAGAGGGGATGAACTCTATTTTTATAGACCTAATTAGTAATTCCATGGAGATATATGTTGACTATATACTAGTTAATAGTTTAGAGGCTCAGGATCATGTGAAGAACTTCAAGGAGACATTTCCCATCCTCATGCAGAATCAAATGAGCCACAACCAAAAGAAATTTGCCTTTAGGGTGGATGGAGGGAACTTCTTGGGCTTTATGGTCACTAAACATGACATATAATCCAACCGAGAGAAGATCCAAGACTTTCTAGACATGGAATCTCTAGGAACAATCAAAGAAGCCCAAAGCCATGTTAGAAGAGTTTTTTTCCCTCAACCATTTTGTTTCCAAGTCCATTGAATTTTTTTTCCCTTTTTCAAAGTATTGAAGAAATATTTTTAGTGGACTCTAGGAGATGAGGAGGTTTTCCATAACATGAAGAAATAATTAGGGTCATCACCTCTCTCATCCCAAACTAATGCTAGGAAAGACTTGTACTCGTATCTTATTGCCTCCCTAACCATAATTAACTTAACATTAATCAGAAAGGAACATGGAGTTTAGTACTACGTGTATTATCTCAAAGATGTGTAGACATGCCTTCTGTATGATTACTTTATCCAAACGTATGAGGCCTTAATTCCAATCACACACCATAATGGTCATCATAAATAAAACCTTATGATTGATCCTACACAGGCCTAATGCCCCAAGATGTCTTGTCAAGTTGTATGTGGATTTATGTAGATTTAATATCAAGTATTAACCTCAAAGTATTATCAAAGGCTAAACCTTAGCTGAATTTGGATGATACCCTATTTAACATTTTCTATTTAAAAGCCTTTTAGTCCTTTTAACTTCCTTCGATAAGAACAAAGGTCCTAGAACTGACGTCTTATCTTAGACAGACCATTGATTGGTCCCAAAGACCTTTGTTGATGTTAATAAAATGACATGGTACTGTACAAGACCTCAGTCATCCCCCCTCCATCCTAAAATAACTAGTCATTCTAATATGTTTGTTTAACCTAGATTAAAGGACACAGGACCATAGTTTCATCATGATTAGTGCCCAACATAAACCTCCACTTAAATATAAATGACTTCTCAAGGTCATGTAACCCACAACACTAAGGTATATCAATGTATGATGTCTCAAAGTCAACATATGGCATCCCCATGTCAGTTCCATAACTCCTTGACCACCGATAAAGTTTTTGCAACTAGTTTGGTGATTAGGTGAAAATCACAACATTATTTCACCTATTGCCACCAGTTAAGACCATTTGTATTGAGGGATCATATCTGTATTTACTACAATTAGTAATTACCTTACACTAGTTGTAAAACCTTTGGTCAGATCTCCACCATCTTGCTGACACCGTCAAACTTTAGAGACACCATAACCATAATGTCACATTACATTCATTATCTATAAAATGAAGTATGGTGAATGGCTAAAGGGAATTAATCTTGAGCAATCCAAGAGGTTAATACACTCAAGAGATTGTACTCCATAAGTGTTATAGCATTCCTGAGTATTCCCTCTTTGTTCCATGCTATCTCAACCCACTGTTGAGAGCATAAACTTGTAACTTGGATCATTTCCAGTTATCTTATACATGGTATACATTATTGAACCCACCATTAGATAAGTCCATCAATTTATTCATAATATACTTTGGATTGTTAGCGAAGATCATAAGACATCAGTCTCTCTTGACTAAATATCAAGAGGTCTCTTAGAATTTAATAACTCTTTTATAATCTAATAAAGTATATAACACCCTCTAACAATAGACGTAGGTCCCACATCTGAGGTCTAAACCACTTTAAATTACTTGTCTTGCACTTTAACACTCTTGCTCTCTTACTTGACTACGGTTTGGAGGAAAGGACACGTGGATTTGAGGTCACATGTGATTTACCATGGGTCGAAAAGACAAGTTTTATTTCCTTCATAAATTAACTTTTTTCTTTTCAAGATGACAAGCAATGTCATCCTAGATCATTCATTCAAAGAAATGGATGATCTAAAAAAGGAAATATGGGAGCAAGTAGCTACCATTATCAATAGTCTTACTTTACCCCTTTGTTAGGGGAACTAATGGTATCAGAAGATAGTGATATCGGGGAAAAACACAAGCCCAAGTTAGATCTGAAGAATGATCTAGACGGTGTGCTTAAGGCCCCCAATAATCAATAACCCATATTCCTATCAAGGAAAGATTATCACTCCAGAGAGACCAGTCTTAGGGTGGCTCCAGGTGGTAAGGCCCTAGGGAAATGAGATCAAGAAGATGCAAGACCGGTTAGGTAACTTCCTCAACCAATATAAGATGAAAACCATAAACACCATTGAGTTGTCTCTCTAAGGGACTTTATCTCTATTCTCTAATCATGTTCAACACTATGTTCTTTATCTTAAGTGGAAGGTGAATACGATTGAACAATTTAATGGATATAAAAATCCCATTGATCATTTGGAGACCTATATATCGATTATGATTCTTCAGGATACCCAGGATAACGTCTTGTGCAGAGATTTTCTTACTACCTTCACAGGGAATTCTAGGCACTGTTTTAGAAAGCTCAAGACAAGGACCATAACAAACTTCACTAAGCTAGAAAGGTCACTTTTACCCATTTCATTCGGGCACAAAATATGAAGAAGCCTATCAATTTAGTTATCCACCCTAGAAGAAAGTTGGACAATCTCTTAGGGATTATGCCAAAAGATTCAACCAATAACCCCTCCACGTCGATTACCTAAATGGTGCCATTTACGTGGCCACTTTCATATAATGCCTCGCTTTAAAATAAATACTGAGGTCTTTTAAAAAGAAACTTCCAAAAATCCATGGTTGAGTTGCTCGAAAGAACACAAAAGTGTATGAATTCTGAGGGAATATTTCTTGATTTCTTTCTTTCCTTCAAATACATGTCATTTATGATGCTTTTTAGATAAGTTAATTAAGTTGAGATGATTGAAGTCAAATTGAATTAAATGGTTGCTTTGCTTTGGTGATGGATTAGACTAGTTTAATGGGTTAGGTTGTTCTTGATTTTATGCCAGGAGATTTAATAGTGTATATCATGTATGCGCTATTTCTACTACCTTGCATGTGTAATCTCGGGAGTATTTATTGACGCAAAAAACAAATAACCTTTTATAAGAATTTAAGGTGTGATAACTCTAGGTTTTATTAATTGTGGAAATAAGATTTAATCTTGATAAGATTTTCCTCTCATGTAACCATTGATACTAATTAACCCAATTTGAGTGATATTATTCTCAATCTATTGTTTTTATTCATTTTGTTTAACTCATTTTAAAAACATGCCTAGATTCATATTTGTTAAAATAATTACCTTTCACACTTTTACTCTAGAGAAAATATATCAACTAACGTCTAGCAATCATTCCATGTGGATTCGAAACCCAGACTCAATGTTATACTACCCTAAGAGTGTAGTTACAGTTTAGGTGTTGCATTTAAATCCCACGCGAATAAAATTGAATTTTGATAGAAGGGAAAAATGAGAGATCGTGTAAGGCCCCTTTTCTTTGTTACCAGTTTCCACCGCAATGCAAAAACCCAAAGTTTAACTACACTCTTATGGGAGGATAGCGGCTAGTCAGAGTATCGAATCCACAGAGAATGATTGTTAGACTTCAATTGATTTATTGCTTCTAGAATAAAAGTGTAAAAAATATTTATTTTAATTATAAATTAATAACCAGACATGTATTTAACCTAAATTAAATACAAGAAGAATAAAAACTATAGATTGAGAATTATATCCATGATCACCGGTTAATTAGCATAAATGGTTACATGGAAACAAAAGCTTTGTAATATTAAATCTTGTTTCGTCAACTCATCAAACCAAGAGTTGTCACTTCCGAAATTCTCATACAAGCTTAA
Source organism: Sambucus nigra (assembly GCA_949130495.1). NCBI lineage: Eukaryota > Viridiplantae > Streptophyta > Magnoliopsida > Dipsacales > Adoxaceae > Sambucus > Sambucus nigra. The sequence goes on along the minus strand of OX422207.1, from coordinate 389,375,040 downwards.
TATGATTGTGGTGTCAACAAATATCTCAGAGATTACACACGCAAGGTCATAAATATGACCCATACATGATATACACCGTTAAATCTCCTAGGTGTAAAATCAAGAACAACCTAACCCATTCAAACTAAGCTAATCCATCATACCAAAGCAAAGTAACCAACTAATCCGTGGCGAGTTTAATAATATCAACTTAAACTAAATTATCTAAAAGGCATGTATTGATGCAACTAAGATAACAATGTAAGAAAACAAAAAAGGAAGCTTCAATTAATGGAGGAAGACGATGAATAATGCACTTACATATACAAATGGGATAAACCCTGGTACACAAAGAGAGAGAGGCACTCAAAGCCAAAGAAAATCCTAGCTAAACTAACCTAAAATGAAAGATGAATAATTCAACAAATAGGGAAGAGTTCCTACATATAGAAAATCGAAAAAAATAGACAATTTATGTCCATAAAAAATAACCGGCTCAAGCCGAGTAGGACCAAATCGAGACGGGCCTAAGAGTTTCAAAGGTTGCTACCTTGGTCCAAATCAATTTCATTTTCATGTGTCGGCACGAGAACGACCATAAATTCATCATACGAACTCGAAATGATGTACGGTTGGAAACCACTTAAAGATAATTCAGTTATCTTCATGTTGGTATTTCAAAACTCTCCAAATTTTACCATATGTTCCAAATCACCATTGAAGTTGAAGCAAATGTCAAAATTTCCCAGCAATAGCCATAAATTCCTCTTTTCTGATCAAAATAATGCAAGGTCGGCACCCACGCAATGTTAATTTGATGATCTACGTTTTGGCACTTCAATACCATCCAAAAAATAGAGTTTTAAATCACCAAATTGCCTTCAAAGTTACATCTTACGAAGAAACTTTCTCAAAATGCAACCAATTGTTGCGTTAAGCATTCCAATACCTACAGAGGCTAAAATAAACCTTGCAAAGCATATATAAAATATTTGTGCATATGTATAAAGAGCATAAAGAGCGCTAATATAAAATATTTGTACTAGAATGCATAAGTATAAAGAGCGCTAATATAAAATATTTGTGCCTAATCACAGCCCCTAATATAGACAATGTTAGTCCCTAACGATGAAATAAAATGAGAGTCATACCAACACTGAGAAATAAACAAAAATCGTTGTATGAAATGATAAAATACCAGTTTTTTGGGTGCATGACTGCGTGTAGGGAATGGAACAAGCTCTTAAATCCCTAGGTTATCCTATGGACGACTGTTGTCTCGGGAGGGTTTTTAGGGATGAAACCCACAAAAATCAAGATTCCTCAAAAGTATTCCTAAACATCCCGTCCAAACATTTCAACAGCATGGAAAAGGATTTTAATCAAGTTAGAAGTAAAGGAAATATAAATTCACCCAAAAGTCCGCAGTTATTAACATTGAAACAACTTCATAGAAACCATAAATGTGGGAGGTAGAGTGAGTGCAAGTGAACATTATGATTTGGCAATACTTTTATAAATAGGATAAACATTAAATCATGCATGGATCAAGCCTATCCATTGATTACACTCAAAAAATAAAAACATTTTGAATGGGTGTAACACGCGCGGGACATGTAGGTATATAGAGTAAATGTAATTGGAAACAAGGTCGTGCATATGTCATTAATGAAGAACGCAATATAAAAAAACCAAAATTTCAAATATGAATGAAAGAACATCGTTCATTAAACGAGGTGAATGTATTTTCATAGATTATTAAAATTATTATGACTTTTGACACGCATTCACCCTAGGATAAAATCGGACTTTTAAAATTTGTAATGTAGGTTTAGGGTTAAGGTTATGAAAGGAATGGAAAATTTATGGATTCTAGGTATTTGGGGACGACACTTGGGATAAATGGAACACTGCGGGAAATTTCATAATTGGAATATAATTTCCATGAAAAGTGATGGATATAACCAAAGAGACTGACAAGGATCATTGAACACTATGTATATCAACAAAAACGTTCTCTTTATTTTTTTCATCGTCATTTTCTTTTATTTTACACTTTTTCTTTTCTTTTCCTTCTCATTCTCGCGTGCTTATTTGCAACCACAAAACAAGAACGTCATAAAATCTCATGTATCTTTCCAAAAAAATGTATGAAAGATGTATATACGATTTAAAACTCTGAGGTCGAGTTGGTTACAAGATTTTGAGTTTTGAACTGAAATGGATATATTTAGGCTCAAAGGGCATTGACTAGGGAAGACATTAAAGTTGGGGTAAAGATCAATATGGTTCTATACAAATAGGGCCTATGATATATTCCTACAGTATACTTGATTCTCGAGTTAATACAACGTCAAAAATCATGTTCAAGTTACACATTTCATAGAACTCAATTAATTAATGACCAAAGAAAGAATATTGAGATTACCCATTGACTTTAATATTTTTAAAGAGGAAAGATTAATGTATAAACACTCACAAATGAAGAACTTCCAATGCTCACATGGTGTAAGTATTTAAAATGAAACAAAAGATCATCGAATTATAAAAATCTTAAACTTAAATCATTTAAACATTAAAAGCGCATGTGCTCATTGGTTTAAAGTGCAATTCATCAAGTTTTTCATAATATCAATAATTCGAGGACTAAAGTATAAGAAATTCTAAAACCGAGAACATGCATCATTGATTTATCTATTTGATCGTGCATTTATCTGAAAGATCATTGAAAACAAGGTCAAAATGCCAAACAAAGGAGAGAAAAATATTTATGAATTTTTTCAATTTTTTACAACAAAACCATGCTTGGGAAGAACATGTAATCAAATTTAAGAAACTCAACAAGTAATGGTAATTATATCCCACACCCCCTAACTTAAACCTTGAATTTTCCTCACTGTGAATCAAGAACCAAGTTTAATAGAGGAAGAGAATGATATTACTCTAAATGGGGCGATCTCTTGAAATTACAATTCCAGAAATTCTACAAAACACGTTACAACCAAGAATAACAAAAAGAATAACAAAACTTTAACAAATTGCACTAGATAATAAGTAAAGAGAAATAAAAACTACTATTTACAACCTATAATTTTAACTTCTAACTAACTATGCAGTAAAAGTTGAAATTTTTTAAGGTCCACCAAAATACAATTTGACTTTGAGGGAGAATGGGTGTACCCTCATTTAAGTTCATATCTTTCAGAAAATAAAAATTCTGTTTGAATAATAGAAGGCATGGATTGGGCGGGGAAAATGAAACATCACCGATCATAACACGTTGGTGGATAATGGGCTATTTGGATTCAACAGGTGATAAGTACACATGTGATCGAACAAAAGCTGAATTTCCTACCAAAGATTTTTCAAATGGAATGGGAGGTGGCGCACATGGAGGCAAGATTACCTTAATGGAAATAAATTTAGACAAGTAATCCTCATCGGTGAAAGGTTTAAATGTTTTAAATTTTTTAACTGATTCATGGGATATATGTAATGGTTCGATTCACGAGAAATGACTCATTATCGATTAAAGATTAAATTTCTATGGATACAAGATCATTCTCAATGAAACTTTATTCTTTGAGTACCAAAGATGAAACAATTTCAATTCAAATGGATAATATAACCAATGTTTCTTCACTTTCTTTCTCTATTATGCCTGCGGATTCTTGAAATAAATTTTTTGATAACTATCCTTAGAACTACTACCAAAATAATTATTATAAGAATTTTGAAAGTTACTGAAATTATTTTCAACATTACTATTATAGGGATTTTGTGGGCCTGTATAGAAAAAATAATTCTAAAAATTTCCATAATCCATAACATGACTTTTACAATACTCACCCAATGTGATTTTACAACTTTCATTCTTCTCTTTGTCCAAGTATTCAGTAAAAGTCATCAATATTGGGGGATCTTTGGAATTATCCTTCCAATTATCGAAAACAAAAGAGTAAGACATGTTTGCCCTGAAGTAGCTTAAGATGGAAATTTCCACAAACTGTTGTGCAATCGAGAATTCAAGTGTTTCTTCGTGCAAAAAAGTAAAAGCCTGCAAAACAAATTATAAAATATAAATACAAAGAAAATATTACAAATATTAAATCAATCACTATCTAAGACAAAACATTCATCGGCAACGGTGCCATTTTGATTCACAGAGAAAAACTGAATGGTCATGTAAGGCCCCTTATCATTGTTATCGATTCCTATCAAAATTCAAAAATCAAAACTTTAACTACACGCTTATGAGAGTATATAGACTAATTTGGGTATTGAATCCACATAGAATAATTGTTAGACTTTAGTTTATTTATTACTTCTAGAATTAAAAATGTGAGTAGAATTCACAATTAAACACTTCTCGAAAGAAAACATATTAAAAGAGTGAGGAAAAATGGTCACAACAGATTATATTTACGTGGTTTGGCAACTGCTTACATCCACAAAGGGGGTTCTCAGCTCTTTATTAGTTTCTCAAAAGTTCGAAATTACACGTCCCTTTGTCTCAGGGTGAGGGTTTTACTTATAGCGGTGAAATTAGTTTACTCGTACAAGAAACTCTCCTAGATCCTTATTGGTCTGTTAGTGATCTCTGTTTATCTCGTTAGAGAATATAACTAACCATTTGACTCCATACCCTTTATAATTATCCATGTGATAAGCCTTTTGTAATTATCAATGCGACACTGAATTTGACTGGCGCAATGTGTTTTGCTTTCTCGGGCTGCCAAAATTTGGGCCTTTATGGTTTGGTCCCCATAATTACACCTAATATTCTATGCCAAATATGTGAAAAAAAAATTAATCCTTTGTAGGCCCAATGTTGAACCCAAACGTCTAGGATCAATGATTGGACATATAAATGATTACTTGAGATTGACAGGGGTATAATGGTCATTATGAAATTTGAATCGCAAAAAATCCTTATTGAACATCGTTCCTTATGATTAATTTTCACACAATTCTAAAATCACTTTGTTTAAACTCTATACTCGTCATTTTTTCCTTCATTTTTGCTCAAACAGACTTCTGAATCTTCTATTTTGTTTGCTTGCTCTGTAAGTTCTCTTCATTTACTCTTGATTTTCTATCTTCATAATTATTTTTTGTTTGTGTTCGCTACATACTCTTCTTTTATTCTTTTATTCTCTGAAAAGGGTATACACCCTCTATGATAAGAACTTGGAGGATTTAAGAAAAGTTATTATATCCCTTTCCTGGTTCATTATCGAGTGTGTCCCTATGCCTAGAAACCATATTGGGATCAATTGTGGCCACTGGATTCATACTCTTGTTATGGTTCAGGGTGGATTAACTTTTCCCCCAAACCAACTTTTCTTAGAGTTTTGTAAATATTTTAATATTGTCCCAGCCCAATATACCCCCAATACTTGACACATTATCAATGGGGTTCATTGGATCAATGATTTATATGGGACAAAATTGGGGAATCCATAAATCAAGTATTATATTCCTCTTCCCACACTGTAGATGAAGTTTTGCACTTGAAGCCAAGGAAGTCTTATAGGGTTCTAGTAGTAAATCTTCCTATTTCTAATAAGGGATATGTGGATCAAGATTTTATTTCTCATAATTGGCAATATCCTTCTCTCCCGAAGGGCAAATAATATCATGGATTTTTATGCCTGGAATGGGGGAGAGACGCAGGTTAATACTTTTGTTTTAATGCCTTTTATGAGTTTTATTCTAATTGTGTTGATTGATAATGTTTTTTCTTGTATTTGTCTGACAACTCCATCAAATAAGAAAGATCCCTCCCTCGATCATATTAATAAGGAAGGGTTATTGAAAGTTTGGAAGATGTGGGAACCCCTAGTTCTAGGTGGTGATCATCCTCGATTTGCCTATTTTTTGCTTGAATACAAGAATTCTACTAGTACCTTCACAGCTCTTCCAGTAGACAGCATCCCTGATATATCACTTTTGGGGGAGGAAGCTTTCATTTCTTCCTCATTTGAATCACTAGATATTGAGTCCATCTCTATTATGGAAGAGGATTCAATGGCACCTGTGTCTATGTGGGTCGAATTCCTCTGGCACGAGACATCCCAAAAATCAGGACGGGATGGAGGACCTTGTAGAAGTCTAACTCTCTTCTCTCCAAGAATGTTTGGGTGACTCAAAGATATGAGGGTCCTCATTTTATCACTCACAATGGCTTCTTCGCGGGCTGCCTGAGAGATAAAATTGTTCATCGCCAAAAGAGGATAACACAAAGGAATGGAGTTGTCAACCTATTTTGCTCAAAACATGAAAAATAAAATGTATCCACCTTAACAAAACGACATCAAGTTAATATGGATGCATACGAGACCAAGTAAATCTAGGGTTCGAGGACTAATTATGAAATAGGAAGGTGTTAGGAACCGATTCTTCCCTTTCAGTCTCTGATGGGATATGTTAATATTCACCTTTTTTCCAAAGCGTAAAGTGTGTGTACATGTGTATAATGTTACTAGTGGAAGAAAGAAATCATCTGACTCGCGTCATTGGAAAGACGAAGCAGCATTATCCTGAGAGGTGTACTCAAAAATAATATAACATATGATGTGAGGGTTCGTTGAATCACAAGTTGCTATCAAAAAGTGAATGTGAATATCATACAAGACATAAATATATAGGAGTTCATGACTCATAAAATAGATATAATATAGTATATATGCATAAAAAAGAAAAAGAGGACTCAAATCCCAGGATTGGTTTTGGATGCCTACGTAGCCCAAGGGGCATCAAATTCTACATCGTTCAACATATCACAGGGGTGGTGTTTAACTCATAAAACCAAATTTAAGACTCCTTTTTGAGTGTTTTTTGAAGAAATTTTGTTCAAGTGTAAAAGTATGAGAAATGAGGAAGTCTTGCCTTTGGAATTTACAAGTAAACCCTTTTCTGTCTTTTTGGGTTTATTTTAAAAATAAGTTATATGGATACTAATAATAAAAAAAATGGAGTTACTTGATGTGAGATAATGAAATAAGAATAAAAATATATCACAAAAATGGGAATAAACTGAGTAAATAACACTAAATGAGTTAGCTAGAATTTAGGAATAAACCTCCTAGAAGACCTTTACTACTGAAATTGGAAGGTTTGCAAGTTAATTTTGTAGTGCTATAAGGGTGGTAAAGTGAGATGAGATGAGTGAATATAATTAAGGTCGTAGGAAATTGAGGTAAGAGAAATGGTGAGAATGTTGGAAAAGAGGTTTTTTTTTTGGAAATAACAACACTCTGATCTCAAGAGAATGTTTTCTAATTACTGAAAAGGCCCCCCCTAGGAATGAAGTCATATGCTCCTTAAATAGTTCCATTTTAGGATTGATGGGTTCCAATCAGCATGACCCCTGGCATGTCTATCGGTGTAGTGTTTGCCTTGCTAGGGAAGGAAAGGTACGCCCTGCCAATAGGTAGGGGATCTGGGGTGTCTATATGTAGTCCGGAACGAACTTTCACTTAAAAATAGGCATAAAATACAAATTGTAAGTCCAAATCACAGAAGGTGGGATTGTGGGAAAGGGAATTTGGAGACCTTCAAGAATCCATTGAGCCAATCTCTATTTCGGGAGTTGACCAAAGTCAAACAGTGCTTGAAAGCGCCCGAAGGTCTCTTGACAAGAGGTTTTGGAGTAAAACGGGTCGTTCATGAGAGCTGTGAGGCCAATTGGTGCATGAAAAAGACCTTGGAAAATTAATTCAATGATTTTCTAGATTTGATTGAGATTTTCTCTGGTGGAAGAGTTGGCCAAGGTCAAACGGTTCCGAGAAATGCCCGGTGGCTTTTTAGAGTAAAAAGGGTCGTTCGTGCGAATCGTGAGGCCGATTCACACACGAATCGGGCCATTAAAAAGGGAATTTAGAGACCTTAAAGGTTTTATTAATCTTTAATCAAGTTAAAGCGTAAACTGGAGTCGATCAGGGACAGAGAGGACTCGATGGTCTCTAGATCAATACTTGGAGTAGGACCTAGGGTTTATGGAGGTATGAGGAGTGTTAGGGGCCCAAGAAGGCACCTAGGGGGTACTCGGATGGGGTGTCTATAGATCCGCTTAATGGTAAATCTTGGACAAGAGAAGGTCGTCGAAAGATATACCCCTAATCGATGTTTGAGTAAAGGATTGAGGTCGATTCTGCGGACCTAGTGGGAGAAGATGATCGATTCATAGGGTCGAGGTCGATTTTGTGAACCTAAAAATTAAGGTGACCAATTTAGCAGGTCGGATTGAAGTGACCAATTCAGTGGGTTGAGGTTGATTCTGAGGACCTAGGATTCAAATGACCAATTCAGTAAGTCGAGATTAATTTTGAGGACCTCAAGAGTTAAGATGACCAATTCAGCAGGTCGACGTTGATTAGGCATAAATTCTTCCCAATTTATCCCTTTAATTTAGTTACTTTTAGCACCTCGAAGAACGTAATCAATTTGATTTTATCTCATAATCTTGCTACTGACTTATTCTAACGAGTACACCGAGTTTCTTGTATTTCGTACTAATTTTGCAGGTATTTAATGTCAATAAAGAAAGAAAGAAACTGGAAGAATCGAGAAAGAAAAGAAGGAAAATTCAAAAGGGAAAAGTTGTAATTTTTACCCAGAATTAGGATGAGGCATCAACTGGAAAGTTGAAGAGATTTCAATTACAAGAAAAGTGGAAAAAATGGCACCTCAATCGGAGTCCCGGTGTGAAAGTTATGAGCAGTCAAAGATAGAAGAAAAAGTCAAAGAAAGACAGGACCGATCTGGTCAGAAATTAAAAGAATCGATCCGGACAGGACCGATCCGGTCAGAAATTAAAAGAACCGATCTGGATAGGACCGATCCGATCAGAAATTAAAAGAACCGATCCGAAATAAAAAGTTTCAGTGAACCCCAGACCGAAGATGGATCGAAGTTGATGAAAATTAAAAGAACCGATCCAGACAGGATCAATCCGATCAGAAAAGAAAAGAACCGGTCCGGATCCAAGCCAAACCGAACCGAAGGAGGACAGGATCGGTCCGGCTGTCACAAGTTTAATTTTCTAATCTTCCTCTAATGGAGAGTCCTAGTGCAGCTAAAACTCTTGGAGTTTGTAGGGTATTTAAACCCGTTTTATTATCATTCTTAGTACGGAGAATTTAGCCAATTTTCCATTCTTTTCATAAAAACCCTAGTTTGGAGATAACTTAGTATTTTAATTCCAAGATTGAAGATTGTTAAGATTTCAGTGATTACCAGTAATTGTAGTTAATGCTTTGTGTGCTTTGGTAAGATTAGTGAGTAATTTCTTATATTTAATTTCCCGTTTACATCATTCTACAATTCTTCCTTTGTTTAATCATGATTTCCTGCAATTCCAAAATTATTTTCATTAAGTTCATCATAGTAGGCTAGACTTTTAAGGGTCGGGATGCATGAACCCAACCCGATGTGGTAGTTATATGTACATAAAATTACTCCTCTAAATTTAATGGTTTGATTATGACCATATTGCATAGAAACACGACAACTGTAGTTCTTTAGATCTCGTTTGCTTCCGAGTAACCGGGATGCTTTAGAATACAATTCGAGTGTGACTATTGAAATACTGATTTACTCGTCCTCTGATTAAGTATGATGCGGGCTTGAACCTCATATACATAATGCTTGGGAGTACTAAATTCTGGGTCTAATTAATCATTTAAATTTACGATTAGTTTTATATCATCAATACACTAGGGTTGGGGGATTGTATTCCCATCCTGTTTTCTCATCATATAGTTAAAGTTTCAAATCCTTTTTCATCAGTATTTTAGGTAATTTAGAATAGTTGCATTTCATTCATACTTTAGTGCATTAAATAATTATTTTCGAAATTGCATTTAGTTGTAGTAAATTCTCATACCAATCATCTTTTCCTTTCCTTTAGAGTCAGAGTTAGGATTCATTCATCTGTCCAATGTCGTTACAATTCTATTGTCCTATTTCCCTGTGGATACGATCCCGACTTACCGGGTTTATTACTAACGTGATAGGCTTGCACTTGAGCCTAGAGAGTACGCACTTCTGAGACACATTCTTAGTCGCATTAAGTTTTTGGCACCGTTGCCGTGGATTTAGGTAGACTGAGGATTAGATCGAGTCAATATAAAATTTTGACCAAAAATTTTCAAAAATCCAAAAAATATATAAAAATTCAAAAAAGCACAAAAAGATTCATCACCATCTCTCATAAGATATTAAGGAAAAATACTGAACTCACTCCAACTCCCCAGAATACTCCAACCCACATTCACGAAAATCCAATAATTGATTACTACCCTGATAGCCCTCACACTCCTAACGCTCCACAGTTCTGGGTTTCACCTCCCACACCGTCACACTCAATCTCAAATAACACATCATTTTCCTTCTTAGGACACACTTCAGAGAGCACTCCAAGTATACCAAGTGAGGATACCGAATCTTTGAGAGAGAGAGAGAGATGTCACCACGATAGTGCAGCCGCTGATGAGGGAGAGGCCCTGTATCGCCCTTTGAGAGACGTCTTATATCCCGAGCGCACTATCACTCTAGGATGCATTTTACTAACCGTACAATGCAGGACAGTTTCGCTTTAGGAATGGGATGATTCAGATACTTCCCACTTAACATGGAATGGATTTCGAAAAGCCATATGCCCACATTATGGAATTTGAGGAGGCGTGCGAGACTCTCAGTGACCAAACCTGCACAAAAAATGTGCTCCGCCTTAAACTCTTCCCATTCTCGCTAAAGGATAAGGCTAAAACATGGCTATGGTCTTTACCTCAAAATTCGATTTCATCATGGAACGAATTACAATCCAAATTTCTCAAGAAGTTATTTCCTCCACATCGCACGAATTCCATCAAGGCTCAAATTCAAACTTTTTGACAATTAGAAAATGAGTCATTCAAACGATGCTACGAACGTTTCAATGAGTTAATTGTTTCGTGTCCCCATCATGGTTTTGATAAAATGCAAATCATTTCCTTTATCCATAATAGGGTGAACATTAATTCCAAGCAACTCGTTGAAACTATAAGTAGTGGTCCATTTATCGACTTAGACGTCCACGATGTTGAGCTTCACCTGAGGTATGTCATCGAGACTACCCAATCCTGGGATACATCTGACCCTAATGCTCAAAATCGAAGTAGTCAAGTGACCACCACTCCATCGGCATCCGGCCTATTTCATGTAGAAAAGAATTCTATAGCGGACAATCGATTCGATATGATTGAGAAAGGAGTGCGAGACCTACGTGAGGTATGTGGAAGAGGATCAACTGGATCCATCCCAAACCCTGTTGAGAAGGTGTGTGCGATTTTTGAGGCGGGTCATTCAACTGAGGAATGCCCGACTATACCCGCCTACAAAGTTATGCATCAAGAACAAGTAAGTGGTATAGGAGGATTCAAGGGTAATTTCGGTGCACCGCACGGGGATTGTTACGACCCTTCATGGAAAAACCATCCTGGTTTTAGCTATGGGCAACAACGTGCTGCGATGAATCCTAATTCACATGTAGCCCCTCCTCCACCACCGTATTTTCAATAAACTCCACACATGCAAGGACATGTGAAAGCACCACCACCTCAAGGATAATACATCCTTCCACCGCGAAGAAGTCTCAAGGATACGATCAACCACTTTATCAATACCCAGACTGCAACTAATGCTAGGCATGAGCGCATGATGAATGACATGAATGCGAACATTTCACAGTTCCAATTATCGTGGAGTATCCAAGAGAAGGGCCAGTTTCCTGCCCAGGGCCAAAGACCTCTCCAAGGTCAAACTAGTGTTAGCTCGACACCCCATGACCATCCTGAGCAATATAGCACAATTACCACTCTACGTAGTGGAAGCTTGTCACCTCCCCCACAAGACGTACCTAAAGACAAGGAGATTTCGTCCGGCACTAAAGAGGCCTAAGATGTCCCCTTGAATGAGAGTGATAAAGACGACACTAGTGAGCCTGAGGTAGTCATGAAATCACCCACCGCGGCACCGTTTCCTCAAAGGTTGGTTCCTTCCCATAAAGGAAATCCCCGTGATGAAGTGCTAGATGTACTAAAGCAAGTGAAGCTAAATTTACCTTTCCTCGATGCGATTAAGAAAATTCCAGGTTATGCAAAAGTCATCAAAGACTTGTTGACGGTAAAGAGGAGGATGAAGGTAAAGAAAAATGTCTTTCTAGCACAGAACGTAAGATCCATCCTACTCAATGATCTCCCGTCCAAGTTCAAAGATCCCGGTGCACCCACCATTTCCTGCATCATTGGAGAAAATATAATTGAGAAAGTCTTACTTGATTTGGGAGAAAGTGTCAATATTCTCCCTTACGCCATCTATAGGCAGCTTGATTTGGGCGACCTCAAGCCCACAAAGGTCACTCTCCAATTAGCGGATCGAACTGTGAAGATCCCATGAGGCATAGTTGAGGATGTGATCGTCCAAGTCGACACTTTCTACTTCCCGATAGACTTTGTCATTTGGGACACGGAGCCCTCCTTCGCCTCGAGAAATCATGTTCCCATCATTCTTGGGCCCCCTTTCTTAGCTACGACTAACGCAATCATCAATACTCGTAATGGGCAAATGCAACTCACTTTTGGGAACATGACTTTAGAGACTAACATCTTCCATATCACCCAATAGACGGGGAAGAAGATGATCTTCACGCGGTGAACCTGACGAGATCGTAGAGGAGTATTTCGAGGAAAATTATTATGGAGATGCCATAGGGTCCTGTTTAGTATCGAACCACGAGAATGAGGGGTACCACAAGAGAGAGCCGTTAGGTGTGTGTCTTATGTCATCGAGCAATAGAGGTAGTTGTGATGATGAGAGAAAAGCGGGGGAGATGTGTGTAGTGATCGCGATTGAGAGAGAGGGAAATGGGTTAGGAGAGAAAAATGGTGAAGTTAGAGATCGAGCAAGTAAGGAAGGACGTAGGCACTACTCGAGAGAGAGAGAGAGAGAGAGAGAGAGAGAGAGAGGGGACATGAGCATGGAAGAATTTGAAAAAGAATTCGGTCCAGTGGATGAGAGCCTTAACGATGAAGTACAAACTCTATAGGATTCATGTAGTCACCTAAAATAAAGCGAATGGAAAGATAAAATCGAGGAATTATTTCTTTGTGACCATACACCCATACCACTAGAAGTCCCGAAGGATATTGAGGAGAAAAGTTGTGTTTCGGTCGACTTAGAGCCCGACCCATCCGTTCCAAAAATTAAAAGAAACTTAGGTGTTCCCTCTGAATCGGTGCACATAGGCCATGCTTTGAGTAAGCATCACAGGGATCCCTTTCCAAGTAGTCACGATGCGTCTCTCGGTCTTTCCTTATCTATAAACGAGGTCCCAACTTGTTCCGATTATTGGTTTACGATATGAAGACGGGAGAGACGAGGAGAGCATTGAACCCCGTGAGTGGGGTCGGGTGAGTTTATGGAGAGATGAGAGGTCGTCTCACCCCCGACGCGTATGGGGTAATTTTTATTGTATTATTGAGTCATGTGTTCGGGTCATTTAGTGTCTTTATGCATTTTCTCCATTTGTTTGTTTCATTTATCGCAGTTCTTATTTTGCCTTGTTTAGATTTTAGTCATTTTTTCTTGAGGACAATGCAAAAGTCTAAGTTGGGGGGGGGGGGGGGGTCACAAGTGCGTATTTCTAAAACTTCACAAATTTTCAAAAATGCACAGAAATTTCATTAAAAAAATCTAAAAATTTTAAAAAATCCAAAAATATTTTTTGTTCAAAATAAATAAAAATTGGAATTCAAATTTTTCGAAAATATCATTAAAAATTGGTTTAAAGTCTCAAGTTGGAAATTCAAAATACACAAAGTCGAAATTGACCAAAGATGGAAATTGAGCGAATATAGACGACTTAACGAATAAGTGTGGAGATTAACAACCCCTGTGAGATTCGAGCCTTTCATTTTTGTGAAATTTATAAATCAATCCGAGTTAATTGTTAACTCAAAGTTCTTTTCAGCGCCTAAAAAGTCCTCGGAGATCTCAATCCTTTCGTTTTGATCGGTTATGAAAAACGTGTGTGATATTGCTTTGAAAACCGTGCCAAAATTGATCTCTAAATTTAAATTCATCTCGAAACGCATATGGTAACGCAATTGATATTTTGGACAATGAAGTAGGCCCTCGTTTGTCACCCGAAAATATTGACCAAAAAAAGTAGCGAAAAATCACCCCCTTTGTAACCCAAATTGAGACAAATAAACTTTTCCCTTTCGTTTGACAACCCGAAAAACCCCAATTGGCCCGGAATTGTGAAAAATGGAAAAATTCAGAATTTAATTCCGAAAAGTGCATAAGAAGGGGCAAGGAAAAAAATAGTTACGCTCAACAAAAATAGCAAGAAAAGAAAAGAAAGGGAGCAAAAGCCCAAAAAAAGCACTAAGGGACATCAAAAGAAAAAAAAATCAATTTCGAATTTCCCAACCATTTTCATATTACCCAATATACCTTTAACCCGAAAAAGTCCTAAATGAGTCCAAATTGCGAAATTGGTTACCGTGTGGAGAGCTAAAATACCAAAAGATAATAAAAGAGATTGAATGGTGTGAATAAGAGGCAATGTTTCCATTTGCCTATGACCGTATTTCGTTGATGAGATCCTATCACTATAAAATTTCTATCTTTCTACTTGTGTGAGTGACTTTGCGCCAATATATTTACTCTTTATATCACGCACAGGGAGAGAATAGCCACATTCCGAGTGATTCGTTTGAGAGAGCATCCCGTGAGAATTTAAAATCAAAGAGAATTTTCGAATAAGTAACGCAATGGTCAATCTGTGGAAATCCGCGGTTAAATTTCTGGCTTCACAATCACGCACTATGATTTGAAACTCTTGAACATGACTTGATGATGATTATTTTCTGGAAAAGTTTGAATTATATAATTTTTGCATATTTTGAAATTTCTCTGAGTCGAATTTGTTGGGTATATTCACTGCAAATCCTCACGAGACACAACTCGTCCTACTAGGGTGGCCTAGGGGTTTAAAGGCTTGTTGCATACGCTAAATGAAATCGCTTGCCCACGAAAAGGGTATTTTATCCCAATAAAATGAGTTTCAAGAGTTGAGCCTTGCTAGGATTCTTTTACATTGCTCGGTATGCTCAAAGTTCTAAGTTAGGGGGATTTGATTAGGAATAAATTCTTCCCAATTTATCCCTTTAATTTAGTTACATTTAGAACCTCGAACAACGTAATCAATTTGATTTTATCTCATAATCTTGCTACTGACTTATTATAACGAGTACACTGAGTTTCTGGTATTTTGTACGAATTTTACAGGTATTTAATGTCAATAAAGAAAGAAAGAAACCGGAAGAATCGAGAAAGAAAAGAAGGAAAAGTCAAAAGAGCAAAGTTATAATTTTTACCCGGAATTCGGATGAGGCATTAACTGGAAAGTTGAAGAGATTTAAATTACAAGAACAGTGGAAAAAATGGAACCTCAATCGGAGTCCCGGTGTGAAAGTTATGAGCAGTCAAAGATAGAAGAAAAAGTCAAAGAAAGACAGGACCGATCCGATCAGAAATTAAAAGAACCGATCTGGACAGGATCGATCCGGTCAAAAATTAAAAGAACCGATCTGAACAGGATCGATCCGGAATACAAAGTTCCACTGAACCCCAGACCAAAGACGGATCGAAGTTGATGAAAATTAAAAGAATCGATCCGGACAGGACCGATCCAGTCAGAAAAGAAAAGAATCGATCTGGATCCAAGCCAAACCGAACCGGAGGAGGACAGGACCGGTCCGACTGTCATAATTTTAATTTTCTAATCTTCCTCTAATGGAGAGTCCTAGTGCAGCTAAAACTCTTGGAGTTTGTAGGGTATTTAAACCCGTTTTATTATCATTCTTAGTATGGAGAATTTAGCCAATTTTCCATTCTTTTCATAAAAACCCTAGTTTGGAGATAACTTAGTATTTTAATTCCAAGATTGAAGATTGTTCAGGTTTCAGTGATTACCAGTAATTGTAGTTAATGCTTTGTGTGCTTTGGTAAGATTAGTGAGTAATTTTCTCTATTTAGTTTCCCGTTTACATCATTCTATAATTCTTCCTTAGTTTAATCATGATTTCCTGCAATTCCAAAATTATATTCATTAAGTTCATCATGGTAGGCTAGACTTTTAAGGGTCGGGATGCATGAACCCAACCCGATGTGGTAGTTGTATGTACATAAAATTACTCCTATAAATTTAATGGTTTGATTATGACCGTATTGCATAGAAACACGACAATTGTAGATCTTTAGATCTCATTTGCTTCCGGGCAACCGGGATGCTTTAGAGTAAAATTCGAGTGTAACTATTGAAATAACGCTTTACTCGTCCTCTGATTAAGTATGATGCAAACTTGAACCTCATATACGTAATGTTTGGGAGTACTAAATTCTGGGTCTAATTAATCATTTAATTTACGATTAGTTTTATATCATCAATACACTAGGGTTGCGGGATTGTATTCTCGTCGTGTATTCTCATCATATAGTTAAAGTTTCAAATCCTTTTTCATCAATATTTTAGGTAGTTTAGAATAGTTGCATTTCATTCATACTTTAGTGCATTAAATAATTATTTTCAAAATTGCATTTAGTTGTAGTAAATTCTCATACCAATCATCTTTTCCTTTTCTTTACAGTCAGAGTTAGGATTCATTCATCTGTCCAACGTCGTTATAATTTTATTGTCCTATTTCCCTGTGGATACGATCCCGACTTATCGGGTTTATTACTAATGCGACAGGCTTCCACTTGAGCCTAGAGAGTATGCATTTCTGAGACACATTCTTATTCGCGTCAGACGTCGATTCTTAGGATCTTAAGAGTGGGATGATAAATTCAGTGGGTTGAGGTTGATTCTAAGGACCTTTAGAGTGGGATCACCACTTTAGCGGGTCGGGGATGATTCTAAGGACCTTAAGAGTGGGAAGACAAATTCAGAGGTTTGAGCTTGATTATGAGGACCTAAATATTGAAATGATTAATTTTGTAGGTTGAGGTCTATCTTGAGGACCTAAAGAGTTGAAATAACCAATTCAAAGTGTCGAGGTCGATTATGAGGATCTAATTATTGAAATTACTAATTTAGCGCGTCGAGGTCAAATCTAAGGACATAAAGAGTTGAGATAACCAATTTAGTGGGTCGTGGTTAATTTTGCGGACCTAATATGTTGTTTATGTGGAGTTTTTCGAATTGCAGCTCTGTTGGGGAAAGCATAGAGTATTTTGGCAAACCTTGGATTTTTGGTTCCACTCGGGAGTATCTTGAAGACAAGGGTGATTTTTTTATGATCCTATTGGCAATTTACGAGGTCTTATAACTAGTGTGGTCATTCAAAATGGTTTTTTTAAGAAATGACATTCTTAACTTCGGGGGTATTTTTCGCGAATTTTTTGCAAATTTTTCGGGAAATTTTTGGATTTTTCTATAATTTTTATAATTAATTTTTTATGGGACTATCAATAGGCAGGTCGTGGGAGGTGTGTATCCGCATAGGGAACATACTCTTAGGCTTCTCAAGGAAAGGGAAAGGTTAGTGCTGATAGGCAGAGTCAGGGGACTGCCGACCTGCATACCATTTTGTCTCCTATAAAGAGAGAAAAACCCTCTTCATTTTTCCAAACCTTCAAGTGATTGAACCACTTTCTTTCTCTCTTTAAAGTTGTTTTTTAGTCTATTTCATTCACAAAATCATAATAATGGGTACATCTGGCAACAACAACGACAACTTAGTGATTGAAAGGGAGAGTTTGAATGGCGGGCTACATTGCCACTGGCGTTAGGAAACGAGAGCGCGTACGATGGCTTTGATTTGGTGGAGGAAGAGAGGATGTTGTTGTGAAAGCCTGTGCATCATCATTTTTTCTAAGTTGAAGAATGTGACACCCCGCCTAATAACATATCAGGCAATGACTCCTATATCAAATTAAAACAGGAGTCTCATATGGTTCATTCTTAGCATCATTGTCGAAAACTAATTTAATTACTAATATCCTATTAGGCCGGCATCAAATTTTTTTAATTAACTAATCTTTTTAACCAAACCATGCAAATAATACAATTACAACAGTTTATATGCAGCAACTGAAATGAAATAAAATAAAATAAAATAAAATAACTGAACACTCGGTATAATAATACAATCAAATCGAATGCCGCACTAAAAGGTGATAAAAGAATAAATGAGTACAGTTGGGCCATAAGCCCGAATGTTTCTACAATACCTCCTATCTAGATCTCAATGATAGAAGCGTCTAATATAAACCTGCTTGCATCCACAGTTACTGTAGCAAACGTCTGACTCGAAAGAATCATCATCCTGGCGTACCTGTGTCTGGACACCTATATATATATATATATATATATATATATAGATACAATAAGAGAGGGGGAAATAGAGAAAACGGGTCAGAGCCCGAGTTTTGAAAACATTTTAGCAAGTGCTTAAAATCTATATTTTTAAATATGATATTTTTCATATTTAAACTGGTATCGCTCTCACATGAGATACACCTCGCCCCTCTTCTAATAGTGCACAACTATCGCATACCTTTTAAAGCAACCTACTGCCTAACTAATGTAATTACCCATCTTCTAATGATCCTTATCAATTCGAGTACTAAGGGATAAACTTCTCCGCATTCCCAACATTACGTTACGTTCGTGCATGGGGTGTCTCACAAAGCGAAATCCAAACAAGGAACCCCCCCGATACACTACTACGTGACAATGTTGATCATCGGGATCCATTAGGCCTTAAGTACATACCACATTTATACCATCCCATATTAATTAATAGTTTTCATTAGAACCTAATATTCATATTGATATAAATCCGGATATTCATTTACCGGAAGTAATATCACACTTTATTCATTCTTTTCACTTTATACAAGGTTAGGTTATATGATATCTCTTCTCATATATATATAAACAATATACGATACACAACAAGTATATTAATCATTCACCGAACTATAATATAAGTGGCTTAGTCATTTTCATTTACTAAGCATCCGTGGATTATCTCAAGTACACATATATGTTAATCACAATACATATATCCATATCTGGCACCCATAGGCTTAACAGCAGTGCACACATACTCTGCTATCTAATCCAAGTACATCTCGTACTAAAGGATCGCATGTTCCACATTGCTCAGGAATAGTATCAATACAAATCACATATATTAGAGGCGAACATAGCTCACGTACCTACGGGTCATGCACATACCTACGCTCCCATAGCCAGCAGACTTATTAACTCACAAATAAGCCTTTCACAGTCCTATGTTCTTGAGGTACCAAATCTAAAATCCCCCCGAAGGCAACACAGGATAAGATTGTCCTCTTTTGAACGCCAACCTCCCGTGATAGCAAGTATGGTAGGTATGTCATACACATAATAAATAATCATATAGGTATACATTCCCCTACATAAATATATCATCAATTAGGTATTCACACAACCATATTATAACGATAGGTATTTATCTCGCCTGTACATAATTTCCCATAGGTAATTATTTAACCCATGTATATAATAACATCAGGGCATACGCACCACCCATATAATAATCCCCTACGTAGTATATTTATATCTCGACTATCCTACGCAATTATCAATTTTTGACTAATCCCCAATATTATATTTCCGAGCTTTTCTCACCGTACAATGATAATATCAACAACCCCGATATATTCATTTGTCTCATAATATATATACTTTAACGACATTGTATATATATTATTTATATCTCTTCTTAATATACTATGGCTAAAATTTTCAAACTCTTATAATGATATCCAATAACCTCAAATATTTCCATTCATAATAATATAATCAGTCACACCCTTAAAATATTATCCCCGATACGTACTCTTTTATTTATTATTCAAATCACACCTAAATGCCCCTTTAAGTATTATTCCTCACGAACAACCCTATTTGGGTAAATCTTGGATTTTACTTTCAACTAACCGGGGTACACGACTTACTAAAAAAATATTTAGAAGTCTCCACACTATTTTTAGGAACCCCAAATATTTATCTCCAAACAATTCTAGCCTTTATTTTTCCAATTTTCGGTTTGATTTTTGAGTTAATGATTAACCCCGGAACTGCTTTCTTGGAAAAATGAAATCAAATCGGAAAAAATAAAACAAATACGTGGTCAGCGCTCACGCGACCGCATCGAAAAGATCTACAACTTTAGTGTTTGACCGAGAGTTGAATCGACTGTCTTCCTAGCCAAAACAGTCCGGAAGTGATGTTAGTCACTATTCACCTTCTTCTCAAAAAATTCAAACCTCCATTAAAATACCTCCAAGCTTTTTATCTCCTCTCTCATCATCAACCAACCTCAAAAAACCATAAATACACATATAGAAACGGTTCTAATCATCCTAGAACCCATTTTCAACAATTAATTTCAATAAATTTCAAGTTTCTCAAATTGGGTATTAATCGAGTTATATCCGTTTTAATCTTCCGAAAACCCGTTTGATCCACGAAATTTCAACCAAAAAATCCTTAGTTTTATACCAAATACAATATGATAAATAAACACACTAAATCATAAAGCAAGTTAAAAACTTGTCTCGTGGATTAAATCCGATGACCCCAAATCGAATCCCGCGAATTTTGGCCAGAAATCTCTTCTTTTCTTCTCTGTTCTTTCTTCTTCTTTCTTCTCTTCTTTATCTCTTCTCTCTCTCACTCTTAGGGATGATTTTTGGGGGAAATAAGGTCTTTCCCCTTATTAAACCCAAAATTGGGTGTATACCCAATTGTTAAATGACTCGTGTACTCATTTACGAGTCCCTACTAGTCTAAAAATGTCTGGAACCCAAATACTACCCCCGGGTACTCTATTTTGATTATCTCGGCCCTTCCAAACCCAATGGAGGAGTCTAAATCTCCATCCGAGTCACTTAACTAAAATTCACTATTTTTACCCAACACGTTCAATACGCATGTTTTCCAATTTAAAATATTTTCGTTTATCGCTTTACCCAACTACGAAATGTAATAAAAATAATCTACTCATATACTTTGTCTCGAAATATAATCCACGTAAATATTAATCTGTCACTCGAACACTAATATTTACTATTCACTTTATAATATTGAATTTATTTAATTTCACTCATTAATCCCAAAATTACTATTCATAATAATTCCTCAAATTACCAAATTACATCCACGGTGTAATTTAAATACCTTTAAAAGTACGGGGTATTACATACTTCCCCCCTTACAACAGAATTTCGTCCTCGAAATTTGGATATACCCTGTACCAATACTCTAGGATCGGTATATATATTACGTCCTAGTTTAACCAAATTTAAATATAACCTAACACAATGGTCTCCCACTATATTTCATCCATCTCAAGGCGTATGCTCATATATATATATTCTCATCATCGTTATTCGTATATATACTAATCCTGCACCCCCGGATTAACACCCATTAGTTCTCTTAATAGTCATATCACATAATAGGCATACACACATTCTATTAAAATTTATAGGTATTCTCCCAACTTATTTGCACACTTACCATACGTATTTTTATTCTCATCTCTACGTTTTGTATAAATATTAGGATTACTATCTATCTCGTAATCTCCAAGGTATACTCCCCATACTGAATAATTAAAGTATTAATTCTCACATACTCTTCCGGAATTTGGTACCACATATACTCCGTCTTTCCTTGGAGTATTCTAGCAATACCATCATGTGCAAGCCACTCTTCAACACTCATTCGAGTAATATTCCGCTCTATTTTCTCATAATAATTTGGTATCCTTTTCATTAAGAGGTATCTTTTAAATGACTTTCCATAACCTTTCAACCCATCTCGGGTGTGCTAGCTCCCGTTGCACATAAATGCTTGAATTATCGTCATTCTCACACGACATTCAATACATCATACCATTTAACCTTGTTTGTAGCTGTCCCTCAAGCATATATTCTACACATTTATTTATTTTATTTTATTTTTTACGCCCTTCTATCTCGGATATTTTTGGAATTAACTATCCAGGGTACCCATACCCCCTATCATTCGTGCGTATAGAGTTTGCAAATTACTGTGCTCAATCCAATGTTAAAAAATTGCATTCTTCTCCAGGACATCCTCGGAGAAATGGACAAATTGAAGTTACAAACATAACCTTGTTTAGTGGGTTGAGGAAAAGCCTTGATGATGCCAAGGGAAATTGCATAAACGAGTTACACTCTGTCTTGTGGGCATACAGAACAACATCGCAAATAGTAACTGGAGAATCCCCATATATGTTAGCCTTTGGGACTGAAGTTGTCATTCCTACCAAGCTAGGCTTATCATCTCATAGAGTTTTAAATTTTAACTCTCTTGTAAGTGACTTAATGAGAAGGTTGGTTCTAGGCATGCTAAAAGAAGTAAGAGAATATGTTGCCTTGCGCAATGCAGCTTATCAGCAAAGAACATCTCTTTTTTACAATAAAAGGATGAAATCGACCAACTTAAAGGAAGGAGATTATGTGTTGAAGAAAATACTACAGAAAAATAACAAGCTTGAATCCAATTGGCATGGTCCCTACCGTGTTTCAGCGGTGATCCGACCCGGATGAATTCAAAAATCCATGGCATGCATAGCATCATCGAAAGTATTACCAATAATGTTGTACTCAGTTTTCAACTTGCAATAATTAATAAAATCTTTAATTTTCTTTCCATTTTTATTGTTAATTTTTTGGGAGTACTCATGCTATGCATTACACTAGCTTGATACAAAATTATAAATTGTTGCTCGGTTCAGAAAATTATTGTTCGGCTCAGCAAATATTATCTCGAAAGTTGCTCGACAGAAGCAATAAGTTTCTCGGAGCAGCCGGCTCAGCAAATATTATCCTAAAAGTTGCTCGACAGAAGCAATAAGTTGGTCGGAGAAGCCACAAACTTGATCATTGATACACGAACTCCAATTCAACAGGATGTTAAATTCTCAAGAAACTTGGTGTGCAAACATAAGGATAGAATAAGATCTTTATCCTACTGGGCAAAGTAGATGAAGAATGTTGCAAAGGTTCCTCAAGACGAACGTAAGCACATATTCCACAAACTCCTGGTCACACCACTGGCATTTAATTCAAAAATCCAATACTTGGGTGCATTAGTAAAACCTTTGGAAACACAAGTAACTAGCTCTAAATATAGATTTTAATCTAAGTATGCTAGTAGAACCTATGTATTCATCTGATTAGCTCTAAATTTATATTTTAATCTAAGTATGCTAATATAACATATGCACTCATTGATCATTGATACTCAACCTAAACAAAGTGTATCAATAGAATTAATGATAAAGAAGGATTAACATTCAACAGAAGATAAGTTAATCAAATTTCCATTTCATTCAATTAAAGTAATTACATGACTGCATTATCAAAACAAAGTACAAAGTTTCATTCCGTAAGACGTTTACCTTCATCTTTTGAAATAGGATTCATGCCAACATAAGGATCATCTAAAGTATAAGGAGAGTTGATGAAGTTAAAATCCTGAAGCATTCTGGTATTGCTACTACTAGGACGATCAAGTAGGTGAGGAGGTCGGATGATCTCTAATTCATCATAAAGCTCATAATCTTCCAAGTATTTTGAAATCAAGCATTGAGGAATACGATGAACAGGAATACATTTAACATCTAAATTGAAAGTAGGATTGTCAAGCTCAAGCAATCCTGGATCATACCAGCCCCACAATGAGTTGTTTTAATCCACTTTTATCACTGTCAAAGCATTAATTCAACCCCATTTATAGCTCTCATTCTTAGCTTATTGAAATGTATCATCAAGATTTCCCAAAGCTTGATTATAACCGTCCATACAGACTTGTTGCTTATGGAATTAAAAGGTTAATTTGTCAACCTGAGAATACAGTTTCTTCAACACTCCATCCTTAGCTTGTAACTGAGAAGATTGAGTGGATAGTTTCTCAGACAATGTCTGTAGCTTCTGGGACATCTCAGTAATAGCTTGATCTTTAGATTTTAACTGTGTAGCTTGATTGGCAAGGGCCTGAAGGGTTCTAACTTCCTCTAAAGTACTTCGGACAGTACCTCGGTCAGATTTGACTCTAGCTCAGAAAGATGAAGAAGTGAGTTTTATTTTCTCCAGAGCCTCCAAATCCTCATTCAACCTTGAATTTTTAGAGCATCAAGTTCATTTCTCAAGTTATTATTTTCTTCCGCTAGAAGCTTGTAATATCCCTTGCTTCATCCATCTACATTTTAACATGAATTCTTGTCTTCTGAAATCAGAAGAAAATTTATCCAACTTTTGCTCAAAGCCCCAGCCTTCACTAAGGGCCTAAAACTTCTTCTCAGAATCTTCATGCAAAAGTGCCCTAGCTTCATTATAATCCTCCTGCAGCTCTTCAATCATTTCAAAGTAGGCAATATTATTGGCCACTGCATGATCAAGAAGACACTTCAGATGAATATATGCCTCTTTAGCTTGCTCTGATACCCCTTCTCCGAGCAACTGTAGTAGGTCGACATCAGTTAGAGATAAGTGACCAGCTTTGAAAATCTCATTACACCTCTGGGGTATCTCGGTGTCAGTAGATGAGAAGTATTCTAGTTTATCCATAAACTATTCAAAAAAAGAAAGCCATCAATCAACAAGATGTAGAGTATTAAAAAACACAAGCAGAGGAATATGAATATGTATCTTTTCATTAATAAAAAGGGAAGTTCAAATACATCTTCGAAAAATAAAAAAAATATTACAACTATTGAAAAAGGTAAAATAAAAGCTGCTTAGTTTTACACCTTCTTCTTATCTACCTCAGGATTAGCTGAAGAAGAAGCAAGAGCTGAAGGAAGAGGGTGATTAACTTTGGAAGGCATAGTAGAATCAACATCTTAGTGTTGATTGGAAGACTCCACCATTATCAGAGATTCACTCAAACCCCATCATTAACTTCCTCATCCAGATTTGGAGGGCTCCCAGGATCATGTCATGAGAATAGCTCAGAATCCTTTGGAGTGCCAACCTCTACCAAAGCAGCAAAGCAGATGTTCTTAAAGAATTTTTCTTCGTAAACTCAAATTATGAAGAAGATACACCAAAGGCCTTATCACATCCTTTATTAAAGCCATTCTCTCTAGCCTTAGTCCTCTTCACCTTCTCAGCACCTAGGTCCTTATTTAGTTGGGAAGACTTGACTTTTTCGACATCTAAATCCTTTTGTAACTTGTCAGCTAGACCATGAGTAGTCTCAACAGCTTCTTCAGTAGTTTTTATCCTCTCCTCCTATTTCTTATGTTCAGTAGCCAATGCTTGTTAGGAATCAAACAGAGACTTTTTTAACTCATTGAAATCTTCCTCAACTTCACCAGTGGTAGAAGATCTCAAAGCCTCATCTTTCTCCAACATATTATTGAAGTCAATGAGGAACTGCACAAAAACAATAAAAAAAAGTCAATATATTGAAGAACAAATCAATAGATAGTAATTAGAGAAGGTAAAAACAATATACCAGAGCAAGGCTTTGAGCAGCCCTGTCAGAACTCATGGAGCGAGTCAATGCAGTAACAACATTCCTGTGGTCTGGAAAAGTCCCAGATTTTATTAATTGTCTTGCCAATCCAGGTCCAAAAACCACTAGAGAGGCAAAAGAAGGTATGTCGACCAACTCACGTTGGTCGGGATGAGGAGAAGAACCTTCTGCTAACTTAGAAGGTAGTCCCTTCTTTATTCTAGTTAGGGAGTTGTCTTTGGTTTCCTTAGTTGGGTGCTTCTTCCTAGTCTCATTTTTATTTTTCACCCTCATATCATCTCATTTAGAAGGCGGGTTAGCAACAATGTCTACTAAAATGTTGGGAATTTTCCTCTTCCCCATGGATGAAGTAAGGGGCAAATTTGAATCTAAGGAGGAAGGGGAAAGGGCAGCAAGGTCACCACTGCCAGATGAAGTGGCTGAGGAAGTGGAAGGGAGTTCTTGCTTAAGGTCAATCATAGGGGAAGTAGTAGGACGAGCAACAAAGTAAGAGATTGTGTTCTTGTACTGTAGCAATTAAGATGCAGACCTGACATGCTCCTCGCAAATCCTTTGATGAATTCCGAAAATAAACTTCAACTCCCTCAAAACCACTTCACTTTCCTTGGGACACCTTCTCTTCTGATCAACTGCAATAAGAATTTACATAGAAATAATTAATATAACATTTAAACAGATATGTACAAGGTAAAATAGTTAAATGGTCAATAACCTATCCCATTTCCAAAAGGAGGGCACCTAGGCCCCTGGTACTCAGCATTTACAGTCAAGGGAGTGTATTGCCAGTTTTTTACAACAACCCCATGCTCAAAATAATCCATATTGGAGTCTGGAATATTAACTACTAATGCTTTATTTACAGCCCTAGTCTTAAAATGAAAAGTGGTGTCGCTAGTTACCTACTTATAACAAAACATTATCTCCGGAATCCCTAGATGGGTTCCGTGAATTTGATTTAATCTATACACTCCATTATTAACCCTCCAAGTATTGGAGGCTACCCTAGCTGGGACAACGTCAAAGTATTGGCAAAATTCATGGCACAGTGGGTTGGGAGGAAAAGTAAACCCACATTCAGCTATAAAAATAGATGGAAACCAGTGACCCTCAGCAAGTGAGAAAACATCAACAGGTAAAATAGCATGTTCCAAAATAACCGAAGATGTAATTTTAAATTCGTTTCTGAATTCATCAAGAGAATTAACAGAGTAAACCATGATGAATAATAGAAGACAAAAAAAAGAATTCTTACAGGAATTAAGGATATAGCAAGAACTGAAGAACAAAAAACGATCGTTCGAGGAAGAAAAAGAAAGCTTGAAGACACTTTAGCCCAGAAACACTCAAAGTATTTGAGATAGAAAAAGTTTGTGGCTTTTCCCGCTATTTATAGGTTGCCTCAAAACCTGGAAAAGTAATGTTAAAAAGCAGCGTCGATTGAACTGGTGGCGGCTAAAAGATAGAAAATACGGATTTTCCCAAAAATTATTCATTAAAGTTGTGGATAATTTTAAAAATGCCTTGTGGATTTTATTCCCATAATTAAACCATAAATTTTTACAAGTAGGGGAATTCGGCAACCGACCATGCCTAAAATTGTTTCCCAAGCAACTTTAAGAGCCAAATTCTCCATACTCTTGTAAAAGCTTCAAACATGAATCATTGGGGGATTCTGTTGATACCAAAAATTATTCATCTACATGGACCATTCAAATACTAGCACATGTTATACAGTGGGAGATTAATCCTAGTCATTAAGGATGGAATATCGACCAATTCCAGAAATATCGACAACCGTCATGGATGCCGACCAACATGACAGGCAAACACCAACAGTTGTATATATTAATGATTGTACACATGTAAATGTCTATGATATAAAGACATTCCATCCTTTGACATTTCAGCTCTTGTATACCCCATGGGGGCTATAAATACATTGTAAACCCTATATACAGGGACACATGAAAAAGAGGCAATTGAATAATCCCAAAGCAATAGACAAGAGTGGACGTAGGCTCTTCAATCAAGCCGAACCACTTTAAAAATCTATTTTCTATTTATCTGTGCTCAACTAATTAGCCTAGTCTAGTTTTTTGCATCAATAATAGGTATCCCCAAGGATATAGAAAGAAAGACTAAGAGAATCTTTGCAGACTGGTTGCCCATGATATTGTTTGTAATAAAGCATTGTTTAAGAAAAACTTCAATGGAACCCATTTGCACTGCATCGCACGGGTTGACATTAAAGAAATGATGTAGAAAATCCATAATGGGGAATGCGGACCCCACATGAATGGCTATATGCTCGCAAAAATATCATCCGACATGGTTACTACTAGACCACCATGGTTCACGATTGCACAACCAATATCCGAAGATGCCTCAAAGGCCAGAAGTTCTCCAAACTACAACACTTACCTCCACAGGAATTGTACAATATGAATTCTCCCTACCCCTTCTCCACATGGGGCATTGACATCATAGGGAAAGTTACATCGAAAGCATCCAACGGGCATGAGTTCATCCTATTCACCATTAACCACTTCACCAAATGGGTCAAAGTCGAGTCATACTCAGTTATAAATGCCATGTTCATTTGGAAAAACATCATCTATCGATATGGGGTCCTGCACGAGCTGGTATGATATAACGGGTTACACTTCGAGACAGAAGTTATAGAAGTGGTCAATGAGTATGGAATTCAAAGACACAAATCTTCTCTATATCGACCTCAGACTAATGGCCTAGTCGAGGCAGCGAATAAGAACCTCAAAGCCATTATCAGCAAGATGACCGAGAGTTGTCGAGATTGGGCTGGCAGGATCCCTTACGCCCTATGGGGTTATCGCACTTCAGTTTGAACCTCTACTGGGTCTACCCCTTACTCTCTAGTCTACGGCATGGAAGCAATCCTACTCGTGGAGCTGGAAATCCCTTTGCTACGCGTCATGCTTGAAAGCAAGGTTAGTAAGGAAGACTGGCACCAAAGTCGTCTTGACGAGTTGTCCCTCTTGGACGAAAGAAAGATGAAATCTCTATATCATCTACAATGGTACCATCGCCGCATAGCATGATCATTCAACAAGAGATTCAAGGACCGCGGTGATTGAAAAGGGGAATTAGACCTCAAAGATATAGTATAGCCCATCAGGGCTAGAGGGAAATTCAAGCCCAATTGGAGAGGCCCCTACATTATGAAGACGATCTTGTCAAGCGGCGCCACTATGCTCACCGACCTTGATGGACAAGAAATGGTGCGTTCAGTCAACCTGGGCCATCTCAACAAATTCTACCCCTAGTCCAAAATCTCAGCGCGCTACGAATCTTCTTATTTCCCTTATATTCTATTCTTAAAAATAAAAAAATAAAAAAATTAAAAAAAACTCTTCATTTCACCCTAATCAGAACTATGTGGGGACTGATCCTCTAAAAACTTTTTTTCTTGCATAAAATAAAAATGAATTTCAAAAAATATTTAAAACCCTAAGAGGTATGTACGCAGCTCATCCGTTTACCTGAGCATGGCCCCCTTATTTTTCATAAAAATGCTTTTTTTTTCTTATCCCCGAGAACTACAGTTCATTTTAACACATACATGAACAAAAGGATTATGCATTCCTTAGTGATTGGTATAGATAATTCAAAATTCAAAGGTCATTAAGAGGCACAACTAGATGATCAAAAACTTCTTTATTTCATTATTTGAAAATTCAGTACAAATTACATTGGCATAGGGAGCCAAACGACTGCTCTTATCAAACCAAGACTCACTACTCCTGAAAGTCACCCTCTAATTATTCCCACAAACCACAACCATTACAAATGCTTCACAAAATCATACCCGCATATGCTAGAGAAATCGGTCCCATCATTACCTACATGGAGTTTCATCGATGCTCCATAGAGCGATAAGTCCGAAATAACCTCGAGAAAACCACAACACCTCATCCATGGTGTCAGATATGGCAAACCACCTTTGCCCAGTCTCTACAAACAACATCCTAGCCATTGCCTTCTTCCATAACCACTTCACGTAGTTCCCGTAGATGTGCCAAAATCTACCCACAGACTGAGAAGGACGGGTCAACGGACGATGATTCTCCCACAGAGATCCAAGTCGCATGCGCATATGCTCCGTCAGGTCCTCCACGGGAAAGATGTTCAGTGTCCATGGTGGCATGATTTTCTCCCAACTAAATTGGCACAGCAGCCTCCAAGGAAAGTATAAAGAGGTATGCCTGATGCCGACCAACCGAACATATTGGTAATCTTCGAGTTCCAGAATGGGTAGCATCTCCCCACATAAAGGCACTGACCAGTGCAAGCCCCGAGCCCGTTCTTTACATACTAGTTCCCCCAATTCTCAATGTCCAGGCCTACGCTAATGAAATAGCGCGAGAAGAAGTTTGGCACCGCCAATAAAGGATGCTTAGGTGGGACCTCCATACGGAACCTCTTCGATAGCCACATGAAGAACATCACAGGGCTAACCCTTAAAAAGGCAGAATGATTTCTCTCCTGGCATCCAGACCATTCAATGTCTCTGCCAGTATCATCACCGCAGGATTAAAATAGTACGACATCCAGCAAATGATAGCACACATTGGGGGTCCACAAGCATTTCCCCAGTCACCAATAACACTTTTGAAACCAGGCACTGAATAATAGCCCCAGCATAGCTGGCATTACCCACGTCCTGCAAATGCATAGATCGCAGCACCGCTGAAAGAGAAATCATTCCTCCTGTAACCAACGGCTTGGCTATCGAAGGCGAGATATGAAAAAGTCCAGCTAACAATTCCCAGGAGAGTGGTAAAACTCAAGCCAAGCCGCAACAACGCTAGGATTTATACCCAGCATGGCAGATAATTCCTTGTAAGTAGGATAAATTTCATCCAACTCGAAGCAAAAGACATGATCCTCGGGATACCAAAACGTAATTGCTGCCATTAGTATGTGCCACCCAATGGGTCAGTTTCTCCATAAAAAGACTCGTCGCATGTGGAATGTATCGTAATCAACATTGTAAGAACACATTGCTTCCAAGGCTTCGAGGTAGTTGGCAAAATCAATGCTACCAGTGAGAGCCATCTTTCAAAACAAAGAGATGATAAGTAAGTAACAATGTGAGAAAGAAAGAAAATGAAAGTGTGAGGATAAAATCCCCATTCACACCCCTATTTATACTTGAAAAATCTCAAGCAAAGACAAGAAACCCTGCAGAAATCGGAGTAAAACTTGCATCACCAACTACCAAGAAATTGAAGAAAGTGCAATCAAAGCCTTGGGTTGATTGGACATGACTGGTGTGCCGATAGGCATGATAGGGGTCATGTTGATCGGCAACCCCCTATTTTGGGAAAATTCCCTTTTTTCTCTTTTGTCAAAATAAAAAAACTAATAAAAATAAATTTTATCTTAAGGGAATGCCGAATTTCCTCATACTTTTACTTATCCCATTTTAAAATAAAATCCTTCTCAAGTCAATTTTCAAATTCTTTTTACGGTTTCAGCAGAAAAGTAAAAAGAGCTTGTGCATTAATCACCAAAGCAAGAATTAATAAAAACTTCATTTTTATTTGCATATATTTTTCTGTGTTACATTGATATCTTGCAGGAAAAATAGGACAAAACAACGGGAATCTGCCTGAAACCATTTTCTTTCTCTCTCTCTTCACGTACAAATTCTCACCCTCTCTCCTCTTTCTGTATCCTCTCTTTAAGAGCCTCCATCCCTACGGCGTGCCCTCTTCCCCCTGTGGCAAGATAATGTGCCACCACTTTCAGAACTCGACCCTTCCCCAAATGAGGCAGACGGTACCAACCAAGAAGGGATCGAAACCGTCTCATGGCTATGGGCACTTGCCGAAGATATCTAATCCCTAATATCCCTCGGCCAAGTGGTGGAGACCTAAATGTCTTACAAAAGAAAATAGAAAAATCAAATCAATCAATTCTGAAAAGAAGAAGAAAGGAATAAGGAAATCAAAAAGATAAGGAAACACAAAGTGTACCTCAGGTCGAAGGACCTCCTCTGTTAAGCCCAAGTCCTTTGGGTCCATTGCATTGGGATGATTCTGTAAATGCACCGACCCTCCATCAGCTCACCAAATGTTGTAACCAAGCGAGAACAGCCATAGAAAGGGAGCTTCTGAAATTATTGTCGCATCGCCCACACTATGGGAGGACCCCTCCTGCCGACTCGAACTCACACGAGGAAGAGGCTTCACATCATATATATTATGTGGCATCAACCAGCTCAACACGAAATCCATGTAGTCATACATCACCGTGGTGTCAGTGTACACCGAGCACGGCTCTCCCATCATCGCCGCCACCCGGGCATCCTCTGACATCTCCCTCACTAGCCTCATGAACAGAGGGGGATTCACCGGAGGCATCGCAACCCCATCCTCCATGATCTGTCGGAGTAGCCTCTCCCCGAGGTACCAAGAGTAGCCAAACTCATGCGCCAGCAAATGGCACATCTATGCATGTCCCCCAGTCACCCCAATGTGTTGAATGGTCATCCCCAAGGATAAAAGTTCACCTGCAAATCCCCAGCAAGAGCAAAAGATCAATATCAAACCATCAAGGGAAATGACAGTCCCGAGATAAATGAGGGATTACCCACTCGCTCGTGAGGCCATTCAAGACCTAACGCACTGCCTCCAGAGAGAGACTTCTTCGATTGTCGATTAGAACTCCGCCACCGATACATCCGACAAAAGTCCCCAATAGAGTCATCCTTCAAAGATATCAACTGGGTGTTTAACCCAATCACCTAATAAAACCACGTATGCCAAGGGCAAAGGCCAGCATTTAAGAAATTAAGAAAAAATTCATAAAGGAAAATGCAAGAAATAAAGAATGCCTCCAAAAGACCCTCCACCTTCTCGAGGCACCCCAAAAGATCGTGCCACTGCCATTTGGCACCCCTCCATCTATGTCAGTCGTCACCCCCTTTAAAATTTCATACAAAAGGTCCAAAAAATACCAGAAATCCCAAAAAAATCCCCAGAATATTCCTAAAATCACAAGATTAATTTTAGAACTTTTTCACCAAGAAAAATATTTTTTTACATCCCTAGCGAAATTCCCGAAAACAATTCTCCCCAGCAACGCCTCCAGAGGACACTCCAAAATTCAAAAAATTCCCCAGCTCGAAATCCTTGGACCATTCACCCTTCCCCAGCAGAACTTAAAACCAAATGCTTCCCAAAACCCCCAAAGAAATATCACCTATCTCCAGTGGAGTCCCCAAATTTCCAAAAGGAATAATAAGCCCACAAAATTGGTAGCTTCTACTTAAGCCCTCGGAATTGGCTTCGACTCGCTGAATTGGTTAGAATTGGTCGCTTCTATATTAAGCCCTCAGAATTGGATTTGACCCTCATAATTGGTCACCCCAAATAAGCCTGCATAAATTAGCTTCGACCCTAAAAAATGGTCGCTTCTACTTAAGCCCACAGAATTGTCTTCGACCCGCAGAATTGGTCGCGTGTATCTTAAGCCCTCAGATAAGACCACAAAATTGTCTTCGACTCTCAGAATTGGTCGTTTCTACTTAATCCCACATAATTGGCTTCGAACCGCAGAAGTGGTCGCTTCTATCTTAAGCCCTCGAATTTGGCTTCGACCCTTAGAATTGGTCACCCCAAATAAGCCCGCAAAATTGGCTTCGACCCTCAAAATTAGTCATTCCTACTTAAGCCCGTAGAGTTTATTTCAACCCGCAGAATTGGTCGCAACTATCTTAATCCCTCATAATTATCTTTGACCCTCAAAATTGGTCACCCCTAAATAAGCCCTGAAAATAGGCTTCGACCCTCAAAATTGGTCGCTTCTACCTAATCCATCAGAATTAGTTTGACCTTAAGCCCTCAAAAATTGGCTTTGACACGCATAATTGTTCATCCTTATCTTAAGCCCTTAGAATTAGCTTCGACCCTTAAAATTGGTAGCTTCTACTTGAGCCCTCAGAATTGTCTTCGACCCGCAGAATTGGTCGCTACAATTTATATCCTCAGAACCAACCCCAGCCCGTAAAATTGGTCGCCTCCTTACTCCTCACCTCCTATAGGTCCTCATAATTTACTGCCCCAACATCACCTTAGGTCCTCAGCATCGTCCTCGTCCCTCTGAATCGGTCATCCTCGTCCCTTAGGTCCAAAAAAACCGACCTTTATCATGTGCTGTCTATTTAATGAATATCACTTGTTCCAAGCTCACCCATTGAGGGATATGTAGACACCACATTCTAGGACCCCCTAGGTCTCCCCTTAGGTCCCTAACACCTCCCCCATCTCACCGTAAATACTAGGTCGCACTCTGAGTCCCGATATAGACCCCATCGCGCCCCCCTGAGCCTCGTTTGACTCCAATCAACTCTCTCATAAAAGAGAAAGCTCTTTGAATCTTTGAAGGTATCTGAATAAACTTTCCAATGATCTGCCTCGTGCATGAATCGACATAACGGTTCAAACAAACGGACTATTTTTCTACCGAAGTTCGATTCGGGGGCCACCGGGCACTCCCGGGCCCTGATTTGACCCCAAACAACTTAATTGTCAGAGTGAAAGCTCTTTGAATCTTCAAAGGGAACTAAAACCCCTTTCCAACAGTTCACCCCGTGCATGAAACAAAATAACTATTCGGACGAATGATCAATTTTCCCCCAAAGTCGATTTAGAGGCCATCGGGCGCTTCTGGGATCCTTTTGACCAAATTCAACTCTTTAGATCAAATGAGGCTGAATGAATCTCTAAAGGGAACTGAATACCCTTTCTAATGGTCCACCCTGTACGTGATTCTGACCTACGGTACGAACGAACAATCCATTTTACTCTTAGAGGTCCCAGGGCGCTGCCGAGACCCGGTTGACAAAGATCAACCTTATAAACTGAGCAAAACTCTTTGTAATTTCTAATTAAATCTCCTAACTTTTTCAATAATCCACCCTATGCGCGATTCTGACTTACCATGCGAACGAACGATCCGTTTGCATCCGACGATCTCCCTTCCAAAGGACCAATGTGTGCTTTCAAGCCACATTTGACCCAAAGTCAACTCCTTGACCCAGGATCAGTCCAAGTACTCTTGAAGGTATCTAAAATACCTTTCTAATGGTATGTCCCATGCACTATTTGGATCAACGGTTTGTGTTCTACAGTCATTTTTTGGGGAAAATCTGCACGAGATTGCTAGTTAGCAGATCTTGATCCCTGCCTATCGGCACTGTGTCTAGGGGCACATGCCGATAGGCACACCCTGGGGCAGGCCGATCGTCACCCTCTGACCCTATAAATAGGGTCCATGTCCTCATTCCCAGGAGAAGACAACAGATCCATCAGCATCGGTAATCTCAGCAACATTTCCTCGAAATCAACGAAGTTCCTTATGTGAAGTTCCATCCAAGTTTACATTCCCATCCTTTTCATACCCAATTTGGAAAATTATCGTTCTCTCTCATTAACATTCATCAACACTCAAGGGAATTCATCCAAGATCAAAGATCAAGCTTCAAAGAAGGTCCAATTCCTTCCCTATCTCTTTAAATTCCTTATTTCTTGCATGATAAATATTAGATTCATAATCTAGTTCTTACTTTAGTTCATACACATTAATATCTACACTTTTATTAGTATGTTTCACATAATTTATTTTCTAAAAAAACCCCAAAAATAAATAAAAAGGTTTACACCCGTAAATTTCAAACAAAATTATTTACGGGTTATATATTAGATTCGTATGGATTTAATGGATTATTCACGTTAAAAATCATCCCTAGACAAGTATTTGATGTTATAGTATGTTGGTTGGGAGTTTGGGATAAGTCCATGAAGGCTAGAGGTGTTAAACATGGAGAAAAACGTAGTTGAGATGAAGCTGTCAAACCCTGGATCGATCGATCAATCGTGGGATGTCGATGGATCGATGGATCGACCAAGGCTGAAATGATGCCTTTTGTTCATTTGCAAAGTTTTTATTGCCTACATTAATGGGGAACTTTGGTGATGTTATAATGACCATATAGAGACTTAGTGAAGGTTAGTAGACATATGATTAAGGCCCGGTTAATATCTGTGAGGGTAAGGTTAGGATTCAGACCGATGAGAGTTAATAGATTGAGAGATCTAGCAAAAATTTACAATTTGGGATTACGGGAAGAGTAAAAGATAACCTAAGGCTAATACCAGTAGTATAATTATGTGTTAACTACTGACATAACTTAAAGGATAGTTGGGACCCTTAAGGTAGGGAGTGATACCCGAAAAAGGCGAATAAACATGATATAAGGATTTTTAGTACGTTAAGTATTCAACAGATATAAATACTATGTACGGGTTATATTTATAGTTAATGTGTATACCTATACTGGTTATATTTATAGGTGGTGTGTTTACCTATGCTGGTTATATTTATAGGTTGTGTGTGTGTGTATATATATGTGTGTGTGTGTGTGTGTGTGTGTGTGTGTGTGTGTTGTGTGAATATCTTTGATATGATTTGCTATGTGTGTGAACATACATACGTTGCCTGCCATCTGTAGGTTTCCTAGCAGAGGGCGATCCCACCTTGGCGATTCCAGTGAGGTTTGGATTTGTGCCCCAAAACATGAAACTTAGGGCAGCTCATTATGTGTGTGTATTAATGGGACCAATGTGTCGTTTGGGTACATTAGGTATGTGCATATCCCAAAGGATTAGAATCATGTTCGCCTTCATTGTGTGCGATTGATTTTGAGTTCGATGAGACATGAAAAACCAGTAGTCCTTGATTTGGTACGAGAGGTATATGGACTTGATAGCAGAGTATGCCCACATCACGAGGGGACATTCCGTGAATGCTATAGTTGTAAATATTATATGTGTGATAAATATATACAAGTGTGATTTATCAACTTATGTGTGATAATAGAAAAGATAGATAGTGTATATCTAAAAGCAATTTAAGTGAGATGAAACTTAACTAATGGTGTTATGATAAAGTGTGGTTATTCTACTTGTTCAATAATACGAAGATAAAAAGCGCATATCTGAAAGTAAATTAAGGGAAACTTAATCAAAATGATTCAATAATAATATGCGGGAGATATTAGTTATTGGTAGTACGGTAGCAAATTGTATGTGCAGTACGGGAGAGATGAACCTTTTATGGTTAGTTAGATATGGATGTCTAGTTAAGTTGAGTATCATGGATAGGTAGGAAGCGTTAGGCGCACATATTAGATGAGTGGTGAGGAACTCAAGGGAGTGTACGTGGAACTAACATGTGTATCTAATAATTGTTTTTAAATTGTGATTTAAATACTTGATAAATATATTCAAAGGTTTTCTCGGGCTCTGACCTGTGTCAATTCTATTTTCCTATTTTTCCAAAAATGTTTTAGGTGTCCAGCCATAGGGACGCCAAGCTTGATGAATCATTCCAGGGATGCATAGCTGCATCGTTATGAAGGCTTGTAGGATTTGATATATACCCTTTAGTTATTTATTCCTATATAGGATTTCATTTCAGTAGTTCACTTTGGTCGTGTTGCCCTTCAAACTATTCAACATTTTTTAGTTTATTTATCAGACTCTATTCGAATTCAGTTATTTATTTCGGATTGTAGACAAATTTTGTTTTGGGAATCGATGGTTTATTCGGTATTATTTTATTCAGTTTCATTTGATGTTTGAAACTCTGTCTTTGTGTGGATGGTTTATATTATTTTATTTCACTTGTTGTTGTGTGGTTAAGGAAAGATAAAATTATAACATCGACCTAATTTACCATAGGTGGTTAGTAATTTAAATTTTTTTGACAGTGATGCTAAGAATGAACCAAATGAGAATCCTATTTATTTTAATGAAGGACTGGTCACCTATGGTTAAAACAGGCGAGGTGTCACATTTAAGTTCTTTAACGTAATAGCATTGTGAAGTGTTATAGTTTTCAAAATTCTCACCATGCATATACCAGTCACTCTTGACTTCTCTCTCTTCCCAAATGTAATTGAACCATCGTCATAATCCTTAAGAGAAGTAAATAATAACTTCCTATCCATCATCTGACGTGAGAAACCACTATCAAGATACCAATTAAAATCATTTTAAGCTTTAAGAGTCGCAATCACCATGCAACAATTATGACTTTATTTCCTAACCCATTTAAGCTTCACTCGTCTCCAAGTATGTGAAGTTGTGCACAATTAAAATCATAGTTAATTACCCTCATTTCCTCGTCATCACTCGTCTCGTTATAGTTGTGAACAATTTTTTAGTTAGACTCACTCCAAGCATGTGAAGTTTTCTTAGTTAGAGAAGAACGTGAAGATGAATGTGTGTCTCTAGACTCACGCCTAATGCCTAAAAATTTAAAATCTCCATGACTATTTAAAAAATAATCAAAACACACACACTACAATGATCAACTCAAGATGTTAAGCCTTTATGAGCAATTGTGCTCTAATACTAATTGAAAATGCAAGTATATGAACACTATAAATAACCTAGAGGGGGTGAATAGGTTATAAAAAAAAATCATTCAATTTTAAAATAAGGTTTCAATTAGCCCTAGACCTAAGCCAGTTATCAAATAATAATTATGTCTAATGGCAATCACAAGCTTTCAAACACAATCAAGAAATGTAAAATAAAAAGAAATTAAAAGTCTTCATAGGTAATGAACAAAGACATTGTCATACACATCTAAGTGAATCAAGATTTTGGGATCGACTTTGTGCATGACTTAATTATTTTGTCTGGAAAGATAGCCAACTAAATTATGCATTTTATCATTACCATTTTATACAAGAATAATTATTGCTATTTATTAATTTATTTACATAATTAATAAATAATAAATAAATATCTCAAAATATAGGGTGTTACATTATAATTCCTTAAGTATGAGATAACTACTGGTTCGACTATGGTAGATGTTGGTATGTAGTTACACATAGGTTTGGCGGAATAGTGGTTATGATTTGAGGTCTCACCCGATATTAAATTCTTTTAACGGTGAGTTCCCATCATAATAGGTTGATTCACTACACTCATCATATCGCTCTAAATCGCATTGCTCCATCAACAATACCTAACTAGAGTGCGGGCGTTTACTAAAAAACCTACTTAAAATTTATTTAAATTAGTTTTAATTATATAAATAGATAATATTTGATAGAATTTGTGAATATGTTGTGCTTAATATTTTATACTGAATGAGTAGTATACAAAAATAAAGAGTGGCAATTTTGACAAAGACAATAAATTTGATCCAAAATTCATGTGATATAATGTTCATGCTGGTTTGCATTTTATTTTTATTTGAATTTAAAAAAATCAATCGGTAAAACGCACATGCACAAATTACAATATAAACTATTTAAATTTCCATCAAGGCTCACATATATAATTCAGTCTATACGTCTTTAGTTTAAAAAAAATGAGTTCTTTTACTGTAATCCAATTAGGACCTCCATCCAAAGCAAATCCAAACTAAATCAAAACCAAACGAAATCACTCATAGATGAATCTGTCAAATCATTCAGCAAAACATAATAATATCAAAAAGTAGACCCCAAATAATATGAAGATAAATAGATCAAAACGTAAAACCCAAATAATATCAATAAAACAAACTTGAACAAAAATAATTAAAAATAATACCTAAGATGCAAGCATTGCATTTAAGAAAACATTTTGAGTCAGCCAACGTGTAGAACCACTATCAAACAAATTAACGGATAAATTATTTGATTCATATGAAAAAAATGCAATGATCCAACAAACCAAATCATTTGTCTCTTGCGAATGAGAAAAATATAAATGAAAGGACAACAAAATGATAATTTAAGTTCTTCTTCATTGCCTTTAGTTTTATAAATTCATGACAATATATGAGCAGTAGAAAATACAAAAGAAAATAAAATAAAACTTACCGTTCTTCTTGATTTCCTAAAGTATTAAGAGTTCACTTCATGCATTTTCAAAAAATTAGTCTTGAATCCCAGAAAAGAAGATTGCGGTCCTATATATTAGTAATAGAAACTATGGTAAAAAAATTAATAATAATACTTTAAATAACTTAAATGATCCACATGGATTAGAGACCATTAAATATCAATCAAAATTTAACTTCAATTCATATCCAAACTAATTAATATTATTTTCAAAGATACCAACTAAATAATATTAAACAACAATAATCATAATTTGGGAAGAAAATATAACCAAACTCATCTCAGATTTAATATTCTTAACTGCAAGTTAACACTTTGTAGTTTATGGTCATCAAACTAACAAACCCATTGCATTAGTGAAATTCTAAATTTAAACCCAAAGACAAATAATGAAAGAAGTATATTTTAGTTGTATTAAGTGAAATTAATAAGTCAATAAATATTAAATAAAAGAAAAAATGTTTTGTTATATAAAAAATCAAGTGAAAATTATTAATCCCACTCAAAACCCACTATACGTTGTCCTCGCATTGTTGTTAAAGCCTTCATGCATTAAACCTTTATGAAATAAACTCTAACCTAATGAGAAAGATTGAAAAATTATCCAAAGGTATGAAAAAATATAGATCTAACAAAAAATTATAACATTAATCCAACTTATCAAAGAGAAAATATATTTAAGAAAACAAAACCCTATTTGTAAAAACACCAAATCTAATAATTATTATGAAAATCTAAAACCTTATCTATTGCAAGAAATGGTTAGTATAAATAATAAAATCTCCATTAATCCAAACCCTAAACTAACAGACAAAAAACTACTACCAAAAACACCAAAATAAATTAAACCAAAAAGAATTAAACCTAACATAGAATGAAATGGATGGTATACATAGGATTCGTAGTGTAAAAATCCAATCACATCTGCAAATAGAAAATAAAAATAGAGAAACTGTAATTAGTTCTGCAAACTCGCATTAAAAAATTAACTTTTCAAAACCCCAAAATCAAAATCTCTAATTAAAACCTCTAAGAAACATGAGTAAGATATAAGAAACTGTGGGGTGAAGCTTAAAAGAGAGTAAACCCGAATAACTTTTTGGGTGGTGGGTTTGGAGAGAGATATATAGAGCTTTTTTGTGAGTGAGTGGAGCTTTGGGAACATAGGGGTTTTTTGAATAAAAGTGGAGATTTTGGAAAATATGACTTTTGACGTGTTGCAGACGTTTGGTTATTTAAGTTTAATGAGTTTTCTGCTTTAAACGACATGTTAAAGTGAATTAAATGCTATTTAAACCTCTAATACTATTGTATTAAAGGTATAATATGTGACACCCCGCCTAATTAAACCTTGGGTGATCAAGCCTTATTTTAATATAAACATGTTTCTTTAATGGTTCATTCTTAGCATCACTGTCGAACGCCCTTTAAAAATTACTAACCACCTAAATGAAATTAAAACGGGTGCCAGATTTTATCTTTCTTAAACAACAAATATTCCAAACCACACATTACCAATACTAGATATGAATACGCAGTATGCAAAAATAATCTGAAAGCAGTTAAAGTCTTGCCGTAAACCACGGCCCAAAAAGACAACTACAAATCCATAACTAGAATAAACTGTAATAGTAAAGGTGGAACGACATGTTCCAACTAGGAATAATAAAACTGAGATCCTGTACTAGAACTGAAAAAGAGGAAGCGTCTAAACAATCCCTGTAACCTCCACACTGGCTGCAACTCCCAAATCTCTGACATGAAATCAAGCTGGGTGTCCCTGTGGCTGGGCACCTAAAAGGTTTTTAAAATTTTACATAGCAAGAGTTAGTACTCAAAACATTTGAAAATATTTTGCAAGCAGTTATCACAATTAAGTTATTGATTACACATATTAAGGTTTCGCACACTCCCTTGAACTTCCTCACCTCTCTTACGTAGTACGTAACTATCGAGGATACTTAGTCTACCTAGTTATACTTCCCATAACCGTAGTTAACTCATTTACTGTTCGTTGTCCTTATTCTTGTAATAATTTCATCATGCTATAAATTATTACTAAGACATTCACATATCATTTCATTGACTACTATTCTCAATTTGTAGATTATGTACATAGAAACATTTTATCCCACAACAATGTAATTAATATTAGTTACCTCTAATATATCCTTTTTATTACACACAAAGGACCCTTGGCTCGGAATAATTCATCGACTCCAAGTGAAAGTTGGTTCGGAATGATCCATCGACCCCAACTATCTACAAATATAAATATATACACATATTCTGGTTCGGGACTCTTTCATCGCGGTACCAGTTCAAAGTTTGGTTCGGCATTAACATCGACCCCAAATATATAATAACTTTATGTTAGTTCGGAATGTCACATCGACCCTAGCATAATTTGTTTAGGTAATATTCTCTTAACCCAAACCTATTTATATAGATATAGTAGGTACACACTCGACCTAATCAATCATACCCGTACGTAATATATTTTACTTATATTCTCCGTACTTATTAATTACAATTTCTCTCACTAATGTATTTATTCAAGCATTCGCGTAACTCTAAGGGCCCTAGTTACCCCTCCCTTAATTCAGTATTTAAGTTAATTTTAACCTACTGGTATTTTCTTTCCGGAATTAAGTCTCACTCTTTCCGTAATTAAATTAACCATCTCAACCCACGGCTAAGTCAATCGTTCTTTCGTCATTCCATTTCTCCAACATTCCTACTCAATCATTAGTGGAGGAACCTAATGGTACACCTACTGGTAATTTCAAAGTCCCCTCATAAGAAAAATATCATTTCTAAGGTTCCCATTAAGCAACGGCAATTAAAGAAATTTATACACAAATTCTCTATAGTTCAGACAGGGTCGATCGATCGAAAGAAAATGGTCGATCGATCGACATTCAAGGGTCGATAGATCGATCAAGCAGTGACAAACCCAGTTCATCTTCTTCCTACGGGTTTCACCATTTTTACATCTCTAACTTTCATGATAAGCCATCATATTCACAACCAACAATTTCTAATCATTCCTACATGTTCTGGGATGATTACTAACGATTTAAAACAACAAAATCATTACAAATCTTGGCCAAATTCACTGAAAATCTCTCTAATATTCAAGAACCCTAAAAATGCATTCTTTATATTTTTCTTCCAAATTCCAGATTTTCTTACGAATTTCTCATCAAGCTTTCTATGATATAAACATACTTGGTAATTCCAAAAACGTCCTACATACAAATCCTTATCAATCATGGATTATTATCAATTGTTTGTTCCCAAGAATATCATAAAATCATGTTCTTCCTAAGGCTTAATCATGGGTATTATAACTCAATTATTTTGCAAATAACCACTTGCCTTATGATTTGTAGGGTCTGATTTCGTGGTTGTTGATGATGATTGATGATATTGATACTTCAATCCTCCTTCCCAACAATCTTTGTGGTGAAATCTTCCTAAGATGATCCCTCCTTCCTTCTTTTGCCTTAGGAATTTGTCTCTCTCTCTCTCTTCTCTAATGGATATGGTGTAACTCTATTTGCCTAACCCTAGCCACCACTCTTATAATCAGATTTAGGGCTTCAAAATTCGTAGGTCTTCTTTCCCATAATTGTAAAGAGACCAAAATGCCCCCGAATGGTCCTGGTTTAGCCCAAAAATGACCCGGAACTCAACTAGTACCCCCGGGTACACTATTTTGACTAATTCGACCCTTTCGGAATCAACCGTGGACTCTAAATTATCATTTGAGTCTCGTAAATATTTTTTTCTACTCTCATCCTTAATTGTCGAGATACTTCCGGTACGTCCATATAGTCACTAGACCGTACATATCAACATTGAAATTTA
Source organism: Sambucus nigra (assembly GCA_949130495.1). NCBI lineage: Eukaryota > Viridiplantae > Streptophyta > Magnoliopsida > Dipsacales > Adoxaceae > Sambucus > Sambucus nigra. The sequence goes on along the minus strand of OX422207.1, from coordinate 389,331,616 downwards.
CTACTCACCTTTAGTAATTTTTTTATAACACATATTCATCTTTATTAACATAATATCTATTTAAATTACTCTACTCACGTAATTTAAATAAAACGTATTTGATCACATTAAATTACTCTACTCACGTAATTTAATTAAAGCGTATTTCATCCCATTAAATTACTCTACTTATGTAATTTAAAATTTTAGCAGAATTACGGGGTATTACATAATAATGATAAATAGTTTAGAAATTCATACAAATAGTGAATTATTAGATGGTATCAAAAAGAGATTTAAAGACATATATAAAGGCTAAAAATGATCTTAATATGATAAAAGTTTCATTTTATTGCATTAAATAATGAACAAAACATTCAACTAGTAGAAGAATAAAAGGAGATGGATGTCACACAAAAATCACCATAAAAAATATTAAGCTAAATGTGGATATTTACTACCCTAGTTTTTTTACCTAAAGCTTAATGTGTAATAAAATATATGTAACTAAATAAAAAAATTACTAAAGAAAGTTAGATAATTAAACAAGACATTAGGTGTTTGGTGTATAATAAAAAGTTGCATTTTAATTTAAAAATCAAACTTTTTCGACTCAACTCAAAGCATATCATAACTTTGTTAATATAGTGTTTACTAAAGCAAAATTGCCACTAGGTCCTCCTATATAGAAGAAACAAAATACATAATACCAATAAAAAAAAGGGAGCTGCTATAAGCGCTCCAAAACTTCTGGCTCCACTCCATTTTGATTTTCAATTTTTGAAAATGACAAATAAACCCTTATCTCATTATTTATCATTTATTCCTTCTCTCTCTTTAAATAAGTGATTTTCCTTTATACCAAAAATAAGTTTACTCATTTTTATTTTTAAATAATAGTTTTAATAAAAAATTCTTTAGATAACTTTTATTTTTAAATAATAGTTTTACTAAAAAAATCTTTTAGATAACTTTTAGTTTTAATAATAAATAATACTAACATTTCGTATTGTACTTATGTACTTGTGTCGTAAAAAAAGATTTCGTATTGTAAAAAAAAGAAATCTTTTTTTTACGAAATACAAATATGCTTAAGTAAAAGCGATTAAACATGATTTTTTTTCCAAACACAAACAATAATTTTTTTACCAAATACAAACACAATTAAAATGCGACACTATACGAAATCTTTTTTTAATCAATATGACCAAGTAAAAGCGATACAATTAACAGAATGAGAGTGTATTGCAAATTTTTAAAAAAGTGGAGGTACATTGCAAAACAGGTCACAAAAGCGAAGGAAAAACTCAAAATAACCCATCGTAAAAATAAAGTGAATTAAACTCACTTTAGTGCTTACTTCTTTTTTTTTACCAAATATGAATACGATCCAGTTAAAATGCGACACAACACGAAATCTTATTTTTTATCTAACAAAAACACAACTCAAATAAAAGTGACACGACACGAAATTTTGTTTTTTTATCATTAACGAACACAAAATATTTTTTTAACCTAACACGAACACAATCTAAGTCAAAGAGACACGAAATGACACGTAATATTATTTTAATTTATTTACAAAAACGGAAACACGACTGAATAAAAATGCAATACGATACGAAATATTTTTTTACAAAACACAAATATGGCCAAGTAAAAGCGATACAATAAGATTTTTTTTTCCAAACACAAATAATATTTTTTTTACCAAATACAAACATAGTTAAAATGCAACACAATACGAAATCTTTTTTTTATCAATATGGCCAAGTAAAAGCAACACAATATATTTTGTATTTGTGCTCGGTAAAATAAATTGTGTTTGCATTTGGTAAAAAATTATTTGTGTTTGAAAAAAAAATCATGTTCTGTCACTTTTAGTTCGCCATATTTGTGTTTCGTAAAAAAAAAGATTCCGTATTGTGTCGCATTTTAATTTGGTCGCGTTCATGTTAGATAAAAAAAAAAATAAGATTTCGTGTCATGTCCCGTTCTTGAATCAAGTCATGTCGTGATATATTTGCATGTGTTCTTGTTGAGTTAACAAAAAATATTTTTCTTTTAGTTGCGTTTTAAAACAGAAACACGATCAAATTAAAATCCCACACAATACAACCAAATTAAAATCCCACACAATACGATCAAATCTTTTTTTATTCAGTCGTGTTTCTGTTTTTGTAAATAAATTAAAATAATATTTCGTGTCATGTCGTGTTTCTGCTTTTTTTATTTTTTGAGATTCTTTTTTACTTTTGTCGTTTTTAATTTGTTGGGATCATTTGTTCATATTTTTTTTTTACTTTTACTGTTTTTTTATACTTTGTGGAAATATTTAATTTTATAAATTATTTTTGAAATATTTTTATTCAAATGTTGATATTTATGCAGATTTTTAGTAATATTTGTAAAAAAAATAATGGTTGAATTAGAGAGGAGATGAAGGTTTGAATTTTACTTGAAGAGCATTAGAGATATAAGGGTAGATTTGTAACTATACAAATTTTTGGAGTGTGAGAAGAAAAGGGTGGAGTGCTAATAGCTCCACCCATAAAAAAATCAAAACAAAAATCCTAAATATTACAATTTCAACAAAAATTAAGTTTATCCACTAAGTATCACCATATACTCCTAACAGTATTATGAAGACAAAAAAATAGGGATGGAAGTTCAAAGTGTTTAACAAATACTTACCACATTGAACTAATTCGTTTGTAGCAAATTAATAGAGTTGAACTCTGATGGAAATTGCAATAGACTTAAAATTGAAGAGAAACAAAAAACACAAACAAAGTTGACAAATAAAAAAAATTAACCCCAAGATACACAATGAGTAAAACCAAATTATATGCAACTTAATTAACCCTTCCATGTATATTAAAGTTCTAATGGCCTCTTACATAAGCCTTAACATATACAACCATATTCAATAATTCATCAAAATATTAAATTTAGTAACATAGTAACTCAATTGTTCGAAAGTGTAAAAGAAATTTATGACAGGCAATTTCTTTATCGCCTATGGATGAAGAGATGGATAATTAATGAAGTACAAAATAATGTCATAATAAATAAATAAAGATATAACAAAAATGAAATTAAAATATAATACAATCATAAAGTAATTTTAAATTATAAGGGTAATACATAAATTAGGAAAAAAATCAAAAATATGTGGATTTAAAGTGAATAAAAATGACTCTTCATCAAATATAATATTTATTCTTGCATTACTTAAACATCAATACGATCAAACTCAAAAAATCATAAAAATGGATACAACTCGATTTACAAAAACTGTAATATGGCTAATTACATTAGACTTTAACATCATTAATTTAGAACATAAAATTCAATAATTCCTATAAATGAATTAATATATGAAATATTATGAAATCAACAAAAGCAATCATCTAAATAGGCTCTAAACACCTTGCCCAACAACTAGTGCAAAAAATCATAAAGATTGTGTTTATTATGTGAAAACCCACTTATGTTTGGAATTAAAATAAAGAATAATGATATGAGTATAAAAATCTCCCCCAAAATCTTCCCCAAATCTGATGTGAATTCCACTCACTCTCTCACCTGCCTATTAAGTATTTCCTTGTGTTATGGGGTCCCGTCAGAACACCATATTAATTGCTTTTTGGGGGAGTTTGGAAAAATTATTTGGGACTCATAAAATAAAACAAACATGTTAAAGTTCTTCGCTCGATATGTATAATAAATACCTAAAAATAAAAACCTTAAAACTGGGCGCAGCATTATTGCCACCACCATAACTGGTATGGAGGAAATGAGTGTCTCACTCTCTCTCTCTCTCTCTCCCTCTCCATTGTGAAATATGCTCACCAACTTTTTCTTACATGTTGAAAGTGGAAAAAAATTATCACGTATCAAGGTAGCCGTTGTCATGTTTTGAAGGGTGAACTATTTGGATACTCATCACAACATTAACATTGACACACATATTTATTTTTTATTACCCAAATAAGTAAAAGGCTCATTCAACAACTTTATGAATTATTTTCCTTATAATGTATACTTTTATAAGAAATCGATTGTTGATGTAAAAAATTAGATTACTCTAATTATTCAATCACAAATAAATAAATGAGACAAAGAATTTTAAAGTGGTTCAGCCTTATAAGAATCGCCTACGTCCATTGTTGTTTTATTTCTGAGTGTTTGGGAATTCACGATTATAAGTTCTATCAAGAAATTCCCTTATGAATTCGAAGTCTAGATCCGGATCCAGGTCTCCTTACAATGAGGATTGTACAATGTATTTATAGCCCTGAGGCTGTAATGTGAAAGGGCAATACATTAAATGATATACATATGAAAGGGTAATACATTTAATGCCCTCTTTGCGTGTGCGTCCAAATGATAAGCATTTAATGAGCAGTTAAACTGTTGGTATCCTGCTTCGAGGTGCAGCTCGGACCGCCTGAGCTTCTCGGTACTCAAGAGTTCCTCGGAGAGGCATTATTCCTCAGAGCTTGTGAGTTCCTCGGGGAACTAGTCTTCCTCGTTGTAGCCTTGTTCCTCGGAGCGCGTGGGTTCCTCGGAAGTGTTTGTTGTTGTCATGTAGATAGCCACGTGTCTTCATATGATTGGTCCATGTCAGCAGATTAAATTTGGTATCAACAGAAGCCCCCAATGTTTCATAGTTCGAAATTTGAGGAGTATGGAACATTCTTTCTCGGAATATTGTAGCTTTAAATAGTTTTCCTGATTTTTAGGAGCGTTTCCCTTGTATTTATTTCTCCTTCCCAATTCATAGAATCATGCTTTTTTAGATTTTTCTGTGTGCTTCGATTCCCGTGTCACTTTTCATCTTTTTAGCCGTTGTTGTCCTCTTTGATTCCCGCGCTAATTTTCATCTTTTTAGCCGCCGATAACGTAATCATCCTTTTTTGTAATCATTACTTCACCATTTCCCAAGGCAAGGTATTTAAACTTCGCAGACGCTCCCATCGTCTTCTACCTTTCAAATTTTTATCTTCGAGTTTTACGTCGTCTCTTCCTACTCTCTTGTGCGTTCATCTTTTCCGTCGTTCGTTGTCAACAGCTCTACTCTTTTTCTGTAAGATCTTCTTCTTTCTTCTTCATTTCTTTTATTCATCATCAAGGTTTACTCTGTTGAGTCTCTTAAAAAATTTCGCTCTGATTTTTCCATTCCCTCTTGGGTTGTCTTGGAAGAGCTTTCTGAGCCTTCTGATTATTTCAATTTGGCTGAGGGACATTGGTTCCCCAGTCTTTTTATTGCTGAGTGTGGATTTTCTTTTCCACCAAATCCCTTGTGTCTGGAATTCTGTCATTATTTTGATGTCGTTCCTGCGAGAATAGCCCCCAACACATGGAGAATAGTTAATGGGGTGCATAAATTAAATCAAGTCCATGGAACTCGCATAGGAATTCCAGAAATCATGTACTGCTATAGATGGGCAGTTAATGATAATATTTTTTATTTAAAAACTAGATTTTTAAATAGAGCCTTAGTAGTCAATCTCCCTGATGCCAATAGGGATTATTTTGAACATGGGATTGTCATAAAAAATTGGCAACACCCTCCATTAGCTGGAGATGAAGTTTATCAGGGTCCCAGATACCCTCCTTATGGCAATGGGATAGGTTATTTTTATTTTATTTTATTTATTTTGAAATCATGTTTCTTTTGTATTTGATAAAATGCGCCACTGATGACAATGTTTATTTATTTGCAGTTGATAGCAAGAGAAGGTGCCCAAAAGATGCAGATGTCAATATAAGGCATTTGAAACTTATCTGGAGTCTGCATCAAAGTGTTGCCAATGAGCACATTAGGTCGGCCTCGTATCTGCTCCAGTACAAGAGCTACACCACTTCTTTCACTGCTCGTCCAGTGATCAGTGAATCAGAGCCAGTACCAGCTTCCACAAGCTCATCGCCTGAATCCCATATTCCTTTAAGTGAAAGGATGAACAAGAGAAGACCTCCTTCCCTGTTTGAGAAAACTGCCTCCGGTTCTGGGGAGGTAAAAAGGAGTAGGATTGATGTCCCAAGGGAGGGGACGAAGAAGACTGATGCAGTTCCTCCAGCTGCTCCTGTTAAATTTGTCGAGAAGCTCGCAGTGGCTCCGAGCAGGTATGTTGCTCCTGGAGAGGTGATTGTGATATCACCGACTAAGGGTTCTTCCTTGGTTGAATCTGTACCTGTTCCCCTGAGGAGGCTGAAGAAAAGCTCCTCGAATCAATTTGGCTCAGCCCCCAGTTACTGGAACTGGGGTTCCAACTTTTATTCCCCCGAGCTCTGCCATGAGCTCGGTAAAATCCTCGATCATTCCTGAGGTACAAGGTACTGAAGAGAACCTTACTCGGGACATGGTCACTTCACTGGCTGCTCGTCACCTTGCTTCTGTAAGTCTTCTTACTTTCAATTTTTTATATTTCCTTTGTCATTTCTGTTTCTAACTTGCTTTCTTTTCCTGTTCACAGTTGACGAGCTGCTTCAATATAATCCTGAAGAAGGATGAAGCGATTAAGGCTTCTTGCTCCTCGTCCAGTGTGGAGGGAGCTCTGGAAGAAGCTACCAAGTCTCTGGCAGATTCTCGCCAGAAATATGCTGATGACAAAGCTGTTTGGGAGAAGAAGCTTTCCTCTTCCGAGCAAGAAAAAGCTCGGGTTGTTGATGCCTCCAAAGAGTTGGAGAAGAGAATAAATGCCTTGTAGAAGGCCAATAAGGAGCTTGAAGAGAAGCTCAAAACTGCAGTAGAGTTTGAAGATAAACTCAAGGCTGCCGAGGATGAGTTGGTTCAACTTCGGGAAGTAGGTCGACAAAAGGAGGAAGCTGAGAAAAAATTGAAAGTTACTGATGACTTGCTGTCCGAAAAACTTACCTTGGAGAAGACCAAGAGGAAGATGGCTGTGAAGAAGTCCTTCAGCTCTGGTTAGGACAAGGGGTGGAACAAAGGCTTGGATACCATGGTGTCGCAAGTGGACTATGGCAGTCTTAAGTACTTTAGGGACGGATGGGTTGCTTCCCTTCAGGAGATGAAGGTCGACGAGTCTTCCGAGCTCTTCCAAAGACATATCCCTGGTCCCCCTCCAACTCCAGAAGAGTTAAAGAGGACGAAGTTACCTCTGAAGAATCTTTAATGGTGATGGGAGATCATGCCCTAGCCATCCAGCCTACTGCCGAGGAAAATCAACAAATCATTTCTTCCTCCGAGAAACTGCCTATTCTCCCCGAACAACTATCCCTTCCTTCCGAGAAACCTACCTCTTCATCCCAACCTCCTGAGAAGGTTTTGGGAGATAAGGAAAAGGTGTAGTGTTGTTCGGTTTTTTATTTATTTTGTTTCTCTTTATCAAATGTAACCCAGAAGATGTAACTCTGAACTATGATCTAATAAAACTCGAACTTTTTTGTATCCTGTTGTCTATCTTTCATTCATACTCTGCTTATTCTTCTTATTGATGATTGCTCTTCTTCATCTGCTAGTTTCTGGCTAGGATGGAACTGCTATCTGCCCATGATACAAAGTTATTGCGATAATGTAATGAGTACTTTAAGGCTGGTTACACAGACCTGAGTGCTGCACAAGTTATCGACATACTTGGTCATGATGCCTCAGAACAAGCAGTGGAAGTATATCAATATCTGAAGTGTATTCTTGATAGGGTTGTAGCCAATAACGTTGCCTATTACGAAATGATTGAGGATCTTCAAAGCACTCTCGAGGACCTTCAGATTCAATACAAAGAATCCACTGCTTTGTTGCATGAGGGGTACGTGAAGAAATACCAGCAGATCATTGCCGACAAGGGCTAAGAGAAGCTTTTTGCTGGGTACGATGTAAGGGAGAGAACCTTGAGAGGTGAGGTCGAAGAATGCAGGCAGATTGCTGAGTTGCTGGAAAAGGAAAACAACAACCTGCAGAAGGAGCTGTCACAATTGAAGTCTGCAGCTTCCACTTCTAGTGCCTCGATCCCAGTGACTGATGAGGGATTTTAGTTCTTGGAGGTTGAGAACGCCAAGTTGAGGGACGAGTTGGAGACTTTGAGGAGCTCTGGCACTTCTTCATCTTCTCGTGGTCGAGGAAGAGCTCCTCGGGGACGAGCAAGAGCAGCTCGAGATCTTATCGAGGAACAGAGGACTCAATCTACCTTAGAGAACCAGGCTTTCCAATTAATGGCGAAGAACCAGGCGTTGTCTGATATGTCAAAGAAGATTAGGGATCTGGAAAAACAGCTCTCTGCGCAGAAGTCAGTCTTGGAGAATAAGGAGCTTTTCATCAAGAATCTCCACGAGCAGCTAGAAAAGCTAACATATCAATTCCACAAACAGCCCAGGGAGTTCTGGATGGCTGGATACAACGAAGCACTATTCCACTTAGATGATCGTATCCAGAATGCCAGCAATGAGGTCTACAAGCAAGGCTGGCTGAATACCTTATGTGTACTGAAGCTCGAACAAGGTCATTATCTGTGGGACTACCATGATCCCGGGTTGCTCGACTTGCCTGTGCCACCATACAATTTGGACATGAATTGGATCCCTGCTCGGGCCATTCCTCGGAGCTTAATTTCAAAGTATCTCGGTGACTACAATCTACATTCTCAAATCGAGGTATCTCGTCCCGAGCATCTCCTAGATCGACCATCCGTGATGAATGTCAGGATGTTGAAGGATCTCAATTTTATCAATTATCCTCTGTCTTTAAATGATCCGCCTGCTGGCGAGGAACCTGTGTCAAAAGCAGAGGGGAAGAGACTAGTAGAATAGGAATTTTTGATGTAATAGTTAGTATACATGTCAATGTAACTGTAATTTCATTATCAATGTAATTTATTTCGAATTCAATGAAAGACTTTCATTTTTGTTTGAAAATCTTGATTGCTATTGTCTTGTAGTTATCAAACACTTTATATTTATGCATATCTGTTTAAAAAAAATAACAGTATTGTGTTGTTTGTCGACCAACTCAGTAATAATTAAAAAGTTATAAGTATCAATACTTTTGCTCGATCACTTAATAATAAAGTAATGAGTATAAAAATGTTGTTTAAAATGTTTCCAACCAACCAAGGTTGTTAGACTCTTCATGTCGACCAACTACAGTTAGTGGGTTTTTATCCTCGACCAGCTATGGTTAGTCTTTTTGAAATAATTTTACCCATAAAATGTTTTCGACCAACCAAAATCGATAAATTTTTCTTGTCGATTAACTACAGATGGTGGGTTTTTATCTTCGACCAGCCATAGTTAGTAGACTTTTCTCTTAAATGTTTCCGACCAACTAAGGTCGGTAAATTTTCTTTGTCGACCAACTACAGTTGGTGGGTTTTTATCCCCGACCAGCCATAGTTAGCAACTTTTGCACTTTCTGGAATAATCTTACCTCCCGACCAACATAAGTTGGCATTTGCGAGAATATTTTGTTTCCTAGCCAAACAGGTTGGCATTTTTAGGAATATTTCGTTTCCTAGCCAAACAGGTTGGCATTTTTAGGAATATTTTATTTCCTAGCCAAACAGGTTGGCATTTTTAGGAATATTTCGTTTCCTAACCAACCGAAGTTGGCATTTTTAGGAATATTTCGTTTCCTAACCAACCGAAGTTGGCATTTTTAGGAATATTTTATTTCCTAACCAACCGAGGTTGGCATTTTTAGGAATATTTTGCTGGTGAGCAGTCTGAGCTTTGCCGAGTTTTGCTGAGTAGTGTGTAACACTAGTATTCCCCAAAAAATTCTCAATAAAAGGAGAGACTTTAGCAGAATATCTTCATTTTATTCATACTGATGGAACTGTGTTACATATACAATACTGATAATACTTGTGTAGGTGCTCTGCATTCCATGCATTCTTAAACTCCTCGCCTTCTAAAGTTGCTATTCGGTAAGTTCCTGGTAGAACAACTTCTGTAACTCGGTATGGTCCATGCCAGTTTGCTTCTAGCTTATTGTGCTTTTGAAATACTTTCTTCAGCACATAGTCTCCTTCCTTCAGGTCGCACTTCTTCACCCTTTTGTTGTAGAACAAAGTTGTTCGCTGCTGGTAAGCAGCATTTGTGATGGCTGCTTCTTCTCTAACTTCCTCGAGCATGTCTAAATCCAATCTTCTCATTAAGTCGCTGACAGGGGAATTAAAATTTAGTACCCTATGTGTTGGGAGGCCCAATTCGGCAGGTATAACGGCTTCAGTTCCAAACGCCAGCATATATGGTGTTTCTCCAGTTGCTACTCGGGGAGTAGTTCGGTAAGCCCAAAGTACCGATTGTAGCTCGTTGATCCAATTCGATTTTGCATCATCCAGTCTTTTCTTCAATCCATTTAGTAGCATTCTGTTTGTCACTTCAGTTTGTTTATTACTTTGAGGATGGCCTGGTGCTGAGTGGACCTTCAAAATGTTTGACTGATGACAATAGGCGACAAACTCCTCATTATCAAATTGTGTTCCATGGTCTATGATGAAGGCATGAGGTAGACCATATCGATAAATGATGTTCTTCTAAAAAAATTGGTACACCTTTTCGTACGTCATGTCAATGAGTGGCTCAGCTTCTACCCATTTAGTAAAATAATCCACTGCGACGACGAGGTACTTGAACCTTCCTCGGGTCATTGGCAGTGTCCTAACCAAGTCAATTCCCCACATGGAAAATGGCCAAGGGGAAGTTATGGGTGTCAACAATGCTTGTGGAGTTCTTCAGATGGATGAAAATCGCTGGCACTTGTCACACTTCTTGGCGTAGGCTATGCAATCAGCCCTCATCGTTGGCTAGTAGTATCCTTGTGTCATTACCCTTTGTAAAAGCGTTCGACCTGCTACATGTGCTCCACAAGACCCTTCGTGGATCTCCTCAATTAATTCTCTCACCTCGGAGGGGTGTACACATCTCTAAAAACCTTCCATAATTCCTCGTCTATATAAAACACCATTAGTTAATACATACCGAGCAGCTTTAAACTTTAATTTTTGGCAGCGAGATTGTCAATTGGCAATTCTCCCTCCTCGATATACGCCCTGATGGAATCCATCCAAGATGGTCCTAAATCAAGGGTGATAAAGTTCATCGTCAGATCTTCATCTATGCTCCGACCAGCTAACATTTCAATTGGGATTGTTCGCCGTAGCTCGGTGTGAGTAGCTGATGCTAGTCGAGCTAGGGCGTCTGCTCTCGCATTCTCCATTCTTGGTATTCTAACCAGCTGAATAGCGACAAATTCTGACACCAGCTCTTTTTCCTTTGCATGATATCTGATCATTAATTCTCCTCTAACTGCATATACTCCCATCATTTGGTTTATGATCAATTGAGAATCACTAAAAACAATGACCTGTTGCGCCTCCATAATTTTTGCTAAACTAAGTCCTGCAATCATGGCCTCATACTTAGCCTCATTATTGGAAGCTTTGAATTGGAAACGCAAGGCATATTCCATATCGACCTCATCCGGAGTGCTCAAAACTATCCCCGCGTCGCATCCTGCAGTGCAGGATGAGCCATCTACATATAGTCTCCATATAGGTAACTCGTCTTCGAAATTCTGATCAGTTAGAGTTCCTCGGTGAAATATTTGCTGCTTCCTTTCCTCCTCGGATTTTTCTTGCTCTTCGTCGATCATTTTTTCTTTCCCTTTTACCAACCGGAGTTGGTCTGAGCCCGAAGTCAATGATCTTGTAACATCCACTTGCCCTTTTACCAACCGGAGTTGGTCTGAGCTAGTGTTTGTTGATCCTGTAACATCCACAAGTTGATCAGCGAGAAACTCTTATTTCTCATCCGGAGTCATCACAACTATCTTTGCGTCACATCCTGTAACATCCACACACCCTTTTACCAATCGGAATTGGTCTGAGCCTGCGTTTGTTGATCCTGTAACATCCACAGGTTGATCAGCGAGCAACTTTTGTTTCTCGTCCGGAGTCATCACAACTATCTCTGTGTCATATCCTGTAACATCCACACGCCCCTTTACCAATCGAAATTGGTCTGAGCCTGTTTTTGTTGATCCTGTAACATCCACAGGTTGATCAGCGATCAACTTTTGTTCCTCGGAGATATCAGGATAGGTGAACTCTGCTATAAAATCTGCTACAGCTTGCCCTTTAAGCGATGATCTGGGTTCATAGACTATATCATATTCACCAAGCTCTATTGCCCAGTACATCAATCTTCCTGATTTTTCTGGCTTATGCAGGGCTTGCCTCAATGGCATATCAGTATTTACTACTATAGTATGAGCCTGGAAGTATGGCCTAATTCTCTTACTTGCCTCAATAAGCGCCAGTACTAACTTTTCCAGCCTTGGATATCTGATCTCTGCTCCTCGGAAGGCCTTACTTGTGTAGTAAATTGGTTTTTGCACTCCATTCTCTACTCTGATCAACGCCAAGCTAACTGCATTCTCGGACACTGCAAGGTACAAGTACAACTTTTCTCCCATCATTGTCCTGGACAACAGTGGAGGTGCTCCCAAGTATCTCTTCAATTATTGAAAAGCCTTCTCGCATTCATCATTCCACTCAAAAGTCTTTCTGAGTATCTTAAAAAATGGGAGACATCTATCAGTTGCTCGTGACACAAATCTGTTGAGTGCCGCTACTCGTCCTGTGAGACTCTGTACTTCCTTCTTCGTCGTTGGAGATCGCAGCCCTAATAGAGCTTTGATCTTTTCAGGATTTGCTTCAATGCCTCGCTGATTGACAATGTACCCGAGAAACATGCCTTCTCGTACTCCAAAGATGCACTTCGTCGGGTTCAGCTTCATTTGATATTTATCTAGTTGATCAAAAGTCTGACTTAAGTCAACTAGATTATCGGCAGCTTTCTTATTTTTCATCAGCATATCGTCAACATAAACTTCCATATTGTCACTGATTTGTTCAGCAAAGACTTTGTTCGCCAGCCTCTGATATGTCGCACCTGCATTTTTCAAACCAAAAGGCATAACATTATAATAATAAGTTCCCCTAGGGGTAGTGAAAGAAGTACTCTCCCTGTCTTCAGGTTTCATTTTAATTTGATTGTAGTCAGAATAAGCATCCATGAAGCTCAGCAACTCGTGTCCCGAGGTAGCATCCACCAGTTGATCAATTCGGGGCAGTGGAAAGTGATCCTTTGGGCATGCTTTGTTGAGGTCGGTGAAGTCTACACACATCCTCCACTTGTTGTTCTTCTTCTTCTTTACCATCACTACATTAGATAACCAATCTGGATATTTAACATCTTTAATGAAACAAGCTTTCTGGAGCTTCTCGACTTCCTCCTCTATGGCTTGATTCTTCTCGGGACTAAATACTCTTCTTCTCTGCTTCACAAGCTTGATCTCCTTATTCACATTGAGCTCGCGACATAAGAAGTTTGGGTCTATCCCAGGCATATCTTCATGACTCCACGCAAAAGTTTGTTTTCTGCTTTTAAGGAAAATTATTAATTCTTGTTTTAATGAGGCTTCCAACGACGAACCTATTTGAGTAGTTCGCTCAGGGTGCTCGTCGTCCTGAACGATGTTTTCAGTAGTTTTTATCACTTGACCCTTCACGAGTTGCGACTCATCTCGAGGATCCAATGTTTTAATTTCTGCACCTTCATCCACTTGATAGGTAGTAGTCTTTTTCTTTGATTCTTCCAGTTCTTCTTGCTCGGCGGATGAATAATATCATTCCTGAGCTACTTTCTGATCACCTTTCACAACTCCTACTCCAAAGTTTGTGGGAAATTTTAGGCACTGATGCACTGTAGATGGTACAGCCTCGAACTTCTTCAATCTTACTCTTCCCATGATGATATTGTACGATGATTGGACATTCTTATCCATTATGAAGAAACGTATTCTTTATATCCAACAAGCAAGCCACGTACCAATGAATATATCCAACTTGATCGTCCCAAGTGGAAATACATTCTCGCCAGCAAAACCAATGAGGGGTCTATGGTAAGGTTCCATTTGATATAGCTTTAGATTTAAACTATCGAAGCACGAGTAAAACATAATGTCTGCCGAGCTACCATTGTCGACCAGTACTCTTGAAATCATGACTTCCTTCATTCTCATTTTGATCACCATCGGGTCATCATGAGGATATAAAACACCTGCAAGGTCATTTTTTGAAAAACCGATAACCAATTTCTCCTTGTTCACCTTTCTCGGGCGATCTTCCTCAGCTAGATTTATTCGCTGAATGTACGAGCAAGCTTGAGCCTCACCGAGGTAAGCTTTTCTTTCTGCAGTAAGGTCTCCTCCTCCTGCATCTCCTCTTGTAATAACATTACAATCAAATGATCCAAAGCATATTGAAAATACCTCTCGTTCTGGCTGCCTTGGTTTCTTGGGAAGATCGGGGTCATCCTCTGGATCAACTTCATGGTTTCTCTTCTTGTTCTCCTCTGCTCGACGAGGAGATCTAGACCTCTCTCTAGTTCGGTCGTTGTTTCTTCTTTCGCCTCCCCGATCAACATACTTTGCTAGCTTTCCTCGTCGGATGAGTGTTTCAATTTCATTCTGAAGAGCTATGCAATTTTTGGTCATATGGCCATGATCCTTATGGAACTCGTAATATTTTTCCTTATTCCTCGTGTCTGGGTCTGCCTTCATTTTCTTTGGCCAGTTTAACTCCTCGCTGTTCTTAATTTCTTCCAGGACATGGTTGATATTTACCTTCAAAGGTGTGTAATTATCAAATTTCCTCAAGACCTCCCATGACGACATATTTTTGGATTGTTTGTCAGCACCATTGTTCTTATGTTCTTTCTTCTTAGTTTTATCACCTTCCACCTTGGTTTCTTTGGCGTCCATATTCTTCTTCGCAGACATAGCCTCCTCGGCATTTATAATCTTGGACGCTTTTCCCATCAAGTCTGACATGGTTCGAGGTGGATCTTTGGCCAAAGTGTAGAACAACTTATTTGGCAGTAGTCCACTCATCAAAGCGGTAATCGCTGTCTTCTCCTCATAATCAATGACTTCGAGTTTTTTGTTATTAAAACGAGTTATATAATCTCTGGTACTCTCACCAGCTTTTTGTCTAACACTTAACAAATGTGCTACTCGTTTCACTGGATTTGCTCCAAAGCAGAAATTCCCAATGAATAGCTCGGCCAGTTGAAGAGAAGTTGAAATCTTACCCCGAGGAAGACTATTATACCATATTTGAGCAGATCTGGTAAGTGTTCCCAAAAATGCTCTGCATCTCATCTCATCTGGGACAACATAGATGTCGGTTGCAGCTTGATATTATTCTATATGAAGGATAGGGGCAGTCTTTCCATCATACTCTGGAATCACAACAGGTGCTTTGAACTTTGATGGTGTTGGAAAATCAACAATATACTGGAAAAAGGCGTTCCTCGAACAAAGGTTCGTTGTAGAGGATTCTTGGCCTTAGCCATTTCCCCTAATCTATCCTCCAGCCTCTGAATAGATCCTTTCCATGAATCATTTTATTCCTCGGGCCTATTGGTTCGAGCAACTGATCGCGTTGAAGTGGCTTCCTGAGATTTATCTTGACGAGTAGCTGGTCGGTCGTAGGATCTATCTTGACGAGCAGCTGGTCGCGACTGGGCAGATCCTTCCCTTAAATCTGATGGTCGTCAAAAGCTCCTCGACGCTGCATTAAGAGGACTTTTGTTCCTCCTAGGGCCTAATCGGTTGAAAGGAGAAACTCTACTTAATCTTTCCAATGCGTTGGTCCTTTCTGGGGAGAGGGTGACACGTTGTTCAGTATCTGTGGCTCGCACCGACGAAGTTCGCCCAGATTGATAAGAGAAATCATCAGATTCCTCATTGCGATGTGAGTTAGTATGCCTAGTACGCGAAGAAGGCGCACAGATATTTCTTTGAATGCTTCGTGGCCCGGAATGGGCTGATGCACCGCCATGGAGGGTTTGGATGAGTTGTCGCATTGTTTCTTGCATGACGGTCTGGCCCTGAGCCAGATTTGCCATTATTCCAGTCAGATCTGGAATAATTGGTGGAGCAGATGGATTTGGAGGGGTTCCAGCGTTTCGATTGCTGGATTCAGGAATATTCGCCATTGGTAATGGATTATTTTTGATGAAAAACGATATTATCAGTCGTTTCCCACAAACGGCGCCAATCTGTTGATGTGAAAAATTAGATTACTCTAATTATTCAATCACAGATAAATAAATGAGACAAAGAATTTTAAAGTGGTTCATCCTTATAAGAATGGCCTACGTCCACTGTTGTTTTATTTCTGAGTGTTTGGGAATTCTCGATTATAAGTTCTATCAAGAAATTCCCTTCTGAATTCGAAGTCTAGATCCGGATCCAGGTCTCCTTATAATGAGGATTATACAATGTATTTATATCCCTGAGGCTGTAATGTGAAAGGGTAATACATTAAATGATATACATATGAAAGGATAATACATTTAATGCCCTCTTTGCGTGTGCGTCCAAATGATAAGCATTTAATGAGCAGTTAAACTGTTGGTATCCTGCTTCGAGGTGCAGCTCGGACCGCCTGAGTTGCTCGGACCGCCTAAGATTCTCGGTACTCAAGAATTCCTCGGAGGTTGTGAGTTCCTCGGGGAACTAGTCTTCCTCGTTGTAGCCTTGTTCCTCGGAGCTCGTGGGTTCTTCGGAAGTGTTTGTTGTTGCCATGTAGATAGCCACGTGTCTTCATATGATTGGTCCATGTCAGCAGATTAAATTTGGTATCAACATCGATAATATAATTTATTTTTTACGAATCTCATTTATTTCTTTATCCTAACTCATAAAGTCGCTCGCCCCACTAACTATCTACAAGTCTTCATCCTCAACAGATTTAGAAAATATAATTTTAAAATTAGAATGGAGGGTAAATGAATAAAGAACTTTGGGCAAATAAAAATATGGAATTATAAAGTTTATGTGAGGAACATTATCGATTTTATTTGGAGAGTTCATGCGAGGAACATGAGTCACGTAACAAATGTGGATTGAAGAGGTTATGGTGTGAAGTCATTGTTTATGATTATCTGCAATAATATTTTTGTGAATCCTCATAGAAATAATACAGATATCCATTTTATCTTATAGTAATTTGACCTCCATTACCATGTATATCTTCTTATCTCAATGAAACTGACATGAACTAACATTGGTAGGTCTGGAAATAAAATGAATTTCTGTTGATGGTTATCACTTTGTCCTAATTCTATTTCGTTATCATTATGCATGTATTTTTATGGATATACTAAATACAAAATGTCTATAAGTTTCCTATAGTGTTTGAGTCTTACCGTTAAAGGAGAATGAGGAAGCAATGAGATGGTTGGCTTTATAAGTATAGTGAGGGAGACTTAATATGATCATATGGAATATGAGTTATCCCTTTGTTCCTAACCTTTTTCTCCAGTGGTAATGGCGTTGGAGAGACAAGAAGAAGAGGTTGGTGGTGGTGTGGATGAGTTATGATATGAAAGAATAGGTGAGATTTAAGAGACAGAAAAAAGTACGTGCATGGGGAAGTGGGGTGTGAAGGAATTACGGTGGTGGAGAGAAATTTAAATGAAGTTTTAGTGGGTAAACATATGGCCAGTATCTTATGTGAGGGAGGTTTCTTTTTCCTAATTTAAAAAAAACGTTAAAATGGGTACCACCATTTATAACCGGTGAGACATGAGTTTCATTGATATTTTAAAAGTCAGACATGTTTATCATTTTTAAACATAAAAATTCAAGAAATTTAAATTTTAATGTTAGAATAATTCATAAGCATCCAACTACGTGCCGATATAATAAAACACACATACAAACACACACACCCAATGCCACACATACATACACATGTATAAGTATATAACACATCACAAATATAATGTACACACACGATACATCTTCTTATGCTTTCATTATTTTTTCTTTTCTTTCTTTTCTTCTTTTATTTTTTTTGTTCTTTCAGTTCTACTTCTTGTTTTTTATGTTGTTCTTATTTCATCATTTTTTTATCATTTCTCTTTTGTTTTCTTTTCCTATACAATAAATACAAACATAATTATCAAAAGAATAAAAATCAAAGCAGTAAATGAAAGAGAAATAAAAAAATAAAAATAAAAAAGAGAGAGAGAAATGAGATGCTCGACCATGGCCATAACCATGGTTAGAGCTTTGCAACACATGATAAGCCAATTTTTTTACTCTTCTACTTCTTCTTATTTATTCAACATACTATTATGGTATTTCTTAGAAAAAATTTGGAACTTTTGTGGAGTTTCAGAAAGGTGGAAGAGGAACCTTTATAAGATTTTTCCAAAGGTGAAAGGGGAGGGGTGCTTTCTTTTTATACCAAAAGGGAATCTTAGTGGTGGAGTAAGTATTAATTTTAATTTGACATATAAATTTCATTTGAACTTAATTGGAAATTTATCCTTTGAAATAATTCCAAATGACATTAAAAAACAATCCAACACTCATTACGAGTGTCAGACTGCATGAGAGTGAAACAAATGGAGGTCGAACCGTGTTCGGCCTATCTAACATATTTTGGTCCATCGAGGGATTAAAATATATCCTTAATAATTAAAATTAATTGGGTGTTCCATGCAATGATTTTAGGAAATGCAATTCAATAGCAGAAATTATTCGAGAGTGGAGTACAAAATGAGGTGTTTATAAGTTTGTTCTTAGAAAATATGGCTTTAGCTCTAGAAATAGTAAAAAAAACTTTTCAATTCCTATAATTATCTTGCAAAACGCTTTTTCCACGGCATGATAATTATATTCGGCTTAATTAATGCCACTACTGCAGCATTTGCAAAATTTATTTTCTTATTGAATTTTTAATATTGCACTCTAATGTCTATTATTTTATCCCATTTATAATATCAAGTCATATTCCTCATTTTACAATGTCAATGTTGGAATATTTTTACATTGTTCTTTTAATAATTTCACTAATGCAAAGGCAATAGAGTTCCATATCCAACATTCTTCCATTTTTAATTTCTTTTATAATGTTTTACAAAAATTTAAATGTTTTCTAAAATGCGATTTATATGTTAAACATCCTAGGAACCTTTCTTATTATTTTTATATATTGTTTTAGATAGATTTTTTTCTACTTTATTTAGAACATCTTTTTGCATTTTTATTGAATCCTCTTTTAATTTTAAGCCTAAGAATTCAATCACTTATTATGCATAATTGCACTTTATACTCCTAACAAAGTATCATCCTCTACATATATTAGTCACTAATCCAATATATATTTTATGTTGTTTAATGTCCTGGAAATATAATAATATCTATTCTATACACTAGATAAATATTACTAGGGATTTTAATTGTGCCATCCATTCTGCTTTGAAATATTTGTGGCACATTTTTTTAAATAAGTGGCATTACTATCCACTCACAGTGCCCTTGAGGAGCGTTGAACATTTTAGTAGGATATTATCTTCTTCTATTTTTGTTTGTCAATATTTACTTTTGCAGTCCATATTTAAAAAATAAGCGACATATTATGTTCTATTGAATATGAATTGTTTAGATGTAATAAAATATCTCTAAAATTTATTATTAGGATTTAATTTATTGTGATTAATTACCACATTATCTTTTCCTCATTTTCTTTAAAATGATTCCTAACTATAAAGTAAAATGAACTATTATGAGGACTTTAACTATAAAATGGTCTATAAAGTAAAATGATTCCTAAATATCTGTAAATTGGACTATTATGAGGACTCTAACTATCTCTATTTATTTATTTTTAATAATTTAACCTTAAAAAACTATATATCATCATATGTATGCACCATTTGTTTTGCTTTGATTAATTTTGTAATGCCTCAGCCTAGTTTTATGGGCTACCCGTAGTTAATCCGGTCCAACCCGAGCGTTAGGTGTGAAGTGCAATGAAACAACCTATATAATGTTGCTAGTCCGATTTTATTTTAATTAACATTTCACTTGTTTAGCATGTAAGTTTCAAAATAAACTACGTGAGGGACCCATGGAGAACACCCCAAAGTCGAAGCATAAAGAGTTACTTACGTAAACTAAAGATAGTACTTACCTTTATAACACTCTCAAAATATGAAACCTCTACCAACCTGCTGTAACAAAGTGAGGGTGTGAGCTGATACTCGGTGGAAAATATACAAATGTAGTATGGAATAGAACGACAGAAAGGAGACTCAAACATGTGATGTCAATGTGCACACACAACTACATAGTGTGTGTGTGTGTGTGTGTATATACTCAATGCATGAAGAAGTTTTACTTTCGAAAACCTTATTTATCCAGATTAATTTACCTTAATCTTATAAAAGACTTTATTTTTACTCATTTAGCATTTATCACTTTATTTAACAAACATGGTTCATCATTTGAAACCACTACATTTGATTTACCCGAAAACATTCCTTTAATGAAATCACCCTTTTTATTTTATCCAACTTACTTTAATATTTTCGTTGAAACTCACCCTTTAAACAAACGCAAACACTATGTTAGCAAATTCTTATTTAATCTTTGATAGCCTTTTACAATACATTCTTGTATTAATTATGGGCTTAACCACTTAGGTTGCTTAATCACCCATTTACCCACTTACTTTACCTTTTTCTTTACTTTATGAACATTAATCAATTACATGTTTATTGTCCGTTTTAACCTTTACCAGGACACTTATTAATTCATTCAAGTTAGTTTGTATTAACACATTTCACCACATAACCCATTTCTTGACATGTTTCTTATTTCTTTTATCTTTTCTCGGAATCTTCCAATTAAGCATACTTTAACGAGCTCCACACCGCTGGCTATGCATACCAATGCTCTAGCTAGTAGTTTTACGCTTTTCACCATAGGGCTCCGGGCCCTTCTTTCTTATCCCGGTGTCATCTGGGTTTCTTTTACTATGTTTTAATATTTTATAAATATCTACATTACCCCACTTTTTCTTTTTACCCGATCGAAGTCAGAACTCGAAGTTACACTTTGAAATTTTACCATTTCATGTCCTTTACACTTTGACCTTAATTTTATTTCAAAAATTATATTCATTTAGGACCACTTTGTGTAACACCTTTTCCAATATTTTTATGAAATAAAAATATTTTACTTTAAGTAAAGTTACTATTTTACCCATTTGTTTTCAAAATCACCTTTTACTCCATTTCCACAAGTGTTAATTTCTCACAAACATTATTAAGTTACCCATCCTAACTTCTTAAGTATTTTAATACCTTAACACTCTTTTTAACTTTTGGATTAATATTTTT
Organism: Sambucus nigra; assembly: GCA_949130495.1. NCBI lineage: Eukaryota > Viridiplantae > Streptophyta > Magnoliopsida > Dipsacales > Adoxaceae > Sambucus > Sambucus nigra. The sequence continues at coordinate 389,310,406 of OX422207.1, read as the reverse complement.
CTTAATTGGAAACACCTTTACTTTTTTTAATTCCTTTCAATTTCATAAGTGTTGATTCTTTACAACATTACTAAGTTATACACACTAACGTTTTCATGTTTACCCATTAAAACTTATTCAGTAATTTTATTAACAATTTTTCCAAACCACACATTTCTTTACTTTCTTTATTCAACAAATTAATTTATACTTAAGACTACTTTTATAAGAAAATGCCATTTTTTTATTTTACATCTAGTCTTACAACTTTGTACTTATCATATTTTTAACCCCTTTTTCACACACTAGAATTTTCACTTTTTATCATTCCATATTTAAACCCAACTAATTCTTCTTTAAACTTGTTTATACACTTAGTGACAAATTACTACAAATTTATATGCATGAGAAGATGGGTTTTAAACCTTAAATCCTATTAAGTGGTTTAAACATATTTTTCATTCTCGAATTTAATCATACTTGCAAAATAAATTTTTGATAAATAAAAGACATTTAATTTTTTCAAAATCACAAAATATCCATTTTTCATAAAATCTTTATTTCTGCAAGAAATATTATTTCACCAATGTTTACCAAAATAAATCATTATTTCCAAATATTTTTATTTCATAAAATGTTTCACACTAATCTTTCTAGATAATTATTTTCATAAAATACCAACTTTTAATATTCCAAAACCTTGAAATATGTACTCATTCTCTATTTAAATAAAATAACATTTTTATTTCATGGAAATATTTATTGATTCTACACATTACTTACATCATTTAATTAAACACACCCTCCTCATATAATCTAACTAGATGACTACAAATATGTAAAGTAGAGTCCTATACTAAAAGTAAGGTTTTTCCACCTCTAATGGATCAAATGGTGTCAGAAATATTGGTGTAGGAGGAGAAACCCTAACATCCAAAGGTGGCCTCAAGAGGTTACCAAATGCATCCTCCAAAAATGCTCCGGTAATACCCACTCTAACTCCATGAAAATCCATATTCATATTCTCCAAAATTCCCCCAACACTTCTCCAAAATTCCTAACTCTTCTTCTACAATGCTGAAAATGGGTATTTTGGGCTTGAAATTGGTGGGATACAACCTAAAATGGTGGTGGAATGGTGGTTTGTGGTGGGAGGAGGTGGAAGACCAACCACCTCTCTCTCTCTCTCTCTCTCTCTCTCTTCATCCATTTCCCTACCAAAATAATCCCAAATAAACCAAACAATCCCTTATAAAACCCTCCTAAAGGCCAAAAATCCCGTTTTGTCCCTTTTAGACTTATCTGAGCTCAGTGGCTCCAAGATCCAATGGTCAAAATCATGACAACGCACAAGGGCGGGTCAGATTAAAAAATTCAATTTACGTCGTTTGAACGACAAGCCTAAGTCGTTCAAACGACTTCTCTACGTCGTTCCATATTTGGATCGTGTGACCTTCCACTGTAAAGTACTAGCATGTCATCCGATACCCTATTTTTCGTGACCTGCATCTCATTTCTAATGATACAGGGATGTCGTTGGAACGACACCCCACAGTCGTTGGAACAAACCTCGTCCCGTAATTTAATTTATTAAATTCTTGGCCCACAATTCTCTTCTAATCATCTTAATTCCTCCTTATTTATAATTCATATATAATTTAATTAAATTGTTGGAATAGGGTATTATAATTTTTCTAAGATCTAACTTAGTCTTATCTTTATCGTAGAGTTTTAATGGATTTTCACTATAAAATTATTTACATGTTTTTTCTTCTTCTTTTATTTTTTCTTGCAAATATATATATTTATGCTTAAAGATTTTTTGCGATTTTTGGAAAAGATTACCTCGTCAACATGGTTAATTTGTTAGTACAGTTTTGAGGTAGAAGACTTCTACTAGCTTATTTTCAATTGTAAAAATAATTGAATGAAGTATTTAAATGTAAGAGTTGTATAATATGTGTAATTTATTCTCTATTATTATGAGAGGATTGGTTAGTTTCCCAAAGATTAGAAATGGAAAAAAAATACTAATTGATTTGTACTTTTTGATTATTACTACCCGGTCATGAGACATAATCCTATTATTGGATATCCTAACTAAAATTGGTTGATTTTGTTTTTTCCACAAATATTCAATAAAGAGTGACTTTTTTCCCAAAACATATTAAACATCCACTATCTAGGTATGGACATAATTCGTATATATTAAATCAATTAATAAATATATTTATTAAAATATAGATACTATTGACATTAGTATGTGATATTGATAATCTATTTTATTATTACACATTTGCAGTATCTTCTCGTAAATTCTTCGTATTATTTTTGCATCATTTATAGGGTCCTACACTTCCCAAATCCAAAGTACGAATTCTTACACCTGTGCCTTCAGGGATCATCCATGCCAATTCTAGTTACAGCTATAGGACGTCCCAACCCTATAGCCTCAAAACAAAAACAAGGGAAATCCCTACGCCATCTCACCACATGTATATCCCCATACCCATGCGCGGCCACACCGTACATGCCCTATCAAACACTTAGTAGTAGGTTACCTATGATCACACACCCCCACCCCGCCCCCCCATGTATGTTCACATTATCTAAATAATTAGTAACAAACCTTACTTAATGGGTTATAACAATAATCGCATTTATTTCTTGATTTACACAATCGTTTAACATTAACCGACTATATAAACATAACTTAAACCCCAAGGTTCCAAAAATATGTATCGTACCCCAAGCCTGTTGTTTATAAATTTGAAGAAATGTACGTGTAGAGATGGACTGCCTAAATTAAAAATTATTGTGAAAATGAAGGTAAGGTTTGCTTTGATCCAAATTCTAGAAAAAGTTAATCCTAGTGTCTAAGTGATAAAATAATGATTTACAAGTTAATTTAACTTAACAATATATGTTCATGAATAATATAAGATAAAATAAAAAAGCATTATCACCTAAAACCTGCATGTTGATTTTATCTTATCTAGAGCATGTAAGTATAAATGATTATAGATAAAAACGTGAAAATCAATTCAATACTTATTCAGGACTCGTTATAATTTGAGAGGTGAGAGAAAAATAATGAATCTATATTTATGTGGCTCAGCCCAAGGTGGTGCCTACATCCATAGGTGCAAGTGTAGATAATATTGATTAGTAGAATGAGAGTTTGTAATCTCAGTTTAGTCGTCCTTTGCTTGTTTCCTCCCTTCCCCTTAAATATGGATGTTGGTGTATTTGTTTATGAATTATTCCAGCCAACCCACTAGAGTGTTTCAGGGTCCTTGTATTTATAGATTAAAAAAGGACCCACTTTACATAATAGTGGATGAATAATTGTGAAGTTAGTATGGGCAAATATAGAGGGAGGGAATGTTTGATTATTTTTGTCGTGTGAGTGCGTTTCTGACATCATCCCACTATTTGACTTATGCCCGCTATTACGGTGCCATTTCATAAAGTTAGCCTGAATGTCAACTTATGGAGTTTAAGTGAATTGTCTTAAATAGTTAGACCGGTCAGATTGCCTTAGTCGACCATGCTAGCATCTGAGCCAATATCAATCGTATATGAGTCGACCCCATCCTGGTAAGTATGTCCTATTCCGACTAGTTTAGGAATCACACCATATGAATGGTATAATAAAATCCCCCAACTCTTTGCTTGCGAATGAAGTTTGTAGCAGATTGAGTGAGTGAAGTTTTTAACTGACATGTCATTAACTCATATTCTCATCAGACTATAAGATTCTTCTTGACCGGGGAAAATCATTAGCTCAGCCTAAGATGAGCATAATAACTTATAAAAAATTATTCATCTTTGGCTGGGGATTTCCATGTATTAATCATCAGTGGTAACGTTAATTTCATAATTGCGTTCCAACCTGGGGCTATGTGAGCTCTGTTCCCAAGTGTCAATCTACTTTTTCTTGGTGACATCAGCTCTAATTTTATGGGGGTAATGATTACAGCCAAAAAAGTATTAAATCTTGGTTTTCAACTTTTAAAACTTATTTTCCCTGTGTGATTACATTCCAAATAGAGAAACTCATCCCATTCTAAAACATTTCCTCCCCTTACCAAAACTTCTCCTGCTTTCATTATTTTCAGCCAACTTCAATTGGGAAAATATTTCCAGAGGAGTCTGTCATCTTTTTTAGCGTGTTATCTTTCATAGTTTTATTACTCTAGGTATACCGCATTTCTTTTTGTAGCTTTCTTAGGGTTTTCTTCTGAGTTTTTTTGCAATTTGTTAATGATTCTATCTTCTTTTACATATTTGTTGTAGGATTCGAACATTGTTGGCATTTTATTAGAGAACTGCGCATCTTTAGGATTCCATTGAATTGGTTGGACTATGATTTTCCATTTTTAAGGTTTTCTTTACCAACCTTAAATATGATTTGTTCCCCTGTATATTAGCATCAACGTTTTATTTCTTGATGAGTTATGAACCTTGGGTTCATAGGTGGGTACAATATTTGATTAAATTAGAGTAATTTTGTCTAGGAATCATTGCTACAAGGTTTCTTGATCCTCTCTAGGTTGTTAGACCTAAGGATGAGCTAGGTCACCCTAATTATACTTCCAAAGTAGCCTCTTACTAGTTCTTCACCACAACCCCCAATTATGGATCATAATTCCCCTAATTTCATAAAAATTATAGGTGTTGTTGAAGTGAACAACCCCACGAGTAGTGGCTAATTTGCAAAAATGATCTTTGGTACATACATCGTTGACTTAGACGCCTCATCGAAAAGAATTATGTCTAAAAGGCCTAGGACTTCTACTTCTCATTTAGTTTTACCCCTTACTGAGGATAATACCTTATGAAGCTCTGATTATTTGGATTCAGCCAACACCGATGCTCAAAATCATGGATATGACATCACTGAGGATGAATTAGAGGATTCTAGGGATAAATATGATGTTTAGATTGGTATTTCATTGAGTCTTCCTCATTTCCATGAGAGAATATATGACCAACCTAACACAGATGAGATATGCTTCCCTGTTTAGGCTCTCCAAGATAGAGTTTTTCTGCCTCTGCGCCCCATTATAAGGCTTATCTTAAGGGGTTATGGGGTGGCTCCTATAACATTCCGTATTTTTTAGTATTTAAATATTGAATTAATTTGGTTAATCTTAAATTACACGTGTGAAGTAATTTAATGGAATTAAATAATATGTGTAGAATAAAATAATAATTGGAGAGAAAATGCTTACTAAGTGAATAGTAAGTAATATGTGTAGAATAAATGATTACTAAGAGAAAATAATATGTGTAGAATAAAATAATATGTTTATTGAATACAATTACTAAGTAAATAGTAAATAATTATTTTTACGTCATAGCGAGTGACAGTGATGTGATGGTGTTATATCTCAATTGGGTGTCATATGTAGACTGTATGAGGTCGAGATGGGAAATTATATTTGGGTGACTTGTAGGGTGATTTTGAGGTCATGTTTGATTTTGAAAGGGTCAAAATAGTTAGAATAGTATACCCAGGCATATAGATTGGGACCGGAGGTAATTTTAGACCAGACCGGCACCACGAGAGGGTGTTTCGATCATTCGGGAGTTTGTGGTAGGGAGAAATCCAAAAATTAAACAAGTATATCAGCCCATGGGAGTGTGTGTCTAGGGTTACATCAATATTGAGAGGGAGGAGGCAACAAGATGGGAAGAGTAGAGATTTCTTGGAGGTGAAACACATTTTCTCTCCACCAAGTTGTTGGAAATTTTGACTTGGAGGAAAGGAAGGCACTCTCATCACTCACAACACAAGATCAAACCTACAAGTGATAAGGCAAGTGTTTATCTTGAATGTTTTTAATGAGTTATAATACCCATGTGTAGTAGGGTTTTCAATTTGATGATAATTAATTATGTTATTGGGATTAAATGAATAGAACTCATAATTCGAGGTAGGATTACATGTAGAACGAATCCTTATATATTGGTAATAAGAAATCAAAACATGTATGATGACGAATGTAAGATAAATCTGGAAATATGAATGATTAGTAAGGAAGAACGTGTGAACTAGGGTTTTGGGTAGAAATCGGGGTTTTAATCCATCCTTGAGTAGGATTTGTATAGATTTAATGTGTTAGTTATGTTAGAAAATGCCTATTTACTCTTATTTAATGTTGGGATAAATCATGTTGGAGTTGGGTATGTTGCATGAAGATTTGTGAGTTAAAAATGGTGGAAAAATGTAACAGTTCAATGAAGGAGACGACCTATGCCATTTAGAATCAATTCGGCTTAGAAAGTGAATCGATTCGGTAGGTAAATCGATTCGATCTCCCCACCGAATCGATTCGGTTACCTAGATTTGCCTAGTATCTTTGGTTTATACCCCGAATTTGCAAATAACTAATCGATAGACTTTTGAGTTTTGTTTAAACTATAGTAATGGACATAGTGAATTTCAGAATGCCTATGGTATAGCTTAGGCTTTGCAAAAAATTAAGGCTAGAATATATCAGGCATAATATGAAAATTGATAAATTCGTGAGAATGGAGAAAATCATGGATTTATATGTGAACCTATGATTCCGACCAATAGGGAATGAGTATACTAGCTACTGATAATTATTAAGGGGTAACGAGGAGCCTTCAGGTAGTGAGTGATACTCAAAAATATACTATAAGAGGTTATAATTGAAAGTAATAGTACGTTGAGTATGTGATAGATATATACTACGTAAATACTTATATAATTGGGTTGTGTGTATACCTACTGAATAATATGCATATATAGATTATGTGAATATTTATTGTTGTGATCTGATTATGAGTGTGAACATACCTACGTTGCCTGCTATCAGGAAGTTTCTGTACAGAGGGACGATTTCAGTGAGGTGTGGATGTATGACCAAGAACATGGAACTTAGGGTGGCTCACTATGTGCAGTGTATTAGTGAGACTGGCATGTCGTTTGGTTATGTTAGGTATATGTGTATCCCAAAGATTTTTTTTTTAACTACAAAGCTTTATTAAAATGGGGTGAAGAATAACCCTTCACGAATGGATTACGAAGAAAGAGATAAATTATCACGAGGATTAAAACCATATTCACCCAAAGGATTGGAACCATGTTCGGCTCCATTGTGTGTTGATTTATTTTGGGTTCGAGGAGACATGCCAAACCAACAATCCTTAATTTGGTATGAGAGGTATATGGACTTGATAGCAGAGTATGACAGTATCACGAGGGTCCATTCCGGTGATGCTATAGTCGTATATATTATATGTTTGATAAATATATACAAGTGTGACTTAGTCACTTATGTGTGATAGTAGAACTGATAGATTGTGTATATCTAAAAGTAATTTGAGTAGAAAGGCTTAAATAATTAACTCAATAATAATACGCGGGTAATATTAATTATTGATACTGTGGTAGCGCATCGTATGTGTAATACAAGGGATTTAAACCTTTTTATGGATAGTTAGATACATTATCTAGTTGGGATGAGTAGCGTATCTAGGTAGGAGACGTTAGCCGTGCACATTAGTTGAGAGGTGAGAAACTCAAGGGATTGTACGTTGAACTAACATGTGTATCTAATAACTGATTTAAACTGTGATTTATATACATACAAAATATTTTCGAATGATTTTCTTGGGATCTGACCCGTATTAAATCCTTTTAGCTGTTCATCCACAAAGATTCCCAGCTTGATGATTATTTCTAGAGATGCGTAGCTGTAGCACTTATGGAGGCTTGTAGGAGTTGCTTTAGGCACTTCAGTTTATTCATTCCTTAGTTAGGAGTTTCATTTCAGTATTTCATTTGGTCGTGTTGCCCCTTCAGAATTTATCACACTTTGTTAAGATTACATTTTATTATTTTAGACTTGTATTTAGATTTTTTTGGGGGGAACAGATGGTTTATTTGGTCTTATATATTTACATATTTTATCGTGTGATTGTTCAAACTATTATTATGTTGATGGTTTGGTTAATTTATTTTAGTTCCTTGTGTTGTTAAATAAATGAAAGATAAAATTTGGCACCCTCTCAATTTCACATAGGTGATTTGTAATTAAAAACGCTTATCGACAGTGATGCTAAGAATGAACCAAATGAGATTCCTATTTCTTTTAATAAAGGACTGATCACATGTGGTTAAAATAGGCGGGGTGTAACATCTCTGGCCCAGTTTCTACCAAATTCTTATAGGTCCATTTTAAGGTCAATGATATATTAGCAAGCTCAAACTGATTTTGACCTTGCCTGGGATATCTTCAGATTTGTATATGGCATGGAAGAAAATTCTAGAGCCAAAGGGTATTTCTACTTTTTCCCATTAAAGTTTGACCTAATGGAGAGAGCTTCAAAACGATTATGAGATTTCCATATCTTGTATGTCCGTATTAGCTGTCATGCCCGAGATTGTTATGAGGATGGTGAAAGCAAAGGCAGGGGATCAGTATGGCCAGGACAAGATTTGCTAGTTGTTAGCTAATGGGGAAGAGTAGTACTCGATTAGTTCAGAGGGAGGTTTATGTTTTAATGGGAGACGCATGGTTCCAAAGGCTGAAGATTTGAGACATGCAACTATGTCAAATAATCACGGGTTCAGGTTTGTGGTACATCCCTATGGGGATAAGATGTACCAGGATATGCATAGACAATATTGGTGGTTGGGGATGAAGTGGGACATAGCGGAGTTTGTCTCGAAGTGTGCTAGCTTCTACCTGCTGAAGGTCGACGACCAAATATTAATAAGGATGTTTCATACACTCATGATTCCAGTGTGGAAGTGGGAGCGCATCTCCATAGATTTTATTACTTGGTTACCGTAATCGCAGTGAGGTCACGAATCCATTTGGGTGATAGTGGATCGATTGACTAAGGTGGCCCACTTTCTACCGGTTCGTATGAATTTGTAAATGAGGCAGTATGCGCAGTTTTTCATTGCGGAGATAGTACGTCTACACAGAGTTTCGATTAATATTATGTTCAATCGGGACAATATCTTTGCATCCCATTTTTTACAGAGCTTTCAGGGGACGATGGGCACAGATATATGTTTGAGTACAGTGTATCACCCATGGACAGATGGGCAGACAGTGAGAGTTAATCGTATGCTTGAGGATATGTTGCAGATGTGCATACTTGACTTCGAGGGAGGATGGGAGCAGTATCTTCCTTCAGTAGAGTTTTCATATAGCAACTCCTAGCAGTTCACCATTGGCATGTCACCATTTGAGGCCATGTACGGTCATCCTTGTCATTCGCCTACTTTTTGTCATATATGGGGGACAACAAGCTATTCGGACCAGAGATAATTCAAGACACCATCGCCAAGATTGAGCTGATTCGAGGGCGCATCTGTATAGCTCAAGACAGGTAAAAAGGGTTATGTCGATGCAGACAGGAGGCACACAGAGCTTGAGGTTGGTAACTAGGTGTTGGTGCGGGTGTCTTCTATGAAAGGGGTGATAAATTTTGGCAAGAAGGGGAAGCTAGCACCGAGATATGTTGAACTATTTTTTATTATTGAGAGAGTAGGACCAGTGGCATATAGGTTGGACCTATCGGAGCACTAACAACGAATTCAGAATGTGTTCCACGTGTCATCGCTGAAGAGGTACCAGAGGAGTGAGAGGGATTTTGGGCATGTCCCGCTAGAGTAGACTGAGTTGCAACCAGATATCTTGTATGAGGAGAGACGGATGGTGATACTTGATTATAGTGAGCAAAAGTTACAGTCTAAGGTAGTGCCCTTGGTTAGAGTTCAGTGGGGGCACCATAATATGGATAAGATAACGTGGTAGTGCGAGGATGATATGCGCGAGCAGTATCTAGAGTTAATTCGGCGCATATACGTCCTAATTTGGAGGGCAAAATTCCTTTGTAAGGGGGGAGTATGTAACAACCCGTATTTTTTAGTATTTAAAAATTTAATTTGGTTAATCTTAAATTACAACTGTCGTGTAATTTAATGGAATTAAATATTATGTGTTGATTAAACTATTAGTCGAAAAGAAAATGATTAATGTTTATGGAATATAATTACTAAGTAAAATAGTAAATAATTATTTTTACGTCATAGCAAGTGATAGTGACGTGATAGTGTTTTATATCAACCAGATGTCGTATATAGACTATATCAGGTCAAGATAGGAATTATTTTTGGATGACTCAGACGGTTATTTCTAGGTAATGGTTGATTCCTAAAGGGTCAAAATAGTATGCCCGGGTGTATAGATTGGGCCCCGGGGCAATTTTAGACCAAATGAGCACCCCGAGAGGGAGTTTCAGTCATTCAAGAGTTTGAGGTAAGGAGAAATCCTAAATTTTAAGAAGTATATTATCCCATGGGATTGTGGAACTAGGATTACATCAATCTTGAGAGGGAGGAGGCCACAGTAAAGGAAGAGAAGAGAGTTCTTAGAGGTGCAACACCTTTTCTCTCCACCAAGTTGCGAGAAATTTTGATCGGAAGGAATGGAAGGCACTCTCATCACTCACAACACGAAATCAGACCCACAAGTGATAAGAAAAGTGTTTATCTTGCATGTTTTTTACGAGTTAAAATACCAATGTGTAGTAGGGTTTTCAATTTGATGATAATTAATGATGTTCTTGGGATTAAATGAATAAATGTTTATAGTACGAAATCAGAACATGTATGATGATGAATGTAAAAGAAATCTGGAAATATTAATGATTAATAAGGAAGAACACATGAACTAGGGTTTTGGGTAGAAATTTGGGTTTTAATCCATCCTTGAATAGGATTTGTATGGATTTAATCTCTTAGTTATGTTAAAAATTGCCTATATACTCTTATTTGTGTAAGGATAATTCATATTGGAGTTGGGTATGTTGCATGAAGATTTTTGGGTTAAAAATGGTGGGAAAATGTAACATTTTAATGAAGGAGATGACATGTGCCATTTCGAATCAATTCAGCATGGAAAGTGTATCGATTCAGTGGGCGAATCAATTCAGTCTCCTCGTCGAATCGATTCAGTTACCCAGATTTTCCTAGTTTCTTTGTTTTTTCCCCGAATTTACGAATAACTAATTGAGAGACTTTTGAGTTTTGTTTAAACTATAGTGATGGACATAGCAAATTTCAATAGGCATATGGTATAGCTTAGACTTTGCCAAAAATGGGAGAATTAAGGCTGAAACCTATAGGGCATAATTTAAAATTTTAAAAATTTATGAGAATGGAACGAATCAAGGAGAGATAAGTGAACCTATGACTCTAACCAGTAGGGTATGATTTTACTAGCTACTGATATTTATTAAGGGTTTACTAGGACCCTTCGGGTAGTAAGTGATACTCGAAAATATACAATAAGAGGTTATAATTAAAATTTATAATATGTTGAGTATGCAAGAGATCACTACACCAAAAACAGGAAACTGGCACGGTTGAAAATCGTGCCAGACACAATCTGGCACGGTTCAAAACCGTGCCAGAATCAGGCGTGCCAGATTTTCTGGCGCGGTTTAAAACCGTGCCAGATTTTCCAAACTGGCACGCTTTTGGCACGCTTTTAAACTGTGCCAGTTTTTAAATCTGGCACGCTTTTGGCACGCTTTTAAACCGTGCCAGATGTTAAATCTGGCACGCTTTTGGCACACGCCAAAACCGTGCCAAATTATCTATTTTCTGGCACGCTTTTGGCACGATTATAAAGCGTGCCAGATTGTTTTATAAGCGTTCTCATTTTTATGTTTTGGCACGATTTTGGCACGGTTTAAAACCGTGCCGAATTTTTCAGTTGATTAAAAAAAATAATAATAGGAACCAAATCTGGAAAATCGGCAAATTCCAAATTCGGTAGGAAAAATATTTATTATTTGCAAAAACAAAATCAAGAAAATTCACAAATTATGAATATCGCAGGTTGTTGATAAACTAATGTGCATACAAGCTTCAAAAAATTACAAGAGATAATACCAATATAAAGCAACACATGACCATAAAAGTCGACAATAACTTCAAAAAATTACAAGAGTTAATAGTTCTCATATAAAAAAAAAATTGGGCAGAATTTCCTCTATTTTTTGAGCATTCCAAAACCTGCTAACATAAAATCTGCCCATATAAAGCCCGCACGGCATCAAAGTCAACAATAAAACTACTATAGCCAGCACGACCATAAAAATAAACCATAAAACTACGGAAGCCTGCTCGGCCATAACACAAAGAATAAAATTCTGAATATTAACGACACTAAATACACAATCCCCCTGTTGTAAAGCATTGACTTCTTCATGCGTTCCAAGTGGATAAAAGCTAACGATTTAATGTCATCCTACAAAAAAAAATAAGACACAAAAAAGATACAATATTAGTAACCAAGTCATTTTTAAAAAAATATTCAAGCAAAAAAATTGCATATACAAGAAGAAAAATTGCATATACGACTACGCGATCAGTTCCTACAAGTTACATTGGTCCCGTGCGAGGTGTTTGTGCCTCCTACGGGGTCGTTTGGGGGCTGGTTCAGGTTTTCACCCCTTAACGGCCTGTTTTCAAGTCTAAGTGTGATTTTTGCAAATTATCATCATACTCTCAAACCGGGAGTCTCGGGCCTACGCGGTCAGTCCATAAAAGTTACATTGGTCCTGTGCGAGGTGTTCATGCCTCCTACGGGGTCGTTTGGCGGCTGGTTGGGGTTTTCACCCCTTAACGGTCTGTTTTCAAGTCTAAGTGTGATTTTTGCAAATTATTGTCATACTCTCAAACCGGGAGTCCCGGGACCACGCGGTCAGTTCCTATAAGTTACATTGGTCCCGTGTGAGGTGTTCTGCCTCCTACGGGGTCATTTGGGGGCTGGCTCGGGTTTTCACCCCTTAACGGCATGTTTTCAAGTCTAAGTGTGATTTTTGCAAATTATCGTCATACTCTCAAAACGGGAGACCCGGGACCACGCGTTCAGTTCCTACAAGTTACAATGGTCCCGTGCGAGGTGTTCGTGCTTCCTACGGGGTCGTTTGGGGGCTGGTTCGGGTTTTCACCCCTTAACGGCCTATTTTCAAGTCAGAGTGTGATTTTTGCAAATTATCGTCATACTCTCAAACCGGGAGACCCGGGACTACGTGGTCAGTCTCTACAAGTTACATTGGTCCCGTGTGAGGTGTTCGTGCCTCCTATGGGGTCGTTTGGGGGCTAGTTTGGGTTTTCACCCCTTAACGGCCTGTTTTCAAGTCTAAGTGTGATTTTTACAAATTATCGTCATACTCTCAAACCAGGAGACCCGGGACTACGCGGTCAGTTCCTACAAGTTACATTGGTCCCGTGCGAGGTGTTCGTGCCTCATACGGGGTCATTTGGGGGTTGGTTCGGGTTTTCACCCCTTAACGGCCTGTTTTCAAGTCTAAGTGTGATTTTTGCAAATTATCATCATACTCGCAAACCGGTAGACCCGGGACTACGCGATTAGTTCCTACAAGTTACATTGGTCCCGTTCGAGGCATTCCTGCCTCCTACGGGGTCGTTTGGGGGCTGGTTCGGGTTTTCACCCTTTAACGGCCTGTTTTCAAGTCTAAGTGTGATTTTTGTAAATTATCGTCATACTCTCAAATCGGGAGACTCGGGAATACGCGGTCAGTTCCTACAAGTTACATTAGTCCCGTGCGAGGTGGTCGTGCCTCCTACGGGGCCGTTTGGGGGCTAGTTTGGGTTTTCACCCTTTAACGGCTAGTTTTTAAGTCTAAGTGTGATTTTTGAAAATTATCGTCGTACTCTCAAACCGGGACACCCGGTACTACGCGGTCAGTTCCTACAAGTTGCATTGGTCCCGTGCGAGGTGTTCGTGCCTCCTACGGGGTCGTTTGGGGGCTGGTTTGAGTTTTCACCCCTTAACGGCCTGTTTTCAAGTCTAAGTGTGATTTTTTCAAATTATCATCATACTCTCAAACCGGGAGACTCGGGACTACGCGGTCAGTTCCTACAAGTTACATTGGTCCCGTGCGAGGTGGTCGTGCCTCCTACGGGGTCGTTTGGGGGCTGGTTCGGGTTTTCACCCCTTAACGGCCTATTTTCAAGTCTAAGTGTGATTTTTGCAAATTATCATCATACTCTCAAACCGGGAGACCCGGGACTACGCGGTCAGTTCCTACAAATTACATTGGTCCCGTGCGAGGTGTTCGTGCCTCCTACGGGGTCGTTTGGGGGATGGTTCAGGTTTTCATCCCTTAACAGCCTATTTTCAAGTCTAAGTGTGATTTTTGCAAGTTATCGTCATACTCTCAAACCGAGAGACCCGGGATTACGCGGTCAGTCCCTACAAGTTACATTGGTCCCGTGCGAGGTTGGGGGCTGGTTGGGGTTTTCACCCCTTAACGGCCTGTTTTCAAGTCTAAGTGTGATTTTTGCAAATTATCATCACCCTCTCAAACCGAGAGACCCGGGACTACGCCATCAGTTCCTACAAGTTACATTGGTCCCGTGCGAGGTGTTCGTGCCTCCTACGGGGTCGTTTGGGGGGTTGGTTGTAGTTTTCAACCCTTAACGGCCTGTTTTCAAGTCTAAGTGTGATTTTTGCAAATCATCATCATACTCTCAAATCGGGAGACCCGGGACTACGTGGTCAGTCCCTATAAGTTACATTGGTCCCGTGCGAGGTGTTCGTGCCTCCTACGGGGTCGTTTGGGGGCTGGTTCGGGTTTTCACCCCTTAACAGCCTGTTTTCAAGTCTAAGTGTGATTTTTGCCAATTATCGTCATACTCTCAAACTGGGAGACCCGGGACTACGCGGTCAGTTCCTACAAGTTACATTGGTCCCGTGCGAGGTGTTCGTGCCTCCCACGGGGTCGTTTGGGGGTTGGTTCGGGTTTTCTCCCCTTAACGGCCTGTTTTCAAGTTTAAGTGTGATTTTTGCAAATTATCATCATACTCTAAAACCAGGAGTCCCGGGACTACGCGGTCAGTTCCTACAAGTTACATTGGTCCCGTGCGAGGTGTCTGTGCCTCCTACGGGGTCGTTTGGGGGCTGGTTCGGGATTTCACCCTTTTATCGTCGTGTTTTCAAGTCTAAGTGTGATTTTTGCAAATTATCGTCATACTCTCAAACCGGGAGACCCGGGACTATGCGGTCAATTCCTCCAAGTTACATTGGTCCCGTACGAGGTGTTTGTGCCTCCTACGGGGTCGTTTGGGGGCTGGTTTGGGTTTTCACCGTTTAACGGCCTGTTTTTAAGTCTAAGTGTGATTTTTGTAAATTATCATCATATTCTCAAACCGGGAGACCCGGGACTACGCGATCAGTTCCTACAAGTTACATTGGTCCCGTGCGAGGTGTCCGTGCCTCATACGGGGTCGTTTGGGGGCTGGTTTGGGTTTTCACCCTTTAACGGCTTGTTTTCAAGTCTAAGTGTGATTTTTGCAATTTATCGTCATACTCTCAAACTGGGAGACCCGGGACTACGCGGTCTATTCCTACAAGTTACATTGGTCCCGTGCGAGGTGTTCGTGCCTCCTACGAGATCGTTTGGGGGCTGGTTTGGGTTTTCACCCTTTAACGGCCTGTTTTCAAGTCTAAGTGTGATTTTTGCAAATTATCGTCATATTCTCAAACTGGGAGACCCGGGACTACGCGGTCAGTCCCTACAAGTTACATTGGTCCCGTGCGAGGTGTTCGTGCCTCCTACGGGGTCATTTGGGGGCTGGTTCGGGTTTTCACCCCTTAACGGCCTGTTTTCAAGTCTAAGTGTGATTTTTGCAAATTATCATCACTCTCAAACCGGAAGACCCGGGACTACGCGATCAGTTCCTACAAGTTACATTGGTCCCGTGCGAGGTATTCGTGCCTCATACGGGATCGTTTCGGGGCTGGTTTGGGTTTTCACCCTTCAACGGCCTATTTTCAAGTCCATATGTGATTTTTGCAAATTATCATCATATTCTCAAACCGGGAGACCTGGGACTACGCGATCCGTTCCTAAAAGTTATATTGGACCCGTGCGAGGTGTTCGTGCCTCCTACGTGGTCTTTTGGGGGCTGGTTTGGGTTTTCACCCCTTAACGGCCTATTTTCAAGTCTAAGTGTGATTTTTGCAAATTATCGTCATACTCTCAAACCGGGAGACTCGAGACTACGCGGTCAATTCCTACAAGTTACATTGGTCCCGTGCGAGGTGTTCGTGTCTCCTACGGGGTTGTTTGGGGGCTGGTTCGGGTTTTCACCCCTTAACGGCCTGTTTTCAAGTCAAAGTGTGATTTTTGCAAATTATCGTCATATTCTCAAATCGGGAGACCCAAAACTACGCGGTCAGTCCCTACAAGTTACATTGGTCCCGTGCGAGGTGTTCGTGCCTCCTACGGGGTCGTTTGGGTGCTGGTTCGGGTTTTCACCCCTTAACGGCCTGTTTTCAAGTCTAAATGTGATTTTTGCAAATTATCGTCATACTCTCAAACCGGGAGACCCGGGACTATGCGGTCAGTTCCTACAAGTTACATTGGTCCCGTGCGAGGTGTTCGTGCCTCCTACGAGATCGTTTGGGGGCTGGTTTGGGTTTTCACCCTTTAACGGCCTGTTTTCAAGTCTAAGTGTGATTTTTGCAAATTATCATCATATTCTCAGACCGGGAGACCCGGGACTACGCGGTCAGTTCCTACAAGTTACATTGGTCCCGTGCGAGGTGTTTGTGCCTCTTACGAGGTCGTTTGGGGGCTGGTTTGAGTTTTCACCCTTCAACGGTCTGTTTTTAAGTCTAAGTGTAATTTTTACAAATTATCATCATATTCTCAAACCGGGAGACCCGGGACTACGCGACCAGTTCCTACAAGTTATATTTGTCCCGCGCGAGGTGTTCGTGCCTCGTACGGGGTCGTTTGGGGGTTGGTTTGGATTTTCACCCTTTAACGACTTGTTGTTAAGTTTAAGTGTTGATTTTTTCAAATTATCGTCATATTCTCAAACCGGGAGACATGGGACTACGCGGTCAGTTCCTACAAGCTACATTGGTCCCGTGCGAGGTGTTCGTGCCTCTTACGAGTACGTTTGGGGGCTGGTTTAGGTTTTCACCCTTTAATGGTCTGTTTTTAAGTTTAAGTGTTGATTTTTGCAAATTATCATTATATTCTCAAACGGGGAGACCCGGGACTACGCGGTCAGTTCCTACAAGTTACATTGGTCCCGTGTGAGGTATTCGTGCCTTGGAATAGATGAATATGAATATGAATATAAAATAGAAACAAACACTTCATTAGAAGCATGGCCAGTTCACATGAATATGAATATAAAATAGATAAATATTTGTTACCTTGGAAGAGGGAGAGAGAGGAGAATTAACGTCAGAAAAGAGGGGTAGCGAAAGAAGGCTTCAAGGTTGAGACTTTTACGATGGAAAATTTATAGGTGTCTGAGAGTACTTCCCATTACAGCTTCTGCATCCTCCTTTGTGGTCACCACAAAGGATGTTCATTAGATCAAAGATTATAGACTAACCTAAGAAGAAAAAAAATACAAAATGTTAACAATCCGAAAATATAAATAGAAAGGATATTAAATAGATCAAAGATTGTAGAGTTAGAAATAAAAGTATACATTCGACACTATGTATAATGTCTACTAATTCACGTGCATTAACAACTTAATCTATGTTAGATTGAACCATCCATGATCTTTAAAATATTCACATGCGCATTTTGTCGAACAACCAACGTTCAACAAAGATGTATCAAATTTTGAATTCTTTCAAATTAACTAAAAGAATCACATAAAGTTATTGTACATTACAATTACAAAAAGTATCAAGACAAATGTTTGATTACATATTGCATTCTTTTGTGCAAGGATAGGATGAACAAGTGTATTTCAAAACGAGTCTTTGGTAGTTGCTTAAAAATGAATGAGATTAGTAAATGGTGGTGATACAAGATTCATTTGTCGAACGCAAGCAAGTGATCACTGCATAAATGCATATGAAGGATGAAAAAGGGAAAAGAATTATTTATCAATCCCAATATTAATGCTAAATGTGCACAAAAAGGTAATTTGAGGGGCTGGTTTTATTCTGTACATAGAAAGAAGGATGATTCATTTATATACATGCTAGTTAGATGTTTTATGAAGGAGAAATAATTGTGCGTGCGTATGTTATATTTAGTAACAAAACAAAATATGGATAAAACTTGTGAGAGAAGAAAATTATTTGTCATCTATATTTACTTCCCACAAAAGATGATTAGGGAGCATGTGAGAAGGAGCTTCCTAATATATAAGACGCCAACACTACAAAAGCCCTATTATAGAGTGCAAAAAGCAAAAAGAAGCATAAAGAAGTGAGTAAGGATGTATAAGACAATTAGAATATGAGTGAGGCCTCTAATGCATGACCATCCGAAGGATCAATTGGATTTTCTACAAATTTCATCACCAAAACATACCAACTCAGTCATTTGGTCAATTGGATCAATGGGATTTTCTACAAATTTCCTCTACTTAATGAACAGACCCCTGTTGCATGAGACATTAACCTGTCATTTTCAGCATGCATGTGTTCTTATGCTATGTCCATCTATTTTTCACTTGGATTGCTGACCTGCTTGTGTTGAAGTGCATTTTCAAAATTCCCCTTCAAAACTCTTCAATCAAAACAGTGTTCAGTAAAAAAATAGCTATAAAATTAGTTGCGAAAAGAATACGAATCAAATATTCATTTCAGATATGCTTCCCTGATTATAAATTTAACAAATATTCTAACTCAACATTTTTAACCTTTAGTATGTAACTAAAAACCCAAGGTAGCAAGAAATATCAATTCAGATATGCTTTAACAGAGTATGAATTCAATAAACATACCAACTCAGTCATTTGGTCGATGCAAAATAGTGGCCATGAGGGTAAATATGGGGTACTTCTCGCTGAGGACTTCATAGAAATATTTCTCAGAATAACCCAAACACCTAAACTTCAAGACCCAACATGAAGTTCAAATCCACTAAATATGTGCAAGAAAAGTAGTTAAACATCTAACTTATAGCACTTTAATCTACAAAAATTTGATAGATTGATAAGCAACCCAAATCGATATATATATATATATATATATATATATCAAATACCCAAATCGATCCAATCAGGTACCCAAATACCCAAATCGATACATATACATATATATATATATATATATATATATATATATATATATATATATATATATATATATATATATATATATATTAGTTGCGATTTCAGGCATCGATTTGGGTACCTGATATATCAATTGCGATTTCGGGTATATATCAGTTGCGATTTCGGGTTCCGGGTATCGATTTGGGTACCTGATATATATATATATATATATATATATATATATATATATATATATATATATATATATATATATATATATAGAGAGAGAGAGAGAGAGAGAGATGTAATACCTTACGATTTGGAGATAGCGATGAGCAGCGGTGCGGGAGAAGTAAGCAGCAATGTGGGAGCAGTAGCAGCGATGCAGAGCAACAATGATAAAGCTCCAGTAGCAGCGACGATGAGGCACAACAGCAGTGGAGATGATGAAGCCGGTAGCATGGAGAGAGAGAGAGAGAGAGAGAGAGAGAGAGAGGGTTAGAATGATTTGGTCTTGAAAATTTGGTCCCCGCTCTAAATTTTAGGGGTTATTTTTTTTAACGAAGCGTACCAATATTTGGCACGGTTAAAAACCGTGCCAAATTTTGACACTATTTCAAACCGTGCCAGAATCTGGCACGGTTTTAAACAGTGCCAGAATCTTCTTGTCTAAGCGTGCCAGATTGGCATTTTTGGTGTAGTGGATATATACTACATACAGATTTATATGATTGGGTTGTGTGTATAAGTACGGAATAATATGCATATATATGTTGTTTGAATATTTATTATTGTGATTTGATTGTGTGTGTGTGAACATACCTATGCTGCCTGTTATTAGGAGGTTTTCTCGCAGAGGGCGATCCCACCTTGACGATTCCTTTAAGGTCTGGATGTGTGCCCCAAAATATGGAACTTAGGGCGGCTCACTATGGGACCGGTGTGGAGTTTGGGTACATTAGATATGTGCATATCCCAAAGGCTTAGAACCATGTTCGCCTCCATTGTGTGTTAATTGATTTTGGATCGAGGAGACATGCCAAACCAACAGTTCTTGATTTGGTACGAGGGGTACATGGACTGGATAACAGAGTATGTCAGTATCACGAGGGGTCATTTCGGGGATGTTATAGTTGTATATATTATATGTTTGATAAATATATACAAGTGTGACTCATCTACTTATGTGTAATAGTAGAACTGATAGATTATGTATATTTAAAAGTAATTTGAGTAAAAAGACTTAAATAATTAACTCAATAATAATACGTGGGTAATATTAATTATTGATACTGTGGTAGCGCATCGTATGTGTAATACAGGGGATTTTGACCTTTTTGTGGATAGTTAGATACATTATCTAGTTGGGGTGAGTAGCGTAGCTAGGTAGGAGACGTTAGGCATGCACATTAGTTGAGAGGTAAGAAATTCAAGGGATTGTATGTTGAACTAACATGTTTATCTAATAACTAATTATACTATGATTTAAATACTTACAAAATATTTTCAAATGGTTTTCTTAGGATCAGACCCATATCAAATCCTTTTAGATGTCCAGCCACAGAGATTCCCAGCTTAATGGTTATTTCTTCAGATGCATAGTTGTAGCACTTGTGGAGGCTTGCAGGTGTTGCTTTAGGTTCTTCAGTTTATTCATTCCTAGTTAGGAGTTTCATTTCAGTATTTCATTTTGACGTGTTGCCCCTTCAGAGTATTAAGTATTTTAGTTTATTTATCAGACTTTGTTAAGATTCTGTTTTATTATTTTAGACTTGTATTTGGATTTTTTGGAGGGAACAGATGGTCTATTCGGTCTTATTTATTTATGTATTTTATCGTGTGGTTGTTCGACTATTATTGTGTGGATGGTTTGGTTAATGTATTTTACTTTCACGTGTTGTTAAATAGATGAAAGATAAAATTTGGCACCAGCTTAATTTGACATAGGTGATTAGTAATTAAAACCTTTTTCCCCGGTGATGCTGAGAATGAACCAAATGAGATTCTTATTTGTTTTAATAAAGGACTGATAATCCGTGGTTAAAATAGGCGGGGTGTCACATATGATATCAGAGCATTAGGTTCTAGTGTCCATAGGATCTGTATAGCTTACTACGCATAGCGTTCCTTGACATGGAGCCCTATTATTAGGACTGTTGCTTTCAAGATTACATATTTGAGATTATGTCCGTCTGCTATTATATTTGTCTTGACTATGAATTCATAAATTCGATATTTTTTCAGATGCCACACAATAATGGATGAGAGGCGAGGGTAGTGGATAGAGATAATGTGAAGTAGGCCTACCAGGAGCCATAGGTACCACAGCCACAGCCACCACATGGCATAGTGTTAGTAGCAGAGGTGGAAGGAATTATAGCAATGACAGCTAACGCCTCTATGAGTGCCATGGCTTTCCATTTTCCTCAGACACAGCCAACGCCACAGCCAATGGCATTGATTATCGAGGCCCACTCGGGGCCCTCAGATTGGCAGATAGTTAGGGAGGCTTTTCAGAAGGGCTACCCACCCGAGTTTCAGGGTATCTCAGACGTGATTGTGACATTCTAGAGGAAGAAAGGTATCCAGTGCCACCTCCGCATAGTTGAGTGTAGTGATGTGCAGATGCAGATGTTGGCCACTTTTAAGCTAGTTGGAGCAGCATTACAGTTGTGGGAGTCAGTTACCATTATTGAGGAAAGGGACACGATGTCCATTGCAAAGTTCTGGGTGCGATTTGACTGTAAATACTTTTTGCCAGTCGCTGAGATAGTGATGTGGAAGAGGTTCAGGAGGTGACATAAGTTGACCAATCAGTATTCAACTATAAGGAGGAGTTCACTAGTTTGGCTAATTTTGGCCCAAACTAGATAAACAGTGAGAAAAAGAAGAAGGTGAGGTTTATGGATGGGCTAGCTTCAAGGATCAGACAACATTTTATTGGCAACCCCGCATTGGTAACTTATACAGATGTCATCAATACCGCACATGTACACTTACAAGACCATCACTTCCATTTGAAGAAAAGAAATATAGGAGGTGAGCCTAGCCACTTGGGTAAGGCAGGAGGAAACGGTGCTAGTGGAGCACCACAGCAGTAGCAGTTAGGTAGACACCATGAGCATGATTCATGACAGAGGGATCAGGCCAAGAGGTTTAGATCTGGGGTCTGTCAACCCGATGGAGGTTACAGGTAGGGCTAGTAAGGTCCTCAGCAGCAGCAAGTTCCTTAGGGATGCCAGGGCCAAGGGAACAAAAGGGTAGGCCAACAAGGCTTAGGCTAGCAGGGCCAATAGTAGGGTCAGCACCGTCAGGTCTAATGGCAGGGAGATTTTCCAAGCCATTTCTTTATTTATGGATAAACGTGTCATAAGAGGAGAGATTTCCCACAACAGGGTAGAGCACCATAGTAACAGGGGGCAGCAGGCACAGATGCCAGCTTCAGCACCATCCCCACCAGCCCCATCGCAACAGGGGCAGTTACAGTGCAAACGTGTCTATAACGCTCGAGATGCAACCATAAGGTAGGCACCACCAGTAGTAGAGGGTACATTTTATATTCACGGGCTTGAGGGCTGACCTTATTGTGTTAGATATGGAGGGGTATGACATTATTTTGGGTATGGATTGGTTAGCTAGATACCAAGCGATGGTGGATTGTTTTGGGAGGAGTATTGTGTTATCAATTCCAGGGCAGGAGATGTTCCTAGTGGCGATGCCTCTTCCTGAGGGAGGGTCGATCACCCATATGAATTATATTGAGGAAGAGACCTCAAAGGAGGTGATTGTTTTGTTAGACTCAATTCCAGTGGTGAGAGAGTTTGAGGACGTGTTCTATGATATACCTGAGTTGCTGCCTAGTTGGAAAATTGAGTTCGTTATTGACCTAGCGCCGAGTATGAGGCTTATTGCCCAATCGCCTTACCATATGGCCCCATCTGAGATGAGGGATCATATTCAGCAACTCTTTGGGAATGGTTTCATAACACGGAGTACATCACGCTGAGGTTCACCAATGTTGTTCGTTAAGAAGAGGGATGGATCGCTTCAGTTATGTTTTGATTATAGGGAGTTAAACAAAATCACAATCTGAAATAAGTATCTGCTACCTCTGATCAATGATCTGTTTGGCCAGCATAGGGGAGTAGCTTACTTTTTTAAGATGGATCTAAGGTTTGGTTATCATGAGTTGCACGTCAGAGAGGAGGATGTTTCTAAGACTACTTTTCTGACGTGATACGGGTCGTACTTGTTTAGAATGATGCCATTAGGGCTCACCGATGTGCTAGCAGTATTCATGGATTTGATGAATTGGGTTTTTATATATTTCCTTGACCAGTTTGTGATTATGTTCATTGATAATATTCTGGTTTACTCTCGCTCTTAGAATGATCATGCCGAGAATTTTCGGATGGTTTTACAGACACTATGGGATCACCACTTGTATGCTAAATTTGATAAATGTGGGTTTTCGCTTTGGGAGGTGTAGTTTCTGGGCCACATTGTATCTAACAGGGGTATAACAATATATTCGAGTAAGGTATCGGTAGTAAGGGAGTGGGGATAACCCAAGAAAATGACCAAAGTTTGTAGTCTCCTAGGGTTGGCTGGGTACTATAAACTATTCATATGAGGTTTCTCAAAAATTGTGGGTCCGTTGATAAATTTGACTCGCAAGGGTGTGCCATTTGTTTGGGATGACCATTATTAGTTAGCTTTTGATGAACTAAAGGATAAATTAACTTCATCACATATACTTGCACTGCCTAGGGGAGGAGTGGATTACCGTATTTACACTAATGCATCCTTGTAGGGACTTGGGGTATATTACGGTAGGAGGAGAGGGATATAGCTTATACATCTCTCAAGATTAAGCCCCACGAGAGGAATTACCCCACGCATGACTTGGAGTTAGAAGCGATTGTGTTTGCCTTGAGGATTTGGAGGCATTATCTATTGGGAGAGCAGTTTACCTTGTTCACAGACCATAAATCACTTTAGTATATGTTCACACAAAAATATCTGAATATGAGGCAGAGGAGATGGTTGGAGTTCGTGAAAGATTACGAGTTTGATATTCAGTATCATCTTAGAAAGGCTAAGGTTGTGGCAGACGCATTGAGCCGATGCCTTTCTGGGGAGATAGTAGAGGTTTGGAAGGAAAAATGGAGAGAGCTTCGACATGATGATGAGATTTCCAGGGCTTGTATATCCGTACTAGATATCATGCCCGAGATTATTATGAGGGTGGTAAAAGTAGAGGCAAGGGATCAGTATTTCAGGACAAAATTTTCTAGTTGTTAGATGATGGGGCAGAGTAGTACTTGAATAGTTTAGGGGGATGTTTGTGTTTTAATGGGAGATGCATGGTTCCAAAGGATGAAGATTTGAGACATGAAACTATGTCATATGATCATGGGTTCAGGTTTGCGGTACATCCCGATGGGGATAAGATGTACGAGGATATGCGTAGACAATATTGGTGGTTGGGGATGAAGTGGGACATAGCGGAGTTTGTCTCGAAGTGTGATACCTTCTAGCTAGTGAAGGTAGACCACCAAAGATTAACACGGATGTTTAATCCACTTGCAATTCCAGTGTGGAAGTGGGAGAGCATCTCCATGGATTTTATTAATGGCTTACCGTAATTGCAGTGAGGTCATGAATCTATTTGGTAGATAGTGGATCGGTTGACTAAGGTGGCCCACTTTCTACCGGTTCGTATGGATTTATAGACAAGGCAATATGCACAGTTGTACATTACAGAGATTGTACATCTACCCAGAGTTTTGATTAATATCGTGTTTGATCAGGACAATATCTTTACAACCCATTTTTTAGAGAGCTTTCAGGGGGCGATGGGCACAGATATAAGTTTGAGTACAGTGTATCACCTATAAACATATGGGTAGATAGTGAGAGTTAATCATATGCTTGAGGGTATGTTCCGGATGTACATACTTGGCTTCGAGGGAGGATGGGAGTAGTATCTTCCTTTGGCGTAGTTTGCGTATAACAACTCCTAGGAGTTCACCATCGGCATGTCGCCATTGGAGGCATTATACGATCAGCCTTATCATTCGCATGCTTTCTAGTTAGAGGTGGGGAATAACAAGCTATTAGGACCAGAGATAATTCAAGACACCATCGTCCAGATTTAGTTGATTGGAGGGTGCGTCCGTTTAGCTCAAGATAAGAAAAAGGGGTTATGTCGATGCAGACATGAGGCACACAGAGCTTGAGGTGGGTAACAAGGTGCTGGTGCTGGTGTCCTATGTGAAAGGGGTGATAAATTTTATCAAGAAGGGGAAGTTAACACCGAGATATGTTGGACTATTTTTTATTATTGAGAGAGTGGGACCAATGGCATATGGGTTGGGACTATCGAAGCACTTACAATGAATTCATAATGTGTTCCATGTGTCATTACTGAAGAGGTACCAGAAGAGTGAGAGGGATTTTTTGCATGTCCCATTAGATAAGATTGACTTGGAACCAGATATATTATATGAGGAGAGACCGATGGTGATAATTGATCATGGCGAGTGTGAGTTGTGGTCTAAGGTAGTGCCCTTGGTTAGAGTTCAGTGGGGGCACCATAATGTGGATGAGATAACGTGGGAGTGAGAGGATGACATGCGCGAGAAGTATCAAGAGTTAATTCATCGCATATACGTCCCAATTTTGAGGGCGAAATTCCTTTGTAAGGGGGAGTACGTAACATCCCGTATTTTTTAGTATTTAAAAATTTAATTAATTCGGTTAAACTTAAATTACAAGCGTCGCGTAATTTAATGGAATTAAATATTATGTGTTGATTAAACTATTAGTTTAAGAGAAAATGATTAATGTTTATTGAAAATAATTACTAAGTAAAATAGTAAATAATTATTTTTACGTCATAGCGAGTGACAGTGACGTGATAGTGTTATATCTCAACTGGATGTCGTATGTAGACTATATGAGGTCAAGATAGGAAATTATTTTTGAATGACTATAATGGTTATTTCTAGGTCATGGTTGATTCCTAAAGGGTCGGAATAGTATAACCGGGTGGATAGATTGGGCCTCGAAATTTTTAAACCAAACCAGCACCCCGAGAGGGCGTTTCGGTCATTCGAGAGTTTGCGGTAAGGAGAAATCCGAAAATTCAAGAAGTATATCAGCCCATGGGAGTGTGGAGCTAGGGTTACATCAATCTCGAGAGGTAGGAGGCCACAGGAGAGGTAGAGAAGAGAGTTCTTGGAGGTGCTACACCTTTTCTCTCCACCAAGTTGAGGGAAATTTTGATCGGAAGGAATGGAAGTCACTCTCATCACTTACAACACGAAATCAGACCTACAAGTGATAAGATAAGTGTTTATCTTGCATGTTTTTTGTGAGTTATAATAGCCATATGTAGTAGGGTTTTCAATTTGATGATAATTAATGATGTTCTTGGGATTAAATGAGTATATATTGGTAGTACGAAATCAAAAAATGTATGCTGATGAATGTAAGAGAAATCTGGAAATATGAATGATTGATAAGGAAGAACACGTGAATAGGGTTTTGGGTAGAAATGTGGGTTTTAATCCATCCTTGAATAGGATTTGTATGGATTTAATCTCTTATTTACGTTAAAAATTGCCTATATACTTTTATTTGTGTAAGGATAATTCATATTGGAGTTGGGTATGTTGCATAATGATTTGTGGGTTAAAAATGGTGCAAAAATGTAACAGTTTAATGAATGAGATGACATGTGCCATTTCGAATCAATTTGGTTTAGAAAGCGAATCGATTCGGTTGCCGAATCAATTCGGTCTCCTTACCGAATTGGTTCTGTTACCCAGAGTTGCCTAGTTTCTTTAGTTTACGCCCCGAATTTACGAATAACTAATAGAGTGAATTTTGAGTTTTGTTTAAACTATAGTGATGGACATGGTGAATTTCAGTAGGCCTATGGTATAGCTTTGGTTTAAAAATAGGAGAATTAAGGCTAGAATCTATAGGGCATAATTTAAAAATTAAAAAATTTATGAGAATGGAACGGATCATGGAGAGATAAGTGAACCTATGTTTCTAACCAGTAGGGTATGATTTTACTAGCTACTGATATTTAATAAGGGTTTACTATGACCCTTCGGGTAGTGACTGATACTCAAAAATATACAATAAGAGGTTATAATTGAAATTTATAGTACGTTGAGTATGCAAGAGATATATACTACGTACAGATTTATATGATTGGGTTTTGTGTACAAGTAAGGAATAATATTCATATATATGTTGTGTGAATATTTATTATTGTGATTTGATTGTGTGTGTTAACATACTTATGATGCCTTCTATTAGGAGGTTTTCGTGCAGAGGGCGATCCCACCTTGACGATTCCAGTAAGGTCTGGATATATGCCCTAGAACATGGAAGTTAGGGTGGCTCATAATGGGACTGGCTTGTCATTTGGGTACATTAGGTATGTTCATATCCCAAAGGCTTAGAACCATGTTCGCCTCCATTATCTGTTAATTAATTTTGGGTCGAGAAGATATGCCGAACCAACAGTTCTTGATTTGGCACGAGAGGTATATGGACTTGATAGCAGAGTATGTCAGTATCAGGAGGGGACATTCCGGGGATGCTATAGTTGTATATTTTATATGTTTGATAAATATATATAAGTGTGACGTATCTACTTTTGTGTGATTGTAGAACCTATAGATAGTGTATATCCAAAAGTAATTTGAGTAGAAAGACTTAAATAATTAACTCAATAATAATACGTGGGTAATATTAATTATTGATACTGTGGTAGTGCATCGTATGTGTAATATAGGGGATTTAGACCTATTTGTGGATAGTTAGATACATTATCTAGTTGGGCTGAGTAGCGTAGCTAGGTAGGAGACGTTAGTCATGCTCATTAGTTGAGAGGTGAGAAACTCAAGAGATTGTACGTTAAACTAACATGTTTATCTAATAACTGATATAAATTATGATTTAAATACTTACAAAATATTTTCAAATGGTTTTCTTGGGATCTGAACCATATCAAATCCTTTTAGGTGTCCAGACTCGTATCAAATCCTTTTAGGTGTCCAACCACAAAGATTCCCAGCTTGATTATAATTTCTAGAGATGCGTAGCTACAGCACTTGTGGAGGCTTGCAGGAGTTTCTTTAGGCGTTTCAGTTTATTCATTCGTAGTTAGGAGTTTCATTTCAGTATTTCATTTGGGTGTGTTTCCCCTTCAGACTATTCAGTATTTTAGTTTATTTATCTAACTTTGTTAAGATTCTATTTTATTATTTTAGACTTGTATGTGGATTTTTTGGGGGGAACATATGGTTTATTTCCTCTTATTTATTTATATATTTTATCGTGTGATTGTTCAAACTATTATTGTGTTGATGGTTTGGTTAAGTTATTTTAGTTCCTCGTGTTTTTAAATAAATGAAAGATAAAATTTGGCACCCTTTTAATTTGATATAGGTTATTAGTAATTAAAAGAGATTGTCGACGGTGATGCTAATAATGAACCAACTGAGATTCCTATTTCTTTTACTAAAGGGCTGATCACATGTGGTTAAAATAGGCGGGTGTCACAGCTCTGACCCAGCTGCTACCAAATTCTTATAGGTCCATTTTATGGTCAATGATCTATTAGCAAGCTCAAACTGATTTTGACCTTACTTGGCATATCTTCATATTTGTATATGGCATGGAAGAAAACTCTAGAGCCAAAGGGTATGTCTACTTTTTCCCATTAAAGTTTGACCTAAAAATGGTGCAAGTTGTTTAGAAGAGTAACCATAATTAGATGAATTAATTCTTGCGCCTTTTGGGCAACTGAGAGCTTCATCCAAATGAGAAGAATCGATCTTGTAGTGTTCCTCATGATTGGAGTGTACCATATCGTATTGGTATGCATTTCCCCATTGTGATTTATAACTTTTTCAACTTATTATATGCTAATACTTTGTTCATAGTTGACCATTCTGCGAAGAAAGAGCTCCCAAGTTGTTAACATCTCTGAGATGGTTGGTATTGGAGAAGTGCACACGAAATCCCATTGACTTTGAGAATCTTCTATCATGGAAAATGTTTATAGATATTGGGTATTATATTCCTCCTGTAGGTGTTCATCATCGAGCAGAACCGGACACCTTTGTGGATGAGGGGAATATTTTTACTAATCGTAGAGGGACAGCTGAGTAGGAAAAACGAGCAAAGTAGGTTATTGAAGAATGTATGGGGAATTTTACTTCTATTACATCGCCTTTGGCTCATTATTTTTTTCTTGTTAACTAGTGTTTTGGATCATCTTATACTCCTAATTCTTCAGACTTATGTGCTTAGCCTTTTTGGGGTATGACTTTATTTCTTGTCGATCGGGATTCTCTCATAATGGCTCGTACAAAAAAATGAGGCATAGGCTAAGAGAAAAGTAGATGATGAGGCCAAGAGGTATCCTAGGCAGATCTCCTAACAAAAAAGAAAGTTGATGTGAGTCCCAAATAGTAGCTGAGGTTGACGCTAAAAAAAAGTTGATGCTGCCACCAAGGCTAAAGGTAAAAGAAAGTCAGTTTCCATGGATGATTGTCATCCTGCTGGTGTAAAAAGGCGTTTAGAACACATAGATATATAGGGTGACATTTTCGGAGGCTGTTCTAAATAGTGGAGACTTTCAGACGTTATCCCATGGTGGAGAAATACATATTTGATCCAAATTCGGCCTGATAAGTATCGTTATAGATGTGCTCAGCTATTATGGCAATATCCCCAACTTTTATTTCCTCAGAGGTTTGGATGATGACACCCTATAGGGGATCCTTTAGCATAGGGCTTATATTGTAAGTTCTTTATATGTTGTATTTTAATTTGCCTTATAATTCTTCCATATTGTCTGTCGACTTTGTTATCTCCTTTTCCAAAGTACCACGGTTTGCAATAATCTTCGTGAAAAGTCTATATACAACTACGTTTCCTATGAAGATCAAAGGGATGCCAATAAGGCACTTCAGGGAGAATTGGATGATCAGAAGAAGAAATGTAATGAGTTGGAGAAAAGGAACAATTATCTCATTGAGAAGACGATGGCGTTGAGCTCAGCCAAGGAGATAGTCACGCAATTGAAAGATCGAATTCTAATTATTCTATGAAGCAAAAATATTTAAACGAGTGATCTGAAAAGGTCTAATGAAGATCTTTCCAAAGCCAATGAGGCTTTTTCTCAAGCAGAGGATAATGTTGTTAAAATATTCAAATATTTTACATATTATAACCTCGAGACTATGACCTTTTTTCTTAAAGGTTATGATGAGCTGAAAAAGTTGATCATGCATTATCTCGATACAGCAGAGGTGGTTGGTAAGTGGGATAATGACGAAGAGGAGGCTATAGCCATGGCTGCTAAAATATTGAAGGAGATGGACAAGCCCATTACGAAAGGTGAGGAAATTGATCTAACCGATGAGGTTGTTCGCGACACTAATATGATCGATGCTAGTTTTTCCATTGTTCCTCAAGTAACCCTAGAGACTGAAAATGCTCATGTGTCTTGAGTTCTCTTCCTTTGTGAAGATCTATTGTAATTGCTCATTTTTCTCCTTGAATAATTTTTGTAAAATTTATTATGAATAACCTTTTGTGATGCTTGAACAATTTACAATGAATAGATATCAGTACGTGATTTAATGCTTTTTATCTGATCTCTTTTTCTTTCGTGCATGGTGTTCATATTTCTTGCTAAGTTATATTGCCCGAATAATCTTTAATCCATCACTTGTAGTTAAGTGTTTGTGCGAAAATATTTTTGACAAGTAAATGTGGTTGAATCTTGTTGACCTCTCAGTTAGTTCTAGTTTTATGGTCTCGTGGGAACTTGTCCACCTACCATATCAACTTATTAGTTGTTTAATGTATAGGTAGACCTTCCAGTAGTTTTGTTTTTACGATCATATGGTCAGATCTGATTGACCTGATTTGCCTTACTAGATACCGATTTGGATGTACCTTAGTTATCCTGACTTAGGATCTACTATTGCTTATGCCAACTTCTGATCATATGGACGGATTTTATCGTCCTGACTATGTGTCAGCATTGGTTTCTAGAGTCGACCAAAAATAATAGGATTTATCCTTGTAGTATTCAGTTATGGTTATATCTTGTTGTCCATATGATTAGAATAAATTTCTAAAATTTGGCTAATGTACTTGGATTTATCCTTGCATTAGTGATCTATATAACTTCACTGGATTTCTCAGCTTCAGTTAGAATTCTTGATCGTGGCGTGTATGAGACAAGGCCATTCAGGAAGTATTGCATGATTAATTATTTTGATGTGTTCGATTTTGAGATATCTTCATCCTGAGCTTCTTGCACATCTCTTTCGTCGATGAGCTAGGCAGTCAACTTTTAAGAAAACTTGAAATGACATTGTATATAGAGAATGAGTTTTGAATTCTCATTAGGTCATCGGCAATTAATCATAAAATGGATAAAAAAGTGTTTTCATAAATGATTTTCTGCTCATTTGTGCTTGTAATCATTACTGATAGTATTTCCTTAGATGTTCTACATTCCACGAGTTCTTAAGTTATTCGTCTTCTAAGCTCTCAATTATCTAAGTTCTGGGTCACATGACTGCAGATAGACTGTATGGGACATGATAATTCGGTTCCAGCTTATAACCTTTTTGCATGAACTTTTTTAGCACGTAATCACCTTCCTTTAAAGTGCTCAATTTTAACCTTTTATTATAAAACCGAGTAAGTCTTCTGTTGATAGGCAATGACCCCAAGTGTTGCATGTTCCATAACTTCTACTACCAAGTCCAGATTAATTCTTCTCGTTAGGTCACTATAGGAAGATTCGAATGTTAGTAATTTATGACTGGGTATCCAATCTTAGTTTGCAATACCGCCTTTGTGCCAAATATTAACGTGAAGGGAGTTTCGCCCGTTGCAGTTCTTGGTGTTATTTAGTATGCCCAAAGTACGTTGTGCAACTCCTTGATCTAATTTCCCTTAGCATTATTCAATATTCTTTTCTTATGTCCAATAAGGTTTTGTTTGAGATTTTTATTTTCCCGTTGCACTGAGGATGAGCTGGTGTAGAGTGTAATTTCTTAATCCCTGACTGAATACAGTATTCTTCAAATTTATCATTATCGAATTGCATGCCATGGTCTGTGACAAATGTGATTATATTCTTCCAAGTGAAGTGGAAGACCTTCTCTTATAGAATTTTGAACAATGGCTCAAGTTTTAATAATTTAGTGAAATAATCAACTAGCTACGACTAGGTATTTAAATATACCTCTTATCTTCAGCAATGGGTCGACCATACATTGTGAAAGGCCGAGGATAAGTTATCGGTGTTAGTGTAGCTTCAGGTTTCTTATATATCACGATGTACCTTTATCATTTACCACATTTTTTCACATAACTAGCGCAGTCCTCCTTCATAGTGGACCAGTATTATCCCTGGTTGGTGACCCGTTTGACTACGATTTGCCTATCGAAAAATCTCCATATGATCTCTTATACACTTCTTTTATCATATCATTAACCTCGGTGAGAAGATTGCATCTGAGTAGCAATATAATGATTCCTCTTCTGAATAGAATTCCTTCTTCGAGCACATACCTAGTTACTTTGTAATAAAGATTCCTTGCTTCCTTTAGATTTGATAGTACAGCACCGATCTCCAAGTATACGTAGACAGGGTCCATCCAAGATAAACCTATGTTTAATTCCATAATAAGGATGTGTACTTATTTTGTGTCGCATTGCGATATTATTTCTACTAGGATAGTTCTCCTGAGTTCGACTCTTAGTGTTGATGCCAAACGAGCAATAGCATCTGCTCGTGCATTTTCATCCTTGTTATTTTGACCATCTTTATAGCCAAGAACTTTTCTAGTAATTCTTTTACCATTGCTAAGTATTTCACCATTAATTATTCTTTAGCTTCGTAAAACGACTAGTTGAGAATAATTGTGTGCGAATAACTTCTCGGCTTCTAGTGACGATGTCAATACCATTCCTATTATGAATGCTTCATATTTTGCTTTATTATTGGAGGCCTTAAATTTGAGTTTGAGGGCATATTTGACATCTGTGTCGTCAGGTGTATTGATTATCAAACATGCTCCACTATCGCTAGCACATGATGAATCATCTTTAACAGTTGCCACACAGGAGGCTCTTATTCAAAATTGCCTTCAACTAGACATCCATTTTTAATAAATTTTTCATTTGCTCCACCTCATGAGTTCTTAAATCTTGCCAATTCAATGATCCTGGTCTATCTTTGATCTGATCAGTTGACGTTTTCATTTATTTCTAGTCGTACGATTTTAGAGTTGAGCTATCTTTTATTGAAGTATGCATGGGTTCTTCGACTGTTGAGCTATCTTCTATAAAAGTCTGCTCACTACTTTTATTTCTAAGCTATCTTCCATAGAAGTCTTCTCGGCTACCTTGATTACTGAATTATCTTGTGTAGAAGTCTGAGTAGTTTTTTATCATCGAGCTCTCTCCCATAGATGTCTGCTCAGCTCTTTTCTCATTGTAAGTAAATTATTCTATAAAGTTTGCTACGGTCAGAACCTTAATTTCCATTCTTAGCTCATAAGTTATGTCATACTCTCCTAGATCCAAAGCCTAAGATATCAGTCTGTAAAAAAAAATTATCTTGTAAACAGATTGTCACAGAGTAAGTTTTGTATATATATCACGATTCTATGATCTTGAAAAAAAAGTTTCATTCTTCTATAAGATTCAATTAAGGAAAACGTTAACTTTATATCCGACCAATGTCGATCTGACTACATATTATGATACTACCAAATATAATAAAAGCTTTTCACCTAGTAGTGGCCTTGACAGCAAAGCCGCTAACCTTAGGTACTTCTTTAGTTTTAGAAAAGCATTGTCACCTTCTTCGATCAACTAGAAGCATTTTATGAGTACTTTGAATAATGGAACACATTTTTCAGTGGCTCTTAATACGAACTAGTTCAGTCCGGCTACTCGTCTTGTCAATCTTTGGATCTCTCTTATACAGGCAGGTGGATGCATGTTAACTAATGCTTGAATCTTGTCAGGGTTGTCCTTTATGCCTCTCTGATTGACGATGAAGCCGAGGAATTTTCCTTCATTGATTCTAATGACACCTTTTGTTAGAATTATCTTCATTTGATACTTCTCTAATTGATTAACATTCTTCTGAGGTTGTTGATGTGATCGGCAGCCTTCTTGCTATTTATTTGCATATCTTCCACTTATATTTCCATAGTTTTACCAAACTTCTCCTCAAATACTTTTTTCACAAGCCTCTGATAAGTATTTCCGGCATTTTTCAGTCCAAAGGGCATCATGTTATAGTAGTATGCTCCTTGTCTAGTGATGAATGAGATCTTATTTTTGTCTTTCATCTTCATATTGATATGATTATACCCTAAATAAGCATCCATGATGATGAGTAGTTCATTACTAATAGTGTCATTTACTAACTGATCAATTATGTGCATAGTATAATGATCTTTGGGACAAACCTTGTTGGGATTGATAAAATTTATGCACATGGACCACTTATCTCTCTTATTCTTTGCCATGACTACATTCGAGATCCACTCCAAGTAGCTGGCATTCTTGATGAAGATTGCCTTTACTAATTTGTCAACCTCCTCCTGAATAGACAAATTCTTCTATGGGATGAACACTCATTTCTTCTATCTAATAGGACTCGCATTTTTTACGATATTAAGATTATGTCAAATAAAATGTTAGATATGTCTTAGAAAGTGTGCCATCTTTTTCTTAAAGGTTGGGCCTAGAAACGAACCGATCTATGTTATACTCTCAGGATGTTCGTCGTGTTTAATACCTAGTTCAATTTTCTTTAACACCTCATATATGACCATCTTATCTTCATCTAGAGTATCCATCTCAATTTGATAAGTTTCGATCAGTTTTCTTAGTTCCTAATTTTCTATCCAAGTGTAATATCATTCTCGATCTTCCATTTGGTTTCATTTCACCACACAAACCTCATAGTTTGTCGGGAACTTTAAGTATTGGTGAATAGTGGAGGGTATAGCCTCGGATTTTTTTAGTCCGACCCTGCCAAAGGTGATGTGTATGTTGAATGGACATTATCGTCGAGGACAAAGAAGCGTACCATTTTTTTTCATTATGTACTTCGTGTGTCAAGGATAACATCCAGTTTGATTGTTGTCAAAGGTTACACCTTCTCCCCTAAAAAACCGATAAGAGGTATATGTTACACCTCTAGTGTTTAATTTTTCAACCTCAACATCTTCATGCAATTGTGGAAAAGTACATTAGTGGAGTTTCCATTAGCGAATATAATTCTTGCTAGTCTACTCTTATAAACCATCATAGTGACCATTGGAGGAACATCATGGGGATAGAGAACTCCTGGAAAATCATATTTTGAAAACCCAACAATAAAATGATATTTATTTACCTTTCAAGGACGATCCCTACCAGTAATAGCCAAATTGATCTCTCTAATATGGGCATATGCATTTGCCTCGTTAAGGTGGGCTTTCCTCTTGGAAGGACCATCTCCACCACTGGCATCGCCTCCATCTATAAAGTGACAATCGAAGGAAATCATAGTGACATTATTTATTGTCTCTTTGTTCTCTTTGGTCAAATATTGATCTCATTCATCCTTCAGGTTCCCATTTTGGTCACGTTTATTCTCATTTGCCTTTTTCTAAGGGGATTTAGATCATCTCCTAGGCTTATGCTCATCCCCCATATCTCGACAATCATTATTGTCCACATATTTCATTAATTTTCCATATCTGATCAAAGCTCCTATCTCACTTTTCAAGGCTAAGCAGTTATTGATATTATGGTCATGATCTTTTTGGAATTTGTAGTACTTTTCCTTATCTCTACGGTTTTGTTCCATCTTCAATTTATACGGCCATTTCCGTTCATTATTTCCCTTAATCTCACTGAGGATGTGGTGTACGTCTATGGTGAGAGGGGTGTATTCATCGAATCTCCTTAACTTCTCAATTTTTTCCTATTGGGGCTTTTCCTTCTTGATTGAGCTTTTGTCAGCCTCAAATATGGAATGGATAGATTCCTTTACTTCCATAGCCTCTTCAACATTTATAATTTTTCCTACCATAGAAAGGAGTTCTGACATCATGCTTGGAAACTCTTTATCTAGCACCCAGTATAATTTTTTAGGTAATAGACCGTGGATGATAGCGGTGATGGTAATTTTATCATCATAATCCATCACTTATTGATTCTCTATATTGAATCACGTGGTGAACTCCTTGATTGTATCACCTGCCCTTTAGAGGACATTCAGAAGGTCCGCCACTCTTTTCCCTAGCTTTGTTCTGAAGCAAAAATGGAGGTCGAACAACTATTGAAAAGTCAAGATCTTCCTACTTGGCGAGTCGTTATACCAGACTTGAGCTGACCTAGTGATAGTGCTAGAGAAATCCCTGCATCACATGAAGCAGCTTAGTATTGCTCTACATGTAACATTGGATATGTTTTCCCATCGTATTGGGAATGATAACCAGTGGATTGGATCTAGTGGGGGTTGGATAACCCTCTACTATATCTATGAATGATTATCCTTAGATGAAACCAATTAACAAAGGGTTATTAGTTTTTATGATTACGCATAGTCAGTCTTCCAAGCACTGAATAGACCCTTTACGTGGTTGCTCTTCTATTTTGGAATTTATTACGATGATTTTCTTGGCTCGGCATCGTCTCTCGATTGAGCTTTCTTCTAGGGAAGTCTGCTCGGACTTTATCGACCCTCTCACACTTGTCTTTGACCTATTTGTGTACTCAGTCCTTCTCATCTCAGAGCTTCTTGGATCCTCTTTGCATTCTCTAGGCTCTTTGTATTAGTACGCTCATATTAAACTTGACTCCAACTAATAAAATGCAAAATTCCTGCTTAGTCTTCCCAGAACACTCGAGCATTCCAAGGAATAGGTATGTTTATCATCATATCCCCTTGATCTGATGGTAGAGGTTTCCCTGGGGTGATAGGATCTGTCATCTCGGCTTGATCCAGAGTACTTTGATCTGTTATCTTCGCTTAATGAGTCCAAATCTAACCTCCTTGGATTTTGGCTACTCAGTTATAATGAGCTCGCTTCCTATCCTTGTAAGGGGCTGGGGGTGGCATTTTTCATCTTATGTCGGAGTTTTCATCCCCTTTTGAGGTAACCAAGTTTAATTTAGGCTTGTTTTCCCATTAAGAAAACTTTAGGTCAATTTCTTTACGCTCTACTGCATATCCTCTTAGCCTTAGGGATGGAAACGGGGCGGGTTTGCCATAATCCTAACATGTCTCGTGAAAAATTACCCGAACCCTCCCCGTGACCCACGACGAGTTTTTTAAGCCACAAACTTGTTTAAATATAAACCCCCTTAATCCCTCCCTGCGTCGCCCCGTTTATATTACACAGGTCAAAACCCACTTGGGCAGGTTAAAACCCACATTTTCACTTCCTGAAAGATAATATTGTTATATAACACATAACAATAAAGAGTTTTTATGAATATTTTTCAAACAAATAATTAAACCACATTTTTCATCCAATAAGTGAAATAAGTAAAATATCACAAATAGGTTGAATAAGTAAAATGTCTCGAATAGGTCGAATAAGTAAAATGTCTCGAATAACTAGTGCATATTACAAAATATGTAAAATTTCTCAATTTTTCAAATGCTCTCCTCCAAGTGCCAACTAATATAAAGTAACACAATCAAAATATCCATCGCCATTGTCAATATATCATCGTTACAATCTCTCCCCATCGTCATCTATTCAAACCTGAAAAAAGACACATTTTTAAAACATATTTATAAAAGAAACATAATTTTCATGTAAGAATTTTATAAAAAAATTTAAACTTCCATTACATTGTCATTACATTTCCATAGGGTCGGACTCCTCATCACAAATTGTAGGCCTCGAATCCGCGATAAAAGCATCATCTAGAAAAAATAAAAAAGTAAAATATTCAATTAAGGAAAAATTCTTACATTTTATTAGAGAAAAATATTATAAACAAATAATACCTTGAGTATCATTCCATAACCAATCTAAGGTACACATCAACGCCTCTAAAACAACCACGTTAAGGCGACTATGATGAGGGCTCACCATTCGACCACTTATGATAAATTTTGATTCAAAGGACACAATCGATACAAGAATAGATAATATATCTCAGGCAATAAATTACAACGTGGGATACCGAACACCATTCTCTTTCCACCAATTTAAAATGTCAAAATCTGGAGTTTTTGGAAAGATATATTCCTCCAAATAGTGATTTAACTCCGCCTTAACATTTTTATGCCTGGACATACCACTAACAAGTTGATCATATTTTTAGTTGATTTAAAGATTATATTTTCACATGTTTATTTCTAATTTGGCTACCAATAGTAGTGAACTTCAATTATCCAATGCCTCTTTATTTGATTTAAAGTTTACAGCAAAGAAAGTCTATATTTATTTCACTATTAATAGTTCTTTTTCACTATACCCGTGGAACGGATTATCTCGAGATGTAAATTTTAAAACAAAATTACACAGAAGATTTTTCATATCAATATCATTTCATATAAATTTTTGATAGGTTTAGTGTTATCATACCAAAATAATGTTGGCGAGAACAGTGCAGCAGCTACCTTTGGTCGCTGGCTTTGGTCAGCGATTGGGTTATGGTCGGTGGTGGTGGATGAAGGCAGCTCCTAGTGGAGGAGGGTGCATGTGGTAGAGTATAGTAGACCCTAGTGGAGGAGGGAAACACCTTGTGGAGGAGGGAAGCAGCCATGTGGGGGGTGAATTTGAATGGAGAGACGAAGTTCTAAAATTGAGAGAGAGAGAGAGAGAGAGAGAGAGAGAGTAGATAAGAGGAGACCCTTTTTAGGGTAAACGTATTTAGGGTTTTATTAGTTTGTATATAAAGGTAGTTGGAAGTGTATTTAAGTCAATATAATAAGGGTATTTATGCCAATGTAAGTATTAAATGGGGCAGGTAGGTCTGCTCTTATTATTTCAATCGGGATTTTAACTTGCCCCGTTAGGGTTGGGTCGGGTCGAGTTAGACGGTAACCTTATGGGTCAGATTAAATTGTCATCGCTATTTTCCCTCTATCCAGGCTCAACAGGATTCCTTGTGGATTGCCCATACCCATAGGTGTTAAGGGATGAATTCCTTCAGCGCCACGACTTCTTTCTGGGTGTTCCACCATGTTCACAATATTTCCAAAAAAGCAGAATGCCTAATTCCTAAAGTAGCATATAACAATTTCTAGTGCCAAAACTTATAGGAAATGAGGTTTGAAGATAGAAAGGATAAATCCATTGGTGAATTTAAGGATTAAAATAGAATTGAGCAATAATTAATTAAGAATAACTCTAACACGTCAAAACTCAGAGGAATTGGAATGTGATTCACTGTTAGAGATGGTTGTCCTCAACTTAAAAAATAATTAATAATGATATAAAGCAACAAATGGCTTGTTACGTTCCCACGGACGGTGCTAATTTGTTATCGCCTAAAACGGGTAGCTAATTTTATCTTAGCTAAAGCATGTAAGTATAAACAATAATAGATAAAGAGATGAAAATTAATGCAATACTTATATATGACGCTCTATAGAGAGAGGTGAAAGAAAAAAATAAATCCACATTTATGCAGTTTGGCCACTAGTGATGCCTACGACCATGAGTGCAAGTGTATATAGTATTAATTTAGTGAAATGAGGGTTTGTAATCTCAGTTCATTCATCATTTGCTCGTTTCCTCCCCTCCGCTTAAATATAGGTGTTGGTGTATTTGATTATGAATTATTCTATCCATCCCACTAGAGTATGTCAGGAGTCATAACTTTATACATCAAATAAGTACCCACTTTACATGATAGATGAGAGATAATTATAAAGTTAGTATCGTCAAACATAGAGGTAGAGAATGTTTGTGTGTTCCCATCACGTGGTTGTATTGCTAACATCATCCCACTATCTGACTTGTGTCTGCTATGAAGGTGCCATTTGACATAGTTAGCCTAAACATAAATTGATTGAGTTAAGTGCGTTATATTAAATAATTAGGTGGATCATAATGCCTAGGGTAATTAGATTGCCTAGTTCGACCGCGCTAGTATCTAAATCGATTTCATTATTGCATGAGCAGACCTTATTCTGGTAAGTAATGAATCTAGGTGTCCACCTATAACTAGTTTAGGAATTACACCATATTAATGGTATAACAGTCAAGAATATAAGATAAATAAAAATGCTGAAGAGTAAACCATGCACTTGAGATGAGGATTTATAAGAGGGGAAAACTCTTGTGGGAAAACCCTCGGGCCAAACAGACACCTTCCACTATATAGATAAAGAATTATAAAGGGGATAAATGACTTAAAAACTTGAACCTCTCCTATATTCAATAATTCAGAACCTCCACAAGACATTTTTTCCACCTGGTAACTGAAAGAGTAAACAGAGATCGTTGTGCGAGCAGTCATCACGTCGTAGGTGTTAACTTTCGTTAATAATGTCGCATTTTCACCAAATCTTCGAATCTTCTTTAAAGTTGAATAAAACATTTTGTTTTTCAAAAGGAACAATTGAAAAAACACTATTTGTGTATCTAACTTCCTAGGATGTGAGAGTCCTAAAGGTTGAGGCAAGTTTGAAAAAGTTTTTGGCTAATTAAAATAATTACCATATTATGATTAATTACCATATTATCTTTTCCTCATTTTCTTCAAAATGATTCCTAACCATCAAGGATGGAATATTATGAGGACGCTAACTATCTCTATCTAAATTTTTTAATAATTTACCCCTTGAACAACATTATATCGTCATATGCATATGCCATTTACTTTACTCTAATTATTTTTATAAAATTTACCAACACTATGTTACCTTCGTCTTATCTTTATCCCAAACTGTTCATGGGTTTTCACTATAAAATTTGTTACATATTTTTTCTTGTTCTTTTAATTTTTTTCTTGTAAATATATATCTTTTATGCCTAAAGCTTTTTTGTGATTTGTGGGAATGATTACCTTATTAACATAGTTGTTGCGAATGAAGCCAATTTCTAAGGTGTTACTACAGTTTTGAGGTAGAAATCTTCTACTAGCTTATTTTCCATAGTCAAAATAATTAAATGAAGTATTTGAATGAAAGAGTTTTATAACCTATAAAATTTATTCTCTATTATTAGATCATAAGAGGGTTTGTTAGTTTCTCTACGCGTAGAAATGGAAAAAAAATCTTAACTGATTTGTACCATTTTTTATTAACCTGTCATGAAACATAATACTATTATTGGATATCCTAACTATAATTGGTTGAATCTGTTATTCCCACAAATATTCAGGAAAGAGTGACTTTTTTTCAAAAACCATATTAGACATCCACTATCTAGGTATGGACATAATTTGTATTTATTGAATCAATTAATAAATATATTTATCAAAACATGGATACTATTGACATTAGTATGTGATACTGATCACCTATTTTGTTATGCAATATCTTCTCGTAAATTTTTCACATTATTTTTTAACCATTTATATGTTATCTCTAGTCCATGTTATTAGGTTTTGGTCATCCTCGTGTGGTGGTGTACTTGTGGTTCTTTATCCAACTATTCTTCTATTGCCAATTAACCTCCTACTTGGTGACATATTTATATAGGGAAAATGATAAAGTGTATCCTTATAATGTGACATCCCGTAAAATCAATACTTAGACTTGGAGACATCCCACCCTGGTACCCCCTCCCCCCAAGTACCTCCTTAGGTCCCTAACATTCCTCCACTCACCATAAACCCTAAGTCATACTTTGGGTACTGATCTGTGAAGCCCTTATACTT
Source organism: Sambucus nigra (assembly GCA_949130495.1). Taxonomy (NCBI): domain Eukaryota; kingdom Viridiplantae; phylum Streptophyta; class Magnoliopsida; order Dipsacales; family Adoxaceae; genus Sambucus; species Sambucus nigra. The sequence goes on along the minus strand of OX422207.1, from coordinate 389,268,426 downwards.
TTGACTCACTTGAGTCTATATTGTATAAGTGCTCATCTAGTTTGGAAATTGTGACAAAATTGTGTCCTACCTAGAATCCAAAGAACCTCAGAAGTTGGTTTGCTACTTCATCTCTCTATCTTGTAGTGATCAAGAACCTATTGCCAACACTCACACACAGTAGAATTCATTTATTGCATATCATATTGCATAATAATGTGTGTACATATGATGAGTGTGTTTAAATCCCTAAATTGGTATTTTAATAATTTTTTGGGATTTTTTAAACTTTTTTAAAATAAGGTTTTCTTAATTAAAACTTGTTTTAAAAAGTTTTATGGTCAATTTGTAAATATAATTTGTTGATTATATTGGCTTAATGTTACCTTGGGTAGAATCCGAAAGCGGAGTAAACTTGAGGGTGTGGTTTTAATTAAGTTTAGACGCGCGTTTGTGATCCTGTTATTGACCAACACCTGTCCTCGTCTGATTGGCTGAAGTTGTGTTTCTTTACTGAGTTAAAACAGCGTTTGTTCCTAGCCCTTGGATCATTAGCTATCAACGATCTGCATGTTATCTTGGTGAATCCCAGTACAACTCTTTAGACCAATCAGGATTCGTTTAATCACCGCCTTATTAGAACCCTTCGATCTAAGTCAATTTGGCTTGACTTAATCCAGGCCCTTGGTTCTGAGCCAGCCTCTCGAACCTTCTCCTCTCCCTATAAAAGGGACCCTATTCTCAGACTTCGAAGACTTTTTCCATTTTCATTTCTTCTGAGAAATAGAGAGAGAAGAGAGAAAACATAGAGAGAAGAGAGAGAGTTAGAAACCCTAACCATGTTCGTCAAAACCTCTTCCATCCAAACTCAAACACTTCTTCAAAATACCTCCATATCCAAAACACTTCTTTGAGTGTTCTTGAGAGTTTGAGAGTTTGAGTTAAGTTTATTTTTGTTGCTGTAACCTCGTGTTCACTAAATCTTGTTTTCAACTTAAACGTTTATTCAGATCTACTTTCTGATTTCATAGAAATTTCAGATCTGAGTTATTCATGTTACATTACACTTAGGTTCATTCTTTATTTCTCATCTTGAGAAATATATTGTTGATTATTTTCTCTAAAACGTTTGCTTACTTTGAAATCAACAATAAATGTTTTCTGTTTCTAGTTCTTGTAAAACTAAACCTTTGACCTAGTTTGGAATCTCACTTGGAGGTTTTCAATCTCGAAAGTCTTTCTAAATTCTGAGATTGATTAAGACCTTGTCTGTCTTCCTAGCAAGGTATTCGTGGATTCTGGGAATGATTTAAAGGTCAAATAAGGTGAAAAGTTTTGTAAGAAGAAAGAAAAAGAAAATATCACAGCATATAGTGTTATTGTAATTTGTTAGGACTGTTTGTACTAAATAAGTGTGTGTGTGTGTGTGCATGCATGTGTTAGAAAGCACTTCCACAAACACTTTCACCCTACAACACGAAAAGTGTTGGTAATAAGATCTTGTGAATAAGGAGTCGACGTAAAGTGCTGGAACAAATCATAAGTTAACAAACTGGGAGAACTATATCTACAATCAAAACTGCAGAGAAGTTTAAGGACACCAGAGGGTACATTCCTAAACTTATATAGGACTGAGTTGTTTTCATGTTAGTTATATAGTTTGTAACTCATATATTTGTTTTAGTGGATTTTTCATTTTACTCCGTAGAGGGAGTCGTGGATGTTTCCTCAATTGGTGAGGTTTTACCACGTAAAAAATATCGTGAACATAATTTTTCTACATCTCCTCATCTCATTCTTGGTTTTGCTGAGTTTAAGATTTTTAAACTACTTTATAAACATGTTATTCAATTCTTTAATAGATCTCATACATACTGATTTATTAAACACATCTTGTGTTCAAATAGTTTGGTTTTTACGAAAAGAGTTTCTTAAAAAAATAGATCGGAGTTACTTAAATAGTTTATTCTTAATAAACGGCTTTAGTAACATTTTTCAATCTGAACTCCATCGGGCACTCTAAGTCCCGTTTGACTCTAGTCAATGCCCCAAATTGAGTGAGGCTCAATGAAACCTCAAAAGGCTCTAAATACCCTTTCTAACGGTCAGTTCTGTGAGTGAATCGACCTTAGAAATTTCACGAATGATCCTTTTTACTCCGAACACTTATTTAGAGGCCATCGGGCACTCCCAAGCCCCGTTCAACTCCAGTAAACTCTTTGACCTGGGTGAACCTCAATAAAACCTCAAAAGGATCTGAATCCACTTTCCAGTGGTCCAGTCCATGCATGAATAGGCCCCACGATTTGCACGATCAATCCATTTCACTTTAAAAGGCCACATGAGCTCCCGATCCCCATTTGACTCTGAGCCCCATTCCCTCGCTACTTCCTTCGAGTCTAGAATTAACCTCCATCCACTTTCCATAGAGGACGCCAACCAAGTACTGAATGTGCAGCCGAATTTGATGACAATCCTAGCCGAACTCACTGTGAAGATTGACAAACCTTCAAACTGAGGTTCATGAGATGCAATAAAACTGGGTCCCTATTATCGAAGAGCCCGAGGTCCTTTTCCCTTGCACTATAGTTATGCCTACACGCGAGCCTATTTGGGTCCCCGAGGAATATCAACATGCTCCACATGCCCCTTTTGCTAATGGGTCGCCGCCATCTCAGCTCTCTATGTTGAATCTTGCCCAGCCAGGGGCTAACTTACCCGTGATCGTTGATTTGAAGGAAAATGAGTTGAATAATGTCAAGTAGGACCTTAAGATGTTGACCAAGAAGTTTAACCAAGTTCGGATCTTTGGAAACTACATGGATTACACCCATATGTCTCCATATCCTAAATAAAGGATGCTAAAAAAGTTAAAGATGCCTAACATTTAGAAGTTCGGGGCTAGTGGACTCCCAATCATTCATCTCTAAACTTACCACTGAGCCATGACTCTCCTAGATGTTCCAACGGATTTTAAAGGACAACGTTGTTCATTGGTTCTTATCTCTCAAAGATTCGAAGATCAGCGGTTGGGAGGATGTTGCTCATGAATTCATGTCACAGTATAAGTATAACGAAGAGTTAGAAGTTACCCGTAATGATTTAGAACTTCTCTAATAGAATCCTTAGGAATCAGTCAATAATTTCATAGCAAGGTGGGGAGAAAAAGCATCCACCATGACCAATCAGCCTTTTGAAGAGGAGCAAGTCAGTATTGTGAAGAAGAATTTTTTACCCCATGTCTGAGCGACGATGGGAGGACAGTATTACCCCATTTTTGAGCCCTCTGAGAAACAAGAGGAGAGATCGAAGAAAGTCTTGCCAAGACAAAAGTTGAGACAAAGAAAGTATCCGAATAGTTCACTCCCTAAAAGTATGAGAATCCTGCCAATACCATAGTTTTAACCATTAACAACATCTCTCAGTCTACCACTTCATGGGCACCAGAAAGCTGCCCTAACCCAGTCAAAAAGGAATACACCGAGCTTCACGCTCCCCTCTTCAAAGTCTACCAAGCTCTTTTAAGTCGAAATCTTATCAAGCCATTAGACCCTCATCCATTACCAGACCCACTTCCCAAAAATTTCAAACCAGATGCCCATTGTGAGTTTCACTAAGGTCTCAGCCACACCACTAATCAGTGTTTCTATCTCTGAATTATAATCCAAGGTCTGATTGACTGGGGTATCATCGCCCCACCAACCAATCCTAAGCTAAAAACTACCCACAATCCACTCCCAAATCATGTAAATGACATCTTCCCAGAAGAAGACTAATAATTTGATCCATCTACCCAGATTATACCCAGTAAATCGCCCGTCATACCCATATATTCGCCTAAACCCCTCCAAATTTGCACATATTTTCTCCTGCAACCTACCTGTTTCGTCGATCAATCCTTGTCACTTCTTACTAGAGAATGCATTGTTGTTCGTACCCATCCTGGAGGGAAAGATATGAAATTATCAATTGTATTGAACCAAATTTTAGAGTTCGGGCTTAAATTTCCCTTAGAGATGACCGTTGATTGCCAGAGGTTCAGTACACTATTCTTGGAAGCTCAGAAATTGGCTCGAGAGTCAGATAGTTGGGTGGTACTTACTAATGAAGTCAGTTTAGATGATGTCGTCCAGATCATTACAGACTTCTTTCGACAGACCATTGAAATTTCTAATATGTTCGAACTACTTGTTACTTTGAAACTACAAGGGCGCCTGGTCCCTTCACTTCTATATCTCCCCATTGAGTGGGAGGACCTATACGAAGAGGTCGTTGAGGTTATGAAGTGTATGGACTTTTCATGGAAAGATGATGTCGTTGCCACCGGATGGGGAGGCAAATTTGTTAGTTCAGATGAAGAGAAAAGCCCATAAAAGACTAGCCCAATAGTCAGCATATGTGGAATGATATTATTGGAGGAGCTGCTAGGAGAAACCAATAAAGTGGCTAAATAATTTGAGATATATGAGAAAACGGGATTTCTATTTTTTCCCTCTTTTGTGAACTATATGACTAGATTAGTGACTCATTAATAAGTTCCAAACCCACAACCATCAGCGATCGACAAAGGAAAAGGTGTTGAGAAACTTCTAGTGCCAGAAATGACCCTCGATGAGAGCAAGATCCTCTACCAGTTGAAGAAGACCCAAGCTAACATCACTTTGTGGGAACTCTTTATGTTCTCCTAGCTTCACTGGAATGCTTTAATTAAATTACTTACCCGGCTCACAGTCCCTCCTTCCACCATGCCTGAAGAAGCAGTGAATCTAGTCGAATCTTTAACATTTACTAGAATGATCTCTTTCTTTGAAGAATAAATCCTTAAGATTGGACCAAATCATAACTATGCTCTGAATACCTCTATCAAAGTTATGGGAAAGACCGTCCCACTTTCACTTATTGATAATGGATCAGCTCTTAATATTTATCCGTTAAGAACCCTCAATAGCTTGGGACTGAAAGTGAGCGACCTTGCTCCAACCTTTGTCGTGGTGCGCGCTTATAATAATATTTATCGAGAAGTGATGGGATCCATAAAGTTTATAATAGGTTGGACCTATAAATCTCGTTATTGAATTACAAGTTATCGACATCCCTACTTATTTCAATCTATTGCTTGGATGACCATGGCTTTATAGTATGTGTCTTCTTCCCTACATCAAAAACTAAAGTTCTTCGCCAATGGGCAGGTCATCATCATCTTGGGCGACGACGATAAGAATACTGAGAATGCAAGCACCAGTCATCTAGTACTAGAGATACATCATGGGGAAAATGATATGCTTCTCTCAGGTTTTCAAGTCGAGCCGCTTTCGCTCCCAGTAGGGGACGATTTCAAAGATAAGGTTTGTCCAAAGTATAGACCTCATAGAAACATCAATGTGATCCAGATGTTAAAAAACATGCACTTTATACTAGGACTGAGGTTAAGATGATGACAACAGTGAGTACTAGAACCCATAGTATTGAAAAAACTTTCCCTCCTTGTGGCTTGGGTTATCAACCATTAGTAGAAGAACTCAGAATGATCTCCCAACCTTGGTTAAAGAAGGCTAAAAAAGCACCAATACTATCTCAAGAGATTCCTTAAATAAAATATTCATCAGAGAGGGAAAAGACTTCCCCTTCTGTAACTTTCTCGAACTGTGGTATGATCATGTGGATAAGAAGATGAAACCAGGAATGGAGATCTTTTTCCAAATTAGATGCTTATGGGCCGAAAGTTCCCATCATCATGTGCGACCACTCATTGAAAAGACTATAGCTGCTACCGAAGATTCCTAGGGAAGTGACTCCGAGGATTCATTCTACTTGCAGACACTAGGTTGATACTCTGCATAATCTACTCAAGTGCTACATCATTGGATACATCCAACCTGATCAAAGCTGCTAATACACCTCTCCTCAACTGGCATGTTGTCCCGATTCCACCCTTTGAAATGTAACCCAACTCTGATGTTTATCCCATTTTCTCTTCTTTTATTATTCCTCCCTATTCTGATGTAATCGAGACATCCTTTGATGAGATTCTCAATGCTGTTTTTTCCAACAATAAAATAAATAAAGATTTTGAGTATCTTGTTGTGACTAATATTAATTATCTGAATTCTAATCAAACTCTTGATGATGATGATTTTGCAAATGTACAATTCTTAACCGATCTTAATAAGGTTAATAACAAACAACATATTTGTGTTTAAGTTAATGAAGATGAATTCATTATTATTAATTTCGGTTCTAGTAGCCAAATGTGTGAGATCGGGATAGGGTCTACCCTTGACAAGCATGAGAGTGCGTAACTCAAGGATTACTGTAGGAATTTATGGATGTATTCACATGGTCCTAAGACAACATGCCCAGCATTGATCCCGAGATAGCTCATCACGAGATTCAAACTCTCCCAGAATGAAAATCCGTTAACAGAAACTGAGAAAGCTTCCCACCGAATGGTCACTCAAAGTTAAGGAAGAAGTAGTCAAATAGTTGAATATGGGTTTCATTCGTGTGATCAAATATCCCACATGGCTAGCTAACATCGTACCTGTGGTGAAATTCGAAAGAAAGGTTCACATGTGCGTTGACTACCGAGATTTGAACAAAGCCTCTCCAGAGGATGATTACCCGCTACCCAATATCGACAAGATTATAGATAACACGGCTAGTCATGCTCTCAAGTCATTTATCGATGGTTTTATCAGATATAACCAGATCAAGATGTACCCGGATCATCAAGAGAAAACCCCATTCATCACCTCTTGGGGAACATTCTGTTACACCGTTATGACATTTGATCTAAAAAATACGGGGACTACCTACCAGAGGGTTACCATAAATATCTTGAATGATCTGATATACACAGAAGTCGAGGTCTGTGTGGATGTTATGATTATCAAGTCTAAGACTAGGCGAGGTCATATCCCCGCTCTCCGAAAGCTCTTCGAGCGACTACAGCAATACCAAATGCGACTTAACCTATAGAAGTGTGTTTTTGGAGTTACCAAAGGAAAACTCTTGGGATTCATGGTTAGAAAAAAGGTATTGAAGTAGATCTGGCCATACTGGAAGCCATACTAGAAATGCCACCACCCCGAATGAAGAAGGGAGTTCGAGAATTCCTTGGAAAATTATAGTATATCAGCCGGTTCATCAGCTAGTTGACTTATATTTGTGAACCCATCTTTAAACTCCTCCGAAAGGATATAACCAAAGTTTGGAATGAAGTTTTCCAAGAGACCTTTGACCAAATCAAGCAATACCTAACTCGACCTTCGGTACTCATACCACCATAACTTGTTCTACCCCTACTCCTTTACCTGATCGTAATAGACACTGGAGTTGGGTGTTTGTTGTCCCAATACCTTAAAGAGTCTCACAAAAATAGATCCATCGAGTATGTCAGTCGCAATTTGGTCAAGTACGAAGTTAACGACATTGCCTTGGAGAAAGCATGTATCTCCCTTGTCTGGGTCACCCAAATATTATGATACTATATGCTCGCTTTTAATCAAACTTGTCTCCCGAATGTATCCTATCAAATACTTGCTTGAGAAGCCTGCCCTATCTAGCCAATGGCCTGATGATTGAAGCTGCTAGCCGAATTTGATATTGTGTGTCACGTAGAAATCCATGAAAGGAAGATCCATATCTGATTACCTCGCTGACTTCTCTATGAAAGAAGTCAATGTTTGGATCTCCTAATTCCTAGATGAAACTATCCTTTATGCCTCCCAAGAAGACCTCCAATGGAAAATGCTCTTTAACGTCACTGCCAATAAGAAAGGGTATGACATTAGGATACTCATAATAGCCCCTGGTGACTCTCACACTACCATTGCCATCAAGCTGGATTTTTCCTGCACCAATAATATAATCAAATAGGAGACGTGCACGGTAGGCCTCAAAGTTGCTTTCAAGAACGGAATTAGATACCTAGATGTCTACGGGGATTCAGCCCTCATCATCGATCAAGTACTCAAAAGATGGAAAGTCAAAGATGAGAAACTCTTACCCTTCCATGCCCAACTATAAGAGTTGGCCCACTAATTCTATGATATCACCTTCCACTACCTGCCCCGAGGAAAGAACAACTTAGTCGATGCCCTTGCTACCTTAGCCTCCATGGTTAACATGCGCGAAGGAATAACGATGGCCCCCTCCCTAGTCCAAAAGTAAGATAAACCTACCCATTGCTACCACATTGAGCTCATGACAGAAGAAGATACTGATATAGCCAATTACTGGTACTATGATATTTGGTGCCTCCTCAAGCATGGTAAGTATCCCTAAGATTCCAAGAAGAAAGATCGGGCAACCCTCCGAATATTAATTGCCCAATACATTATCTGCACTAAAGCACTGATCAGGAGAAACTTCGATAGAACCCATTTACACTGCATCGCAGGGGCTGACATTGAACAGATGATGCAGAAAATTCACTGAGAGGAATGCGAACCCCACATGAACAACTATTTTCTTGCCAAGAAAATCATCTGAATGCACTGCCTATGTTCGGAGATGCCTTAAATGCCAGCAATTTTCCAAACTCCAATACTTGCCTCCACGAGAATTGTATAACATGACTTCTCTCTAGACATTTTCCACATGGGGCCTCGATATCATAGGGAAAGTTACACCCAAGGCCTCTAATGGGCATGAATTCATCTTTATGGATGGAAGCTGAGTCATACGCAATTCTAAATTCCAAAAAGGTATCCAAGTTCATCCAAAAAAATATCATCTATCTATAGGGGGTCCCACATGAGCTAGTATCAAACCACGGATTACATTTCGAAGAAAAAGTCACAGAAGTGGTCGATGAGTTTAGGATTCAGAGGCATAAATCTTCTCCCTACCGACCTCAAACCAACAATGCAGTCGAAGCCACTAATACGAACCTCACAGCAATCATCAATAAAATGATCGAGAGTTTCCAAGATTGGGCCGATCGGATCCCTTATGCCCTTTAGGGCTATCACACTTCAGTTCGAATATCTACTGGGGCTACCCCTTACTCTCTGGTATACAACATGGAAGAATTCCTACCCGTTGAGTAGGGGTGGAAATTTGTGACATGACCCATTAACTCGACATGAAACCGACATGCTTTAAGCAGGTTTGGTTTTAGCCTTAACGGGTTCGGGTCATAAATGGGTGGACCCGCCAGACCCGTTAAGAAAATGAATCGGGTTCGTGCATATTTGCGAGATCCGTTTAGGACCTGCCAGACCCGTTTATTAAACGAATTACTAACTGTTCGGGTAACCCGTATTCACCCGCCAGACACGCAATACCTTTTTACATGGGGGTTATTTTTGTAATTTTAGGAGCAAGAAATATAACTCCAAATAAATGCCCTAATTTTCTCATTCATTTCATTTCCTCTCATCCCCTTCCCACAACAAAAACCAAACTCTCGACTGGTTTCTCTTTCACTCCTCATCTTCGACCTCGTCTCTCTTTCTCAGTCCTCAAATCCCTCTCTGGCTATATCGATTAACAGATCATTTTGGATCCTCATCTCCCATCTCCGGTTAGATCAATTGATGGCCTCCGACTTGGACCCTCTCCGGCAGGAACTTATCTAACTAGATCGATTAACTAAACTCCTTGTTTTTTCTTTTTTTTCTGATTCGGAATGTAACCACTGAACATAACATATTAGGACCTCTTTTTTTATGCGAATCAAGCTTTTTTTTTTTGCATTTTTTTCACATATACTTTTTGTAGAACATTTTTTTTCCATATATACTTGTTGTAGAACATTTTTATGTGGATTCGGCTAGATCAATTAACATTTCTTCAGAAAAAAATTTCTTGCTACTGCGTTCTTTGAAATTCTAAAATAGTGTTGGGGGTTACTAACGGGTAAATGTGTGATGAATGAAACGGGTTATACGGGTGAAAACGAGTCGTGTCGGGTTTAATGGGTCAACACGATTCGTTTAGTTAAACATGTGAAAACGTGTCATGTCGTGTCGTGTCGTGTCGTGTCACCCTCTAAGCAAACGAACCGTGTACGAATTCATTTTTTTCACCCGTTTAGTAAACAAATCGTGTATGGGTGGAGCCATTTTTCACCTGATTCGTTTATCACTCGACACGACCCGTTGCCACTCCTACCGTTGAGCTAGAGATTACTTCACTACGCATCATGCTTAAAAGTAAAGTCAGCGAGGAAGACTGGTATCAAAGCCGTCTTGACGAGTTATAACCCTTGGAAGAAAGGAGACTAAAGGATCTATATCAGATACAAGGATAGCATCGCCAAATAGCACAATCATTCAACAAGAGATTCAAGGATCGTGGTGTTCGAGAAGGGGACTTAGCCCTAAAAGAAATAGTAGAACCCATCTGGGACCTTAGAGGGAAATTCTAGCCCAATTGGAGTGGACCCTATATTATGAAGAAGATCATATCTGGTGGCGTCGCTATGCTCATCGACCTCGATGGGGATAAGATAGCATGTCCATTCAACTCGAAATGTCTTAAGAAATTTTACCCTTAATTTTGACGAGCTACAGCTCTTATCATCTCCCTTCTATTCTAAAAGAAATTCTTAATTTCCCTCTACTCAGAACAACGTCGGGCATGATCCTCTATAAATATTTTTACTTTAAAAAATGAAACTCAGAAAATTTGCAAAACCCTCAGAGGTACTTAGGCAGGTCATACGCTTCACATGAGCATGGACACCTTTTTTCTCACAAAATGTTGTTCTCTTCTTATCTTCGATAACGACGGTTCATTTTTATCATTTAAGTGAACAAGAGGATTATGTATGTCTTAGCTATTGGTATAGGTAATTTAAAAGCGAAACACATCAAGAGGCACAATAATATAATTAAAATTTTCTTTATTTCATTGACAAAAAATTCCGTTACAATTACATCAGCGTAGGGAGTCAAACAACTTCCCTTGCCAACCTAACCTTACTCTCCTAAAACCAAATAAAAACAAGCCAAACTACTCCTAAAAATAACCTTTCCAAAAGTTATTGCTACTAGAAAACAACTATATACATCACAAAATCTTCACAAATAAAACTCCCCAGGGATCCTACTTGCAGCTTCCAAAAGAACTAGCCCCATCATGTTTTGTATCACGGGGTACCCAAATCTCCCCTGCATGGATGGAATACCGAAGGCGCTCTATGGAACGATAACCTCATACCGGCCTAGGGAAAATAACAACACCTCCCTCCATGGTGTCAAAAATGGCGAACCACCTTTGCCCAATATCCTCTATCAGCATCTTGGAAACAACCCTCCTCTACAACCATTTCATGTAATCCCTGAAAATATGCCAGACTCGGTCAACAGATTGGGAAGTACGTATCGATGATCGATGATTCTCCCACAGAGACCCCAGCCTCATGCGTAGACACTCTGTTAAATCCTCCACGATAAATAAGTCTAGTGTCCAAGTGGCCCAATATGCTCCCACCCAAATTGAGCTACCAAAAAAAGTAGAAAGAGGTCTGTAGGAGGCCAACCAGCCAAACATACCGGTATTCTCCCAGTTTTAGAATGGGCAGCAACTTTCCTTACCAAGGCACTGACCAATGCAATCCTCAAGACCCATGCTCCACAAACTAGTTCCCCCAGCTCTCGATATTTAGGCCCACACTGATAAAGTAGAGAGTAAAGAAGTTTGGTAAAGTTGCCAAGGGATATTCAGGAGGGACTGCCATAAGGAATGTCTCCGATAGACACATAAACATCATAACTGGGTTATCCTTTAGAAAGTCATAAGGGTCTTCTTGTCAAGCATCTAGACCATTCAGGGTATCTGACAGTATCTCTTTCGTAGGATTGCGATGGTATGACATCCATGAAGTGATGGCTGAAAGTTATGGGTCCACCAATAGGTACCTAGTAACCAAAAGTAAATTTAAAGTTAAGCCAAGGAACAGCTCTGGCATAGCCTGCATCACCAACATCTTATAAATGCATGGAATGTAGCACAGCCGGGGGAGAAATCATTCCTCCCGTAACCAATGATCGTGCCGTCATGGGCGACATATGGAGATGTCTTGCTAATAGCTCCCGAGGAGATCGAGAAAATTCGGCATGGCTGTCGCAATACCGAGATTTATCCCTAGCATGGAAAAGAACTCTTCATAAATCGAACCGACTCGTCCAAGCGAAAGTGAAAGACATGATCCTCGGGATACCAGAATTCTAACACCGCCATCAGCATGCTCCATTCAATAGGTCGGTTGCGCTATAATAAAACTCGATGCATGTTGAAAGCATCGTAGTCTACATTAAATGAGAACATAACCTCTAAGTTTTCAAGGTAAGAAGCAAATCAGCACTTCTGAGGAGAGCCATATTGCAAAATGATGAGATAAGAAGCAAGAAGTGAGCAAAAAGAAAGGAAATGTGGATGGGTGAAGAAAATACTCCACTATTTCCCCTTTTACACTTGGAAAACTTTGCCAAAGAAAAAAGTACTGCAAATCCCAGAGGAAACTTTGCCCCATCAAGGACCAAGTAGTTGAAAAAAGTGCAACCAAAGCCTTAGGATGATTAGACTGGACTAACATGACGATAAGCAGGACAAGGGGTATGCTAATTAGCAACCTCCTATTTCTGGAAATTTCCTTTTTCCTTTTTTGTCAAAATCAAAAACTCAATAAAAATATTTTTTCAGAATATCCTTCTCCCTATATTTTTACTCATCCTATTTTAAAATAAATTTTCTCTCGAGTCATTTTAAGTCCTTTTTACGGTCCCAGTACCAAAGTAAAAAGTACATGTTTATTAAGTCACTAAAGAAAAAATTAACAAAATCCCATTTTATTGCATATATATTGCTTTATTACATTTTTCTTACAGGAAAACACAAAAATAATGGAGCTCAGCTCGAACCCCCTAATACTCTCTCTCCCTCACCTACATTCTCTCTCTTTTATTTCTTTATCTTATCTTTCTCTATCTCTAAGACCCTCCATTTCTGTGGCATACGTTCTTCCCCAGCGATGAGATGACGAACCTTCGCACCCTAAACCAGACCCCTTCCCAGACGAGGAAGACGGCACCAAGAAAGAAGGAACCGCGATTGCATCCTGAATGTGAGCCATCGCAGAAGCCACCCAATCTCGGATGTCCTTAAACCAAGTAGTAGACACCCGGACATATTGCAAAAAAAATAGAAAACCGCAAATCAGTCAGTCTGAGGCAAAAAAATCAAAAAAATAAAAGTCAAAGAAATAAAAGGCATACGTCTGACTGAAGGACATCCTCTGTCATCCCCACTACCTCAGGGTCCATCGCATTGGGGTGATGCATCATACTCACCAATCCTCCATCATCCCATCGAATATTGTAGGAAGGACGACCCAAACGTAAAATGGAACCTCTGATGTTGTCACTGTTGCCGATGTTAACGCACCAGTGCCAAAGAGAGAGACTGTCTCGATTGTCGGTTAGACTTCCACCACCGGTACATATGGCAGAAGTCCCCACCCATATACCGATCAACACTATCCCTTCACCTTCCCTAGGTACCCCAAAATAACATGCCACTTTCGTTTGGAACCTCCTACACCCTGTCGATCGACACCTCCTTAAAATTTTGCACATAAATTCCTAAGATATACCAGAAAATCCCAAAAAATCCCCCCAAAATTCCTAAAATTACCTAATGAATTTTAGAACCTTTTTCACCAAGATAAAAAAAAATTCAAGCCTCTCAAATCCTTAATAAATTAATACCGCATTTTTTCCAGAATTATCTCCCTGGAGGAATTCCTAAAATCATTTTGACATCTCCCCCAGCAACGTCTCCAAGGGACAGTGCGAAAATCAAAAAATTCCCCAGAAAGGCTGCATCCAATCCACGGTTAATACCTTTTCCCCAGTGGAGTCTCCAAACTTCCCCAAGAAAATATCAACCTAAAGCCCTCTAAATTGGCTTCGACCCACAAAATTGTTCGTCTCTACTTAAGCCCTCAAAATTAGCTTCAACCCTCATAATTGGTCACTCCCACTTAAGCCCTCAGAATTGGCTTCGACACTCAGAATTGGTCGCTCCCATCTTAAGCCTTCAGAATTGGCTTTGACCTGTAAAATTGGTCCCTCCCATCTTCAGCACTCAAAATTATATTTGACCCATAGAATTGGTCATCTCTACTTAGCCCTCAGAATTGGCTTTGACCGTCAAAATTGGTCATCTCTCCTTGAGCCCTCATAATTGGCTTCGACCCGCAGAATTAATTGCTCCCTACCCTAGGTCCTCATAATTGACCTCATCTCGTAGAATCGGCTATCCTTGGTGCTTCCTTAGGTCCTCATATTCGACATCAATCTTAATCGATCATTCTTATCCCTTTAGGTCCGCAGAATCGACCTTTCTCCCAAACATCATGTGGTGTTTATTTGACAAATTTCACTTGTCCCAAGCTCACCCGCCGAGGGGCTTTATAGATACCACATTCTAGGACCCCCTAAGTCTCTCTTTAGGTCCCTAGAACCTCCTCATTTCACTACAAACCCTAGGTTATTCTTTGAGTAGCGATCTAAAGGACATTGGGTGCTCTTGGGCCCCGTTTGACTCCGATCAACTCTATCGTCAGAGAAAAATCTCAATGAATATTCGAAGGTCTCTGAATCCCCTTTTCAACTGCCTACCTCGTGCGTGAATCGGCATAATTGTTCGGATTAATGGACTATTTTACCATCAAAAATCAATTTGGAGGCCCCCGGCCGCTCCCGAGCCCCAATTTAACCATAGTTAACTTCAACGTCATAGAAAAAGCTATTTGAATCTTCGAAGGGCAATGAAACTCCTCTTCAAAGGTCCACCCTGTGCATGAAATGCCATAATCGTTCAGATGAATGATCCATTTTTCCTCTAAAAATTAATCCGGAGGCCACCAGGTGCTCCCGATCTTCGTTTGACCAAGGCTGACTCTTCATATCAAATGAGACTAAATGAATCTTCTAAGTGCACTGCATATCCTTTCTAACGGTCTTCCCTGTGCGTGAATTAGCCTTATGGTATGGACGAACGACCCATTTTAATCCGAAAGGTCACCAGGCGCTTCCGAGCCCCGGTTGACTAAAGTCAACTTTCTGATCGAGCAAAGCTCTTTGGAATGTCAAACTAACTCATATAACCTTTCCAAGGTCCGTCCAGTGTGCAATTTTGACTTATCGTTCGGACGAACGATTCATTTCCGTCCAAAAGTTTGATGAGCGCTTTTGAACCCCATTTGACCCAAAGTCAACTCCCAAACTTGGGAGAGGTCCAAAAGACTCTTGAAGGTCTCTAAATTACCTTTCTAACGGAATGCCCCATGCTCAATTTGGATTAATGGATTTCATTCTACGATCATTTTTCACAAAAATGTCCACGAGACTACCTATTGGCAGGTTTATTTCCCTACAGTGTACCCAGGGTTACCTACTAATTGGAGGTGGTAGGGCTATGCCAATTGGCACCTCCTTACCCTAGAAATAGAGGGCATGAACTCAATCCAAGGACACTATGGATATCCCCCAATCCTCGCGACGGGAGGTACGGAGAAGAGCGGGTGTCTTCGACATCGAGAGGATCTTGGCCCCGTGCATCCCTCTCGGGAGCGCTTCGGCCGGCGTTGGTGATGAGGTAAAAAATGTTGAGATATGGAGTCGCCAGTTTATTTTACTCAAAATAGACAAAAGATAAAGGGGCCTCCCCTAAGGACAACATCCAAAGACATACTGATACATACAAAACCAAAATGATTCAAAAAAAGGTCCGGAGGTTAAGTTACGAAATAGGAAGGTGTTAGGCAACCATTCCGCCCTTACAGTCTCTCATGAGTTATTTTTATTTTTCTTTATTTCCCCATGATATATGTGCATGTGTATATATAGTGGAGATAGGAATCATCGACTTGTATCATGGAAGAGATAAAGTGAGTCATTCATAGGAATGTTCCTAGAAGTAATAGTTAGAAAAATAGGATTTACGCGATTATCCCAGCGTTGATCGTTATAACGGAATGATAACACATGGAATAATGTGCCACTAAGCACAAATATGCGTATATATAAATATATAGAATCTAAGAGAGTTAAGTTTAAAGAATATAGAAAATATAGGAAAAAGTAGGAAAAGGACTCGAGTCTCGGCTTTTACCCCGAGAAACCTACGTAGCCTATAGAGGCATCAAAGTCCACGTAGTTCGTATGCAAAATGAGGGGTGGGGTTTATCCCATAAATCCAACCGGGGACTTCTCTTATATGTGTGTGTGTGTATGTAAAAAAAAAGCGTTTTAGTTGTGAGAAAAGTGCAAGAATTCCCGTTTGAAATTTATAAGAAAACCCTCTTTTTCTTTTTTGGGGGGGTTTATTTATTTGAAAATAAGAGATGTGCAATAATACTAGATAAAAAGTATACTAGGATATGTGAGATGGGAGAATAACAGTGTTAAGTAATAAAACAAATTAATGCGAATTTAGGAGAATTTAAAGAGAGAGTTGAGAAAGTTGGACCTTCTTGAAGATCTTGAGCTTGATCTTGGATATTGGAGAGCATCCCTTGCACTTGGGTGATGATGGAGGGTACTTAATTCACCAAGTTTGAAGAAAAAGGTGATGAAAGGTGAAGGTTTGAAAGGGATTTGGATGTAAAAATCATTCTAACTTCGAGAGGGGTTTTCTGAGCTTGCTGAGAGTGATGGATTTCAGATCTTCTCCCCTTTGGAAGGGGGTTAGGCCCTCCTTTTTATAGGCCCAGGGAATTGTTGATCGGCATAGACCTGGTCCTGCCAATCAACAGGTGTGTTTAGTCACACTGCCGATAGGAAGGGTTTGGAATGTGCCGTTTGGCAGACTCTTTCAGGTTCCTTCGAAAAATCGGCCATAAACAGCAAACCGTTGATCCGAAATATGCACGGGGCAAACCGTTGGAAAGTTAATTCAAATACCTTAAAAAGTACTTTGGGCTGCTCCTGGGTCCGAGAGTTGACTTTGGGTCAAATATGGCTCGAGAGCGTTCGTCGGTACTTTGGACGTGGAATCGTCGGACGCAAATGAATCATTCGTCTGCTTGGTAAGTCAGAATCGCGCACTGCGTGGACTGTTGGAAAATTTAGGAGATTTACTTCGACATCGAAAAGAGCTTGACTCGATTTGGGGGGGTGACGTTGGTCAATCGGGGCCTGAAAGTGTTTGGTGACCTTTCAAAGTAAAACGTAGGGGTGTTCGCGGTCCGGTCCGATCCGGTTTTTAATGAATTTAAGGACCGGACCGATTATACCGGTCCTAAAAATAAAAGGACCAAGACCGGACCGATTAAACCGGTTTTCCGGGCTTAGTCGGTCCGGTTTTTTATGTGGTCGGTCCGGTCAAACTTGTCGGTCCTAATCTATATGGTATATTTTGTAGAAACAGTTACAAAATATGAATTATCAAACAATTACAAACAATTACAAAATATACCATATAAATTTTTAAAAACAGTTTTTTTTATAGCAAACAAGCTATAATAAATTTTTACCCACTAAAACTTTATTATAGCAATTACAGATTTTTACCCACTAAAACTTTATTATAGCAATTACAGTTTATAAAGTTTTAGTGTAAAAACATTGCATGATAAAGTTTACAGATTTTTAAAGTTTATAAAGTTTACAGATTTTTAAAGTTTATAAAGTTTACAGATTTTTAGAGTAAAAACAGTTTATAAACTTTACAGATTTTTACCCACTAAATGTAAAAACATTGCATGATAAACATTCTCATCGACAAATATCAATTACAGTTGTTATAGCAATTTGTAACTAAGACTAACTGTTTTTAAAAACATTTTTTTTTATAGAAAACAAACAACTACAGATTTTTATAACAAACATTTTTTTTATAATCAAAACAAACACATCATCATACAATCAAATAAGCAAAACCCACATCATACATTTTTTTTATATCAAAACAAACACACAAAAGATGGATTTTGAGCCAAAAATCTGAGCCAAAAATGGATTGGAAAGGTACCTACTACCGGCAGGGGAAAGGGACTTCGCGGCCGCCGGCAGGGGAGAGGGAGAATGGACGTCGCGGCAGGGGAGAGGGAGAATGAAAGTCGCGGCAGGGGAGAGGGAGAATGGACGTCGCGGCAGGGGAGAGGGAGAATGGAAGTCGCGGCAGGGGAGAGGGAAGGCAAGCGGCGCAGGGGAGAGGAGGGGAGAGGGGAGTCCGCGACAGAGGAAGGGAGAGGGGAGGTCGCACGCAGGGGAGAGGAGGGGAGAGGGAATGGGCGGCGGCAGATGGTTTGCTCTAGAGAGAGAGAGAAGTGAAGTGTTAAGTGTGTGTGTGTTTGATTAATTAGGGTTTTTCTTTAGTTCGTTTCTTTTTTTTGGACCATTGTACCCCCAACCTAATAACTATATATGTATAAAAATAATTAAATGCATATATATTAGAGTAATCGGTCCGGGTCGGTCCAGACCGGGTAATTATTATAGGAGACCGGGGACCGGACCGGTTAGACCGGTCTGAAAAAAAAATTAGGACCGGACCGATTAAAAAAAAAACGGAAAAATTATGCCGGTCCGGGTCGGTCCGGATCAGTCTGTCGGTCCATTCGGTTTTCTGAACACCCCTAGTAAAATGGATCGGTCATTCGTATCGTAAGTCAGAATCACGCACAGGGCGGACCATTAGAAAGGGGTTTTAGTTCCCTTAAAAGATTCATTCAATCTCGATCGAGCTGAAGAGTTGACTTTGGTCAAACGAAGCCTGGGAGCGTCCGGTGACCTCTTGATCAAGTTTAGGGGAAAACGGGTTGTTTGTCCGCACTGTAAGTCAGAATCGTGCATGGGACGGACCGTTGGAAAAGGGTGTTAGTGCCTTTGAAGATTCATTCAGTCTTGGTCGAGCTAAAGAGTTTTACTTTTGGTCAAACGGAGCCTGGGAGTGACCGATGGCCTTTAGGTTAGTACCTGGGGTATGACTTAGGTTTGTAGCGATGAGGGGAGGTGCTGGGGAACCTACGGAGAGGTTAGGGGTGTTAGAATGGGGTGTCTATAGATCCTCTCGACGAGTGAGTTTGGAACAAACGATAGCCGCCGAATAGACACCACATGATTCCTTTTAAAAGAAGATGACCAATTCAGAGGGTCAAGGCCGATTCTGAGGACCTGGGGATGAGGATGATCGATTCTGCAGGTCGAAGCCAATTCTGAGGGCTTAAGGATGAGGGTTCCCAATTTTATGGGTCGAAGCCAATTCTAAGGGCTGAAGATGTGGTGACAAATTCTGCGAGTCGAAGCCAATTCTGAGGGCTTCAAAGTGATGGTGGACGATTCTGTGGGTCAAAGCTAATTCTACGGGATTAAGTTGTGATGACCAATTTTGTGAGTCGAAGCCAATTCTAAGGGCTTGAATTGAGATGACTAATTCTGCGGGTCGAAGATAATTCTGCAGGTCGAAGACAATTTTGTGGGCTATAAGATGAGGGTGACCGATTCTGCGGGTCAAAGATAATTTTGAGGGCTTAAAGGTGTGGGTGATTGATTCTGTGGGTCGAAGCCAATTCTTAGGGCTTAGGGATGAGGGTGACCAATTCTGCTGGTCGAATCCAATTCTAAGGGCTTGAAGATGAGGTGACCAATTCTACGAGTCAGAGCCAATTCTGAGGGCTTGAAGGTGAGGGTGACCATTTTGCGGGTCGAAGCCAATTCTGAGGGCTTAGGGATGAGGGCGACCGATTCTGTGGGTTGAAGCCAATTCTGAGGGCTTGAAGGTGAGGGTGACCGATTCTACGGGTCGAAGACAATTCTGCGGTCTTAAGTTATGATGACCAATTCTACGGGTCGAAGCCAATTCTAAGGGCTTAAGTTGAGATGATCAATTCTGTGGGTCGAAGCCAATTCTGAGGGCTTAAATTTAGATGACCAATTATGTGGATTGAAGCCAATTCTGCGGGCTTAAATTGAGATGACCAATTCTGCGGGCTAGAAGATGAGGGTGACCGATTATATGGGTCGAAGATAATTCTGAGAGCTTGAATTTGGGGGTGACCGATTCTATGGATCGAAGCTAATTCTGAGGGTTTAGGGATAAGGGTGACCGATTCTGCTGGTTGAAGTCAATTCTGAGGACTTGAAGATGAGGTAACCAATTCTAAGGTTCAGAGCCAATTCTGAGGGCTTGAAGGTGAGGGTGACCGATTCTGCAGGTCAAAGCTAATTCTGAGGGCTTAAGGATGAGGGTGACCGATTCTGTGGGTCAAAGTCAATTCTGAGGGCTTGAAGATGAGGTAACCAATTCTGTGGGTCAGAGCCAATTGTCAGGGCTTGAAGGTGAGGGTGATCGATTCTGCGGATCGAAGCCAATTCTGCAGGCTTGAATGGCCTCCCCGGTGACAGGGTAAGAATTTTTTTCTTCTTCAGTCTTGGTCTTTGTGCGCTCTGATTCCATATTGCCTTATATCTACTAGGGATTTTTCAAGTGACCTTTTACCCTTGGGGGACGACCGTTTAGGACACAGGGTTGACTGGAGTGAATGAGCATATGAGATATTTGTTGGCGCATGAGTTTGGCCACTCTTGGTATCTCGAGGAGAGGGTGGTTCGTCAGATTTCTGAGGAGGAGGTGGTGGTGCCACCTGAGAGGCCCCCTCTGTCTATGAGGGGGGAGCGGATATTGCCCGAGGACACGAGCATCGCGATGATGATTGGTGAGTCCTATTTTTTATACACTGATACGGCTGTGCCGTATGATGATATGGATTTCGTGATGAGCTGGATGATGGCGCCCAGCATATGATGTACTTCCCTTCCCTCCTGCGGGTTCGAGTCGGCCAGTGGGGTCCTCCCACAGCGATGGCGGTTCGTCGACATCTGCGGCGATGGCAACTTCGGAGGTCCCTTTTGTGCGGTTTCATACTCCTTCATACAACATTCGATGGGCTAATGGAGGGATGGTTCCTATATTTCATCGGCCTTATGCGATGGATTCGAAGGAGTTGGGCTTGATAGAGGAGGTCCTTCGTCCTGAGATATACCTTTTTTTCTTCTCTTTTTCTTCTTTCCTTTCTGGTTTCTTTTGACCTTTTCTGCTTGGTACTGATTTTTCCTTTTCTTACAGTATGTCCGGGTGTCCACCACTTGGTTGAGGGACATTAGAGACTGGATATCTTCAGCGACTTCCCATATTCAGGACGCGATTCTTGTTCCTTCTTGCTTGGTGTTGTTTGCCTCATTATGGGAGGAGTATGGTTCGGGTAGTGGTGGTGCGTCATCTCGCCGTAGGGGAAAGAGAGCGCGTCACAGGGCTGGAAGTTCTTAGGAGAGAGAGAGAGAGAGAGAGAGAGAGAGAGAGAGAGAGAGAGAGAGAGAGAGAGAGGGTTCGGGCTGAGTCCCGTTGTTTTTGCTTTTCTTTTTTCCTACAAGATTGATGTAACACAGAGAAATATCTATGCAATGAAGTTTTTTTATTATCTTCTGTTAATGATGAATGAATGAATGCATGCACATGTGCTTTTTACTTTGCTGCTGAGACCGTAAAAGTAAATATTTTTGGAAGTTTTGAAGGAAAGTTTTATTCACAATGAGGAATTATATAAAGATGAAAAAGGGAATTTGAAATTTTTTTTGAGAATATCGATTTATTTTTATTGAGTTTTCTAATTTTGACAAAAGAGGAAAAAGGAAATTTTCTAAAAACAAGGGGTTGCCGATCGACAAGCACCTTGTCCTGCCTATTGGTAGGTAAGTCCAGTCTCATCATTTCAAAGCTTTGATTGATACCCTCTTCAGCCTTTGGTACCTTATGGGGCAATATTTCCTCCAATTTCTGCAGGGGTTACGTCTTTTTTTTGGGGGGGGGGGGGGGGGGGTTTCAAGTATAAAAAGGGGTAAGGGTGGATTGCTTTCATCACACCTTCATATTCTATCTTTCTTATTCTGTAAGACGGCTCTCCCTAGTAATGTTGATTTCTCCAACTACCTCGAGACTTTGGAGGTGATGTGTTCTTACAAAGTCGACTACGATGCTTTCAACATGCGTCGAGTCTCTTTATGGCATAATCAACCCATAGAGTGGAACATGCTGATGGCGGCGGTACAATTTTGGTACCCCGAAGACCATGTATTCCACTTTGTCTTGGAAGAAATATGTTCGACTTATGAGGAATTTTCTGCCATGTTGGGATTAAATCCTACTGTGGCGACAGCTATGCCTGAATTTTCTCGGTCTCCCCGGGAGTTGTTGTCTAGACTTCCCTATGTCTCGCCCTTGGAGGGTAGATCCTTGGTTACTGGAGGAATGATTTCTCTTCCAGTGGTGTTGAGATTTGTGCATCTATAGTAGGTTGGTGATGCTGGATATGCCGGAGTTGTCGTTTTGGGCTTGGTTTCAAACTTGCTACTGATGATTGGGGAACTACTGGTGGACCCACAACTTGCATCCATCACCTCATAGATGTCATACCGTCGCAATCCTGCAGCGGTGATACTGGAGGATACTCTAAATGGCCTGGATGCCTGGCAAGAAGGTCATTTTGACTTTCTAAGGGATACCCAACTTCTTTTTGTGCCATTTTATCAGTGTTGGTCTGGATATTAAGAGCTGGGAAAACTGGTTTGTGGAGCATGGGGCTCTAAATCTGTACTGGTTAGTGCCTTAGTGGGGACAACTGCTACCTATTCTGGAGTTGGGGGAATACCCGTATGTCCGGATGGTTGGTCTCAGATAGACCTCTTTCTATTTTTCTTGGCGACTTCTGAGCCAATTTGGTTAGGAGCAGGTCATGCCACCTCGGACACTGAATTTCTTCTCGATACAATATCTGACAGAGCATTTGTGCATGTGGCTTGGCTCTTTGTGGGAGAGTCGGCGTTCTTCGACCCGTCCCTCTCAGTTTATTGGGAGAGTTTGGCACATCCCTGAGGATTATATAAAGTGGTTATGGAGAAGAGTAGTTAGCAAGATGTTGGCAGTAGAGACTGGACAAAGGTGGCTTGTTTTATCTGATACCATGGAGGGAGGTGTGGTAGTTTTTTCGATGTTGGTTCGAGCTTATCGGTCCATGGATCATCTGCGACAGTCTATTCAGGCAGGGGAAGCTTGGGGACCCTAGGATGTAGATGATGATGGAGTGGGATCCTCTGGTAGCTGTAGGTAGGACTCTTGGGGTGAGTTTGTTTTGTAATGGGGAATAAATTTGAGAATTTATTTGGCTTTTTAGGAAGGTATGGGAAGGGAGTTATCCGTTCCTTTTCTTATGTAATTGCACTGTAATCTCTTATTAATGAAATAAACAAGTTTTTGATCATACAGCTGTGCCTTTTGATGAATTTTTTATTTGTGAATTATCTATACCGATCGCTAAGTCATGCATAATCCTTTTGTTCAAGTATATGTTAGAATGAACTGTCATTCTCGGAGATAACAAAAGAATAGTTTTTTGTGAAAAAGAAAGGGTCGTGCTCATGTAAGATCTATGAGTTGCCTACGTACCTATAGTGGTTTTTGAAAAGTTTTAATATGTTTAAAAATGGTTTTCTCAGAGGATCGGGCCCACGTAGTTCTGGGTAGAGGGAAATGAAGAGATTTTATTTATTTTATTTTTTTTAGAATAGAAAAGGAGATGAAAAGAGTCGTAGCGCGCCGAGATTTCAGACTAGGGGTAAAATTTCTTGAGATGGTTTAGATTGACTGGACAAGCCATATCTTCTCCATCTAAGTCAGTGATCATGACGGCACCGCCAGACAATATCTTCTTGACGATGTATGGGCCGCTTCAATTCGGCTTGAACTTCCCCCTGGGGTCCCAGATGGGCTATACTATTTCATTGAGGGTTAAACCCCCTTCTCGGACACCGCGGTCTTTGACTCTCTCAGTGATTGATCGCACTATTAGGTGATGGTACCCTTTTATGTGATATAGATCTTTCAATCTCTTCTCATCCAAGAGTGACAGCTCCTCAAGACATCTTTGATGTCAGTCCTCCTCACTGACCTTGCTTTCAAGCATGAGGCGTAATGAGGGTATTTCTAGCTCCACAGGTAGGACTACTTCCATGTCGTAGACTAGAGAGTAAGGGGTATCCCCAATAGAGGTTCGGATTGAGGTTTGGTATCCCCAGAGGGCATATAGGATTCGGTCGGCCCAATCTCAACAGCTTTCGATCATTTTACTGATGATGGCTTTGAGGTTCCTATTGGTATCTTCGACTGCATTATTGGTCTGAGGACAGTAGGGAGAAGATTTGTTTCTCTGAATCCCATACTCGTTGACCACTTCTGTGACTTATGCCTCAAAATGCAACCCGTTATCTGACACTAGCTCGTGCGGGACCCATATCGATAGATAATGTTTTTTTTATGAATTGGGATAATTTCTTGCATTCAAGACTACGTATGACTCGACTTCGACCCATTTGGTGAAGTAATCAATGGCAACCAGGATGAACTCATGCCCGTTGGATGCCTTGGGTGTAACCTTCCCTATAATGTCGATGCTCCAGGTGGAGATCAGCCAGGGAGAAATCATGTTGTATAATTCTCATGGAGGCAAGTGTTGAAGGTTAGAGAACTGTTGGCATTTGAGGCATCTTCGGACATAGGCGAAGTAATCCTGGATCATGATGGTCCAGTAATATCCTTGTCAAATGATCTTCTTGGCAAGCATGTGACCGTTCATTTGAGTTCCACATTCCTCGCTGTGGATTCTCAGCATTACCTCTTCAATGTCATCCCTGGTGATGTAGTGTAGATGGGTTCCATCGATGTTTCTCTTAAATAGTGCTTTATGATTGATGATGTATTGGGCGACCAGTCTTCGAAGAGTTTCCCGGTCCTTCTTGTTGGAACCCTCGGGATAACTTCCATGCTTGAGAAGGTGCCAAATATCATAATACCAGCGATTGGCTAGCTGGTGATCTTCTTTAGTGATGAGCTTAATGTGGTAGTAATGGGTTGGTTTGTCTTGATTTTGGATCGGGAAGGGGGCCATTGTCAATCCTTCGGGCATGTTGACCATGGAGGCTAGGGTAGCAAGGGCATCGTCTAGGCTATTCTTTGCTCGGGGTAGGTAATAGAAGGCGATATCTTGCAATTGGGAGGCTAGTTCTTCTAAGTGGTCATGGAAGGGTTAGAGCTTCTCGTCCTTTACTTTCCATTTTCTGAGCACTTGACCAATGATGAGGACAGAATCCCTGTAGACATCTAGGTATTGAATACCTTTCTTGAGAGCAACCTTGAGGCCTACCGTACACGCCTCGTATTCAGTCATGTTGTTGGTGCAGGGGAAATCCAATTTGATGGCGATGGGAGTGTGAGAGTCATCTAGAGTGATCAGAAGTATCCCAATGCCATATCCCTTTTTGTTGGCAACACCATCAAAGAACATTTGCCATAGAGGGTCATCTCGAGTAGCGTAGAGGATGTTTTCATCTGGGAATTCGGAGACCCGGGCATCATCTTCTTCCATGGGGTAGTCAGCGAGGTAGTCAGATGGATCTTCCTATCATGTATTTCTCCATGACGTAAATGATATCAAACTCGTCTAAGAGAATCAATCATCGGGCCATTCGATTGGATAAGGGGGTTTCTCAAGCAGGTACTTGATGGGGTCCATTTGGGATACAAGTTTAATGGGGAAGGCGATCATGTAGTGTCATAACTTTTGGGTAACCCAATTAAGTGAGATGCATGCTTTTTCTAAAGCAGTGTAGTTGACCTTATACCCAGCCAATTTGCGACTAACGTAGTAGATGGATCTTTCTTTATGGGAATCTTCATGGTATTCGGCTAGCAAAGCCCCAGCTGCAGTGTCGGTTATGGTTAGGTATAGGAGCAAGGGGAGACCAGGTTGTGGTGGCTTGAGTACCGAAATTTGGGTTAGGTATTATTTGATTCGGTCATTCCAAAACTTAGTTGAATCCTTTCGGAGTAGTTTGAAGATAGTTTCACAGATGGAGGTGAGCTGGATGATGAACCGACTGATGTATTGCAATTTCTCAAGGAAACCATGGACTTTTTTTCGTTCGGTGAGTTGGAATCTCAAGTATGGCTTTCATCTTGGCAGGATTTGCTTATGTCCCTCTTTCACTGACCATGAATCCTAAAAGTTCCCTTCATAACGCCGAAGACACATTTCTGTGGATTGAGTCTCATCTGATACTGTTACAATCGTTTGAAGAATTTTCGGAGAGCGTGGATATGACTGTCTCTAGTTTTGGATTTGATAATCATATCATCCACATAGACCTCGACCTCTTTGTGAATTAGATCATGCAGGATGGTTGTGGAAGCCCTCTGGTAGGTAGCCCCAGCATTCTTGAGACCAAATGGCATAACAATGTAGCAAAAAGTTCCCCACGGTGTGATGAATGCGATTTTTTCTTAATGATATGGGTGTATTTTGATTTGGTTGTACCCGGAAAGTCCGTCGACGAAATACTCGAGAGCATGACTGGATGTGTTATCCACGATCACATCGATATTGGGTAGTGGGTAATCATCCTTTGGAGAGGCTTTGTTCAAGTCCCGATAGTCTACACTCATTCGAACTTTCCCTCCCAATTTCGGCACAGGCACTATGTTGGCTAGCCATGTGGGATATTCGATCACACGAATGAAGCCCACGTTCAACTGTTTGACCACCTCTTCCTTGACCTTGGGTGACCATTCGGTGCGGAGCTTTCTCAGTTTTTATTTAACCTGCTTGTAATCTGGAAGAGTTGGGATCTCATGCTAAGCTATTTCAGGATCAATGCTGGGCATATCGTCGTAGGACCATGCGAAGACATCCACGAATTCCTTCAATAATTCTTCGAGTTGTGCGCACTCATGCTCGTTGAGGGTAGCCCTTATCCTAATTTTGCGCAGTTGGATACTAGAACCGAGGTTAACTTGAACGCGGTTATGTTGTTTGTTATTAACCTTATTTAGATCAGTTAAGAATTTTTCACTTGCAAAATCATCACCATCAAAAGTTTTATTAGAATCTAAGCAATTAATGTAAGGCACAGTAAGATACTCAAAATCTTTGTTTATTTCATTGATAGGAAAAACAGCATTGAGAACCTCATCAAAGTAGGTCTCGATTTCATTTTAGCAAGGATAGACAACAGAATAAGCAATGGGGTAAGCATTGGGGTTAGGTGGGATTTCAACAGGTAAAATGGGCGCAGCATGCTAGTTAATGAGAGGTGTATCAGCAGCTTTAATCAAGTGGGATGGATCCAGTGATGTAGTGCTTGAATGAACCATGCAGAGTGTTAGCCCCAGTGTTCACAAGTTGAACGAGTCCTCGGAGTCACTTTCCTCAAGCTTTTCGGTATCTTTGATGAGCGGTTGTATATGGTGTTGGGAACTTTTGGCCCATGGGTAGCTATCTTGGAAAAATATCTCCATTCCAGGCTTCATCTTCTTATCTGTATGGTCATGCCATGGTTCTGGAAATCCACAAAAGGGAAAGTTCTCGCCCTCTTTAATGAATTGTCCATTCAAAAAGTCACCTAGGATAGTCTAAATGCAGTCTAGTCATCTCTTTGGTCGAGATTGGAGGATCATTCTGAGCTCTTGTTCTGATGGTTAATACCCCAAACCACAAGGAAGGAAATCTTTCTTCACTTCAATGGGCTAAAGTATTCCTTGTTGTCTTTTTCCTAACCCCAGTCTGGTCATGAAGTGCATGTTTCTGAACATTTATATCACATTGACGTTGCTATGAGGGTCGTATTCTAGACAAACCCTTTCTTTGAAATCATTCCCTGCTGGGAGTAGAAGTGGTTCAACTAGGAATCCTGATAGGAGCATATCATTTGACCCGTGTGGTATCTTAAGGATTGGATTATTGGTACTTGCACCCTCGGTATTATCGTCGTCACCCAATATGGTGATGACTCGTTCGTCGGTGAACAACTTTAATTTCTGATGGAGTGAGGAAGCACGCCCTTGATACTGTGGAACCAAGGTCGTCCGAGCAATAGATTAAAACAATATGGGATGTCAATAACTTGGAATTCAACGACAGGGTTTATAGGGCCAGCCCCTATTACAAGCTTTATGGATCCCATCACTTCTCGACGAGTATTATTGTAGGCACGTACAGCAGTGGAGGTTGGAGCGAGGTCACTTTCCTTCAGTCCTAAGCATTTGAAGGTTCTTAATCGGAAGACATTCAAGGCAAATCCGTTATCGACAAGAGAGAGTGGTACGACCTTCCCCATAACCTCGACGGAGATATTGAGTGTATGATTGTGGTTTGGTTAAATTCGGGGGATTTCTTCTTCAAAAAAAGATAGCATTAGGGTAGAGGTCAAGGATCCGACTAAATTTATTGCTTCTTCTGGTGTGGTAGAAGGAGGAACTGTGGGTCCAGTGAGCAATTTTATCAAAGAATTTCTGTGTAGCTGGGAAGACATGAAAATCCCCCATATAGTGATGTTAGCTTGAGTTTTCTTCAATTGATCGAGGATCTTTCTCTCCTCGAGGGTCATCTCTGGCATAGGAAGGTTTTCAATGCCCTTCCCTTTGTCATTGGTTGGTGGTAAGTTTGGGATTTAGTAATGCCTCCCTGATCTGGTCATATGTTTACTGAAGAAGGGAATAATATGAACCCTGTTTCTTCCTCGATCTCGAGTTGTTCTGACACTTTGTTTATTTCTCTGAGGATCTCCTCAAAGGATATCATTCCACACATGTCGGCTACCGATCCAGTTTTCTCGAAAGCTTTCTCCTAATTCGAATCTTAGAATTATTCTCCTCATCTGGTGGCAATAAGTTTGTATTTCCATGTAAAGTCAATGCATTCCCCAACTTCAATGGATTCTTCATACAGGTCTTCCCATTTTGTGGGGATATGTAAGGGTGAAGGGGCCAGCATCCTTGTAGCTTTAGAGTATCAAGTAACTCGGTCATATTGCAAATATAGTTGGTTTGCCTGAATAATTTTGCCATGATCTGGACAACGTCATCTAGGTTGACTTCATAGAGTACCACCCAACTGTCTGACTCTCGGGCCCATTTATGTGCTTTCAAGAATAGTGTACTGAACCTCTGGCAATCAATGGTTATCTATGAGGGAAATTTCATCCCGAACTCTAGGAATTGGTTTAACACTTCTGATAATTCCATAATTCCATCTTTAGAACGGGTACGGACAGCGATGCATGCTCTGGTAAGGAGTGGCAGTGCTTGATCAGCAAGGCTAACAGGGTGTAGGAGGAAATATGGACAGGTTTGGAGAGGTTTGGGATAGTGTATGGGTGTGATTTGAGTTGAGTGATCAAATTCTGTATTTCTAGGAAGATAGCATTGGTATGATTTGGGCATGGGTTGTGAGTAGTGTTTGGCTTAGGATTGGCTGGTGGGGTAATGGTACCCCGATCAATTAGACCTTGGATTATGTTTAGAAAATGAAAGCATTGGTCTTTGGTATGGCAGTAGTTTGGTGAAAGGCTCAATGGGCATCTGCCTTGAAGTTTCTTGGAAGTGGATTTGGCAATGAGCGGCGGTCCAAGGGTTTGATAAGGTTTCGATTTAATAGGGCTTAATAAACTTTGGCCAGGGGAGCATGGAGCTCGATGTATTCCTTTCGGACTGGGACAGGGCAGCTTTCTTGTGCCCATGAAGTGGTTGGTTGAGAGATGTTGTTGATGGTTGAGACTGCAACACTGGCAGGTTTGTCATATTTTCTGGGGGTGAGCTGTACGGACACTTTCTTTAGCTCAACCTCTGCCTTAGCAAGACCTTCTTCGATTTCTACTCCTGCTTATATGAGAGCTTGAAAATGGGGATAGTATTGTCCTCCCATTGTTGCTCGGACATGGGGAAAGAAGTTTTTCTTCATTATGTTGACATGTTCTTCCTCGGATGGTCGATTGGTCATGGTGGTTGCTTTTTCCCTCCATCGGGCTATGAAGTTACTGACTGATTCCCTAGAGTTTTGTTTGAGCAGCTCTAAATCATGGCGAGTGACCTCAAGCTCTTTGTTGTATTTGTACTGTGACATGAATTCACGGGCTACATCCTCCCAGCTATGGATTCTAGACTCCTCGAGAGACAAAAATCATCGGAGGGCGCTATCTTTCAAAGTTTGCTGAAATAATTAGGCCATCACTTCTTCAGAAGCCCCTAGGAGAGTCATAGAATGGTGATAACTGTAAATATGAACAATCGGGGGTCCACTTCCTTCGAATTTCTCTATATTTGGCATCTTGAACTTCTCGGGTAACCTCACCTTGGGATAAGGAGACATGTGGGTGTAGTCCATGTAATTACCATAGATTTTGACTTGGTCGAACTTCTTAGTTAGCATCTTGAGATCTTCTTTGACCTTATTCAACTATTCCTCTTTTAGATCATTGATCATAGGCAAGTTATCCCCAAGCTGGGAAAGGTTTTCTATAGGAAGCTGGGCAGGCGGCGGCCCATTAATAAGAGGGGCACATGGAGCGTACTGATACTCTTCGGGAACCCAAATAGGTTCGGGTGGACCCATAGCACGAGGGAATAGAGCCTTGGGCTCTTGAGGAACAGGAACCTAGTTTCGTTGCATCTTTCGAACCTCAGTTTGAAGGTTATTAATCTTGGACATGAGCTGAGCTAAGACTGCCGTCAGATCTGGCTACACAACTGGTACTTGATCTGCGTTCTCCATGGAAAGTGGACGGATACCGAACTTGGAAGAAGTAGCAGGGGAACAGACGAAACTTCGGGGTTATTTGGTTGAAGATCGAAGCCAATAAGGAGCCAGGCCAAGGACGTACGATCGACCTCAGAAGGCATAAAATGGGATTTATTTTTTAGAAAAAAAATGAAAATATCTTTGACATTTTTTTTCTTTTTGAGATTGAAAGACAAAATATTTTTGGATTTTTTATAGAGGAAGGAGAAATATTTTTGGATTTTTGATAAAGAAAGGAGAAATATTTTTGGATTTTTGATAAAGAAGGGAGAAATGTTTTTGGGAGACGGGTCTGAACATGATTATTATTATTATGTTCTTACTTGTATTAAATTCTCCTAAATGCAAAAATGAAATGCCTGATGGGACCCGAGCCTGGAAAATTTAGGTTTGTAATATATGCAAATCTATGGATGAACTTGTAACCAGGCTCACGGGCAGGGTCCCATTTTAAAAATGTATAAAAATTTGGGCGGCAGGGCGACCCGGTATTTTGGCAGAGTTTTGAGTCGAAATCGGCAATCTAACATGTGTGTGGCTCGACACCTATATGCAGGTATGCAGTTTATTTGGTGAATCGAAAAGGGTTCCCCCCTTTGGCGTGGCTTCCACGATATACATCTTGCTTTTGAGGGCAATCGGTATGTGTGGACAAGCCATTTGATATACCCGAGTGTACGTGAATTTCCTCACTATATACCTTGTGGGGATGTTACGTGTGAGAGCGAATTTGATATACTCGACGTACATGAACGAGTTCCTTGCGATATACCTCCCATCATGACTTCGGTCAAGTGGTACGATGCGGGGGAACCATTAGATATACGTCAAAGGTACTCGGCCAATGGAAGGTGAGAGTCATATCGCTTAGGCTAACTGCGCCCTGTCGAACTAGCGCCCATCACGAAGTGACCCTCCAATTACTGGACAAAATTTGGTCAATCAAAATGCTCTTTGGTGATGTCGTGTGATTCAGGCATGATTCTCTTATTAGTATCTTATGATGAGAGTATATTTCTTGATCATGCCCAATAGGGAGCAAAGTACACCAAGTATGGATGGCTGATGCATGCAACATGTGGATATATGTGATCCTAGGTGCACGTGGTGTGAAGTGTACATGGAGAATCTTTTACAAGTGTGTGAATAGAAGCATAAGCATGAGGTACAAATGAATAGTAAAGGGGAACATGCAAAATAGGGGAAAATATAAAAAAATATAACACCCATGTAAATAGAGTCTAGCCCTCAAATTAAGTATTCCCCAGCGGAGTCGCCACTGTGTCCATCCCCCGATCCTCGCAACGGGAGGTATGGAGAAGAGTGGCCATCTTCAACGTAGAGAGGATCTTGGTCCCGCACATCCCTTTCAGGAGCGCTTCGGCCGGCGTCGGTGATGAGGTGAAAAATGTAGAGAGATGGAGTCTCCAGTCTGTTTTACTCAAAACAGGCATAAGAAAAAGGAGCCGCCCCGAAGGACAGCATCCAAAGACATACTGATACATACAATACCAAAATGATTCGAAAAATATCCGGAGGCTAAGTTACGAAATAGGAAGGTGTTAGGCACCCATTCCGCCCTTACGATCTCTCATGGGTTATTATTATTTTCCTTTATTTCCCCGTGATATGTGTGCATGTGTATATATAGTGGAGATAGGAATCATCGACTTGTATCATGGAAGAGATAAAGCTCTATAGGAATGTTCCTAGAAGTAATATTTAGAAAATAAGAATTTACGGGATTATCCTAGCGTTGATCATTATAACGGAACGATAACATATATGGAATAATACGCCACTAAGCAAAAATATGCGTATATATAAATATATAGAATCTAAGATAGTTAAGTTTAAAGAATATAGAAAAAATCGAAAAAAGTAGGAAAAGGACTCGAGTATTGGGTTTTACCCCGAGATGCTTACGTAGCCTATAGAGTCATCAAAGTCCACCTAGTTCATATACAAAACGAGGGGTGGGTTTTATCCCATAAATCCAATCGGGAACTTCTCTCATATATGTGTGTGTATATAAAAAGTGTTTTAGTTGTGAGAAAAGTGTGAGAATTATCATTTGGAATTTATGAGAAAACCCTCTTTTTCTTGTTTTTTGGGGTTTTATTTATATAAAAATAAAATATGTGCAATAATACTAGATAAAAATTATATTAGGATATGTGAGATAAGATAATAAAAGTGCTAAGTAATAAAACAAATTAATGCGAATTTAGGAGAAGTTAAAGAGAGAGTTGACAAAGTTGGACCTTCTTGAAGATCTTGAGCTTGATCTTGGATATTGAAGAGCAACCCTTGCACTTGGGTGATGATGGAGGGTACATAATTCACCAAGTTTGATGAAAAAGGTGATGAAAGGTGAAGGTTGGAAAGGGATTTGGATGTGGAAATCACGCTGACTTCGAAAGGGGTTTTCTGAGCTTGCTGGGAATGATGGATTCCAGATCTTCTCCCCTTTGGAAGGGGATTAGGCCCTCCTTTTTATAGGCCCAGGGCATTGCCGATCGGTATAGCCCTGGTCCTTCTAATCAGTAGGTGTGTTTAGGCACACTACCGATAGGCAAGGTTTTGAACCTACCATTTGGCAATCTCTTTCAGGTTCCTTCGAAAAATCGATCGTAAAGCGCACACCGTTGATTCGAATCGCACACGGGGTGAATCGTTGGAAAGGTAATTCAGATAGCTTTAAAATTCCTTAGGATTCTCCCGGTTCTAGGAGTTAACTTTAGGTCAAATGTGGCTTGAGAGCGTTTGTCGGTCCTTTGGACGTGGAATCGTCGAACGCAAACGGATCGTTCGTCTGCCTGGTAAGTCATAATTGCACACGGGGCAAACCGTTGGAAAATTTAGGAGATGTACTTCGACATTCCAAAGAGCTTGACTCAGTTTGGGGGGTTAACTTTGGTTAACCGGGGCCTGGAAGTATTTGGTAACCTTTCGGAGTAAAGCGGATCATTCGTCCGTACCGTAAGTCAGAATCGTGCACGGGGTGGACCGTTGGAAAGGGGTTTCAGTGCCTTTAAAAGATTCATTCAGTCTCGGTCGAGATGAAGAGTTAACTTTGGTCAAATGGAGCCTGGGAGCGTCCGGTGACCTCTTGATCAAGTTTCGGGGGAAAACGGGTCGTTCGTCCGCATCGTAAGTTAGAATAATGCATGGGATGGCCCATTAGAAAGGGGTTTCAGTGCCCTTCAAAGATTCATTCAGTCTCGGTCGAGCTGAAGAGTTTAACTTTTGGTCAAACGGAGCCTGGGAGTGCCCGATGGACTTTAGGCCAGTACTCGGGGTATGACTTAGGTTTGTAGCGATGAGGGGAGGTGCTAGGGAACCTACGGAGAGGTTAGGGGGTGTTAGAATGGGGTGTCTACAGACACAACTCAGATTCATCAATATCAGTGATCTCAACAACATTCTCTTGCAATCATCGAATTTTCTTTGTGTGAAATTCCTTTCCATGTTATATTCCCATCTTTTCCATACCCAATTTCGCAAAACCTCATTCTCTCACATCCAACATTCATCTAAATATTCAAGGGAGCTCATCAAAGATGAAGATCAAGCTTCAATTCTCCACAAAAAGTCCAAAATCCTTCTCTCTCTCTCTTTAAATTTCTTGTTTTTGCATTAATTACATAAATTCATAACTTAGCTTTTACTTTAGTTCATAGACATTAACATATCACCTTTTTATTAGTTATATTGCACATACTTTATTTTCTATAAAAAAAAAGGGTTACACCTATAAGTTCCAACGGGATTATCCATCACCATTTGTCAAAACTAAAGCACACTTTATACACACACACACATATAATAAATTCCCGTTCAAATCTATGGTATAAACCCCACCTTTATACAATGTGCGAACTACGTAGACTTTGATGCCTTTATAGGCTAAGTAGACGTTTTGGGTTAAAACCCGAGACTCAAGTCGAATTTCTAATTTTTCCAATTTTCTAATTTTAGCATTTTCATCCTTTTCGCCTATACATTATTTTAATATATATTGTACTTGTGATCCCTATTGGCATTTTAACCCAACATATATTATCGTTTCATTATAACGATCAATATCTCGATAAACGCATAAATTGTATTTTCTAGATATTATTTTAGGAACATTCCTATGGATGACCTCACTCTATTTTTTCCATGGTATGAGTTGGACAATTCCGATCTCCATTTATACATACACGCACACACACTTCACGAAAAAATTAAGGAAAACAGTAACGGAGGCCCATGAGAGATCGAAAGGGCGGGATGGGTGTCTAACACCTTCCCATTCTGTAACTTAGACCCTAAACCTTTGAACTATTGGTTTCGTAAGCACCAGTTTGTCTTTGATGTAACTCTCTCAAAGAAACGACATGTTCTTTTGCCTGTTTTGTGCAAAATAGGCTGGCGACTCCATCTCTTTACATTCACCCCACACCGACGACAGCCAAAGTTCTCCTAGAGTAAGAGGGCGCGAGATAGTTTCCCACTTTTTTACCCCATCGAGAAAGAGAAGAGAGATCCAAGATGTCCACAATGGCGACTCCACTGGGGACCTCCATACATAAGAGGGATAGACTCTATTTGCATGGGTGTTATTATTTTCTACTTGTGTGCACATGCACCAACCTGTATGTTCCCTTTTTTCTCCTCTATCATTTCTTGCACGTATCTATCTCAGGCTTATATCACTCCTCACTCACACACTTGTAGATACTCTCCATGTACACTTCACACTACTTACACATAAGATCACTTATATCCACATGTTTCACACACAACTTAGAATATCCATGCTTAGGTGTCACTAACAACACCTTCACTTATCACACTTGTATATATCCATGCTCACTCACCCTTGTCACACACCACTTATAGTTGATCCATGCTTGGGTTTACTACCACACACTCACTTGTACATATTCACACATCACTCACCCTCACATATCTATGCTTAGTATAATCTTCACACTCCATGTTAGATTTACTTTTTATACTCGTACATTCTTCCCTATTTGGATAGTGCTCATCATTCTAAATAAAGATACCCTCTCCATAATATACTAATCAAGAATCATGCATTTTGAACACTAAAACACCAAAGAGCGTGGCTATTGACCAAATTTTGTCCCGTAACTGGGGGGTTATTTCGTGATGGGCGCTGATCCGGCAGGTCACAGTTAGCCTAAGCGATATAATCTCACCTTTCTTTAGCCAAGTACCTTCCACGTATATCGAACGGTTCCCCCCACATCGTACCGCTTGACCAAAGTCATGACGGGATGTATATCGTAGGGAACGCGTTCACGTATGTTGAGTATATCAAATTCTCTCTCACACGTATCATCCCCATGAGGTATATTGTGAGGCAATTCACGTACACTCAGGTATATGTGGCTTGTCCACACGTACCAATTTCCCTCAAAATTAAGATGTATATCATGGTCCAAGGAGGTATATCTAGTTGTGGATGGACACAACTAGAATCAACCCTTACAGTAGTCCAAGGAGGTTTCACGTCTTTTTTATTACTTTGAATTTATTCCTACTAACTGCTCCCCCAATACCTGGATAATAGTGAATGGAGTACACGGGATCAACGAGATTTATGGTACCAACTTGGGGGTGCCAAAAATTAAGTTTTGTTGCGTTTAATCGCACAACATTAATGTGCTCTTTTAGTTAAAAGCGAGGAAGGCTAACCAAATTTGGATGTCAACCTACCTAACTCTAACACAAGATATTGGGATCAGGTTTATATTGCCAAGAACTGGTGTAAGAGGTTACTTTAGATAAGATGGAGGCGTAACCCTTTTTGAAGTATGGTGATGATAAATTAATTGGCTAAAACATTGGATTAATGATAGGACATACAAGCACAAACCCCAATGAAGATAAGACTCAGTTTAAATTCACAAATCTCTCGTGTATAACTCAGAAGATAGTAATAAACTTATAAGTAACTTAGCTAGAGGGAGAGAGAAGTAAGCACCCTAGATACACCTTGGTAGGCAGGTAAACACACCAAACACCCTCAAGAATCTCTGTTAGATATTAAAAGATTCGTAATAAAAATGACAATGGCCAGTGAGTAAACCCTCTGGTTTGTAATAACTCTCTCTGATGTGTATTCTCCTAGCAATAACTCCTGAACTCTCAAAAGATCATCCTCTCCTCAGGGGTGGTTGGGGTCCTTAAATAGCCCCCCACCCCATCCCTGAGGCAACTCAGTCATTAAAGAATATGAAAGACGTCCCTCATACTTTATGTCACAACATTAAATGACTGATGCACCAGTTGTCTCCACGTCATAAACATTAAATGCCAAGACATGCCTTTTGCCTAACCACTGTGTGTCAGGGGGCTATTATCGCAGAGGTGGCTCACCAACTGCCTGACAACCCCAAATACCATGGTGGTTTACTCAAGTGTAGTTCTGACATTGTTTAGATGGCTAGTGACATCACCTACAGTAGATGTGACATTAAGTAGAGGGTTGTTTGGTTTGCAACTCAACGCACGATGGAACTCTAAGATGCTTCGCCCGGGCTTCCACGGTCAGGGTCCTTCGGTGTTTTACCAGGTTTATCTAAGATGGGCAGAACAAGCCCCAACGGTGACTCACTTCTCAATCCTCTAAATCAAGTCCCTCTAAAGTTCCCACAGCGAGGTCATTCGATAGAGCATAAAATCTCTCCCAGGCCCTGCCCAGCCTAGTCTCTCGCGAGTATCGTTTGACCTCACACTAAAACTCTTTATTATTCTCGTTACATCATTAAAACCTTTATAGCTTACAGTCAACATAAACAAAAATAAAATATGACTAATACAACAAGATAAAGTATGAATTGCCATGCCAAGCTACCTCGCTGAGTTGCCACGCTTGAGCTGCCTCGATTGCTTAATCTCAAACACTATTACCAATTATGGAATTATCCCTAATCTCAGGATTACCTTCAAGCTCCCTCTATATTTTCCCCTTCCTAGAGAGATTTATTGGAACAAGAAATGTCTGCACGAAACTTCTCAATCCGATGAACCCTCTCTGCGTGAAAAATTATAGCCTCCTCTATTCGTTAGAACCGTGGCGTTATAATCTCCTGAAAAAAGTAAAATTCTCCCCGATGTACCTGAGCCGAAGAGCCATGAGTTATTGGGGCTTGGGTGAAGGGGCATCACCACTTTTTCCTCAAACTAAGCCTCAACCGTTCTAGTTTTATTATTTGAAATTCTCTCGAAAGTCCTACTAACCTTCTCAAATACTCGTTTTGGACTCTTGGTAAGTGAAATTCTCCCTTGTAATGGTTCGCTATGTTTGAAAAAGCAGGAATTCTCCCCGATGTAACTGAGTCACAAATTAAACAACATTTGGATTTGTGGGGAGGGTACATCGTAGCTTTATTGAATCGTTAGGGCACTGCCTTCGTGGGGAGTCATTGGATATGTTTGACAAAAATTCTGGCACCAAAACTCAAACTTGCTATAGAAGGAAACCCCCTTCTTTTCCCCAAGCATCACTTCATTAATGATGTTGCGTTATCTTTTCAATTTTCGAGACCCTTCCTGATGTGCCACGTGTTCATTTGAAATGATTATAGGCGGCCTTTGCACGTGCGATGGTGGGAAACTCAAAAGTCGGGTTTAAAACCCATCAAACGTCTCTTTTATTTCAAAACCCTTCTCCTTCCTTCATCTTCTTCAAGCTCCCCACTTTCTGTAGAGAGAGAAACTCTCTGTGAACTCTGTGTGACCTCCATTGTTGCCCCATTCTTTACTCAGTCTCCTCCTTTTCTCATCTTTTGCACCATCACCTGCAGTTGTGCTCCTCCCTCCTTATTCTTAGTCCTTCTTACCCAGCTATATCATCCATCGTCACTCTATTATGGCTTATCCAAGCACTTCTAAGGTTGCTATCACCTATCATCCAGGCTCCCCCTTCGCCACTTATGATGTTGATGCCTCCCCTAGCGTTGTTGCCCTAAATGCTGCTCGTCAAGAGCAGCTATGCTTCTATCGACAGGAGCCCATCTTTGAAGAAGATGATAAATTTTTTGAGGCATGCAAGACCTACCATTTCTCCTCCAAGTTTGACCCTTTACTATTGGGTGATGAGGAAGTAGATTCATCAAAGTGGGTACCCCCAGAGGGGACTCCGTGTTTTCGCTTAGACCGTGGTGACTTCCCCTATTCTCAAATTGACTTCGAAGCACCTGGGGGGTCACCAGCCTATTTCACTGCCTGGCACACACACATGCAGAGCTCTCACGCTGGTGTCTTGCCAAGGTTGGACTTTATCGCGCATACTAGTTCGGGGAGTTCACCCTCTCAAAGCATAACACGACGTTATAAGTCCTAGTCTCCCGATGGAACATCACAACCCCCACCTTTTTTGCTGCGTGGGGGGAGTTCACTGTTACACTAGAGGACGTTTATAAACTCCTTGGGTTTTAACCCATGGGTGAGTTCACCTACCATGATGAGGCTCTGGATGCCGAAGAAGCTGCTGATTGAGTTGAGCTGGATCAGATTTTCCGCCGTTACACGGGTTCCTCAAATAAAGCCACGTTTTCCCCCCTCATCAATTATTTTTTCAAAGATCCGACCCCGAAAGATGTCAGTGATGTAACGGGTCGGGGTAAAGGTACATCCCTGAAACTACCGGCCTATATACTTGTATTACTTTCACGCTTCTTTCTGATCGGGAAACCCAACGATCAGCCCAGGAGGGATCTGATAAATATTTCCATTCGTTTGGCCAGGGGGTTCAACCTTACCTAAGCCTCTATTGTTTTGGGGTCCCTGTACACCTGGTTGGATCGAACCCACTTAGACATAGCACGATCACTAGGCCATTATAACTTGGCCAATTTTTCCAACACCATTATTCTAACGGGCTTTCTTTACACCCGTTTTCCTGTCATCGCCGCCAAGTCTATTCCTCTACCTGTGGGCAGTATCAAGCCCCCACGCCTCCTATGTTTCCACAAAAAGTAATGTCAAAAGGAGGTAATGGAGGTTTTTTTATCATTTAGACTCCTTCGTGATGAGGCCATATAGTGAGTCTACCTTGGACATAGTTGGGGCTTCTTTCCTTCTACAGACACAATGGTCAAGTTCCATCCAGTTGTAGAAGATCCCTCATAAGCCGTAGTGCTTCTTTTTACCCCGGGGTTTCTCCCCTCCTACACTGAATGGGGATACACCTTAGAGCCTTACAACCCTGATAGATGCGGCAGGCAGTTTGGGTTCGATCAGGGGGACCATCGACCTGTGTTCCAGGACAACCACTCAAAGGCCACCTTCGTTGAAGCCTGCACCTTCTATACTGTAGCCATGGTGCTTGGTGTGATGTCCACCATCGATGGTCGTGTCACCCTTCCTAGTGATACTAGGAAGGTATACGTATCCACTTCTTTTTCCACTAAGTTCCATTTAGAGCAGTTGGAAATGATCCATGAGTACATTCAGTCCCCCCCTCAATATCCCCCAGTCCTTTCCTTCCCTTCTTCTGAACTGGGTCTTAAGGGAAACTCCATGGTTGGGGTTCAGTTCCCTCTAAGCCAAACCCCCAAAGAGCCTCCCAGTGAACTTTCTCCATACTGCCCCATGTTCCCTGTTGCCATGCCCAAACCCAAGGCCACTGCAACCTCCAAACCATCTGCCCCCTCGGCCAAAGCTTCCATGGGAGAACGGCCTTCTCAGCCACCTACTAAGAAGTCCAAGAAGTCTAAGGCCCCAGTTCAAACGCAAATTCCTTTGGAGGAATTACCTATTGCTTATGTTCCCCCTCCTATGTCTTTAGAGATGGTTGAAGATCTGAGGAGGCAGGTGCAAGCTGAAGTTGACAGAATACATGCTGAGTTTTGATGGCGCGCTGTCGTCGTTCCTCCTCCGGGTACGTTCCCCACAATCATAGTTGATCCCATGGAGCTAACAGTAAAAAGGAGAAGAAGGATGAGGGTACCTGAAACTGGTTGTGCAATGAGCTCCAGGAAGAAAACGTTGAGTACTAAGACCCAGAAGAGACAAACTCTTGAGAAACCTTCATCACCAGTTCCCTCTGCTACTGCCTCCTCGCCGCCTTCACCAGTAATTATACATTCCCATTCTCCCTCTGGATCATAGGTATGTGTGCATTCTTTATTTCTCATTCCTCTTCCCTTAAGGTGTGTTGCATCTGCTCATTTCTTACTAAGAAAATGTTTTGGTGCAGGGAGTTAGAGAAGAAAGGCCTAATCCCCCCCAGTCCCCCTGTAAGCCTTATCCTGGGGGGGACGTTGCGGTATATCTCAAGATGATATCACTCCTCCTCATTCTCTCATGACAGGCCTTACCTACTCATAGAGATTGTCCTCCCAACGGGACAAGGAAGCTGCTGCGGAGGCCACGACCGTTGGGTCTGCTGAAATGCCCTGCCAGCCAGAGGCAACTACTGTAGCCTCGTCTGAGTTACTATCGGAGTAAGAGGTCCCTGTGCCCCTCGCTGTGATCAAAGAGAGTGCCCCGCAGGTAGATTTCTTTCCAAGACTTACATCTTTTATTTGTCCCGTTGTTTTGTTTATCATTTCTAATATGTTGGGCCGCTTTAGGTTGAAGTGGCATCGCTGTTAGCTAGCATTCTCCTTCCTCCTATATTGACAAAGCCCCTTACCACAGTTCCTCTTTTTGGTGACATAACGTGGGTAAGTTAGGTGCATTCCTACCCCTTATTCTTTTGTGTTTACTTCTTGTGTCTAACACTTGGCTTTTTATTTGCATCTTTCTCTAAGTCTCTCGCCACCTTTTGCTCTAAGTGGCCTTTTTTCTTCCCAGAACCAGATTGGTGCTACTACTCTCGTTGGGGAATCTTTTGAAGGTTCAACGTCTTCTTCCAATAATGCCCCTAGGTTAGCTTTAGTACCTTATGTTGGCGAGGGAATTTTGCCTACCGTTGAGGCTTCTGTAGCCAAGGGCCCTGTTGAGGCTTCTGAGGCAATGAGCCCGCCTCCAACAGTTTATTCCATTATGGCCCCCGTGGTGACTCCCGTTCTCGCTCCTACTGCTACTACGGTACTTTGCTAGTTTCTCTGTATTTCTCAGTTTCTTGAACTTCAATTGTGTTTGTGACTTAATAATGAAAACACTTGTTGAGTTTGTTCCATAAATTCCACCTGTATTGGTGACTTAACAACGAAACACTTTTTAAGGTTTCTTATAAACTCCACCTATATCGGTGACTTAACAATGAAAACACTTGTTAAGGTTTTTTTCATAAACTTCACCTATATCGGTGACTTAACAACGAAAACACTTGTAAAGATTTTTCAAAAACTCCACCTATATTGGTGACTTAAGAACGAAAGCACTTGTTAAGATTTTTTCATAAACTGCACCTATATCGGTGACTTAACAACGAAAACACTTGTTAAGATTTTTCAAAACCTCCACCTATATCGGTGACTTAACAACGAAAACACTTGTTAATATTTTTTGAAAACTCCACCTATATCGGTGACTTAACAACGAAAACACTTGTTAAGATTTTCAAAAACTCCACCTATATCGGTGACTTAACAAAGAAAACACTTATTAAGATTTTTCAAAAACTCCACCTATATCGGTGACTTAACAACAAAAACACTTGTTAAGATTTTTCCTTTTGTTTCCTCTAACTGTTCTCAGGTTGCTCGGGAGGATTCTCCCCCAGTTCCTTTTCCCATTGCCTTGCCACATCGTGAACCTATCTCCTTCGAAGAATCTAGCTATAATGATCAAGGTTCCACGACAGGTGCCACTGTGTAGAGTGAATCTGGGTGCGAGCTTCCTCTGCCCGACTTAGCTCCTCTCGCCTTCTGCCTGATGGTACTCCAACGTTCTCCCTAAATTCCTACCAACCACCGTTTAGCAATTGAGCAACTTAAGAGCTACCATCCTGATACCTTCACGGTGGACTGCCTACGTTCAAACATCTCAGCTATGATCCATAGGCTTCAAGGCATGGCCACCGTCATTACTGAAATCACCAATACTCTGATTGTAAGCGTTACCAGACCCCTCCTCAACCAATTCTTGGGTTATCTGAGGGAGTTGGGTCATGATGGGTTTCATTTTGACTGGCTCATCGCACATTTAAAGACTTTGAAGAACCAGGAATTAGAGAGGGAGCTCTTACAAAAACATCAAGAGGATCAGTGGACCGAGGAAGCCAAGTTGTCTGAGCTAGCACCTCTTCTTGAAACTATTGACAAAGAGGTGGGGGACCTCGAAGAAGCTTTATGCGCGGCGAAGTTGAAATGAGAGAAACTACTGATTGAGCGCACAAAGGCGCAGACAAGGTTGGAGGTTTCTATTAACGCTCAACAGTCTTGCCAAGCAGCTTTTTCAGGCCTCCTAGAGATTTTTTCTCTTCTCCAGATCTGTGGTTCCTTCTTGGCGAGTGAACTTGTATATGTATTTTTTCATGTAATTCTTGGGCGATATCTCCCACTTTTGTAATGCCCCAAAGTTTATAAATGGAAAAAGATACTTATCTTCTTATGCCATCTCTTTGTGTTACAACTGTTTTCTTAGATTGTGAAGTGTGAAATTCTGTAATTCTTTCATCTCGTCTTGAGACATAATAAAAAGAACTTGTACACTCATTATAATAAAAATAAAGAACTTGTGTATTTATAACAGCCAACTACATCAATGGTCAAATATAACTGCCTACACATGATAAACTTTCAAATATTTATTATTAATCTTGAATGGTTTATCTTCTTCCATTTTTGAAATTAAGCAATAACCTGAGTCATGTGCCTCCTTTACGATGAAAGGTCCCTCCCAATTCGCTGCAAACTTAAGCAGAGGAAGCCCCCTAATATGTTTCACTGTTGCCTTCAATACAAGGTCTCCCTCCACGAACTTCCTTGGTCTCACTAAGTTATTATATGCCCTGGAGAGTTGTCTCGTATATATTTAAAAATATTGTATCGCACTGTCTTTGTGTTTATCCAACTTTTACAACTGCACATGCCTACTCTGGGGGAGCATACTACTTTGCAAAGCATATCGAGCAGAGGGAACTTCCAACTCCACTGGGAGAATCGCCTCAGCCCCATAAACAAGAGAGAGTGGTGTATACCCTGTAGGCTTCCTCTTAGTCATTCGATAGGCTCATAACACGTCTGGTATCTTATCATCCCCCGATCCTGGGAAATCCTCCATCATTTTAGCCAAGATATTAACCAAAGTTTTGTTAGTCGCTTAGGCTTGACCATTTCCCTTTGGGTATGCCATCGTCGAAGTGTGATGGATAATAGAGTATTTATCTGTTAGCATCGTTACTTCTGAATTGACGAAAGGGGTTCCATTATCTAAAAAGATAACCTTTGGGATCCTAAAATGGCAAATGATGTATTCTCTGATGAATTTTCTTACCACTCCTTCCATTACTCTTCTTAGTGGTATCGCCTCAGCCCACTTTGTGAAAAACTCCGTTGCCACTAGTATCCATATCTTCCCCCTCGAAGAAGGGTGTATTGCCCCTACCAGGTCGAATGCCCAAGTGTGAAAAGGATAAGGCATTGCCAGTGAGTGTAAGTCTACTGACGGGGCATGGATCATATTTTCATGAATTTGGCAAGCCTTGCACTTTCGAACGAGCTCAGTTGAATCTTTCTCCATCGTTGGCCAATAGTATCCCAAAGTCATCAACTGGTCGTATAACTTGGCCCCTCCTATGTGAGCTGGATCTTGTGCTTACATGAGGACCTTCATTGCCTCTTCTCT
Organism: Sambucus nigra; assembly: GCA_949130495.1. NCBI lineage: Eukaryota > Viridiplantae > Streptophyta > Magnoliopsida > Dipsacales > Adoxaceae > Sambucus > Sambucus nigra. Next base: position 389,224,046 of record OX422207.1, on the reverse strand, counting down.
CGTGATGCAACGCAAAGGTCTGTTGAAGTATCCCCTTCGATCAAGCTGCCCCTCTTGAACGTAAAATCTCGGGGGCCTTCGTCAGAGTTCCCTCGCATCAATTTTCTCTGTTGGGATAAGTTCATCCTTAATGAAGTCGATGTAGGGCTGTATCCAGTTAGGCTGAGCCTCCACAAAATGACATTAAGCTACCTCGAAGAATAATTGGCATTTATTGAACTTTTGGTGTAACTCGACTGCATCTTGCTTCATGCTAGGCCAAAAATATCCCTCCCTTTGAATTCTTCTATAAAGGGGGATCTCAGTCGTTTTGCAGTGCTCTTCGTGCATCTTCTTCAACCACTGCCCTGCTTCTTCTAGGCCGATGCATCTTGACAGCCATCCTCCTGTATTTCTAAAGTAAAGGTTTACCTGGTTCGTGAAGTACTGGGCCAATTCTCTGAGCCCCATCGTTCCTTCACCAACCTCCAGTTGCCTCTTAATCTCTTCCCTCTAGTCCCCATCTTCTTCCATTGGAAGAATTAATTGTACCATCGAAGGAGATATTCTTTGTTGAATCACAACGGTAGTTGTATCGCTCCTCATGACCATTTTCTGGGCAATGGTGGTATAGGCATCTAAGTGGCGGTTCATCGTTCTGGGCTACCTCCTGATCTTGGTCCGATGGAACTAGCAAAGAAGTCTCTAGATGATTGTTTTGTATGGTGCCAGGCTCATATATTTTAACGCGTATTCTCTATTTACTTGCTGAACCACCAAGTTTGAATCCCCCTTCGAAGAGCCTCTAGCAATCCCAATACCAATGCTTCATATTTTGCCTCGTTGTTAGAGTAAGGGAAATTTAGCTTGTAAGAAAGGCAAATCTCCTCCATTCCTTTCGAAAGAATAACCCATGCTCCTCCTTTCTTTTCTGCCGATGACCCATCGAATTGTATTATACATTCCTCATTCGTTGCATCTAGATGGTTGGCCTGCAAATCGTCTCCTAGAATATCTTCTTTAGGTAGCTTGAACGTTCCTGAGGGGAAGATAGCCGACAGATCAGCGTATGCCTGGATTTTAATCGTGCGAAGAACCGCGCACTACAAGTCATATTCAGATAGGATGATAAACCACCTAGTTGCCATACCAATCAAAATCGTTCTTGCTAGAAAATACTTAATAGGATCACATCTAGTTACAATATGATAATGCCTAAGTTTTTGCACTACAAGGACTAAGGCTAAACAATGACTTTCTAAGCTACTGTATCTGACTTCTGGCCCATAAATGATCCTGTTGAGGTAATAGACTGGCCGTTCTTGCCCGTCGATCTCTTGTGCCAGCAAAGCTCCCACGGACCACGTAGTGGATGTGAGGTACAGCTATAACGGTACTCCTGCCTTCGGAGGAACCATGGTCTGTGGTGAAATGATCAGTTTCTTCAGCCCGCCAAGAGACTCCTGGTGGACCTCCTCCCATTTGAACTTTGTGTCCTTTCGCAATAGCTGCATCAACGGATGTGTTATTCCGGCCAATCCGAGCATAAATATCCTAAGGTAGGAGACTTTACCGAGGAAACTCTTCAGCTCCTTAATCGTTCTTGGGCATAGCATTTCCAAGATCGCCTGCTGTTTGTCCTGATTCATCTGCACCCCCTGTCTATCAACCACAAAGCCGAGGAATTTCCCACTTGTCACCCTAAAAATACATTTTAATGGATTCATCTTCAATTTATACTTCCTGCAACGGTAAAACACCTTCCTCAAATCGCTTAGATGGTACTCCTCCCTCCTTGACTTGATGACCAAATTCCACAAACTTGTGAAAGAAGTCATGGAAAATCGTTGTGAAAGAAGTCATGGAAAATCGCCATCATTGTTCTCTGGTAAGTTTCCCCAGCATTCTTGAGTCCAAACGGCATCACCCTGTATATGAAGTTACCCAATGGGGTTCTGAATGTTGTCCTCTCTTCATCCGAGGGGTCCATCTTGATCCGGTTGTACCTCACATACCCATCCATGAAGCTATACATCTCATGACCAGCCATTGCATCTATCAAGCTATCAATGGATGGCAGAGGGAACTCATCTTTGGGGCAAGATCTATTCAAATCTCTGAAGTCCACGCAGATCCTTATTTGATTTTTGTCCTTCTTTTCCACTGGGACGATACTGGATAACTAGAGTGGGTGTTGTATCGGCGTGATGAACCCTGTCGTTAGTAAGCGTTGAACCTCTTCCTTGATCTTCAAATATAGCTCATGGTTGTATCGTTGCTTATTTTACTAGAATGGCTGAAGGCGTTACATTTAGCTTGTGGAAGCTTACTTCCTCATCCATCCCCTCCATCTATGTGTATTTCCACGCGAAGACATTTATAAACTCCCGAATTAACTCAACCAAGGCCTCTCGTTTCTCCTTACTGATATCCTTCGAGATGAAGATGGGCCTCGAATCCTCTCCTTCCTTCTTCAGGTTTAATTGCTCTAACTCTTATGTCAGGGGATTCGGCTGATTTGCCATGTAATCCGATTCCTCGACGACTTCCTCTATAAATTCCTGTATGCTATAATTGTCTATCACCATGCACTGTCCCCGTTGATCTACCATAAAGCATTCATATATCGAGTCAACCTCATCATCAGCTTCCTCGGTCGCCCATTCACACCATTACAATCTATAAACCACTTTTCCCTCCTCGGTAATGACCTTTTTGCATTGTCTACTGGTAGTGGTGACTACCTTCCTTTTTTTCTCTCTATAAGCTCCGGCCACTCTTTATCTTGAGAATTAGCTCAGTACACTTTGCCATTGGACCTCATGCTCCATCAGATCCATTCTGGGCTTCATTCTTTCTTTGAGCTGCTTCGAGATGCCTTAGGGACGACGAACTACCTGGTGAGCTTCTTTGGTTATTTCCCTTGTGATGCTCGCAACCTCCTTCTTTTGCTCATTTAAGGGCCCCATTCTTTCTCTGATTGAGGGAACCCATGCTCCCTCTATTATTCTTGTTAGGACCCAGACATCCTCCTCTAACTCTGTGTAAAATGTTGTGTCCACTAAGCGGGCCTCCTCAATAACGAAGGGCCTCTTTGTAGCCCTAATGGTCACCTACATGCCCTTGACATTCGCTTTGGCACATTGGTGGTAAGTAGAAGGAACTAGCCCTTGGTTGTGCATCCACACCCTCCCTATTATCAGATGATAGGAAGTTGCACTCTCTATTATGTGAAACTTGGTATGGGAACTCAGATTTCCCATTATAATCCCAACATTAATGTACCCAATGGATTTGGAGGACTGGTTATCATATCCCAAAACTACCAAAGGCATGGGAACCAACCTTTCCTCTGGTATATTGCCTGCGTGAAAAGAGTTAATTGGCATGATATTGATAGAATCTCCCCCATCCATAAGAGTTCTTTCGAATCTAACCCCGTTGACACTGGCAGTCACATACAACAGCCTGTTTTGATGGAACCTTACAGCCCTATCTGCATCGTTGAAGGTTACCTCTGATAGAAACTTTCTTACCAACTAGGCCATGGGTCCCTTCCATCTCAGCGAAGGGACTGCATTCTTCCTCGTAATATCGAGTATTTCCTGGGTTATCTCCAACCTACTCTCCTTCGGTACCCCCACCTAGTCGAAGAACCAGGTGAACTTTGTGGATTTTGAAACTGCACAGTATTCTAGACCTAGATCTACTTCCTCACCTTCAGCGCCGTATGCCTCCTCTGCATCCTTGGCGCTTGTTTCGTCATAATCCAACACTACATTAGCCATTCCCCTCGTGCAATCTTCCAGAGCCTCTTCGTACTCTCTTTGCTTCATTGTTGACTCTCTTTCTGTCTCAGCCTCTTCGTCAAAGGCCACCACAAGATTGGCTCCATGTGCTGGCAAGGGGTTATTGTTGATGTTCTGTGGAGGGATTTACAACGTCCCTTCCTTCACGTACTTATCGATGATTCTTCTCAGTGTAAAGCAGCTCTCGGTTGTATGTTCCTTTTTTTCTCCTCTATTATTTCTTACACATATCTATCTCAGGCTTATATCACTCCTCACTCACACACTTGTAGATACTCTCCATATACACTTCACACTACTTACACAAATGATCACTTATATCCACATGTTTCACACACCACTTAGAATATCCATGCTTAGGTGTCACTAACAACACCTTCACTTATCACACTTGTATATATCCATGCTCACTCACCCTTATCACACACCACTTATAGTTGATTCATGCTTGGGTTTAATACCACACACTCACTTGTACATATTCACACATCACTCACCCTCACATATCTATGCTTAGTATAATCTTCACACTCCATGTTAGATTTACTTTTTATACTCGTACATTCTTCCCTATTAGGATAGTGCTCATCATTCTAAATAAAGATACCCTCTCCATAATATACTAATCAAGAATCATGCATTTTGAACACTAAATCACCAAAGAGCGTGGCTATTGACCAAATTTTGTCCCGTAACTGGGGGGACATTTCGTGATGGGCGCTGATCCGGCAGGTCACAGTTAGCCTAAGCGATATAATCTCACCTTCCTTTAGCTAAGTACCTTCCACGTATATTGAACGGTTCCCCCCGCATCGTACCGCTTGACCAAAGTCATGACGGGATGTATATTGTAACGAAATCGTTCACGTATGTTGAGTATATCAAATTCTCTCACACATATCGTCCCCACAAGGTATATTATGAGGCAATTCACGTACACTCAGGTATATCAAGTGTCTTGTCCACACGTACCAATTGCCCTCAAAATTAAGATGTATATTATGGTCCAAGGAGGTATATCTAGTTGTGGATGGACACAACTAGAATCAACCCTTGCAGTAGTCCAAGGAGGTTTCACGTCTTTTTTATTACTTTGAAGTTATTCCTACTCAATGGGCCCCTAATACCTGGAGAATAGTGAATGGGGTACTTGGGATCAACGAGATTTATGGTACCAACTTGGGGGTCCCAAAAATCAAGTTTTGTTGCATTTAATCGCACAACATTAATGGGCTCTTTTAGTTAAAAGCGAGGAAATCTAACCAAATTTGGATGTGAACCTACCTAACTCTAACATAAGATATTGGGATCAGGTTTATATTACCAAGAACTGGAAACATCATCCCCTTCTTGAGGGAGAGACACACACAGGGCCTTTGTGCCCTAACTAGGGGGAAGATCATATAAGTTGCTATTTATTTTTCTTTTTTTATTGTTAACTCTTTGTTTCTATCACTTGCTCTGCTTGTTAATGTATCTATGCCTCATTTGTATGTAGCTCGCACTAAGAACAAGGATCCATATCTCTAACATATAAAGGTCGCTGACCTTTTGAAGGTTTGGAAAATTAGGGATAGACAACCTGACGGTGAACATCCTCGCTCGGCTGCATATCTTCTTGAGTATACCAATACCACTTCCAACTTTGTTTCTCACCCAGTGGAAGAGATCCAAAATATCACTCCTCTTGATGAGGAAACTGCCAGTTCGATGGGGCCAATAGATGTTGACTCTTACTTCCAAGAAAAGGAAGAATGACATTAAATGGCTCCGTCCAAGAGGAGGCTTCTACTTATTGAGGGTGATGAGGATGATCAAATCCTCCTTTCTGACAGGGTCATGTCCCTGAAGAAGTTAGAGGGGGATTTCCCTAAAACTGGGGGTTCTACCACCCGGGGCCAAGAGAAAAAATAAGAAGTGGAGAGAGGAGGAGGAGAAGATGAAAGAGGAAGAGAATCAAACGAAGGTCATTGAGGCCCTAGTGAGGATTTCCACTTTTCTTTCTGGAACTTTTCATACCAACAGTGTGGCCCTCAATCCATCTTTTTCCCCTACTGTGCTGAGGGGGAAGTGCTTGCTACCGATCAAGAGTTTTCAATGAAGTTAGGCCCCAACCAGCTGTCTTTACAATCTGCCCAGGCTCTTGTTATGGTAAGTGTTCTCTTATTTCTTTGTCCTGTCATTTTGAACTGTGGAGTTTTCTAATATTGACTTATTTCCTATTTTGCAGTTTGTGGCAGATTTTTTAACTCTTCTTGATGGTCGTCATGACTAGTAAAAGAAGAATGGAGAGCTGATTGAGGCTCTGAACAAGCAATAATAACACTTAATTGATTCCCGAAAGGCCTTTGATCAGGAGAGGCTGACCACTATTGAGGCAATGGCCTCACTGAGGACAGCTAACAGTATTCTTACCATAGAAAAAAGAGAATATTATTGGAGATGTTACAAAGTTGACCAATGAGTTCCTCAATAGTAAAGAGGCCAACTTCGCACAAGGTTGGATTGAGGCGTACGATGATGTCGAAGTCCAGATTGACTATGCTAGGTAGGAGAGATTTAGTAAGGGATGGGACCAAGCCTTGGAAGAAATAAGAATCCCTCCTGATTCAAAAATTTTCGAGATGCATCACCCAGGTCCTGCTCCAATCATTGAATAAGAGTCGTCCACTATCCATCCTATCGACCAGGTTAATAAAACACTAGATCAAGTCGAGACAACTGTTGAACCAGGTGGAGAAGTCTACAACCAAACGAAAGGCTTCGGCGTCATCTAAGAAGGTGAAGGGGCGCTATAAAAAATCAGCTTTTGAGACGGTGGCCTAATAGTCCCAAAAGATGGTTTATCCATCTCAAATACTTTTTGGGACACTATTTGGGACGACTAAGAGGGTCTTTTTGATAAGGGGTTATAAATACTTTTTGTGATTCCATAGTCGTCTGAAACGAATTTTTGAGACGGGAACATATCCATCTCAAAAGCTCACCATTCTATATGACCCTTTTGAGACGGTAAGAGAGTTGTCCCAAAAGAGTACTTTTGAGATAGGAATTAATCTGTCTCAAAAGGTTACTATTTTAGAATATCTTTTTGAATATTTTTGGTACAGTTTTAATGGTCCCAAAAGAACTTAAGGAATCTTTAAAATTTTGCACCAATATATTGTGGACAATAAAATCAATCTCCAAAGTTTAATATTGAATTTAATTACATTTCAGATGGCACAACACAGCCAATGATCATAAAATGTAATTCATAAGATGATTTTGAACTAATACAACAAATCATTTTCATTCAACCATAGTTTGAGTTCTTACAAACATCTCCAAATATTCATCAAAACAAAAATGATAACACTAAGTTCAAATATTCGACTTGACCACAAAATACATTTAATTTCTTATACTTCAAAAACACTAAATGCTTATATCAAATTAATCCCGCAATCTTAAAGCGTACGACCTCCAAAATGACTGATTATCATTGCATGTTCTACAAAAATTGTTACCTGCAAAAAAAAAAAATAGTGTCAATTATATCAAAATTAAGACCCTACTCATCAACAATACAATGTGCATTCTCATCACAAACAATATAAAATTTAAACTATGATATCTTTTTAATAAATAATTAACTGCTATTATTTTTTTTTTAAATCGACAGAGTCCCTTTTGTTTATTCATGAAAATCACAGGTAGCCAGCCTGTTTTAAACATTAAAATTTTTTCTAAGAATAATATCCACCAACCAATAGAAAATTCTCACCGCCACCATAACAAACTCTCACCATTATCAAATTTTCACCACCACCATTGAAAATTTAATTTTAAAAGAAAGAATTTTCCATCGACGACTAAACAACTATGACAAACCTATAACAACTAACAACTACTATTTCAAAAAAATCGAAAACATCTCCTTTGTTTATTCATAAATACCAACCTGTTTATAGGTTATAATGAACCCAAACATCTCAGCAATCAATTGCCACAACACAGTAACATGTAACTTTAAAATGGAGAATTTTCCATTTTAAATAGTATGAGCTATATCAATCTCATAGTAATAAAGATGTATTATTACCTAGTCAGTACGAGTCATTGAGATTCTGGAAGCATGGTGTGGGACAATACTAAGAAATAAACTTTGCATTTCACTTCTCATGCCAGTCTACATTTGTAGTAGATCTTGTTGATTGCTAATTTTTAATCATTCGAGTTCCTGTCGATGTCAAGCATCTCGATCTTCAATGTCTTGCTGATGTCGAACACCCCTCTCATCAGCGTCTTTCAAGCATTACCTGTAAAATAAAAATACATCAAAATTAATGAATCTAACCAATTAAACATATAACTTTGATGAACAATGGTAGTTTTAGTTGGTATGCATACCGCTCTATCTCGTTTCAGAGAAAGATTGTTGACAAATTTATCAAAACAAAAGCAAACTATGTGGTATTTCACAAATTAAGGATTTGCACTTAAATTGTAAGTCAACTTTAGTTTTGACTTAAATTTAAGGTAAACCGAGAGAGTATATAAATCTAAGACATAGTGAATTACATGATAATGCTAATGTATGACACCCATCAGTCGCAACTGTTCAAATTCTTACTCCTGCGTTCAATGCCACCAAACACGGTAATGCTGAAAGAGGTTCATCACCAAATGATGAGCTTTTAGCTGCTATTTTAGAAGATGATAATCGTATTCATTTTGTAGCTTCCTTCCCACCTCCTCTTTTTTCCATGGAAGAGGTTGTTCATATCTTGATCCCTGGGATTGAGGCTACAATACATATAACTCATCAACATTCAATTTGTAAAATAGAAGCTTCTGTTGTCAATAGAAAGAGGGCAAGTGAACATTACCTTGTTCTGTCAACAATGATATTTATCTCTTAAGTACATCCATTTATTGACCTGGCCCCATGGATGGCTCCCCAAATACCTTCCAAAAGGGAACACACTCTTTCCACCCCCGTGTTAACTTCTCAAGTCTCTGTATTTGAGAATTGAATCTTACTTAGTCCAACACTCTATTAGCATAAAGATAGACGTTGTATAATAAAGAACGTTATACATGAAATCAATTATATAAGACCTATGTCTTATCAATTTATACACATTGCCTCTGCAAGTTCCTAGTACGTCTTTAGAAAAAATATAAATTGAAAAAAATAAGTACCCTTAACTTGGACCTTTTTCAATCTTTGACTCAATAACGTGATATCTTTAATATAATGGCAATTAAATGCACAAAACTCATCATTTAACGTCTTCTCTTTTTCTATATTCATTGAGCCACTCCATTTTAGGGTTAATAAATACACTCTACATCATCTCAAAAAGGAAACCAGCATTACCTCACTATTGAAGCTTCGGGGGAAGAGGAAAAGGCTCTGGAATTTCTTTAAAAAATGCATCATAGAAAACATGGATTAAATGAAAATAAAAGAAACAATATTAATTAAAAAAATAATGAAATAGAGTATCATGTGTTGTTGAAGTACCCCATGCTTCCTTAATGCCACATAGCTTTGACCAAGATCATCTGTTGAGCCCACGTAATGAGCATCCCGGACTCTAAGTTTATAATAAAAATGAGCAAATAAAACATGTATGTGTCATAGACAAAATTCTGCAAGTCACATTTGTAAATGTAATTTTACATGATAGAATGAGGCATTGAGTAAATCGCATTACTCAATCTATAAAATGTAGCATATTGAAAACACCCTTTGAAAATTCGAAGCAAACTAACATACTTATAAACCATAACATAAAAGTAGGTATTTTTACTCAAAAGTGATGTCTAGTATAATATTAAAACTAGAACTAACTGACTATAAGTGGAGGAACTGAACAATTAAAAAATGTTGTGAAAAACTTTCGTTTTGGTTTTAAAAGAATTTCGGTACTCTAAAGTACATTTATTTTTGTTTAAATTGGTAAATTTTCATAGCAAATTTTCGTTAAGAATCCCTTAAAAACATCAAAAAACGTGAACAAACTCATCTTCTGCACCTCGAAACAATTCTTGGTTCTATACTAGATCTTTGATTCTCCATCCAAAAGGAAACCAGAGAAACAAGACTGCATTCTATTAAAACCATAACATGATAGAAGTAGCGCCCAGTACTACTCATATCAAAACGAGGGGTAGATGAACCCAAAAGATAACAGTGCAGCCTATTATGTGATAAGACTGTTTATTAATAATTCTACAATAATGTCTACTATTCTTTCTAATCTTAAAATTCTTCCACTCGAACAGCATCATGAGGTATGTCGTAAGCATCCTTCGTCCTTGATTACTTCACACCAGCAGTAAATCAGACCTTACCTAACATGTATCCCTCAACTGCTACATTTGTGACCTTAATCCATACTAAAATCTTTGTCTTCATTCCTTTTATGCTCGTGAGTTCCCCCCTAAGAAATACCCCTTTGACTCGAGTGGCATACTTTATCACAGAGGAATCTTTGAAGGTGACCATACACGAAGAGGGTAGGTACACAACCATCTTGGCCTTTGTCTCATCAAACTCGTAACATGTTATGTTCTATGGAAATAGACCTTAGGGTAAATTGTATTCTCTAAGGAGATCCGATAAAGTTTTCAGTGTCTTTCCTTTTAGCTTGTTAAAAACCCATTTTGCCTTCCCTCCAGCAACATTTGAGAAAGTAGTAAGGTCTTCAATGATGTTGGAGAACTCCTCTTTGGCTTTCTTTGAAAGCTAAAAGCTTCTAGATTTTATGCTTTTAACTTTTACCAGAGCCTTCCAGCTTTTATGTATAATGTCTTTGATTTGCAGGATTAGAGAGGGAGAGAAGGTCCTGGTCTTAAACAACATACTTTGGAAATAATATTCAAAATGTGTTCAAGATTTACCTCAAAATTTATAAGCTATAATTCAAAGAACTGAATCGAGAAAATCCCGAATGGAATTTACACCAAAAATTTATACAAGCCGATATGAATTTTTAAGGCATTTTCAAGACCATTCTTGAAAGAATTTCTTTGCGAGGGGAGGTTTGTGGAAATTCACAAATAATTTCTCTATCATCTAAAGAAGAAGTCAATTAACTATAAACTAGGATCCTAAAAGTTTCTTTGCTCCAACACTTCACTGCCAATTTTGATGAGAAAAGGAGATAATACTTGCTTTTCTACGGGGATTATCATTCGCAGTTTTACATTGTAGTCGGGAAAAAGTTTAACTAGACTAAGAAAGACATTCTTTCCCTTATGTAATATATATTATCACAGTTTTACCTTATTTTTTGTTCATACTATGGGATTCCATGGAGTATTAAAATATATGATCTAAATGAAGCCTCAAATGTGATTTTTATGCTTAATACACCTTTTTTAACTGAGTATGGGGAGCATTGGGAGTCAATTTACAAGTTACTGCTGATCTTTATGGAATATTCCATCACTTTAGCAGCAAATGAGATTTGTGAATGTAAAATCTGAATCATAATAGGTTTATCAATCCTCTCAGAGTAAAGAATCCACAAATTAGGGAGCATCCAATTCCAAATAGTAACAATTATCATCATCATACCAAATGAATTAAAGTATCTCTAAATATACCCATCAAATTCAATTTTATATTTAGCAACAAAAAATACTCTGTTCTATGTTGCTAAGTCCAAGATCTTAGCATGTTTTTTGAAAGGGGATTGACTAAACCCCTTATGTTCTAATATAAAACCTTAATTTTTAGAGGCGCTACTCAGATTATAACCCGCCTATACTCTTTTTAACTTCTTACATATCCTTAAGGAAAATCCATGATTTGGAAAGAACTATTTATGGATTGGAACTTTGACATGGATCAATAGTTAGGGTGACCTTTAACAAAGTTTCGATAGATATATCAGAGTAAATCATCAACCCATTACCAAAAGCCTTATTCCCCATACTAGTGATTTGATTTATCGTCTAAGTTGTAGACTTGTCCTCCTCATTGATAATATCCCTCACTAACGCATCCTTATTTAGATCTTTTACAACATAATTAACTATGTGACCCTACTCTACTATTGATTAATGCTCTAAATGAGTGGAAACTTGATTCGAATGTGCAGAATCAATGTCTTAAAAGTTCTTTATTTCAGATGTGCCTTCTCCTTGAATCTCCTGAGGTATATAAAATCGATTTGCTAGGGATCTAACCTTAGTATTATATATTGATATGTGTCTTGACTTCTCTTTTTCTTTAGGTGGTTTGTGATGAATCATATCAACATCATCCAATTAAATTGTTCTCACAAATTGATCATTAATCACCCAATGGCTTAAAATTCTATAATGAGAAAATCTAGGAGGTAACTTTTATTATTCAATGTCTTATTTAAAAATTACATTTTTATTATTAACCAAGACTTGTGCTGGAAAATAATCACTGATTTCCATATCAATAAGAATCGTAGTAAAGTGCCCAAAAGCTTTGTATAGGGTGGGATGATAAATTTTTATAGGATCCTTAAGATATCTATAAATATGAAACAAGAATCTCGGGCGACAATATTCAATACTTAATCCCACAAATTGAACCCAAATAGGAGAAGTGGTAACCTTTTGTTCGTTTGAATAAAATCTGGAAAACCAATTAGTTTCATAAAAATAAGCAATAACATGTCAAAGTCACAGTCACAGTTTCATTCCATAAGGTTCTCTTCTCAATCCAGTTTGATTAATTGTAAGGTTAGTACTATTTAATAGTATTATAAATAAGTTCTTTGCCCCTATTAGTTGTGTGAGTAAATGTAAGTAATATTCCTTCCCGTTTATGTCAAAGCATCTTCTGCTTCAGGATTTCACAGTAAAGTTATTTTAGTGGGACATAATTTGACTAACAAAAGTGATGTAGTATAATTAAATAGGTCAATCAGTTAAACTCTTACTCATGAAGACCCGTAACTCTAACATTTTACATATGTTATTACGTCAATTTAGCCACAATTTTTATGCCCTCAAATATGTCATAAAGTAATATGAACAAGGAAAAATATAGTATTCGTACTCCTTGTCAAAATATTGAATACAATGATAACTACTAATATCAATAATAATACACAAAATATACACATCAAAATGTAGGTACAGCGAAAGAGAAAAGGTAAAGGTTAGGTTCTTACCCCTTCGGGAACCTCCTCCCAATAGAGTAGCTCTTCACCCGTAACACAGCCAACCACTTCAACACAACCTGCGTAGAGACATTGGATATAATGATATAGTGAGAAGTGAGGATAAGAAACCATAATATATTCATCCCCAATACTAGATAAAGAATGTATATAAGGGTAATGCTAGCCGGTGTAAACACGTTTTTTACTATAGTCTCATTGATAGTGTATGAATACAATGGCTAGAACAAAAGACAAATAAAGGACATGGAATAGGGAAATGAATATGCAACATCTTGGATTTGATCATAAACTCATTTATTGATAGAGAGTGCGGTTATCCCCGTTTTGATATGATATTCATAGCAAGAATCATTCATAAATAACATTTTTTCACAATAAACTAGTACAACATAGGATTGAGCATATCACAATCGGGCAAAAAAGGAAAAAAAAATTAATTATAACTAATTGATGCTAAGAAATGGTGATAAACATACATATATAAAAAAGGCTAAGTATTTTTCAGTGTCTTGATTGAGATATCCATCAAGGAACACTTTAAAAAGACAATGTTGTAATACTCTCTAAGTAATGCCTAGAATTGCTATCTCCTCAAGGAGATTTTATACATAACACAAGTGCCTTTAGTGGTCAGATATGACAAATGTAGAATAACACTGTGTTGCCAGATAATTGACTTATATTTTAGTCAATATGAGATTTGACTCAGTGACTACAAGGCACTGGAATCCATTTTCAATGTAGATATAAATATTTATCAACACATTTTAAGTAGGTATAATTAAATGCATAATGATAGGATGAGAACCATGTAGCCTAACCATTCCCAAAGTGCACAATGGAGAAATACAATAGTACTCCGACTTCTTAGAGTTCCCCCATCTAAATGAATTATTACCAACAGCAGGAACAAGAAAATATAATGGTTTTATTAGAATATATAAAATATTTAGCATAACATTATCTGGAGAACCCTTCCTTAAACCTATATGTGTATCATAAAGTAAACACAATATCATAGCAGAGAATGCAAATGCCAACCACAACAACTACAAAATGGCAAAAAAATATACAAAATTAATAATACCTTCACCACAATATCATATTTTTTTCTATAAGATAATCCCTTAAATTCATCTCTCTAAATACCCAACACAAAATTATATTGGAAAACCTAACTTTGAAGATTTGTGTTCATGTATATTCCTAAAATTTCTTCACGTGGAACATACTCGTCATCATCACCAACAAATTTTTTTTACTCTTTAAATCACTTTTTTTTAGTTTTAGCTTTGCCTTGAATTGCCAAATATAATTGAACAGAAAAAAAATTATACAGATTTTTAGCAATCTCAAACATATTGCAGGTAATTATAAAAATCTTGCATTTTATATAATAGATTAAATGAAAAATTGTTTTTTAAACAATAAATTTATTTTAATAACATTCTCCTAATAATTATACCAACTATCAAATTTTTCAATGTCAGGGTGATTACACAATAGAAAATTGAATGAAAACCCTAAATTTAATGATTGAATTCGTCCGTGTAAATACACAACACAAAATTAAATCAAAAATCTTAACTTCGAAGATTTATGTTCATGTATATGCATGTGTGCATCAATGCATGTGCGTGTGTGCATCACTGTTTGCATGTGTGTGGATGCGTGTGTCTGTGGGGGGTGCGTGCGTGCATGTGTGTGTGTGTGTGTGTGTGTGTGTGTGTGAAAGAGAGAGAAAGAGAGAGAGATGGTGAGTACCAAAATGGAGTTGTTGTCGATCCGTCTCAAAGTGACAGGAGAGATGGTGTGAGGATTGCCAATTGGGCTTATGAGAGTAGGAGGGGGGGCAATTGGGTTTGTGAGAGTGGCGAGTGTGCGTGTGTGTTCCTATTTTTTTTTTATGAAGCAAGGAAGGAGATGAAAAATGATTATGGTAGAAACATAATTTTTTTAGCCGTCTTATTTGGTATATCTTTTGAGACAGCAAACATTTTACAGTCTTATTTGATTTACTTTATAAAACGGGGATAATTAATCGTCTCAAAAAGTGACCTCTTTTGAGACGGGTATAATTAGCAATCTTAAAAAATAAAAGTTTTTAAGACGGATAATTATACCCGTCTCAAAAAGTATGTTTTAAAGACTATATTTTGTCTGTCTAAAAAAAATAAGGTATTAAAAGCAACTTTTTTTTTGTAGTGGAGTGAAGTTGTAGATTTAAGCTTTTTCTCTTTTAATCTAGTTCAAATGTTGTACTTCCTCTTTTCCTTAGTTGTAATGGCTCTGCTTACCTCTTTGGTTGTTACTCAAAGATGAATGTTTCCCTTCACTGGTTTTCCCTTTATTTCTTGTTCGCTTTATTGCTTGTAGCTTGTTGCCAAGGATGTTTCCTCTTTTAAGAATCTTAATAAGTTGATTAGCCTAGGCATAAGCAAGTAAGCTCATCGCGTATTTTTCAAGGCCCTCGAAGCGTTAAAAGTGATAACCGAAGCGTACAAACACCAGTTTGTATTAGTTGCAAAGTTGAAGGACAATCTCCAAGATTTAGAGGATGTGAACTCCTTGATATAGAATGAGATAACCGACCTTAAGGCCTAGCTTGCAGAGAGTAAGGATGTAAGCGACGTGGGCAAGCTGGTGTAGTCAAAGAACGATGCTTTGAAGAAAAGACTCTCTAAATTCGAAAAAGATTCTAAAAGGAAGAACGTCATCATTATAGAGTTTCAGAGAGATATAAAAAAGCTCAATTACTTATTCAGAATGGGTCCTCGAGTTGTGTGGTTGGTAAGCTATGATAAAGACTAGTAGGATGCATTTGTTAGGTTACAGGAGGCTCGGGACATATAATACAAGCATAGGTGGTTGAACGACCTTAAGGTGCTCAAGGATCCCAAGGAGTCTGAGTTGTGGTATATCTACCAGGTGGATTTCCCAGCATATCGTCGACCTCCCATTGGGAAAGTGTAATACCCCGTATTTTTGTGATATTTATTTATGGGATTAATTGAATTAAATGTGTATTAATTGGAGATTAATCCGGATTAAAATACTAGCGAGATGCGAGTTGGTATTTGATTATAATTTGCATATATGATTATATATGAATATTGAATTATGAAATTTGTCGTGAGATTGAAATACGGCAATTTGGAAATCTTGTTGAGACGCGTGTGACAGTCGCGTCATGGAATATAATTATGATAATTAGAAAGTAAATTTTATTTCTATTAACCGTATGGTCGATTTGAGTGCGCCAACGCGTCCGGAAGGGTCGAGATAGTCAGAAAACACTAGCCGGGGGTTTGGTTTGGGTCCCGGGGCATTTTTAGGCCACACCGGCAACGTATAAGGGTAGTTTGGTAATTTTGGATTTTTGGGAATTAAAACCTACGAAAATTGGGAATTAAACAGCTGACTTGGTAATTGCCCACTAAACCCACTAACCACATCTTAGGAATTAATGGGCAACGAGGGTTATTAGAATTGTTCCAAAATTTCCTAAGGCAAACCCTAGCCACCATTAGCACCTTGGAGAAGAAAGCTTGGAGAGAGATAGAGAAGGAATTCTGCAGAGAGAGAGAGAGAACACACCATCAATTCGTCATCAAAATCAGAGATACACATAAGGCAAGTGGTTTAATTTCGTTATTTTGCAAAGAATGTTTCTTCCATGTGTAGGAATTGATAAAATCTTATTGTTCTAGGGAGTTAATGAAAAACCCATTTTAATTGGAAGTAAAAATTACATTTTTGATGAGGAATCGCATGTAAATTTGTATTTAGATGATTATTCTGATGATATTATAATTTGGATGAAACGAAAACGGATTTAATTAGGCTCTGGGATGATTTATAAATTCTAGGGTTCATGTTCTTAAAATTGGGGGAAACGGGAAGAGATTTGATAATCGATGGAGGTTAGAATGAATTAACCTCACAAAACACGTTAGTATATGACCTAAATATGTTTAAGGATGATTAGTGGCTTTGAACAATCGTTGTATTAATGTTGGGATGAGATTTGAGGTGTAGAGAAGTTGGAAAAACGAAAATAGGAAATTTGGGCTCGAAACTGGCCACTCGTTAGAAGACCTGCCCAGGTCGTTCAAACGAGCTCGTTCTAACGAGTTGACCTTTGACTTCTAACGAGGGTGAAGTTCGTTCGATGACTTCGTTCGAACGAGACCTCATTAGAAAGCCCACTTTGTTCGAACGAACTCTCGTTCGAACAGCCTCGTTCGAACGAGACTTCGAACGAATTGACAGTTTAGGCTTTTTAGCCTGTTTTGATTTCGCATGTTCCGTAACGTTGTTTATATGGAGAAATAACATTTCCTTGATGGATAATTGGTATATTTGGGATATTTGGAACATATTGAAGAGAGAAAAATAGAAGTGTGATTCGAACTAAATGGAAATTATGGAGTAGGACGTGAGAGTCTATTACGATGCGAGAATTATTGTCGGCCTAAATAATTGAACTACCCGAGAACTTATACATTGTGTAAGATTGTATATTGGTATGAGAATGACAATTATACCACCAATATAAATTATGGTGATTACTAAGATGTGTAGATGCTTAGTATATGTATTGATTTTATGTGTATGACATACCTACCATACTTGCTATCACCGGAGGTTTACGTTCTCTTAGGGCCTTCTAATCCTTGTGTTGCCCGGATTTAGATTGGTTACCTCGATGAACATAGGTCAGAGAAGGACTTATTGGGATGTTAATAAGTCTGCTGATCGTGGGAGCGCAGGTATGTGCGTGACCCATGTGATGTGACTGTGTTCGCCTCCATTATTTGTGATGTTGTTATTTGAGAACGATTCCTGAGAGATTCGGAATACGTGATCCTTATGTACGTGATGTACCGGGATGGATAGCAGAGTATGTGTGCACCGCAGCTTAGTCTCGGGGTGCTTGTATTGTATATTTATGATGTGAAGAATATACACTTAATTAATGAGAACTTTCATGTTGATATTGTGAATATAATTATGGTAATGTTTTGAGGAAACATAACGGGTTAACCGATAGTGAATTGTATTACTAATTGAGAATCTGAATTTAAGTAAAGCCCTCTATTTATTGAGAACGCTAGAATGTCTTATGGGAATCGAGTAGTAAGGGGTAGAACTTATTACGGTTTGGTTAGATATGTATGTTATATAGACGGGTATGGTACGTTAGGAGTGCACATGTAGTCGAGAGGTGATAATTTCATGTGAGTGCACGTCCTAACATGTATTTTGCATTTAATGTTTTAATGTTATTAAAACACTTGTTGTTTTTAAAATGATTTCCACTTTCGGGCTCTGACCCATTTGCTTTCAAATCTATTTTTGTAAAAACCATTTTAGGTGCCCAACCACAACGACACCATGCTTAGGATCCTCATTCAGGTGACGAGTTGTAGCTGTTTGTGGAAGTTACAGGACTTTGCTTGTAGACGCTTCATCTACCTTGACTCTATATTCAACATTTTATCAGTTGTAGGGCATGTCGCCCATTCCTTTTAGAGACATTTCATTTATTTCAGTTATTCAGACTTTTGGCATGTAATTAATTCAGGGTTCAGACTTGTCATATTATTTTCAGTTGTGGGATTGTTGTGAGGAGTTTTCCTCCGGACTTATTATTATGTGTTGGTTATTTCATTACTTCGTTATGGTGAATGGATATTGATGTTCTTTCATTATTCTTTTATTGCATGTTAATCCGACTTAACTTAAAATTTGGCAACTTACTTTTTAAATACTAGGTGGTTAGTAATGTTTTCGACAGTGATGCTATTAACTGAACCAACTTGGCATTTTGTATTGATTTAATAAAGGAGTAGCTACCCGGTATTTAATTAGTCGGGGTGTCACAGAAAGATGAGAAGTGGGTTCCCTTGGATGCTACCCCTCACGAACTACTTAATGACTTCAAGGTGGATCACGGTAGTGAGGATGAGTTTGCTCCCAGTCCGGATAATGGTCGGAGAAGGGAAATTAAACAATTTTTGGCTCGTCGACCATAATCTGTTATACATTTTTTATAATCTAGCTATGTAATTATTATATTTTTATTTTGGGCGTTTGCCGAATAAATAAAGTTAATATCAATTATTTTTGCATTTTTCCATTCCAGTATGCCTTTGCATGTGTTATTCCATCTTCCTTACCTTTTCGACCGCGTCATCACACTCCATTAGGCCTAGGAAAGACGATTGTAAAAATGCACTTGGTTAATGGTCCATCCACCCGATCAAGATTTTTAAACCAATTGGAGTTGGCTTTTATGCCTAGGGATTCCCTGTAGGGATTTTTGTTGTTGCCCAGACAACTCGTGAGGTTGTTTATGTTTGAAGATGACAAAGACGTGTAGACCATATTTCTTCATTGGAATAAATTGAACAGCTTATCGTAATTTAATTGCAAGGGCCTTAATTGAATTAAACTGAGTAGCTTATTGTAATTAACTTGAACCCTGTTCGGTGCGAGGAAGTTACTTGATCGAAAGAAGATAAGTAACTTACTATAATCAAGCGAAATCTTGTTGGGCATGAGGAATTTCCTTGATTAAAATAAGTTAAATAACTTACTGTAACCAAGCGAAATCCTTCTTGGCACCCAAAAATGGATACTTGTTACTTGGAAATGATGCATAAAATCGAGATAATCAAGATATTGAAACAAAAGGGGGCTTTATTAATTCATAGAGTAAAATAAAATATCGAGCAACATACGTTTGAAATAAAATTTTGCATAAACTAACTGTGGTGAGATATACAAAGTCAAGAAGTTAAGAAGTCTAGAAGCAAAAATTATTAAGGTTCACCGCATTTCATAACCTTATTATATCTCTACCCTCCATTATTTTGAAGTGATAAGCTCTTTGAAGATCATCTCTGACCACATTGAAAGGTCCCTCCTAGTTTGGCCCCAGTTTGCCATCCGACGGCCTTACGGCACTGCCGAGGACTTTTCTTCAGACGTAGTATCTAATATGAAAAATCCTCAAATTAACCCTTTTGTTATACTTCTTTGACAGTTGTTGCTAACGTAAGGCCATCTTAATTATAGCTTTCTCTCTTCGCTCATCCTCCAGATCAAGTTCAGTGCGAAGGGCATCGTCATTAAGTCCTTGGTCGACCAGTTTGGTTCCTAGGTCGAGAGGCCAACTTTTAGCGGTATTATAGCTACCATTCCGTAGGTGAGTACGAAGGGTATTTCCCTAGTTGGTATCCTAAGTATGGTACGATATGCAAAGAGAACATGGGATGATCGTCTACCCAAACACCTTTTGCTATTTTCATCATTTTCTTAAGGTCGTCGAGCATCATTTTGTTATAAGCTTCTGCATGGACATTTCTGTAAGGATATGCTACCGAACTGTAGTGGTGTTTGATTCCATGCTCATCGTAAAAATTATAGAAAGATCCACTCTCGAATTATATGTCATTATCAATGATAATGGCTCTTGGTACCTAATGCGTATTATAACCTTCTTCCAGATGAACCTTTTTATGTTGGCGTCTCTGATATTGGCTTGTGGTTCTACCTCTACCCACTTGGTGAAATAGTCTATTTAGACCAGTAAATACTTGTGATTCCCAAGTGTGGTAGGTAGTGGTCCCACGATATCTAACTCCCATTGTGCAAATGTCCACGGGATAGTCAAAGGCTTCAAATCATTAGCCGAATAGTGAACCACATGGGAGAACTTTTGGCACTTCTCGCACTTTTAGATGTAGATATTTGCATCTTTTTGCATATACATCCATCAGTAACCTTACTTTATTTCTCAGAATTCTAGAGATCTTCCTCCTACGTAACTCCCACAAATCCCATCGTGAAGCTCACAAAGAACTTTCCCGATGTCTTTTGGGTGGACGCGCTGGAAGTAAGAACCTGTGAAAGATCTTTTGTAGATTTTTCCTTCGAGATCAAGATAGCGAGCAGCCTTCAATCTCACTTGGTGAGCTAATTTCTTATATTGCACGTATGAAATAATTGGATCCATCGAGTTGGGACCCTTTTTAATGGTGAGAACCTTCTCGGTGACAATCATCTTATCGATACTAGGCTTGGAGAGAGACTCAAATTCGATTGTTCATTTGAGGTCAGAGTCCACTACTGAGCTTAGGGTTATTAAGGTATCAGTATGACTATTTTCCACCTGGGTAACTACTGAATGTGGACCACTTCGAACTACGCTATGAGAGCACAAACCACTGCGAGGTAGGCTACCATCCTATTATCTTCTGCGTTGAAATAACCCTTAACCTGATTGGATATAAGTTTGGAATTACCAAACATGTTGAGTCATTTTGCCCCCAGTTATTGGGCCTCGCATAGTCTAGCTATCAGTGCTTCATACTCGACTTCTTTATTGGAGGCTTCAAAATCTAACCAGATTTCTTACAGAACAAAAGTTTCCACTGGTGTGACGATGATGATTCCCACTCTTACCCCTTGGAATTAGAGGCCCCATTAACATACAGGGTCCAGTCCTCAAACTATGCTTCCTTGTTTGATTATTGATCAGCAAGGTATTGATCAATTGCCCCGTCTCTGGTGAATTTTGCGATGAAATCGGCCAATATTTTCCCCTTAATCATTGTCCTTGGCTAAAAGTGAATGTCAAACCTTCCAAGTTCGATTGACCATTTTTATAATCTCCTAGAAAGGTCGGCTTTCAGAAGAATAACTTTGAGGGGTAATGAATATATTATGGTTACTGAGTGGGCTTAGAAGTAGTGCTTAGTTTACTTGAGGCAATAACCAGAGCACAAGCTAGTTTCTCCAATGGCAAGTAATGTTGATCTACGTCTAGAAATGTCTTGTTGTCATAATAGACAAGGAACTCTTTTCCCTCCTTCTCGCACACTAAGGTCAAGTTAACTGTGTGACTTGATACTATAAGGCAGAGGTATAAAGTATCTCTATCATCGGGGATTGCCATCAATGGTGGTTTACTAAAATAAGACTTGATTTCTTCAAGGGATTATAAGCAGTTATTGTTCCAAATGAGGCCCTTATCCTTCTTAAGCAACTGAAAGAATGGTCGACAGCGCTTTTTGGACTTGGAGATGAAGTGGTTGAGTGTTGGGAGCATCCCAATGAGCTTCTGAATATCTTAGAATGTCTTTGGTGGCTTGACCCTGTTAATAATGTCAATCTGATTTTAATTGGTCTCAATGCCCCTTTTGCTAACCATATAACCTAGAAATTTGCCTGACTGGACATCGAATAAGCAAATTCTCATGTTGAGCTTCATTCGATAGTTCCTAAGGATTTCAAAGGTGTTGTCCAGATCACTGAGGTGGTCGCTTTTATCCTTGATCTTGATTTGCATGTCATCGATGTAAATTTCCATGGTTTTGCCCATTTATTGCTTAAACATTTTTATGATCAACCTTTGATATGTGGCCCCAGCATTCTTAAGGTCGAATGGCATGATCTTATAGTAGTACAAACCAACAGAGGTGATGAACGACATCTTATCCTGATCGGGGACAAAAAATGTAATCTAGTGATACCCTAAATAGGCATCCAGGAAGCTCATCCTTTCATGTGCAGCCGTGGCATCGACCAGCTGATCTATCTTCGATAGAGGTAAACTATCCTTAGGGCATGCTTGTTGAGGTCAGTGAATTCAATGCAAACTCTCTAGGTTTCGCTACTATTTCGCACCACTAATAGATTTAAGAACCACTTAGGGAATTGAACTTCCCTAATGGACCTTGCATCCAAAAGTTTCCTAACTTTATTTTCCATTACCTTATATTTTGGGGGGTTACTCAACGCGCCTTATGGGTGATTGCCTTAAAAGTTAGGTCTACATTAAAGTGGTGGAAAGTCACTTGAGGATCAATCCCTGGCAGGTCATATGGTTCCCAAGTGAACACATTTAAGTTACTTTTTTGGAAGGCAATAATCTCCCTTTTTTCATGATCAGCGAGTGTTGTCCCAATTAAAAACTTTCTCTATGAAAGGTTCGCATCAAGCATAACCTCTTCCAGGTTTTCAATAACCCTTTCAACGGGGTGGACCTTTGTCTCCTTCACCCCAGGTAAGTCGTATCGTAGTTGCTATTTTGAAGGGATAGGCCCATTTTGTGCTTACTTTTCTTTCTACCTTTTCGAGGCTGGATATTGGAGATGAAGCATTTCCTAGCGGTGTCCTGGTCGCCATGAATTTCCACTACTCCTAGGTTTGTGATGCACTTAAGATCCTGGCGGTAGGTTGATTATACGGCTCTCATTGTATGAAGCCATCCTCTGTTGAATGGCATGGTAGGGTGATTTTATATCTACCACCAGGAATTCAATCAATTTTAAAATATTCCCTGCCCTTATCGGCAGGACTATCTTACCCAACGGTATTGTGATCTTCCTCGCGAAGCCAACCAGTGGAACCGTTAACTCTTTGAGATCAGCTGGGTTGAGCTTCAATTTATGGAGGAGCTCCATGTACATTACCTTAAATGATCTCCCTTGGTCTACCAGTAGTTTGTCGACGTCCCAATTCACAATCCTAAGGGTGATTACGAGCGCATCGTGGTGCGGGGTTCTTACCCCAATCAAGTCTTCCTCCGTGAAGATGATTTGCTTGTTGTAGTCGACGTCCTCTGGCCGTCGACACTTTTCAAACTGTCTTTTGTCTGGTTTAATATGGAAGGCCTCCATAACAGTCGTGACCTTGTTCAGTTCCATTCGAATAGCGTTCCCTTGAATCTGCTTGAATTCAGAGGCCCTGTGGATCACTGCAAATTCGTATCCCATTATAACACCCCGTACTTTTGGAGAATACGGAAATTATTTAAATTAGTGATTTAGGAATTCATTTAATTAGGAGAAATTATTTAATTCGGTGATTTAGATTTAATCAATTCAGTTTAAGTTTAAATCCAGGCGTGCCATGTTTTGAGGTGACGGGTTTTGAGGTGGAAAAAAGATGATTGTATAAAGTGACTCCAATGGTAATTTCGAGGTCATGAATGGTTCTGAAAGGGTTGAAATAGTCGAAAAAGTGTATCTGAGCATATAGTTTGTATCCCGGGGTGATTTTGGACCAACCGGGCACCATTTAAGGGCATTTCGGTCATTCGAGAGTTTGAGGTATAGAGAACTCCGAAAATTGCAAGTTTATATCTGCCCATTAGAGAGAGGAACTAATTTGAACACAAAGCTAAAGGAAGGTAGGCCAGAGGAGAGTAAGACGAGGGGAGAACCAAGCTTCCTACACTGTTTTTTCCCCCGAACGCGACAGAACCGAGATAGGAGTGAGAGGAGAACCACCACAACATCATCCCAATGAATTTCAAACCTGATATTGAGAGGCAAGTAATTAAATGGCAATTCATTTTAATCATGTTATAATACCATGTAGAATAGGGTTTGATTTCATGTTCTTGGAAGAATTAATATGGTTTTGGGTGGGGTTAATTCGTGAATTGAGATAGGAATGCATGTAGAGATATTCCTTTATGTTTATGACACGAAATCAGAGGGATTTTTATGATTAAGATGAGTTAAATCTAGGTTTCTTAATGTATAATGATGAAGAAATATAAAACCTGGGGTTTTGAGGATTTTAAATCCCTTCTTGAATAAAGATTGTTAGGGTTTGATGTTATATTTACGTTAGAAATCGTCCTAATGCATGTAGAAGTGGTTAGGGACAATTAGTTTCAAGTTTGGTAGAGAAACATGAAAGTTATGTGGGTGTTAATGGTGAAAAATCCAAGTTCGTAAGGAAGAAGACAAACCTACAGAACGTCGGACCGATTCAGTCCAGAGTCGGACCGGTTCGATTCAGAAAAATGTAAATTTTCCCTTTTAACCCTAGAACCCCTAAATCATTTTCGGGAAAGCTTTTGGGAAATTATTAAAATATAATAAGGGATTTATTATATTGAAGTGGGCCTAGTTTAAGGTTGTGAACTAGTCTTATTGAGAGGATTAAGACAAGGATTATATGGGATGAAATTATGTCATAATTTATCGGAGAGAAAGATAACGAATTACAAAAATTTCAAATGAATTAATAAGTAGACCAGTGGGGTAAATAGTGATTCAACAACTAAAATTCATGAAGGGGTAATTGGGACCCTTAGAGTTGTGCGAATAAATACAATAGTGAGGTAAATCGCAAAGTAGTGTGTACGGTGAGTATTCGAGAGAAATATACTACGTACGAGCATGAATAATTAGGTTGTGTGTATACCTACTAATTTAACCATAGATGGAGTGAATACCTATTATGTACTTGATGAATATGTTCGATGAGACATTCCGAACCAAGTTCAATGAGACAGTCTGAACCAACTTCGATGAGACATTCCGAACCATGTTCGATGAGACATTTCAAAACAAGTTCAGTGAGACATTCCGAACAATGAACGATGAGACATTCCGAACCAAGTTCGATGAGACATTCAGAACCAAGTTCGAGGGGACATTCCAAACTAATAGTCCTTAATTTGGGATACTATGCATTTATCGTATATATTGTGTGTAAAAAATATACCACGTGAATAATCTTACTTATGTGTGATAGTAAGATGACTAGATGGTGTATATCTAAACGTGAATAATCTTACTTACGTGTGATAGTAAGAAGACTAGATAGTGTGTATCTAAACAAAGATTAATCTACTTATGTGTGATAGTAGTAAGACGAGATTGTATGTACCTAAAGAACGATTAAATCTACTAAGGTGTGAATAGTTGGAAGAAATATAGTGAGTATCTAAAATAAATTTTAAGTAGTGAAACTTAAATGGTAAATCTTGAGCAATAACTTATGTGAAATGGTAACTTGGGTTTAATAATAACATAAGCGAGATGTTAATTAGATAGGGTTTTCGATAGCATACTATATGAGTCATACGGGTAAGTTAAGGAGAATCTTAACTAAGGATTTAATGATGACTAAGGGTATTAGGTAGTGTACTGTATGGGAGGTATAGGTGAGCTAGACTATTTTGAGGCTTATTAGATACTTGAGACCTAGTTAGTTTGGGTAGTATGACTAGGTGGGACGTTAAGTGCGCACTATAGATGAGAGGTGGGGAAAATAAGGGAGTGTTCGCAGCCTAACATGTGTATCTAATGAATGGTTATTTAAATCGAAATTTAAATGCTTGCTAAATATTTTCAAATGATTTTTACTTAGGCTTTGACCCGTACTTTCAAAACTTTTTCCAAAACATTTTAGGTGTCCAGCCACAAGGACACCAAGCAGGATGATCTGTTTCAGGGATGCGTAGCTGCAGCAGTTGTGGATGCTTGCATAATTTGGACTTAGTCGCTTCCGTTACTTCATTCCTAGTGTAGGGTGCGGTATAGTATTTCATTCGGGCGTGTCTCCCTCAGTTATTTCATATCAGTTAGAAGTTATAACCAATTTTTTATGTTAGACTTCTATATTGTATATTTGTGAACCGATGGTTTATTCGGTATTGTTTTATTTCAGTTATTGCTCTGATGGTTTGTTCAGATTAATTATTAATGCTTGGATGGTTTAGTTGTTATATCTTTCACCATGTTGTTTTGGTTTAAATAAAAAGTTAAAATTTGACATCGGGTCTTTGAATACTAGGTTTTTCGTGAAGTTTAAAACGTTTTCGACAGTAATTCTAAGAATTAACCAAAGGGGAACCTTGTTTTAATTTAATAAAGGCCTGATTACCCGAATTTTTAATTAGGTGGGGTCTCACAGAAGGTATCAGAGCATCAGGTTCTAGTGCTTTAGGATATGTACGGCTTTTCACGTTTTAGCGTAGCGTTCTTTGATATAGAGCCTTATCATAGGATTGTTGTATTCCTCTGTGTATGTGATTTACGTTCTCCTGCTATAGAGTATAGTTGATGTGATTCATATACGAGTTCAGTTAGGCTTCATACACCGAACATGATAGGATGACCAGCGAGGGCCGTCAGGAGGATTGCATGAGGAGATTCTCAACCTCATACATGGAGTGTTCGATAAATGATGATCACGATAGAAGTCACCATGATTATTGTTCAGATAAGTGATAATAGGATAGTTTCTCAGGAACAGTAGTTTCCCCAAGCACTGTTGTAGATAATGGTAATACAATTTCAAATTCACCTAGCACAGTCTGTAAGGGGAAGTTAGAAGGACCCTTTTGAAGAGCAATCTATAAGGATCTGAAGAAAAAAAATAAGTGTGATAAGCCAATGTAAGGAGATAATCCAATGGAAATTGTGTTGGTTGGAGTGCAGCGACACCCAAGATTAGATTTTAGGTGAAATTTTTAACTCATAGGAGCAACATACAGTGACGAGAGTTAGTCACCCCATATAAGGGAGTAGATATAGAATGATCGTGAGATAGATGTGATTGGAGGTTTTTTTTAAAATTATCATAAGTGGGCCAGATAGAGACCGATGGAGAAAGAGACGATGACCTGTTTAGCGAACTTTATACCCGACGAAGGGGATACGGAGAATGAGAAAGGGATTCGTAAGTTGATAATAGACCCGTGATGAGAATATACAAGCATGTATGAGAAATATAGTTAGGATGACTAGTGTCGATATCGTCAAGGTAATACGTTTACAGGTTATGTCAACACTTCCATGAGAAGGGAACCAATAGGGTTGGAGAATCTAGTTGAAGAGCAATAGTGAAACACCGCAGGAGGGTATACCTGGTAAGGGACCCATTTGTATGATGGAGAACAGTTGAATTCCTATAAAGTGACGGCGGATTTAGTTCGGGACGATCAGGCCAGCAATGAGTTCCATAAGGCCAGCAGATCCAAAGGGAAATTGGAGGTAGCAATCGGGGTTAAGACTAACAGGTCCGAGAAAAGAACCCCCCCCCCCCGGCATGTCCAATGGGACCAGAGATAGGGGATGTCATAGAAAGGTGTCCTATGTGTGGAGATTAGAACCTCTTGTATAAAAAATTTCTACAACGAGAAAGTAAGACCAGTAAGATTGGGGAGGTAGATGGAACAGAGCCAGTGGGGCACGACAGTAGCAAGAGTGAAATTTCTGGTAGGAGAATCGGGTTAAGAGATTTTGTTCTAAAGGTAACTAGCCCAAAAAAGGGTAAGTTAAGGTAGGACCAGCAGGATCCCTCAATAGCAACAGTATTCCGTTCCTCAGGACATCCAGGACCAAAGGAAGGATGAAGGAAGTCCAGGCGGGCTAGGACCAGAAGCAGGAGAGCCGCTTTCGCAAGTTATTATGATTGTGGTGAAAGGGACCACAAGAATAAGGATTTCCTAAAAGCGAGACAGGGGCAACTACAGGATGAGATCCTGGACATACAGTAGATTGTGGGTCAGTCCCGACACGAGAGAAGGCTCAGGGACCCGTTAAACAGACAAACTAGATGATAAATAGAGAGAGAAATTCTTTATTTATCCTTATGAGTATGGGAATTATTTAGGTGATATGGGTGCGTTAAAAATCAGATTTAGAGCAATAAAATTCGTGAGTGAGTCAGATTTGGTGGGGGCATTATCCATAATAGCCTTATTATCTATTTATATAAAAAAAAATTACCGTAGGTTTGCGGGGCTCTTCAGTGTCGCCTACGAGAGAGAGAGGGTGTGTGCACAAAGAGGACAATTATATTACGTGTTAATTTACTGCTTTCGAGAGTTATGAGAATAGAGTAGACAACTTTTCTAGATTTGACTGTTTAGAGATGGGTTGAGAGATCGTAGATGGTGATAGTGAGACCTCGTGTTCGCTATCCCAGGGCGTGAATTATTTTTTATAGGTATCATCGGAAAGAGGGTTGACCCTCCATCTCTACTGGGAATCGACTGATTAGGAAGAACTATGAATTGAATTCTTTAAATACGATGAATGAATATTAAAAATTGAGAAAATGGTTTTAGTAACCTTTTTCAGCAAGATATTTTAGGATTAAAACACAATATTTAGAATTGGGCTTTATTTAGAATACATAATTAAACCTTTATTGTATTTATTAGATTAACGTGTGATCCAAGATTCAATATCTATATTTTCGAGCCTCTATTTTAGGTGAGTACTCTGACATTCCTTGTGTATTTTGATTATATGATATTATGCAAACAATATATATTTTGTGAACTGCCTTTATTCTCAAAATTCATGTGATACCGATGATTGATTCATTTGTGATATGTTTATATTTGTCCATATAAACATACCGATTAAAATGATTATTGAAAAGAATATTGAATATTGAAAATCTGATTCGGCCTAAGGGACCTCTTTACTGACTGACCTTCCCAGCTGGGTTATCGCTGGTGTGCCCTAAATAAGGCGTGGTGACGAACTAGTTCGATTAACCCTCAACTACCGGGGTATAATACGGTATTAGAGTGTACTTTGCCATCAAAATGATATGATTGAAAGAAAAAGATATCACATTTGATTTGTTGCATTCTTCTTATTCTGAGCTATCCAATTGTGGTATATATACTATCATTTCAAAATATATATCTATTTACTACAAGTTCCTATCCATATATGTATATGCCTTCTCTTCTGACTTGAATAGGTATCTATTTTCTGAAAAACCTTGGAATATCGGGAGATTAAATCTTATTCAGCTTTTAGCTGACGTTGTATAAATAACGATTTTTCAGGAAATAATTAGACGGGAGGATGGAGTGTAGAAGGACTATGTTGAAGATCTAGCTTGAGGAGCTCTTTTGTTATAATTTTAAATATAATGTTTGTTTTTAGGAGATAGAGCATGTTTGGCTCTTTAGTAATAAGTTTTTAATTTTGGCATAAGTTGTAATCCGTTCATACTTTAATATATACGAAGTTTCCTTTTAGAAAGCTCTGATGACGTAATTCCATTTTTTCAATAGTTTACGATTCATGACCATGTGAATGTATTTCCGTTGCATTTATTTTAAGAAATAATTTAAGTCCATAACATTGAATGCCTTGGTGGAAAGTCAAGACACTCATTCCCTACTACTATTGGGTTGGAGTCGTGACAGCTACGACCGTGTTAGCCTTCTTATCTATGTATTCGTTCAAAGGCCCAGCCTGGGCCATCTCCTCCAAATGATATTTTGAAGCTTTGCAACTTTCTATTCGGTGGTCTCCTTCCTTATGGAATGCACATTGCAGTGCATTATTCCTCTTCATAGGGTCTCCACACATCTTCTTAGGTCACTTCATAAATGGTTGATCTTTAATTTTTTCTAGGATCTTGTAAATCGATTCCTTAAAGATTTTGTTAATAGCCTGGAAGGCTTTTGAAAGATCAAGCATGTTCCTAATCTTCGAATTATTCTTTCCCCCATTCTTATTCTTCTTTTTTACATTATCAACCTTGTTTCCTCCTTTGTTAGCTTTGACACGACCAATTTCCCCAGGATTGGAATGAACCATGTCCTCAACCTTAGCATATGTCTCAATACTCTCCATGAGTTCATTGATGGTGTTAGCCTCCTTTTTCGTGAGGGACTAGTGTAGCATAGATGTGGTTGACAAACCGATCTTGAAGGATGCCACGACAATTTATTCCGAGCAATCTTCTATTTCATTGAAAACTTCTCAACATTGTTTGGCATATTCACGAAAAGTCTCTCGTGGCTTCTTCTTCATCGTGAGCAGTGAGTCCATCCTTTTTAGGGTGGAACAGATGGTTATGAAGCAAGCCGTGAAGCCTCAATAAAGGTATTGAAGCTCTTGATGGACCTGTGTGGTAGTTTATCGAACCACTTCTAAACTACATCATTTAGGTTAAATGGGAAAATACAACACATGAGGGAATCATTATGGCTTCAGAGGTTCATTGTCTTCTTGTATTACATGATATAGCCTATGCGGTTAGTTTTGCCATCATCGATATTGAACCTTGGAGAAAAAGTTTCTTTGATTCTCTTCCTCTTCAATCGCCCTTAAAAAAGGGATTTTGTCTATATGTTGAGAGCGTAAACCTATCCCCTCGATTGGTTGGGTATTGATCCATATCTCTCCAAACCAAGCTTCTTATGCTTCGATGTTCATCATCTCTGTGGCGACTCTCTGGTCGACCACATTTCAATCTATCCAAATCTCACCTGGATCCCCTCTTTAGGCTACGAGTGTTGCTCGCCTAAGGACTATGAGCCCTTGCATAACGCTTTCAGTTATCGTT
Source organism: Sambucus nigra (assembly GCA_949130495.1). Taxonomy (NCBI): domain Eukaryota; kingdom Viridiplantae; phylum Streptophyta; class Magnoliopsida; order Dipsacales; family Adoxaceae; genus Sambucus; species Sambucus nigra. Next base: position 389,192,953 of record OX422207.1, on the reverse strand, counting down.
GTGTAATTCTCTCTCCCTTCTTTCTAGTCACCTCTAAAAGCGAGAATTTTCTTCCATATGGAGGCGTGTGGCCTCCTCTTGATCTTGAAACCTGTCTTCATAGACGTCAACCAACTTGGAGATTCGCGTATACCTACGTGGGCTATATCTCTATTTATAAGGTTGTCTCTCTTGGAGAAACCTTGGAATTGGCTCCTGAGGAATATGAAACCTAACCTTGGGTAGCATTGGGTCATCCTGTACGTTGCCGACCTGAGCTAGGTTACTACTATGGTGAGACATCGTGACACTTTCTTTTGGGGATTACTTAGTAAAAGAGAATAGGTTCCCACAGACGGAGCTAATTGTGAGTACAGAATTATCACAATGAATATATTCATAAAGCAAACAGGTAAAGAAAGAAAGACAAAGCAGTCACACGCATAACACATAATATACATGGTTCGGAAAATTGCCTACATCCATGGGGTAGTTATTATTTCCCTTGTTAGTGTATCTCTCAGGATTACAAAGTTTTATCCCCTTGGCCCCAGGGTGAGAGTTTACATTTATAGTTGTGTTCAAGAGGTTGAATTCTATACATAACTCTTACTACTTGAGTGTAGCTCGTAAGTTGACCCCAAATATATCTCTTAGATTATTGGTAATCGATTTGAGCTTATCCCAACGTATTTAATCACATATTAAATACACGAGTGAACCATCCATTTGAGTTGGGTTGGGTAGTCCTTGTCTCGTAATGGGCTGGTCATCCATCTTTGTAAATAGGCCTAGTGAATTATTTTAGCCCCCATTGTTACCATAATTAAAGGAGGGGTTTGTTTCCCCCTCCACCCATTAGACATACTTCATTTTCATGGAATCTTATTTATCTAGGCAAACGAAAGTTTCTTCTGTATAATATTTGGTACAATGGCCATAATCCAAATTTATGGCACTCACATGGGCCTGAATGAGATCAGGTATTGCTATTACCTTCAAACTTATTCTCGATCGAACACTTAAAATTTTCAGGTTAGGGACAAGTCCTAAAATTTGGTGATCTAGTTGCCCATGTCCCAAAAGGACACATATTGAGATGTATTAGTCTTTTATAGGCAGTTGTATGGTGAGAACTACACAAGTCTTCCTATGTCTATGAAGTTCGGGTCTTCTAGTAAAATTTTTACCATGAATTTTTAATTTTCTGGACAATTAAGCTTTTCTTATATAGATACTCACTTTATTAAAAAGTACAAAGACTTTGAAGTCAATTTTGCCGAATTAAAAAAAAAAAGGTTTTGGGATTGGTGAACTACTTGCTAACTAGCATTCCATTAGAGAGCATCACACATACTTCTTAGCTACGAACTAATTATTACATCGAAAAAAAAATCACAGTTGTTCCTCCTATGACTATAGGCGATTACACCATCATTGGTGACTCCTCTATGCCCGTACCCAGTCCCATCCTCAATTCAAAGGCAAAAGAAGTTTATGTATGTAAGACTTCCTCACAAACCTATATGATCTCCATTGATTCTAAAGGGATCGAATCAGTTCATCATCAAGAAAACATCCTAAATAATAACCTTATATTTTCTCATATGAGGTAATAGGGCCTTCTGGTCATCTTTGGGAGAAAGTGGTATTAGAATAAGAAGAAGGAAAAGAAAAGGAATTCATTTTTCCTCCCCTCACCCAACTTTCGAAAAAATGACAGGACGCCCAAGATTTGTTTTTTATCTTGACATCGCTAGCTTGAATCTGAAGAATAAGGGTGGCCGATATAATTAGTTGGCAACTCCAAAATAGATTATCTCCACAACGGAGAAAGAAGTTAGAAAGAAAGATAGAGAAATAGAGAACAAGAAGTTCAAAAAATAGAGTACCAGAAATATACCCCTTGGTACACTGACTAAAGGGAATAATCTGTCAATAGAGATCGTGACTAGATAGGCAATATCTCCACCCCCGCTTCATCGTCTAGGGGCTAACACTAGACAATCATTTTTTCTCAAAATGGAAAGGATCTCGTTACCACCGGTAACTCAACATACTAAAATGTCGAAGTCGATTTTTTATTGCTCATGCCGCCATGCTGTCTAAAGATATATTGACCTTAAGGGGTTTCCATATGGACGACCTTCATAGGGAAGGTCCACCACAAGGTATTGGTAAGTTAGTTTTAACTTTATTTCTTTTTTATAAATTTTGCAAATCCTCCGTATACTATCCGACCCTGTCTTTTATACTTATCTGCTGTCCATGTAGGCTTTACGTGAGGTGGCTAACTAGACTGGTCGCCTGATGACCAAAAACAACATTATTCACGATCAAGACAACCTCATAAATTATTAACTTACAGATATGGACATCAAAATTATTGAATTGTCCGACATGTTGAAAAATGCGACCACCAATAAGGATAAATTAATGAAGGAATGTGAAACCCTGCAGCTGGAGTATAGATAGGTCGATTCTCAGCTGACTGAGATCAATAAGGCTTATGCCTTAAAGACTTTAGTGAAGTTGATTATTCAAATACAAGATCATTCCCTTAATTTCGACTAGGAGCGGAAGAATTAAGGGGACTTAGGTGAATATTTTGAGGCCTACATTCAAGGGGTTGATGCACAACTTGACTACCACGAATTGATTGCTTTCAATAAAGGCTCAGTGGCCTTAAAATGGGTAATGTCCTTGAAGGCGATCCTGCTTACCTTGAGCACCCCCTCTTAGGAAGTATATCATCAGTGATGGGGAATGTTTTATGGCATCTGGACAAGAAGTTAATTAGTTGAGACAATTCTTCCTCAAACTTGGTCGAACAAGACAATGAGGTCATCAAAAGATAGGGGAGGTAACCCCTAGCACCCTAGTCTCTATAGAGTCTTTATCTAGGACTTTGGCCATTTTTATTATAGGCCTTGTTTCCAAATTTCAATCAATGATTTTTATTGTGCCTTGATTTATCTATATTCTATGTGTATGAATGTTTAAATTTTTTTTTGTAAAGTGATCTCTCTTATTAACTTTGAGCAAGGCAGCATTTCTCATTTACTTGAGTGTGTAAGTTTTTAGTGGAGGATAGATCTTTGAATAACTCCATTGACTTACATAACAGGTTAATATTCTTATTTAACTTCTTATTTAATCAGTGGAGGGTAGGTATGTGAATAACTCTAGAAACTTGTAAAATTTTCATAACAAGTTAACATTCTTATCAAACTTATTATTTAATCGGTGCGGGATAGGTTTGTGACCGACTCGATTGACTAGTAAAATTTTAATAACAAGTTGATATTTCTTATATATCTTATTATTTAATCGGTGGAGGGTATGTCTCTGACCGACTCCACTGACTTGTAAAATTTTCTATAAGAAGTTCACATTCTTATTTAACTTATTATTTATTAGTTAAGGGGGTAGGTCTATGCCAACTCCGTTCATATGTAATTTTATATAACAAGATAGCATTCTTATTTAACTTATTATTAACCAGTGGAGGGTGGGTTTATGATTGACTCCATTAATTTGTAATTTTTTATAACAAGTTAGCATTTTTTATCTTACTTATTATATAATTGGTGGTGGGTAGGTCTATGACCGATGCCACTTGCTTGTAATTTTAATGACTTAGCAATCGCATTTAACCAACCATTGTACCACCATTTTCAGTTGCATTGCTACTTGTTATAGTCAAAATTAACTTGTTTCAAGTTGTATCACACGTTCTTAGGTGGGTTTAAGCCTATTATAGACTGAACTGGCTCATTATAACTAATACCACCCGTTCTTGGGTAGGTTTATGCCCATTCTAGGCTTACCAACCCATTTTGTAGGTTGTACGGCCGTTTTTAGGTAAGTTATTGGATGTTCTGGGACAAAATGGCTTGTTATAAATCATACCACCCGCTCATAGATGGGTTTATGCTTACTATAGGCTGACAAACCCATTCTTAGGTTGTACCATATTTTAGGTGGGGGTTTTTCTTGTTTTAGGCCAAACCAACTTGTTCTAAGTTTTATCACCCGTTCTTAACGAATTTATAACTATTTAAGGCCAACGAACCCATTCATAAATTATACCATTGCTTTTAAGTGGATTTTTGTAGTTTCTTTCAAATATACAAGAATAATAACAAGCACCCAAAAGTGATATATTTGTCCCTAAATAGATTAAATTTAATCGATAATACTCATTAAAATTGGTCTTACATGTGTATTTGTTTATCTTGTAAGCCAAAGCACATTTGCGGATCACAAATAATTTATTTTAATGCAATTGTGGTAAAAAGGTGATCAAAAGCGTCAATTCAAAATTTACTTTGATCCGAGACATCCCAAACACCCTAATCAAATCCCATTACAAGCCATCTTCTAATTTTTCCACCATGTGTGTGTGTGTAGTATTAGCATTATTTTTAATATTTTTTTATTTTTGAGTTATTTTTATATTTGTTTGTCATTTTATTATTTTTATTTTTGTGTGTTTTATAATTCTCTGTGTTTATAATACTATGTGTGTGTGTCTTATAATATGTATGTGTATGTGTGTGTGTGTGTGTGTATATATATATATATATATATATATATATATATATATATATATATATATATATATATATGTGTGTGTGTGTATATATATATATATATATATATATATATATATATATCACACGCACACACACACACACATTAGCTTTCATACACCCACCCACACCAAATATACACCCCCACTTTACATTTCAAAAACCCATCAGCTTTCTATCTTTTTCTTCACTTTTGCAAAACTAAACATCCTACTCTCTATTCCTCCATTAATCCACTTTATACCCACTCCAAAACCCAAACAACCCATACACGTTTACCCCTTGACCTTCTCACCCTTACCCGAGTCTAAATCCTACCTGCTCCTCCGAGACCAAACAGCCCATGCATCCCCAAGCTCCTACCCAAACCACCTGCAATCCCTAGCAGGTGGTTGATCATACATGCTCTAAAACCTGACACCTACCTAGCTCCACCCAAACAGGCTCCAACCCAACCACCTACTTCTGCCCATCCCCCCTACCCCCAAACCCACCTAAACCCTGTTGTACCTGAGTCCAACCCCCACACTAGTGACTAACACAGCCCACCTCACTTCCTCGTTCACTATTCCCCTTTTTTCTCTCTTGTACGGTCCTTCATCACTAGTTGTCTGCTCCCTGCCAAATCATCATCTATTCTCTTTACCTATTCTATTCTCATATACACATACATCTCACCAAACAAACCACAAAACCCAATTGGTCCATTTTTCTTTATCTACATATACCTAACATACCCAATTTGTACAAACCCCAATAGACCCCAAATCCCTCTCACCTCACATGTTCTTTCATTCACAAATGACTCATTCATCATGTTACTTTCCAAAATTACCCCTCGTGACATTCTCATTCGCTGACATATAAATTGGCTGGAGAAATTTCAAGAAGGGGAGCTCATTGTGAAAAGAGAGGTCTACCGCCAAAATAGAGGGCTCATTTTAGGAAGAGTTTTTAGAGTAGTTTTTAGCATAATTTTAGTGTATTTTTAAGCTTAGTTTATTGATTAAAGTTTTTATTTCTTCTATTATTATTTTTTAGAGAATTGTTTTTTTGTTAAGAATTTTTAGTGATAGATAAATTGTGAGTTTGAAGCTTCATTTCATAATACTATTTTTTGTGTAAAAACTCATATTTATTGGGTTTATTCTTTATTTCCATTATTGAGAACTATTTTGTTCAAGGAGACTTGGTTTAGATTGTAACGCCCCGACCCGAATTTATGGGTTACCCGTGAGTCAACCCGGTCTAATCCGAGCGTTAGGTGTGAAGTACAATGAAACAACCTAAATAATGTTACTAGTCCAGTTTTATTTTAATTAACATTTAACTTGTTAGCATGAAATTCCAGCTTCAAAGTAAATTATATGAGGGACCCATGGGGAGCACCCCAAAGTCCAAGTAAATAGAGTTACTCACGTAAAATAAATAAAGTATATTGACCTATATAGCACTCTCCAAATACGAAATCGCATCCAACCTGCTATAACAAAGTGAGGGTGTGAGCCTATGCCTAGTGGAAATATACAAAGCAGTGAGAGTGCAGCTACAGCGGAAATATTGCGACTTCTCAAATAAAAAACCAATTTTAATTAAACCCAAATTTTAGTTAAAACCCTAAGACATGCATCTAGATGATTTATCAAATAAAATATAGCATGCAGGATAAAAACAAACAATTTCAGGAAAAATACCCCAAAGGGGCAAAACCTTTATTTCACTATGAATATACAAGCCGCAACTTACAATTACATAGAGAAATCTTCAATGGATCAACGCGCAGCCAACCCACAAAGACACGCAGTCTTGAACTCAGCAAGAGAATACACGCAGCACCCTCCAAGGACTCGCAGCCCAAACAACGAAGGTAGAACCGCAGCTCTCCTCAATGACACGCAGTCATAACACTTTGTAGAGACTCCCTCAGCAATGACACGCAGCCCTCGGTTGCAAAGATCTCTCCACAAAGATTGAACAATAGCAAAGCTTGTGTTCTAGGGTTCCAAAAGATTCACAAAAGTAATTGGGATTTTTTGTGTGAATCAAAAAGATGTTTTGCACATCAAAAAGGTGAAGAATTAGAGTATGTAGGACTCTGAAAATCGTCTTGAAAAGTCTTAAAAAATAACCCCCCGAAGTTGGCTTTAAATAGGAAAACTTTGAGCCTAAAAAATCTCGAACAGATCTGGCCGAATTTATCCCAGGCGGACCGGTCCGGCTTGGAGGCGGATCGGTCCGACCTCGGATCGGTTCTTTTAAAAATTGGCTTCTTCGGTTCGCTTTCGGTCCGGGGTTTACTGGATCTGCAGCAAGCGGATCGGTCCGGTTGTGGGGCGGACCGGTTCGGTAGCAGATCGGTCCGGTAGGGAGGCGGGCCGGTCCGGCTTCCCAGAAAAATAAAAAACTTTTAAAAGCCTCATTTTGCTTGAAAAAACTTACTTCTTATTTTTATAAAAAACATTTTATAAAAATTTCCCAATACTAAATATGAACTTTAAGGAATGTAAAAATAAAATTTTACCAAGTTCATTCTCGCAGAGGCTATGATGTTGAAGATGCTTTGATATTCGGATCCGTTGATGTAGATGCGATCTTGAGTTTCTTCAACGGTGTAACGGCGTACGACATATAAATTGATAATGGACAAAAATGTCCTTACAAATCTCCCCCTATGTCTATGCCGGTACATACATAAAAAATCCGAATTATCAAATATAAAATTGCCTATACAAATCTACCCTCCCATGAACCCAAAACTGGAAAAGGTACAAATGAATAATCTTCATCGTTTGTTCTTCAAATCTTCAAGAATCTCAAATCTTTTCTCATCGGGGTGTGCAACATATAGATCTTCAATGTAGTACCTACACACATGAGATAAAGAAAATACCACGTGACATATCGAGTTTGAAATGAGATAACATGGATATCAATATATGATAAAAAACATAAGCAACATCTCAAAAACTCCCCCAAAATTCAAACTCCCAAAATTCAAACTCCCCCATAATATGATAATTCTTTCTCCCCCTTTTTATGATGTCCCCAAATAGACAGATGAGAAGAATGAATCAAATAAGCAAAATCGATATTCTCAAACTATTTTTGAATTTTTCAAATTTTTCATACAAAAATAAGATACCAATATGAACAAATATGAAACAAAAATCACACCATGGATTTAGACTCAAACAACCAAGTCATGGAAATGGAATGAATGGGTGTGAACACATTCGATAGGTAAATCAACTCAATCAATCATATGTGAACGATGCATACATGTACTCCTAACGAATGAACATCAAAGGTATCCTTAAGTGTAAACGTTTGTTGAATTTAGATGACATCGTTTTATGCAAATCAACAAATCAAAGTCAAATGATTTTCACACCAATAACGTCCAAAACTATATAGTGCATTTTCAAAAATTTCAAGGACGTGCAAACCCGTTTTAATTCTCCAACCAAACTCCCTCATATATATATTCTTTTAGAGGTAATCTAAATTCTCAAACATTGGAGAATTGGTGCAAAAACCTAAATGGCCCCTTTTTGGCATGAATATCTTTTTATTGCCTTTCAATTTTTTCGGGCTCTTTTAACCTCTTTGGACCTCGGATAATAAAATTCCTCAATTTTTCAGGTCCTTTTTAACGGTGGCTTTTACGCAAAGGATAGATAATTACCTTTCGCATCCCCTCCCCGTTATTCAAACAAAGCACACAAACTCACAACACGGTTTTTATATGCACAATTTCCTTATAAAAAAATATCGCGCTTGGTTTGTTTTAAATACAGGATTGAGATGAAAACACCCAACCAACATGTGATAAGACAAGCACAATAATCAAACAAATCCGTGCATGTGTGCAATAAAGGAAACATGAGTCAAACATGTAGGAAGTAACACTTAATTACATCTTAATGACTCCAAACATTATAAAGCACAAGGATGAATTGACCTATTAACACAAAACACTATCAAATAGTCACATGAAAAAAAATGGAATGATGTTGTGACTTGGTCATCCAAAGTGTTCATCCATAAACGGTGCAATACAAAAATCTTTTTGGATTTTCTCAAAATTTTATCAAAATAAAATCTTTTTGTATTTTTCAAAAAAATTCAAAAACAAGAATTTATACAAAAAGTACAAGTCATCACACTAGTAAAAATATATCATGAAACCACAACTAGTGTATGACAAACATGCAACCACAATCAACCAAAAGATTTCACATGGGGTGAATCACGTGCAAGCAAACGGGAATCGTGGACAAATAAACCATAAGCCTCTAAATCCGATTTTCTAACCCAAATTAATGTGTAACAAAGTGTGGGGGTTTTGGGAATCGAATTTATTCTTTCATTAACCTTCCTAGGTCCATTTAAAAGTTTGTAATAAAATCGCCTAAGATGACCTTGCCTACCGCAATGTGTGCAAGTGTAAATCGGGCGGTGTGTGTTACCAAAAGGTGGCCCTCTCCTCAAATTTATCGGTTGCTCTTTCCGAATTTGCCTAGGTGGGTCTCTCCTAATGATCCTAGAAGGTTCTCTCACAATGTTCTTAAGGGGTGCTTTCCTAACAACTTTAGGTGCCTCTTTCTTAACAAACCTAGGAGGCTCTCTCACACGTGTGGGAATGGGTGCAACATATTTTTCAAGACCAATCCCACCCCTATCCGTTTTGATCTCGACTGTGCCTAAAATCTTATCAAGTTTTTCAGACCTAGACTCCAAATCAAATTTCACTTTACTTGAATCTTTCAATTTCACCTCAAGTTCACCTATCCTAGATTCAAGTACTCGTTTAGAATCCTCAAACTCTAAAAGCTCCTTTTTCATAGTCTCCATCAACCCTCTAAGACTATCTCTCTCACCCTCGACGTACTCAAGCTTCTCTTTCAAAATTTTCACATGAGCCCTAAGTTCTTCAACTAAAAAATCATTATTTTTTATGGCACACTCTTTCAACTGAGCTTTTAATTTTAAATTTTCTTTCTTTGTTTTCAAAGTTTTAGCATAAAGTTCATTGAAAGCAGTTTGCAAGTCATGCTCATCTACACTTTCCTCCTCACTATCATCCACACTCCCATCACTTTCACTATCATCACTAATCACACGGATGGGAAACTCTCGCCTAGAAGCATAAAAAACTTCTTCTTTCGAATCACAATCACTAGGGGTAGAAACATGAGAAATCGGTTTATTCAATTTCTTCTTTAAATTTGTGGTACACTCATGTAACGTGTGACCAACACCCTCACAACAAGGACACTTCTCAGATTCGTTTTCAACAGAACATTTAAAACAAGAGTTCATGTGAATTTTCCAATTAATTTTTTCAAAAATTTGACATCGAAGATCATCAAAACCATCAAAAGCCATTTTTGTGAAAAATCAGAATCAAATCACAATAACTTAGTGCAACAGGCTCTGATACCAATTTGACGACGTGAGAAGTCAAATTGTATCAAAAAAATAAATCCTTGAAAAATCAAGATCACGCGATAAATTAGCGTAACCCGCTCTGATACCAATTTGAGAGTGCAGCTACAGCGGAAATATTGCGACTTCTCAAATAAAAAACCAATTTTAATTAAACCCAAATTTTAGTTAAAACCCTAAGACATGCATCTAGATGATTTATCAAATAAAATATAGCATGCAGGATAAAAACAAACAATTTCAGGAAAAATCCCCCAAAGGGGCAAAACCTTTATTTCACTATGAATATACAAGCCGCAACTTACAATTACGTAGAGAAATCTGCAATGGATCAACGCGCAGCCAACCCACAAAGGCACGCAGTCTTGAACTCAGCAAGAGAATACACGCAGCACCCTCCAAGGACTCGCAGCCCAAACAACGAAGGTAGAACCGCAGCTCTCCTCAATGACACGCAGTCATAACACTTTGTAGAGACTCCCTCAGCAATGACACGCAGCCCTCGGTTGCAAAGATCTCTCCACAAAGATTGAACAATAGCAAAGCTTGTGTTCTAGGGTTCCAAAATATTCACAAAAGTAATTGGGATTTTTTGTGTGAATCAAAAAGATGTTTTGCACATCAAAAAGGTGAAGAATTAGAGTATTTAGGACTCTGAATATCGTCTTGAAAAGTCTTAAAAAATAACCCCCCGAAGTTGGCTTTAAATAGGAAAACTTTGAGCCTAAAAAATCTCGAACAGATCTGGCCGAATTTATCCCAGGCGGACCGGTCCGGCTTGGAGGCGGATCGGTCCGACCTCGGATCGGTTCTTTTAAAAATTGGCTTCTTCGGTTCGCTTTCGGTCCGGGGTTTACTGGATCTGCAGCAAGCGGATCGGTCCGGTTGTGGGGCGGACAGGTCCGGTGGCGGATCGGTCCGGTAGGGAGGCGGACCGGTCCGGCTTCCCAGAAAAATAAAAAACTTTTAAAAGCCTCATTTTGCTTGAAAAAACTTACTTCTTATTTTTATAAAAAAACATTTTATAAAAATTTCCCAATACTAAATATGAACTTTAAGGAACGTAAAAACAAAATTTTACCAAGTTCATTCTCGCAGAGGCTATGATGTTGAAGATGCTTTGATATTCGGATCCGTTGATGTAGATGTGATCTTGAGTTTCTTCAACGGTGTAACGGCGTACGACATATAAATTGATAATGGACAAAAATGTCCTTACAAGCAGTATAGAAACGAACGACATAAAGGATACTCAAACGCTACAACCACATGCATGCGAAAATATGTATATATAACTTTGAAAATACATGTTCCAATGCATTAACCATTTTACTTTCGAAAACCTTACTTGTCCAGATTAATTTACCTTAATCTTGTAAAAACTTCATTTAATCATAGTTAACATTTGTCACTTTATTTAACACACCCGGTTCAACACTTAAAATCACTACACTTGATTTCTTCAACCACGTTCCTTTACGAGAATTACCTTTTTTATTTATTTAAATACACTTTAGTATTTTCATTGAAAATTACCATTTCAACACACGCATTCACCGTGTTAGAAAATACTTACTTTTCATTTGGAAGTCATTTTCAATACATTCTTATGTAAATATGGATTTAACCACTTAGGTTACTTAATCACCCATTTATCCACCTTTATCGGAACATTTGTTATTTGGAAGGCATTAATAGATTGACGCATTTACTTGTACATCTCACCTTTATCGGAATATTTATTACATTTATTTAGGTTGTATTAACACATTTTACTACACAGATCATTTTTTGAGATGTTCCATATTTTCTTTATCTTTTCTCGAAATCTTTCAATATTGCATACTTCCATGGGCTCTACACCGCCACCTATGCGCATCATATGGTTTAGCCAGTGTTTTAGGGCTTTTCACCCAAGGGTTTCAAGCCTTCTTGGTTTTATCCTAATGTCATCTGAGTTCCTTTTTATGTGTTTTAACATTTTATAAATGTTCACATTATTTCACTTTTCCTTTTTACCCGGCTGAAGCCAAAATCCGGAACTTTACCCCCTCCCTCCCCACACACACACACACAACTTGTGTTACACTTTGAAATTTTATCATTTCGTGTACTTTAAACTTTAACCTTGATTTTATTCCAAAAATTATATTCATTTAGGACCACTTTGTCCAACACCTATTCCAACATTTTTATTTCATAAAAACATTCCACTTTAAGTAAAATTACTATTTTTCCCTTTGTTTCCAAAATCACCTTTTACTCCATTTCACAAGCGCTAATTTCTCGAAAACACTATTAAGTCATCCACATGAACTTCTTAAGTGTTTTAACACATTAAAACCATTTATTACCTCGGAGTATTATTCTACTTAATTAGAAACACCTTTAACTCATTAATTATTTTCTACTTCATAAGTCTTAATATTTTATAACCTTAATAAGTTACACACACTAACTTTTTCATGTTTACCCATTAACACTTAATGAATACTTTTATCAATATTTTCCCAAAATACACATTTATTTACTTTATTCATTCAAAAAATCCATTTACACTTAAGACTACTTTTATAACAAAATACAATTTCTTTTTATCAGCATGAGTAGTCTTACAATCTCATGTTCATCATATCCTTTAGTCCCAATTTCACACACTTTGAAGACGAATTTTTAACTTTTCTTATTTTATGTTCAAACCCAACAAAATCTTCTTTAAACTTGTTTATACACTTAATACCAAAATACTACAAGTTTATATGCATGAGAAGATGGATTTAAACCCAAAAATCCTACTATATGGTTTAAACATATATTTCATCATGAGAAATCATTATACTTGCAAAAATATATTTCTTTAGGTACGAAAGACATTTCTATTTCTTCAACTTCAACAAATGTGTATTTTTCATAAAACCTTCATTTTTGCAAGAGCTTTGAAATATTATCATTTCACCAAATTTTTCAAAAAAATCACATCATTGCCAAACATTTCAGTTCATAAAATGTCTTTCATTAATATTTATAGAAAATACACCATTTTCATAAAACACCCACTTTTACTATTTCAAAACCTTGAAATAATTATCCATTCTTTATTTTTAACAAACTAACATTTTTCAACATTTTTATTCCATAAAAATGTTTATTATCTTCTATACATTATTTACACCATTCAACTAACTGCACTCTACTCAAATAGCCTAACTACAAGACTACAAATATGTAAAATAAGTCTTACACTAAGAGGTTTCCCACCTCTAATCACTCAAATGGAAGTGTTAGTGTAGGAGGAGCAACCCTCACCTCCAAAGGTGGCCTCAATGGGTTAACAAATACATCCTTCAAAGCTCCAAAGTGTTCTTCCTCCAAGCTCCCAAGTAAGACCCACTTCAACTTCATTAAAATCCACCTTCATCTTCTCCAAGAAATCCCCCAAATAATCCTCCAAAATTAGTAGCTCTTCTTTTACAGTGGTGGAAATGGATGTTGTGGGTTTGAACATGGTGGAATATCATTAAACATGATGGTGGAGTGTTTGTTTGGTGGTGGATGGAGGTGGAAGACCACCCATCTCTCTCTATCACTCTCTCTCTCTCTCTCACTCTCTCTCCTTCTTTCATTTTCTCCCAACACAAATACACCAAACAAACCCTTATAAAACCACCTTAAGGCTCCAAATACCCGTTTTGCTCCTTCAGGTCTGATCTGAGCTCGACAGTTCAAAGATCCAACGCTCCAGATTCTGATAGCACACAAGGGTAATCAGATAAAAAAAACACGACTAACATCGTTCAAACGACTTCTCCTATGTCGTTCGAACGCCTTCTACCATGTCGTTAGAACGACTTCTAATGTCGTTTGAATTGTGGATCACGCGAGCCTTCGCGCAACCTGCTACTGTAAATCAGTACCACATTGTTGGATGACTTGTTACACGCAACCCATTTCACGTGCCATGTCGTCAGATTGACCCTTTTTTCTTTTTCTTTTTTTATTTTTTCTCCAATTTCATCCATATTTTTTCCTTAATTATAATCGACTCCTCCTCATTTATAATCCATATATAATTTTAACTAATTAATCGGGGCAGGATATTACATAGATTGTTCTCTTCTCTTTTTTATTTTTCTTATCCCTTTTATTATGATATTTTTTTTCTTATTGTGATATTCTTATAGTTTATATGTAATAATATCCAAATGATAGGATAAGTACCTCATTCAAGGTTTGGGAAATCATATTATTGTTATTTTAATTTATTTAGTTTATTTATTTATAATGTTCCTTCAAAAATTAGTTTTAAACTTTCACTTTTAAATTTACGCCTCGAGAGAGGATAAATCATTTCGATTAAAAAATCAAATATAAGATATAATGTTCATGCTTAGAATTGAACTAGAGACAGGTTTTTCTTTAAATGTGGCATTATATTTTGAATTTTTAAACTCTAAAGCTAAGTTTTCCAATGATTAAACAATTTTTAATAGGTTTGTCCTAGCGGGCGATTTATTAAAAAAGGTTTAATTCTAATTTTTTGAGAGTGCGAGGAAGTTTTTAAAATTAATTTTCAAAAAGGGTAATGTTTAAATTACATTTGTGACGAGACTTGAGTTGTAATTTTAATATTATCTTGGATCATTTTAAATTAATTAATTAATTAATTAATTAAAATAATTACAATGTGATATAAATCTCATCCCTTGTTTGGTCTCACATTTATTCACCTCACTCATCTCTTATTTAGTTTAAATTTCTCCCCGTTTAGTTAATTGGATAAATTATCCCTTGAAAACCATTTTTAAATTCATACATATCCTCAGTTGCGCTTATGGTCATTATAAAGTTGGATTGACCCATTACATACCATATACATATTTTAATGTATTTTGTAGGTTCAATGGAATTTTTTATTGATAGAGTCTTCCTACAACGACATCTACACAAAATACTTCTCATCATATACAAATTTCTTAAGCTACTATTATTAAAAATGAATCATATTTACTCAGCTAAATTATGTAAATTTAAACTGAGACTACTAGTGATAGATTTTCTTGAGGTTCATGGAATTCTATGACCTATGTATTATTATTCCATCTAGTTCCTCTAAGCGATACAAACTAGTCTCTCCTTTTAAAGAACTTCCATAAGTTCCCTGCCAGTATGAGGAAATTTCTAATTTGAAGGCTTCTTGATGGCTAGGAGTTAATTCGCGAGTACCAGGTTCTCAAACTGGAATTCTCTAATCGTGATTTTTTTATTATTATGCTTGGAGAGTTCTTGTTGGTATGATTTGATGTGGATAAGAGCTTGTTCTCTTCATTATCGAATCAGATGCAGTTCATGACCAAGACGATCATCCTTGTGGCCATCCTCATAGATTTTAGACTTATGTATAGGTAGGACAATCTCCAAAAGTAGAATTGTTCATTTATCTAATGTAAAGGATTGTGGAGGGTCCTATGGGATGTGGCAGTCCCGTTAATCTAACTTAAAGGTTTGTGTACTCGGGCCTAAATTAAAAGGATATGGTGGTCCACATTAACTGTGGTGGGTTACTTGGAATGTGACTGGTCCAGGCTTATGAGAGTTTCACAATTCCTGTTGGGTTATAATATTAAAAAATAAAAAATGGTTATTCAAAATGGTTATGTGTGTGGCATGTGTGTGTATACATGACTTTAAAAATGTCTCTAGTGCATGCTTATATCGACTCAGATGTATTTATGTCGCTTAAGTAATAATCAGATAAAAACGAGTATCAAACACAGGGACTAAGATGAAGAATCGTAACAACGAATAGGGAAGATGATTAACGTCGCAGTCAACTCTAGAAAAGAAGAAAAAATGATTGATTTGAGATCCGCTAACTAGCTAAAACAAGTAAGTTAAACTAATGACTTGAGTACTCATGCAATAAGAATGAAGTGGTTCTAAACTATATGAGAAAATGGGATCAAGGTACACTCCCCCGCACCGTCGGTAAAGTCGTAGGATATAAAAGGTTCAAAAATTAAATTAATAATTCAATGAAAGTATTAAATCTTCTTAAAGCATTAACTATATGAGGATTTAACTCCGCATGATAATTAATCAATGATAAATCTAACATGAATGACCAGATTGTCGATACGCATATTATACTCTCAAATATATCGATTACCTAGGGAAAACGGGGTTAAGATATCTATAATATGTGTTTCGACAAAATATCAAACCTTTAAATCATCTCAATAAGTTTATTCAATTTTATACCCAACCCATTACCTAGGTTGGGTCCATGTGCCCCAACCCTTTAGAAATCTATCCGTAACTACTAGAAAACTTGATTTCTACGTTGCATGTAATCAAACCATAATAAAACAATATCTAAACATGCATGAGGGTCTTGTAATTCCAAAAAATAAACAAAACATGCAATGAATACTACCTTCAAGATGAAGGTAGAGAAAGACAAACTTTATTGATGAAAACCTTGAGAATTAATCCATGAAAGTATACTTTTAATGAAGAAATTGAAAACCAGGGTTCTTGAGTCTTTCCCCCTCTAATTCTCTGTGAAAAACTAATTAAAAAAATAATCTAATGTCGAACTGCAATCTTACATGGCCGTTTTTTAAGAGTCCTACCCTCTGTATAGCTCTTAAAACAAAACACCATTTAAATGAATTCTCGCGTGTCAGGTACCCCGAACCGATTTGGGTGTACCTGCGAACTGGTTCGACTCCAAACCGATTTGGAGTGTGGTTTGATTTTTCATACTGCCTTGGTTTCATCTTCTTTTCTTTGTTTTGGATTTCCTCTTCGATTTTCAAACTTGCATAATTTCTTCACCGTAGCTTGGATTGAGCTGCCGTTTCTTCCAGTATTTTTATGAATTAGTCATCTTCGATTTTCTAGTTGGACCTAATTATAGACTATGGCTATAAAATTACCAAAATTCCCATCAATTATGCATTTCGTGGATTTCTTTCTCTGTTTTGAGTTCTCTTGCGCACCAACTTGTATGAAAAAACTGTAAAACACATAAGAGATACACAAAACACGGAATACTTGCCAAGGAAAGTTAATAGCATATATATGAGGCAAATTCAAGTTAATTACAATGCATGAGATCATAAAAGAATCTAAATTAAGGGGATACATAAGAAATATTTATGCCTAATCAAATCCCCCTAACTTGGAAACATTATGCGTCCCGAGCAATGTAAAAGAATGAGAGTATGAGTTAAGGACCCTTCAAAAACTTTACTGGGATAGAATATCTTTTTCGTGGGCAATTGATTGTATTTAGCGTATGCAACAAGTCATTATACCCCTAGGTTACCCTAGTAGGACGAGTGGTGTCTCGTGAGGGTTTGTAGTGAATATACCAAAAGAATTCGATTTTTTACTCAAAGAAAAATCAAAATACTTAAAAATTGTATAATTTAAATTCCTCAAAAATAATCACCATAAATTTATATTCAATAGTCTCAATTCGTATTATGTGTGTACGAAATCGAGAATTAAACCGTTAACTTTCACCGATTGATCATTACGTTACTTTTCAAAAATTTGTTTTGATTCAAATGCTCACGGGATACTCTCACAAACGAATTTCTCAGAATGTGGATAATTCTCTCGGTACGTGTGATTTATCAGAGTAAATATAAAGGAACACGAGTTCACACACACAATTCGAAAGACGGAATTTTTATGGTGAAAAGATCTCATCATCAGATTATGGTCATTGAAAAATGAGAATCATTGTAACGACACAATTCTCCAATTGAGTCTTAATATAGTTTTGGCTCAATTCTGGACAAAAATGTTTATGTCATGGGATAGTGTTCAAGCGTACCTATTCAAGCCTATGATGTGTTTAGTTGAAGACGTAACGGCAAAGAGTATAAAGCTTCATCAAATGTCGAGTTTATGTGCCTCATTTCAACGTCATCAACAGTGGTTCCATACTCCCAAGGTATGAATGCATTTTATATATATATAGGAGCTTGGAACAAGTTTATTGGGTGTTAGGTTTTAAAACTGTGTTTTATTTTCAGAAAGATTTCTATTAAAAACTTTTATATAAAGTATATAAAGTTTCTGGGATAAAAATGAAATTTTTGGAACTTTCTGTAAGTTCGTTCGAAGTGTCATTCGAACAAGATTATCGTTCGAACCACAAGTCCTTCGAACGAGTTTGCCAATGAGTTCATATATTGGCCACTGGAACTTCGTTCGAAATGTCGTTCGAACGAGATTGATGTTCGAATGAGATTTCCAATGAGATTTCTAACAATTTCACACTGGAACTTCGTTAGAAGCCTCGTTCGAACGAGATTTCATTCGAACGAAAATGTCGTTCGAACGAGATTTCAGGCGAGAAAAATTTATGGCAGTTTTTAGCAGTTTTTACCCACTTTCCCCACTTGTTTCTCCACTAACTTTTCTCAGATCTTATAATGTGCGGGAACAACTTTTTATAAACTAACTTTTTCATAATATTATAACTCCTAGAGAGAGTTTTGAGAGTCGATTCTTCCAAGAAAAAGTTCATGAGTTTGAGTGTTCATTTTATAAAGAAAAATTCTTTAAACACTTAGTTACACCCATATTTGTTTCTTCCAAGTTCATATATACATATATTTTGCTTGGAGCATTTTGGCACCGGTTTATCTCTACCATTTGAAGAGAAGTTTGGGTTTTCTTCTAAATCCCTCAAAGAAGAAGAATTGTTTAGTTGCGGATTTCTCACATGGTGAAAGGCAACATGTGTGATTGACGTTGTACCTATTGTCCGATCGGTGGGTCCGAGATCGCGGTGGAGCTCCGTGGTTATCCGCTCGGCAGAGGTGGTTACAAGAAGACGCATCAATGCTTGAGAGGGTTCGAGTTGAGGAAGGAAGTCATCTGTTTTGTAAATGTAAATTCCGTACTTAGTGGATTTGAGGCTAGGGACGTCCGAGGTTATTTTTCGTTGTGAGTTTTTCCTCGTACATCGCGGCGTAGTGTGACTGATTTATTCTTATCTTGCATAATAACTTAGAACGCATGCTTAGGATAATTCAAGATAAAATTGGTTTTAATTGTCACACTTAATTTAATTTGGTGCTAAATTAAATTTGGGTAACTCTAATTTAATTCAAGTCTTTGTTAAAATTGGTTTGGCCTATTTTTGGAATAATTGAAAAATATGACTTAGGCAAATTCTAGGACTTGGATTAATTATGATTAAGTGAAAATGTTTTTTAATGGATTAATTTAATTTCACTTTGTTTAATTTTAATTTGAAAAGGAAATTAAAATTTGTTATTTTGTTTGAACCATCATTTTATGCTTCCGCATATCTAACAAGGAAATTGAGTTTAAAGATTTTAAAATTGGGGGTCTATCGTTCCAACAAGTGGTATCAGAGCCAAAGCGATAAATTATTTCTTTAAAGATCCTTTAAATAATTTTTGGCTAAAATGGAATTTTCCCCATTCTCAAAATTTCCTGTTTTCGATGGTTCTAACTACACGTGCTGGAAAGCGCGAATGAAATTGGCACTAAAATCTATCGATGAGAGAGTTTGGTTATCTGTAGTTAACGGGTGGTCTCCACCAACTCATTTAGTAGATAATGAACGTGTTCCCAAACCGACCGATAGATGGAGTGAGGGTAAATTTAAACTTTCAAACTTTAATTCTCGAGATTTAAACGCCTTGTTTAGCGCTGCTACATCAGATGAATTCTGACGCATTATGACGTGTGAGACCGCTAAAGAAGCGTGGGATATTTTACAACTCACTCATGAAGGTACTAGTGTTGTTAAAGCTTATAAACTCCAAAACCTCACCACTCAATTTGAAACTATGAAAATGAACGATAATGAAACTTTTAATGAATTTTATGCTAGACTTTCCGATATTATCAATTCATCTTTTAATTTGGGAGAGAAAATACCCGACAACCGAGTTGTAAAGAAAATTTTAAGGTCCCTTCTCGATAGATTTATTCCAAAAGTGACCGTTTTAAATTATTTACCAACTTTAGCCTCTACGAAATTAGAAGAGCTCGTAGGTGATTTACAAACTTATGAACTAGACATGTTTTCCTCTAAAACTGAAAAGAAAATGAAAAGGGCGTTGCTTTTAAATCCCGAAAAGAGGTCAAATAAGTAGTAGAGAGCGATAGTGATAGTGATAGTGACTCGGAAGACAAGGCCTTGTTTGCTAGGAAATTTTGAAAGTTTCTTAAAATTAACAAAGATAAATTTAGAAATGACTTTAAGAAATTTGAAACTTCTAAGCATGACAGAGCCGAGAGGATCCCTAAAACTATTAATGAAAATTTAAATAGGGACGAGTCAAATAGGTGTTTTGGTTGTGAGGGTTATGGCCATTGGGCCTCTGAGTGCCCCCACTAAACTAAGGAGAGAGGGGGTAAACGACCCATTTCATATAATACGACCCTTAGTGATAGTGATAAGGAAGAGGGACCCGATTCCTCCACTAAGCCCAACTTTGTGGCTTTTATGGCTAGTCATGTGAGTGATAGTGAGAACTCATCTATAGATTAAAATTTAACACATAACACTTTCAAGGTCATAGTTTATGATTCCCTTGTTTTTTTATGATAGTGAGAGTGGAGAAGAAAGAGAGAGTGAAAATGAAGAAGAGGTTAATGTGAGTGAACTTTAAAATGCTTTTCAATAATTATATGAAGAATCAATTAAATTAAAAAGAGCTAATTTGAAGTTAAAAGCTAGTTTGAAAGAACGTGTCAAGGTCGTTGATAAGAGTGTGTTGGTTGAAGACCTTAGGACACGTGAGAGGACTCTTCGAGAGAAGCTTGAATATATAGAAGGCGAGAGAGATGGCCTTTGGGGTTTAATGGAATCCTTGAAAAATGAGCTTCTTACTTTTGAAGAGCGAAATGTTTTATTAGAGTCTAACATTTTAGAATTGCAAAATAAATTAAAAGACTCTAGAAATGTCAAATTTGATTTGGAGTGTCGTTCGGAAAAATTAGATAAAATCTTAGGAACGGTCCAAATTAAAAATGTTATGTGTGGTTTAGGCTTCAATACTTGTAATGAATCTATTCATAAAGCCAAAACCAATGTTTTAGGCGAATCTACTAGGAAAGCCTTTACAGATCAGTCCTTAGGTACCAAATTTTGACGTAATTTTACTTGTAAACATTGTGGTCGAAAAGGTCATCTTAGGAAATTTTGTTCTGATCTTAAACGAATTCCTAGAAAGTCCCAACGTAAAGTAACCAAGGTAGTTGAAATTCCTACACCCCAAGATAGTCATTCTTTATTAATTTGGATTAGGAAATTCGACTTGGTTGCCTTGCAAAATAGGACGTTTGATTCTCATTTACTTTCACATGCTTCCTCCCTTGCTAAATCTAAAGGATGAATGTGTTAGTGTTTGCATACTTTAGCTTTTGTGCTTCATGCTATATTATCAAGCTAAATGTATGCTTATTTAATAATTTTCTAGTCATTGCTTCATCACATATCTCATGCTAGAATGATGATTTTTTGTTTATCTTTTGTATTATATTTGTTTTGTTTGCATTAAATGAAAAATACAAAAAGATTTTTTCTTTCATTTGGGTTTTTATCTCTTGGTAATTTAAGCTTAATGAAAAATTCAAATGATTTTTGTTTGTCTTTTAAGTATATATTTTTATTTTGGTTAAAAATTTCAAAACCTCAAAAAGATTTTATTTTGTGTGTATTTTAGTTTGACACACTTTATGTGGCATATACTTGTGTTTGAATCCCATCTTTTTCGCTCCCATGTGGCTAGAACTTTTGGTTTAGATTGTCAATCCTTAAAATGTTCTTTACCATGTTTATATGGAGTAGTTGGATTTTGTATTGATTAAATGGATTCTATTTTTATATGCCTCTATTCACACATGCACGAGCTCATTTAAAATTTTAATGTCACATGTTATATTTGAGCTTTGTGAGGTGTTCTCCTACCAATTTAGTCATCTACATATTTATTACCTAAGAGGACTAATGCATGTCAAAATCCGTTGCACGTGAGTTTGTGAGATATAAAAAAAATGATATATAAATGTGCACGGGTAAGGGATCCGAAAGGAATAATGATCCTTTGCGATTGTAAGCCACCGTTTGAAATGGACCTAAAAGAAATACGTGGTCCAAAGGCCTAAAAAACAAAAAAATGGCACTAAAAGAAAAAGAATTGCCAAGGCCTATGTTTAATTGATATATTCATTCAATATAAAAAGAATATATATTCTTCTTGAGGGATATTGGATGGTATATCAACGGTTTGTACAATGTCCGTTTATCCTAGTGGTCTTTATTGTCATGACTCTATTTGGTTTGTAGAATCATCAAAACTCTAGGCTTGTATGCATTGTGTATATTTGTTCATTGAGTTTAATCTTTATTGTCACGTGAGGTTATGTTCAAATGTGATAAAGTTTGCAATCAAATGAGAACTCCGTGAACGTGTTTTAAGTGTTTGGGTCTAAATTTACTTGTTACTAGTTCACTCCCCTACACTACCGTTTCCATATGACACATTTTGGCCATACGAGTGTGCTAAACTTATTGTATTTGTGTGTCATTTGTGTGTTTATATCTATATATTTATGCGTGTGTGTTATTGATACTTTTAGATTATATATATATATATATGATATTTTTTTGTCTTTTCCTTGCTTTTTTGTCCATCTATGCTTCTACTACATTACTTGGTATATATCTTGGACTATGTAAGGACAAATTTCCAATCGACTCATTTGTTATATTGGCTACATTCCGTTGGACAAATTAATTTTGGGTCATTCTTCATCAAGCATTATTCAACCGTAAAGATTCGAGCATTGCATCCAAAGTTCACGCGACATCAATATGCACGCCATGTTCACTCTTCTAAAAGGTATATGACTAAAATCAATTTTATGTGTTGGAGTATTTTTTATAAACGAGAAATTTTCATTTAAAGTAATGTTCATTTCATTTAGAGTAATGTTTATAAATATTAAATTTTCATAAAGAACCATTTTTGAAATTAATTTGAACATTTTTTGAAAAAAACAGAAATCTCGTTCGAAGTTTTCTCCAGGTCGTTCGAACGACCTGGATCTAACGGCATTCCCCAGGCTATACTGGAAACTTGTTAGAAGCTCGTTAGAAATGTCGTTCGAACGATCTCGTTCAAACGAGATTTCTAACGACCTATCTAATTCGACACTGGAATTCCGTTAGATAACTCGTTCAAACGAGTTATGCTAGATCTAAAATCTTTAACTTATTTTTCAGTAGTTATTTTCCAACAACTATTTTGGTCCACTACTTTTTCAGTTATATCATACGAACGAAAATGAGTTACTCAACCTAAGGAAGTTCCATATTCTCTCTAGAACATTTTTTCATAACTTCCCTCTTTTTGGCAAAATTAATCTCCAACACCATTTTCAACTTTTGAAACAAAACCCCTTCAATCAACTTGACATTCAACAAGAAATTTTGCGGTGGATCTCTGCATTCAAGCTTAGTGGAGATGGTGGTTTTGGGCTTCGGCGGATACCGCGACATGAGGAGTGTCGAGCAACGCGTTGGAGCTTCGCGTATTACAAATTCGGAGGTCGAGGACGGCATAAGCATGTCTTGAGTGAGTCAATGCCTGTAAGTCTTTTGAGTCTCTTGTAAAACCTATTTTGTAGTGGATTTTTTCTAGGCCCAGCCGTCCGAGGTTTTTCTCATTTGGATTTTCCTCGTACATTAGCGCGTTGTGGTTGTGATTTTTGCAATTTACTTTACTAAATCACCTAGATGTATGCTTAGGATAAAATGGATAAAATTGGAATAATTTTATTTTAATTAACCAAGTTATCAATCTCATTGCATTAATTAAAATTTGTTCTTGCGAACTTGTGAATCTGCTACATAAATTAAAATTGGAGAATATCTTTTCTTAGCTAATTTTAAATTGGATTGCGTGTGTGTATTCCATGAATTAAACTAAGAACATATAACCTTGCAACTTCAAATTGGTATCAGAGCTAGTCTCTAAAAGTTATTTAGATGAATCCTGGAGGTTATATAGATAGTTTTTCATCGAATAGACTACCTTTGTTTGATGGAACTAATTACAACTATTGGAAAGCACGTATGAAATATGCTCTTAAATCAATTAATGAACGTGTTTGGGTTACTGTTAAAAGAGGATGGTCCCCTCCTACTATGGTTATTAATGATGAAATTATTTTGACTCCTATTGAACAGTGGTGTGGGGAAGAACTAAAATGGTGTAACTTTAACTCTAAAGGTTTAAATGCCTTATTTGGTGTCGTGTCCCCCGATGAATTTCGTCGTATAATGACGTGCGAAAAGTCAAAGGAAGCTTGAAATATTCTCCAAGTTACTCATGAGGGAACTAATGTTGTTAAAGCTTCAAAACTTCAAAACTTAACAACTCAATTTGAAACGATCACCATGAAAGAAACTAAAACATTTGATGAGTTTTATGCTCGTATATCAGATATTGTTAACTCTTGCTTTAACTTAGGTGAAAAAATACCTGAAAATCGTGTTGTTAAGAAAATACTTAGATGTCTTCCTAAGCGGTTCATTCCTAAAGTCGCTGTTCTTAATTCATTAGGAAATCTAAATACTTTAAAACTTGAAGAACTTGTTGGTGATCTTCAAACTTATAAATTAGATATGTTTCCTAAAGATAACAAAAGCAAAGAAAAAGGAGTTGCCTTAAAATTTAAGAAAGTAGAGGTGTCTTATTCTGATGAGTCTGATATAGATCCTGATGATATAGCTTTATTTGCTAAAAAATTTAAAAAATTATCAAATTCAAAAAGCAAAACTCTAAATTTGAAAAACCAAAATTTGAGAACAAAAACAAAGGAAATAAAAAATTCAATAATCAGGATCCAAAGAAGTTCAACAAAGCCTTTAAAAAGGATGATTCGGAAAGATGCTTTGAGTGTGAGGGACGTGGTCATAAAGCATTCGAGTGCCCTACAAAACTTAAAAGACAAGGCAAAGAAAAAGCAGTTTACAATGCCACTCTAAGTGACAGTGTTAATGAGTCTGAAGACTCTGATGACTCTAACCCGTCTAGAAATAACTTCACTGCCTTTATGGAAAGTCATGCTAGTAATTCAAGTGTTCCATACCTTAATGTTGATAATTCCGAGAAAAATCTTGAGCTTGTTTCCACTCATTCTACTAGTAGTGATGAAAAAGAGAGTGATAGTGAAATAGATGAGAGTGAACTACAATCCGCTTATTCTGAACTTTACACTGAATCTCTTTGTATTCAAAAAGTTAACAAAAGATTAACCT
This sequence comes from Sambucus nigra, assembly GCA_949130495.1. Taxonomy (NCBI): domain Eukaryota; kingdom Viridiplantae; phylum Streptophyta; class Magnoliopsida; order Dipsacales; family Adoxaceae; genus Sambucus; species Sambucus nigra. Next base: position 389,167,603 of record OX422207.1, on the reverse strand, counting down.
TTAAAGTCTTAACTTTAGAAAAATAGTTGAAATGCCTAAAGGAGAAGGAGGCTTTAGTTAGTCAACTCGAGGCAATTAAGATATCTCTCTCTGAGAAGCTTATCTTGATAGGCAAAGAAAAATGTGACTTAATTATCTCCTTGGAAGGTGTCAACAAAGATCTTAATGAGTCTTTAGAGATTAGAAAATCCCTCGAAGCGAAAATTGCCCAACTTGAAAAAGATCTCGAGTCCTCTCGTGAAGTTAAAGTCACACCCGAGGATAATTCAGGAAGAATGGGAAAATTATGTCTAGGTCATGTTTTAGGATATAAGGAGAAAGGTTATCAAGAGAGAAAGGGTATAGGATATGAAGAAGGAGATTCATCAAAAGTCAAACCCGAACCCGTAGCTAAGTTTGTTATCAAATCTAATGTATCTAAAATAAGTCATACTATGCAATCTTCAAAATCTAGTCCAAAACAACCCTATGTATGCACTTATCGTCACAAACAGGGTCATCTTAAAGATTTTTGCTACAAGCTTGGAAAGAACTCTCATTTCACTTCTTCTAAACAACACTATAGCTCCTTAGCTAGTCTTAAGAGCCAAGTTGAGTATCTAGTCAATACTTCTAAAGGTCAAATAGAAGAGTTTCTTAGGTTTTCTAAAGTCCAAGAAAATAATTCTAATTCTAACATTAGAGCCAATAAAGGAAAGAAAACAACTCAAACTTGGGTTAAGAAAAATCACACCAATAAAGCTTTTGTTGCTCATGTTGCTCTTAAGGCTCAAAATAGCTCTCAATGGTACTTTGATAGTGGTTGTTCGATACATATGAGTGGTGATAAATCTCTATTTACCACTCTTGAAAACTATAAAGATGGTAAAGTCACCTTTGGGGATGGTAGCAAATCTCTAATCATGGGTAGAGGATCTATTGAAATCTCCGGGTTTCCTAAACTTGAAAATGTCCTTTATGTTTATGGTCTCAAGGCTAATTTGATAATTATTAGCCAATCATATGATGAAAATCTTGATGTTAAATTTAGTCAATTGGAGTGCACCGTATATGATCAGTCGGGTGAATCTATTTTACAAGGTGTTAGAACTAGTGACAATTGCTATGGAATTATTCCTAAATCATCTTTAGTTTACAATAGTGCAAAAGCCTCATCTGCCGATCTTTGGCATCAAAGATTAGGTCATGTAAACTTTAGAGATCTTGATAGATTAGTGAGAAAAGAGCTAGTTCGAGGCTTATCACCACTAGGAAAGCCAATCTCCACTATTTGCGGTCCGTGTTAATTAGGAAAGCAAATTAAGAGTCCTCATAAGAAGTTAAACACAATAACTACCTCTCGTGTCTTAGAATTGATACACATGGACCTTATGGGTCCCACTCGTACCGAGAGCATAGGAGGAAAAAGATATATCTTAGTAATGGTGGATGATTTTTCTAGGTACTATATTGTAGGCTTTCTAAGAGAAAAATCTGAGACAGTTGATTTTCTTATTGTTAAGTGTAAAACTCTTCAAAATCAACACGGTATTACCATAAACCATTTTAGGAGTGATAATGGAATCGAATTCAAGGAATTCGGTGTGAATGTCTTTTGTGATGAAATAGGAATTAAACATGAATTCTCGGTCGTTCGAACTCCACAACAAAATGGTATAGTTGAAAGAAAAAATTGAACGATCCAAGAAATGGCAAGATCTATAATCCTAGGAAGAAATGTTCCTCGTAGGTTTTGGGCCGAAGCGATTAACACCACATGTCACACCGTAAATAGGGTTTATTTGCGTCCTAACACTAACAAAACACCATATGAATTGTGGATGGGTAAGAAACCTAATTTGTCCTACTTTAGAGTGTTTGGTAGTCCGTGCTATATTCTTCGAGATAGAGAACTTCTAGGCAAATTTGACTCAAGGAGTGATGAAGGTATATTCCTAGGGTATTCTCAAAACAGTAGAGCCTTTAGAGTATTCAACTTAAGTATCTCTAAAGTCATGGAATCAATTAATGTTGTCATAAAAGACGATGCTCCGGCCACATCAATTGATAATGAGGAAGATTTATCATGTGAGTGTGATGTTGTGTCAAATGTTGAAAGTATTGAATCTCAAAATGACTTGGTTGTTCCAACTACTGAGAAAAAGGATCCTACTCCTTGGGTGCGTAAACGTCATGACACTTCAAAAATTATAGGAGATCCCGGGGTAGGTGTCAAGACTAGGGCGCAATTAGAAAATGAAGTTACCTATTTATGATATACTTCTAAAATTGAACCTAAAAACTTTAAAGAAGCATTAAAAGATGAACATTGGATTAATGATATGCAAGAAGAACTGTTTCAATTTAAGAAAAATGATGTTTGGGAATTAGTACCTAGGCCTTCTAATATAAATGTCATTGGCACCAAATGTATTTTCAAAAATAAAATGGATGAAAATGGTGTCATTGTTCATAATAAAGCTAGATTAGTTGCACAAGGATACACCCAAATAGAAGGTGTTGACTTTGAAGAAACTTTTGCTCCTGTTTCTAGGTTAGAATCGATTCGCCTTTTACTCGCCATAGCATGTCATCTTCAATTTAGATTATATCAAATGGATGTAAAAAGTGCCTTTTTAAATGGTATTATTCAAGAAGAAGTCTATGTTGAACAACCGAAAGGGTTTGAGGACCCAAAGCATCCTAATCATGTCTTCTTCCTAAAGAAAGAGCTATATGGCTTGAAATAAGCACCCCGTGCTTAGTATGAAAGACTTACTTCTTATCTCCTTTCTCGTGGCTTTTTGAGAGGGAGAGTAGATATGACACTTTTCATTCGCCGTGATAAAAAAGCTATCCTAGTTGCTCAAGTATATGTCGACGACATATTGTTTGGGTCTACGTGTGATAAACATACTCAAATTTTTTCAAAAGAAATGCACAATGAATTTGAGATGAGTATGGTAGGTGAACTTACTTTCTTTCTAGGTCTTCAAGTTCGTCAACTCGAAAGTGGGATATTTTTGTCCCAAACTAAGTATGCTAAAGACCTTGTTAAGAAATTTAAACTTGAATCTGCTAAACATGCTCGTACTCCTATGAGTTCATCGATTAAACTTAGTAAGGATACCGAAGGAAAGTATGTAGAGCACACACTTTTCAGAAGTATGATAGGTAGTTTACTTTACCTGACCTCTAGTCGTTCAGATATTTCCTTTAATGTAGGAGTTTGTGCCCGTTATCAAGCCGCCCCAAAAGAGTCTCATTTACTTGCTATTAAACGTATTATCAAATATGTTAGTGGGACCCTGTCTTTTGGAATTTGGTATTCTTTCGACACAAATGATTATCTATCGGCATATTCAGACACCGATTGGGCAGGAGATGCTGATGGATGTAAAAGTACCTCTGGCGGTTGTTTTTACTTTGGAAGTGCACTTGTCTCATGGATGAGCAAGAAATAAAATTCTATTTCTTTGTCCACAACGGAGCCCAAATACATAGCCGTCGGGAGTTGTTGCACTCAACTCATTTGGATGAAAAAAATGTTGAAAGATTACGATATCTCTCAAGGCACTATGACTATCTATTATGATAATACTATTGCCATTCATATTTCTCGTAATCCCGTTCAACACTCTAGAACCAAGCATATTAGGATCCGTGAACATTTCATTCGTGACTTGGTTGAAGAGAACATTATTTCTCTAAGCTTCATTTCTACCGATCAACAATTGGACGATATCTTTACTAAACCTCTAGATGCCCTTAGGTTAGAAAACCTTAGCAATTGATTGAGATCGAAGTCGTTTATCTAGTTTAGGTTGTTTCTCTTGTATATTTTTATACCTATGAACTAGATTTCTTATGTATATATTTTATTCAAAATCTCAAAAATATTTTCGTCTTTATTATTTTTCAAGGAAAATGGGAATGGTTAGAAAAGCTTTCACAAATTTTGTCCATATGGCTTGGTGGTCGATGTATTCGGATCACTATCTTTGTCCATGTCCACGTGGCCTTCGATGAGTAGTTAATCCAGACCTTGTTTATCTTGTGCACAAAAATGTCTGTTTATGATATGTATTTCTGTGATTTCCTCACACCTTTGCCTTTTTGCACACACCGTTCACGAAATATTGCGGATATCTTGTTCACATTGTACTTGAAAAGTGAGATTTGGTGTTGTCTTCTCAATCCTGTCACATCTATTATAAGCAGTCGAAATTGTGCATGATCATCCATTGCCCGGATTGAAACAAAAATGATTATATTCTTCCGGTTGGTTTTCATTTCAAGCAATGGACTCGGGCTGCGAAAAACATAAAGTTTTTGCGTGAAAAGCCTCCATTTGCATTCTCTATTATGAGCCTAAAATAGAAGCATTAAAAATGATATATAATGCCAAGGCCAAAAATAATTAGCCTGATTGATTCTTCAAAAAGAATAGTCTCAATCTATTGTTGCTCAAGGGAGATATAAGTTAAAGATCAATGGGCATTCACATTTAATCGATTCATTGCTTTCTCATTGTGACATTATTGGCGAGAGAATCATCTATTTTGTATGCTTGTTGCATTCGTGTTTAAGTGTTCAATAATATTTCCTTTTGACACAAGGCTAATGTGAGTGAATATTGCGCTTATATATTGTTTGGCATTCCGCACTTGTACATTGTTTTGGATAAAAACTCTCACTCGTATTGTTCACACCCCTACGTTCTCGCTCCCACTATTTGGATATGTTGACACAAGCTAGGACTATTAAAATCCAAATTTTGGCATCTTTATGGCCTTCCCAATTCCTGTTCTTCTGCTATTTTTAACACTATTTTATTTTTATTTTTATTTTAAAATATTGATTTTCGTTAGAAATTCTCGTTCGAACGAGATTTTTAACGAAATTTCTAACTCATTTCTGGAACTTCGTTCGTAATGTCGTTCGAACGAACAGTTCGTTCGACCGAACTTCTAACGATATATCTAACAAAATTCCCAATCCGCTTCTGGAACTTCGTTCGAAATACATCGCTCGAACGACATCACTCGTTCGAACGACCTGGGTTTAAAAACCGCGATTTCTCTTCCCCAAAAACTGTCGCCTCAGCCTTTTCCCCTTATTTCTGCCCACGTTTCCCATTTCCCTAAAATTTTTCCCACTTCCCCAACACTCTTCCACTCTCTTCCATTACCCCTTAACCCTTTCCCATTATCCCTTATCTTTTTCACCTCCCATTATTCCTCTCTCCCACTCTCTCATTTTCCCCACAATTCCAACTCCCTTCACCTCCTCTATTAACCTCATTTCGTCCACCCCTTTGCTTTGTAGATTTGTGGTTTGCAGTTTCCCTCTAGACTTCGAGGTATCATTCTTTTTCCATTGCTCTCCATATATATATATATATATATACATATATGCGTTTGGGATTTTTTTTGTTAAACCTTTTATTTCTTTGTCTTCCAAATTCCATATATGCATATATGTATATCTCTTTAGGTATTTAAGTCCAGTCTATTAGTCCTATTAAGCTACATTCCATGAGCATTTAAAATGTATTTCCCTTACTTACCAATTATTTCTATTTCACAAAATATCAGTTTTCCTCTAATACATTTTTTCTCTTTATGGAATATATCTTAATTATTTTTTGGCGGATGGGCTTATTACTGATTGGTTTGCTGGCTTGTTGGTGTTTGGTGGTTTGGTTGGAACTTTGTTCGGGTCGGTTCTAGTCTCATTCTAGTTTAATGTGGCCTGTAACCGTCGCCCACGTCGCATTCGTGACTCTCCCGAGGAACGCTCCTCTTCCTCTGATGAGGAGTCCAATGCCAACGCAGTTGTACCTGACCTTAGACTGCGTTGGGGATCCCTCTCCACACACATATAGTATCATACACAAGGTTTTTCTACACGCTCTATTGTTCGAGAGAAACTTGTTAATCTCCAATCCCTCCACGGCACCACTGTGCATTCATGGATTTCTGATTTAAGATGGGACCCCCTATTCTCACTCACGGACGCGGTTTTTCCCGACCTCATTCGGGAATTTTATTTTGGGATGCATGATAAGGAGAATCACATTTATTCTCAAGTGCACGGTAGGGAGATTATTGTCTTTCCCGAATCCATTGCTCAACTCATCCCTTTACATAGGGTCAATAATCCCTCATTCCCATGGACATCCGCTACTCGTCCTGGCCCTTCCCTCGTTATAAGCACCGTTTTTAGGCTCCTCCCTCCCGGCACTATCACAATCTTTCATAAACATTTACATTCTGATTTTATGGTCCTTAATTGGATCGTGTGTGCCTCTCTTATTCCCCGTGCGAACACAACCCAAATAACCAAAATACAGGTGGACCTTATGTTTGTCATTAGCATTAGGGCTAACATCGACCTCCCCGCCTTCATCTTTAGTGTCATTCGGACGGTTAGGATCCTCCCTTCCAGTCCCGCTCGCCAAGCCCTCCCATTTGCGGCTATTATTACCCGATTTTGTCTTGCCGCCGACTGCCCCCGCCTATCGACCGATGTCCCCATCACGAAATACCAAACCATTGACATGTCCTCGATTAGCCGGTCTTGTGGTCATTTGCCCCCCGATACCCCTCACCTCACTCCCTCCACCTCCTCTCACTCCGCCACTTCCTCCAACCCTGCCCCCAGTCGTCCCACACCCTCTCGCTCGATCCATCGACCCTCCTCTTCCTATGCTCCTGCACCCATCAAGTCGGAGAATATTTTGTTTGTTAGTTCACAGGTTGAACAGATTTAGGAGGATATATGTCAAGACAAAGCGCTTTTGCAGGAGCTTTTGGTTTCCATGCAATAGGACCAAGAGGCACAAGCTCACCGAGAGGAGGCTCAAGCGCGCAGAGATGAAGCCCAGGCCCGTCGGGACTCTCTTCTGTTAGAGCACCTTGATGCCATTAGCCATATGGAGATGCGCCACAGTGCAGGCTCATTCGGTTCCGACTCCGGCTCTCTTCCCGATGATTATCCACTTGATGCTCCTGCCCCTTGATGTACTTGTTTTTAATTTCCTTTCTCAATGTACTTGTGAGGATGAGTGGATATTTTCTTTCTGGTATTAATTCATTTAGTTTGGATTTTTTTCCTTATGACGTATGCACCTTGAATATTTGGCATTTACCTTATTGATTAATGCATTTTCATGTTATTTCCTTTGTCAATTATTCTTATTGGGTTTATTGCCTATTGTTCTCTCGATTCTCTTTTCATATGCAGGTTATTCATCCCTTTGGCTTTTCCAGACAAAAAGGGGGAGAAACATTAATTAATGGGAATTCATATTCAGGGGGAGAATTCATATTTAGGGGGAGTTGTATTAATTAATGGGATTTTATAATTTAGGGGGAGTTAATTTCTAAATATTCAACATATGCATAATTTAAGGGAAGTTCATTTACTATCCACAACCTATGCTAACACATTGTTTTATATATGTTACATTCTCTACTTCCCCATGCTTTTATGAATTTGTTGTTTCATGTGTGTAGGATACATCACCTACTCTCTTGCAGCAGCATCAGTCATGTCACTGAGTCTGTCTTTTTTGAGTTTTTGGGACGGGCTTTAGAATCAGCTTGACGGCTCGCTTAGCAAATTCAGTCTTTTTATTTCTTTTTTATTATTCTGTTTTGTCCCGGAATAGCCAAAGGGGGAGATTTGTAAGGACAAATTTCCAATCGAGTCATTTGTTATATTGGCTACATTCCGTTGGACAAATCAATTTTGGGTCATTCTTCATCAAGCATTATTCAACCATAAAGATTCGAGCATTGCATCCAAAGTTCACGCGACATCAATATGCACGCCATGTTCTCTCTTCTAAAAGGTATATGACCAAAATCAATTTTATGTGTTGGAGTATTTTTTATAAACGAGAAATTTTCATTTAGAGTAATGTTCATTTCATTTAGAGTAATGTTTATAAATATTAAATTTTCATAAAGAACCATTTTTGAAATTAATTTGAACATTTTTTGAAAAAAACAGAAATCTCGTTCGAAGTTTTCTCCAGGTCGTTCGAACGACCTGGATCTAACGACATTCCCCAGACTATACTGGAAACTTGTTAGAAGCTAGTTAGAAATGTCGTTCGAACGATCTCGTTCTAACGATCTCGTTCGAACGAGATTTCTAACGACCTATCTAATTCGACACTGGAATTCCGTTAGATAACTCGTTCGAACGAGTTCTGCCAGATCTGAAATTTTTAACTTATTTTTCAGTAGTTATTTTCCAACAACTGTTTTGGTCCACTACTTTTTCAGTTATATTATACGGACGAAAATGAGTTACTCAACCTAAGGAAGTTCCATATTCTCTCTAGAGCATTTTTTCATAACTTCCCTCTTTTTGGCAAAATTAATCTCCAACACCATTTTCAACTTTTGAAACAAAACCCCTTCAATCAACTTGACATTCAACAAGCAAGTTTGCGGTGGATCTCTGCATTCAAGCTTAGTGGAGACGGTGGTTTTGGGCTTCGGTGGATACCGCGACACGAGGAGTGTCGAGCAACGCGTTTTTTGCTTCGCGTTCTACAAATTCGGAGGTCGAGGACGGCATAATCATATCTTGAGTGAGTCAATGTCTGTAAGTCTTTTGAGTCTCTTATAAAACCTATTTTGTAGTGGCGCATTGTGGTTGTGATTTTCGCAATTTACTTTATTAAATCACCTAGATGTACGCTTAGGATAAAATGGATAAAATTAGAATAATTTTATTTTAATTAACCAAGTTATCAATCTCATTGCATTAATTGAAATTTGTTCTTGCGAACTTATGAATCTGCTACATAAATTAAAATTGGAGAATATCTCTTCTTAGCTAATTTTAAATTGGATTGCGTGTGTGTATTCCACGAATTAAACTAAGAACATATAACCTTGCAGCTTCAGATTAGTTATGCTTTTATTGCTTAGATGCTTTAATGTCTTATCACTCTAAGCTTCAACGTGGATAATTAATTTTATCCTTTGTCTATTCCTTAAAAAAAGGGGGGGAGAACGATAGGGGGAGAAATGGTATCTAATCCTATTGTAATCTATCTAAGTTTGGGAAATTTAACTTAGGGGGAGTCATGATCTTCTTAGGTAGATTTGTTTTGATAAAGGGGGAGAATTAATTTAGGGGGAGTATTTATATTTATTTTCATTGCATTAAATACTTTGATATTCCCTATGCGTTTGATAGTTTGCTTAAGTGTGCAGGAATTCTTCTAAAGCGGCAACCTTCAAGTGCAAAGCATTTAATTCTAAAGTGGTGTTCGAGTCAAGCATTGTACTCATCATTTTGGGTGAGATGTTTTTGAGTCTAGTGAGCTTGACGTCCCTTTAGGATTTTTGTTTGGTTTTTGTCCCGGAATAGCCAAAGGGGGAGATTTGTAAGGACGCAATTCTCCAATTGAGTCTTAATATAGTTTTGGCTCAATTCCGGACAAAAACGTTTATGTCATAGGATAGTGTTCAAGCGTACCTATTCAAGCCTATGATGTGTTTAGTTGAAGACGTAGCGGCAAAGAGTATAAAGCTTCATCAAATGCCGAGTTTATGTGCCTCGTTTCAACGTCATCAACAGTGGTTCCGTACTCCCAAGGTATGAATGCATTTTATATATATATAGGAGCTTGGAACAAGTTTATTGGGTGTTAGGTTTTAAAAATGTGTTTTGTTTTCAGAAAGATTTCTATTAAAAACTTCTATATAAAGTATAAAAAGTTTCTGGGATAAAAATGAAATTTTTGGAACTTTCTGTAAGTTCGTTCGAAGTGTCGTTCGAACGAGATTGTTGTTCGAATCACAAGTCGTTCGAACGAGTTTGCCAACGAGTTCCTATATTGGCCACTGGAACTTCGTTCGAAATGTCGTTCGAATGAGATTGTTGTTCGAACGAGATTGTTGTTCGAACGAGATTTCCAACGAGATTTCTAACGAGTTCACGTTAGAAGCCTCGTTCGAACGAGATGAAGTTCGAACGAAAATATCGTTCGAACGAGATCTCAGGAGGGAAAAATTTATGGTAGTTTTTACCCACTTTCCCCACTTGCTTCTCCACTAACTTTTCTCAGATCTTATAATGTGCGGGAACGAATTTTTCTAAACTAACTTTTTCATAATATTCTAACTCCTAGAGAGAGTTTTGAGAGTTGATTCTTCCAAGAAAAAGTTCATGAGTTTGAGTGTTCATTTTATAAAAAAAAAAAATCTTTAAACACTTAGTTACACCCATATTTGTTTCTTCCAAGTTCATATATACATATACTTTGCTTGGAGCATTTTGGCACCAGTTTATCTCTACCATTTGAAGAGAAGTTTCGGTTTTCTTCTAAATCCATCAAAGAAGAAGAATTGTTTAGCTGCGGCTTTCTCATATGGTGAAAGGCACCATGTGTGGTTGACGGTGTACCTATTGTTCGATCGGTGGGTCCGAGATCGCAGTGGAGCTACGTGGTTATCCGCTCGGCAGAGGTGGTTACAAGAAGACGCGTCAAGGCTTGAGAGGGTTCGAGTTGAGAAAGTAAGTCATCCGTCTTGTAAATATAAATTCCGTACTTAGTGGATTTGAGGCTAGGGTCGTCCGAGGTTGTTTCCCGTTGTGGGTTTTTCCTCGTACATCGCGGTGTAGTGTGACTGATTTACTCTTATCTTGCATAATAACTTAGAACGCATGCTTAGGATAATTCACGATAAAATTGATTTTAATTATCACACTTAATTTAATTTGGTGCTAAATTAAATTTGGGTAACGCTAATTTAATTCAAGTCTTTGTTAAAATTGGTTTGGCCTAGTTTTGGAATAATTGAAAAATATGACTTAGGCAAACTCTAGGTCTTGGATTAATTATGTTTAAGTGTAAATATTTTTTAATGGATTAATTTAATTTCACTTTGTTTAATTTTAATTTGAAAAGGAAATTAAAATTTGTATTTGTTATTTTGTTTGAACCGTCATTTTACGCTTCCACATATCTAACAAGGAAATTGAGTTTAAAGATTTTAAAATTGGGGGTCTATCGTTCCAATAAACATCGCCTTTGGTTCACACCAATTAATCTGTCTTTTTATCTTTTTGTATCTTAGCTCTCCACGCGGTAATTCATTTCTTTACTCGGACTCGGTTAGGACTTTCTCGGGTTTAAGGTGTATAGGGTGAAATGGAAATTGTTGGGAAATTTCGAAGTTGGAAATTCAGAATTGGAGAATTTTCTTTCGATGCTTGTGAATGCTTTTTCGGGCTTTTGCTCTTTTTCTTTTCTATTTCTATTTTTTCACGTTTTTCTTTTCTTGCTACTTTTGTTGAGAATTTTTCTTTTATTTATTTTCTTACCCGTTTTTGTGCACCATTTGGACTTTATTGATGATTTTTTTATTTTCACAACTCCGGGACAAATGGGCTTTTCGGGTTATCAGAGGAAATTGGAAATTTTATTAGGCTCAAAATGGCTAGCAAAATGATGATTTTCACTAATTTTTATGGCTAATATTTTTGGGTAACAAACGAGGGCCTAACTTCATTATCCAAATTACTCATTATTTTACCATATGCATCTCGATATTATATTTAATTTAGAAATATTTTTAGCGCATTTTTAAGATAACATCTCACTCGTTTCCCGTAACCGATCAAAACAAATGAATAGAGATCCTCAACGACTTATTTGAAACAAAATTGAACTTTGAGTTAACTATTAACTCGGATTGATTTAAATACTCACAAAAATATATAGGCTCGAAATCTCACCGGGTTAATTAATCTTCACATTTATTCGTAAAGTCGTCAATTTTCGCTCAATTTCCATCTTTGGTCAATTCCGACTTAGTGCTCTTAATTTTTACAAATTGGCACTTTAAACAAAATTTCATGACACTTTTGAAGAATTTAAATTCTAATTTTTATTTATTTTGAAGAAAAATAATTATTTAGTTTTTTTGAATTTTTCATTTTTTTTGAATTTTTCTGCTTTTCTTTTGGGAAAATTTTGACATTTTTCAATTTTTGGGAAATTTTTGAAATTTTCTAATTTTTTTTATTGAAATTTTTTATTTTGGGGCATTTTAAAATTTGTGAAGTTTTTAAATGGCGCACTTGTCACCCTCCCTAACTTAGACTTTTGTATTGTCCTCAATCAAAAGGACTAGAATCTAAATAAGAAAAAATAATAAGTGCGATAAGAAAAAACAAACAAATATAGAAAATGCAGATTTTTTTTCATCACAAACTAACATGTACATACAAGATAAGAAAGGGGAAAACAACTACATGTGTGGTTCAAATAAAAATCAGCGAAAGAAAGCATTGAAGAACCGCTTAAAAGAAACTTCCTCCAAAACATCAACTAATGGGGTAGCTACTCGGGCGGTGGGGGGGAGGCACCAGGAGCATTCAGGGCATAGGGATCATAGAAATAAGTCGGAAGTGCGACATTGTGCCCAATTTGCAATCAGTATAGCTCGACGTGGAGGCGTACCATCATGCTAGTGTCTCGTTGATATGCTTGACGGTCCTCCCGATACTCATTCATAAATCCTTCGAAATTCGCGTCTAGTGTGCCGATGCAGCGAGTAAGACCATCCCTCTCTGACTCATAATCGGAATCCTCAGCTTCATCTTACTCTTCCTCTTCGGGAACATCCCCCACATATGGCATTGGGGCGTCGTGCCCCTGTCCTCCTCCTCTTCAATAATAATGGGTGGTGCGGGGTGGGCCACGCATAGTTGGCGCTCTCTCTGTGTGCTGGAAGCGGCGCCAATTGGTCGAGGAAGTTTGATGCGTAATTCTGGGTTCGGCAGCCCGACGTTGTACATGATTTCGGTGATTAGGCGGGCATAGGGGAGATCCACTTTGCCACAATATTCATAGGCAGCATGAATGATGTCCGCATAAAAGAGGTGGGCAAGGTTGATAATGTTGTGCGGATCAATGAGGTGAAAGAGAAAGTTCTCATGGAGCTGATGGTCCACCGAATCATTGGTGGTTTGGTGAATTGCACCTCAAGTGATGAGGTGCGTGTAGCGCACCGTGTATGGTAACTTTCCCATCATAAAAGTAACTTGGAGCTAGCTTTCCCCAGGCGCCATTCGCGTGATGCATTCAGCTTTGGTGCGCAAGGCACCCTTGTTGGGGTAATCAAAAGGGATGAGGAGAATTAGCCCTTTTGTCACGCATCTTGCGTTCAATGATAGCGACGGGAAAAGGGATACGAATGTTGTCGACGAAGGCCTAATATAGAGTGGGTGATTTCCGAACAAGTGTGGCATAAAAGTAGCGAATATCTTCTTAAAAAATGCAATCTTCCATCGGGTCAAGGAAAGAGCACCACTCTCGGCGTTGGAAGAGGGCGGTGACGTCGTGGGGCAGATCCTTCTACAGGACTTTACGCTCAATGTGGATTGTGAGTTGGGGCATAAAATATTATTCAAACTAATTTTGCTCTTGCACCAACCGGAAGTTATGTTCACCCCCTCGTAGAGGATGATCGGGGAGTCATACTTGCGGGGTTGGAGACGGGGTTGGCAGCGGCGGGGGGCCATGGTGATAGAGAAAGTTTCAGAATATGGGAGTTTAGAGGAGAGGTGAAGAAAATGGGAGGTGTGAAGGAATGAGGAGGGAAGGTTGAATTTATAGGTGTGAAGGGTTGGAATTTGGTGGGAAGTGGAAAGGTGGGTGGAGGGAAAGGTTGGATGGAGTGAATTATGTTAGAAAATGGGTGGGGGGAATGGTGGGGGGAAATAATATCATATGGGAGGGAAGAGGTGAATGGAGGAAAAAGGGGGAATGAATTTGAAAAACAAGGGATGAACTGTCAGGTACCCCGAACCGGTTTGGGTGTAATAGCGAGCCGGTTTAGTTTGCGATATGGCTTGCGATTCGTTTCTTCCTACTGCCCCAAAACACTAAAATGGCTTGATTCTCAAATCCTAAGTGTTCTAAGCCTTAATTTCACCTCTCTAAAGTACCTCAATCCCTCATAGACATTCGGGACCCCCGAGACACCTCAACCTCACTCTCGAAATGCATGTACTTTCTCCCGTGTGCGAAAACTCAACGTAGTGCTCAACCCTTTCTTAGCTCGTGACCTCTACGGACTTCTAAATGACCTAAACCCTACTCTACTCACTACTATAAAACCCTAATCACCCCATACGCGTTGGGGGTGCGACGACCTCTCATATTAGCTCAATTAACCCCACAAACGGGATTCGATAACCAAATTGTGTCGACCTCTTCAACATATGCCTCTAAATATGGTTCTAGGTGTTGTCCATTTACCTTGAATGTGTCTCCCCCTTTTGGATCTTCTAACTCAATGGCTCCATGGGAGAACACTTCTCTCGCAACGAATGGGCCGGTCCACCGCGAACGTAACTTGTTGGGAAATAAGTGTAAACATGAGTTGAATAAAAGCACTTTTTGACCCAAACGAAACTCTTTTAGTCAGATAATTCTATCATGTGCGAGTTTCATTCTTTCTTTGGATATCTTTGCATTTTCGTATGCATCATTGCTCATCTCTTCCAACTCAATCAATTGAAGCTTGCGTGCTTCACTGGCTTGGTCCATGTTGTAGTTCAACCTCTTAATTTCCCAATATGCCTTTTACTCTACCTCCACGGGGAGATGGTAAGGCTTTCCATACACAAAGCGAAAAGGGGTCATCCCGAGGTGGTTCTTGTATGCGGTTCTATAAGCCCATAGCTCATCGTTCAAATGGAGAGACCAATATTTCCGATTAGGATCGACGGTCTTTTCAAGAATGTTCTTGATTTCAAGATTGCCTAATTCGTCTTGACCACTCGTTTGGGAGTGATAAGTCATCCAAACTTTGTGGACAATCCCATACTTTCTCATGAGTTTTTAAAATGGACGATTGCAAAAGTGTTTGTCGTTATCTCTTATGATTCCCTTCGGAGCTCCAAAGTGAGAAAGTACGTGTTCTTGTAAGGAATTGATCACCACCTTGTTGTCATTGGTCTTAGTAGCTAAGGCCTCAACCCATTTCGACACATAATCTACCGCGACAAGGATGTTTAAGAAATCAAAGGAGGGAGGAAAGGGACCCATAAAGTCAATGTGTAAGGACACAAATTTCCAATTGAGTCCATATGTAGTTTTGGCTCAATTCCGGACAAAAACATTTATTCATAGGATAGTATGTTATTGTAATACTCTTAAGCCTATGAAGTGTGTGTTGAAGACGTAGCGGCAAAGAGTATAAAGCTTCATCAAATGTGCCGATTTGCGTGCCTCGTTTCTACGTCATCAACTATGGTTCCATGCTCCCAAGGTATGAATGCAATTATATTTATATAGGAGCTTGGAACAAAGTTTATTAGGTGTTAGGTTTTATAAAAACTGCGTTTTGTTTTAAGAAAGAAATTATATAAAACTTTAAAATAAGTTCATAAAGTTTTCTGGGCCAAAATCAAATTTTTCAATCTTTCTGGTCGTTCGTTAGATATGTCGTTCGAACGAGTTTTTTCGTTCGAACCAGATGTCGTTCGAACGAACCTGCCAACGAGTTCCCACTAAGGCATACTGGTCTGTCGTTAGAAATGTCGTTCGAACGAGATTGTCGTTCTAACGAGATTTTCAACGAGCTTCTAACGAGTCCATATTGGAGCGTCGTTAAAAGTCTCGTTCGAACGAGACTTCGTTTGAACGAAATGTCGTTCGAACGAGCTGTCAGGCGGGAACAGTTTTTTGGCAGTTTTGCACCCACTTCCCCACTTGGTTTTTAACCTTTCCAACTTAACTTTTCCAATCTATTTCCTTCTCTTAGAGAGAGTTTGAGAGCAAATTTGTTTTAGGAAAATGTTCATGTTTTGAGTGAGATTTTTAAAAAATATATATATATATTATCACTCTAGTGTTGTACACCCATATTGTTTATCCAAGTTCTTATATACATATCAAATTGCTTGGAGTTTTGGCACCGGTTTATCTCTACCGAATTCAAGTAGAGAAGTTTTGGTTTGCTTCTACATCCATCAAAGAAGAAGACGTTTTGTTGCGATTCTACCCACTTAGAGAAAGGCTCCTTGCTCGGGTGACGGTGACCATAGAAAGCCCCATTGGTGGATTCCGAGACCGCGGTGGTGTTCCGAGGTTATCCGCTAGGAAAAGGTGTCTACGAGAAGAAGCGTCGAGGCTTGAGAGGGATCGAGTAAGTCGTTGTAAGTCTATATGTCTTGTAAGTATAATTCCGTATCTAGTGGGTTTGTGGCTAGGGCCGTCCGAGGTTTTTTCCCGTCTTGGGTTTTTCCTCGTACATCGCGGCGTAGTGTGATATTGTTTATTTTATCTTGCTTCATAATTTAGAACGCATGCTTAGGATAAATTCAAGATAAAATTCGGTTTAATTTATCACACTCAATTTAATTTGGACTTATATTAAATGTTGGGTAATGTTTACTTAATTCAAGTCATTTGCTAAAATTTGGTTTCGCCTAACTTACTAATATTGATAAATATGACTTAGGCAAATTCTAGGACTTGGATTAATGAATTGGTTTAATTTTGTTTTATTAAATTAAAATCCGGTGTTTAAAAGTTGAACCATCATCCTTACGCTTCCGCATCGTGTTTGTTTTACACATACAAAGGAAATCACGAGCTCGCAACTTTTACACAATGCCACAACAATCAAATATCTCAATGATAATAATAGGGGTCAATGGCATCATATCTCGCCGTATAATGGCTTTCATCCTTTGACATCTATCTCAAGATTTACAATAAGTGCTCACATCTCAGAAAATTTTGGGCCAATAGAGACCACATTGAATAATTTTAGCGGCCGTCTTATTCGTTGAAAATTGGCCTCCACAAGCTTCCGTATGACAAAAACGAATGACGCTAGGTATCTCGTCATTTGATAAACATCTTTGGATGAGTTGGTCCGCATAATATTTGAACAATTAAGAATCATCATAGAAGAACATCCGCGACCAAGTTAAGAACTTCTTCCTCTTTTGTGGTGTCCAATCGGAGGAAACGACCCCCGTGACAAAGTAATTTACTATATCCGCAAACCAATGGATAGAAGAAGTGGCGAATAATTATTCATCCAAAAAATATTCATCTATGGGTATGGGATCACTAGGTACGTCGGATGAAAGTTGGAACAAATGGTCGGCTACGATGTTTTCTACTCCTTTCCTATCTTTTATTTAGCGATTCAACTCTTATAGGAGTAGGATCCACCTTATGATATGCGGTTTATCATCCTCTTTGGAAAGGAGATACTTAAGATTCGTATGGTCGGTAAAGCATGGAATTGATGAACCAACGAGGTAAGAGAGGAATTTGTTTAAGGCATAAACTACGGTTAGAAATTCTTTCTCCATGGTGCAGTAATTGAGTTGCGGTCTGGTTAGCGTTCGAATGGCGTAGTAGATGACGTGCGCCTTTTTATCTTTTCTTTGGCTAAAAACAACCCCTATAGCATAATCACTCGCATCACATATGAGCTCAAATGGAAGGGACCAATCCGGAGCTTGCATAATGGGATCGAACACGAGCATTCTTTTTAATTTTTCAAAAGCTTTTAGCATGCTCCATTCCGCTAAAAGGGGGCATATTTCATAAGGAGGGTACTCAAGGGCCTAGCGATGGCACTAAAGTTACTAATAAACCTCCGATAGAAACCCGCGTGGACCAAGAAAGTGCGCACATCCTTTAGTGACTTAGGAGGGGAAAGATCGGCTACGACATTTACTTTCGCCCTATATACCTCAATACCTTTGGATGCCAATATGTGGCCAAGAACTATTCCTTCGGTAACCATGAAATTTCACTTATCCCAATTTAATACCAAGTTCTTTTCCACACAACGGGTAGAACTTTTTCAATATTAGCGAGACAAAGGTCAGGGGTCAAAGACACTAAAGTCATCCATAAAAATCTAAAGGCCCCTTTCGACCATATTTCTAAAGAGACTAAGCATGCACCATTGAAAGGTCGCGAGTGCATTACATAATTTAAAGGGCATGCGTTTGTAGGCAAACGTGCCAAAAGGACACACGAAAGTCGTCTTCTCTTGATCAAGCGTGTCTACCTCAATTTGGTTATATCCGGAATAACCGTCAAGAAAGCAATAGAATGGGTGTCCCGCTACTCTCTCTATCATTTGACCGATAAATGGTAAAGGGAAATGATCTTTTCTCGTGCTGGCATTGAGCTTCTGGTAGTCAATGCAAATGTGCCACCCAGTGGTGGTGCGCTAGGGAATTAGCTCACCCTTGGCATTCTCAACCACAATCATTCCTGACTTATTCGAGACGACTTGGATAGGACTCACCCACTTGCTATTCGAGATGGCATAAATTATGCCCGCGTACAATAGCTTAATAATCTTCACTCTCACTACATCTTTTATAGTGGGGTTAAATCGGATTTGCATCTACCTCGAAGACTTCACGTCCTCCTCGAGGTGGATTTTATGGGTACAAATCAGGGGGCTTATACCTTTCAAATCCGCAATGCTCTAACCAAAAGTATGACGGTGCTTCCTCAAAATCGCTAGTAATTTACCCTCTTGCTCTTTATCTTGGCTCAAGGAAACAACAACGGAAAATGTCTCATCCTCTCCCAAATAAGCATATTTTATGGTTGAGGGTAGTTTCTTTAATTCAAGGATGGGAAACTTTTCATTGGAAGGAATCGTGCGCGACTCCCTCGGTAGTAGTTCCTTGAATATAGAAACCCAATTAACCACTCTCACGTCCTCATCCGATGATCTTTCATCTAAGATTTCTCTCCACTCCCCTACCTCCCTCTCGAAGTCAGTGTATGTCCCGCCACTCTCACTACCTGAACTAAGGAACGCTCCTAATGAATTATCACTGATATTTCCCTCTATGTGCTCATCAACTACCTTCTCAATAATATCCACTAAAAATTGTCATCATCTAGGGATGGAAATTTAACCCAACCCGCAGGGTTCCCGCCCCAACCCGATCCTAATGGGGAGGGTTAAAACCCCATTTAAAATAATAGGGGCGGGTTTGGGTTTTAAAAAAACGTTTATTAAACGGGGCGGGTTTGGGTTTTATAAAAATATGCTCACCCCGCCCCGCCCTGCCCCGTATAATACTTAAATTTACTTATATACCCTTTTTATATTTACCTATTAACACTCACACCACGCATATATATATATATATATATAAACTTATGAACCCTAATTTCATCTAACCTAAAGAAACACTCTCACCCTCCCTCTCTCTAAATCTGAGATCTCTCCTCTCACCCTTCTTCTACAATACCACCCCATCCACTGAGAACTCTCCTCTTGTTTGTGCCTCTACACAACCACCTAAATCTGATAGCTCTCCTTTTATTTGGACCGCGGTAGTAGCTGCGATTATGTCTAAGCCGTGGCGAACAAGAGCTAAGCGACGGCAGCAAACGTCGGTTTTCAAACATGTTTGCTCCTTGTGTATGTTGTTCATTGTGAATCCATTTTTTCCAGGGATTTCCAACGGTTTTCAAGCAGCGTTATTTTTTTTTTTGTTCGAGCAGGTCTCTCTACTCCTTGTGTATGTTGTTCGTTGATCATTTATTACTTTCTTGCCATTTATTAATTTATTAGTTGCCATTTATTAATTTAGGGATAGAATCTGTACCGATTTAATTTTTTGGTTGCCATATTAATAGTCCAGTAAGTTCTCTATTAATTGTTTGTTATATGATTTTATTGGATGGTCAAAAATAGTTCATAACCCATTTTTTTGTTTCATTAATGAACAGGTGCAGAGATCTAAGCTAATGTGGGAGTGAACTATGGTCAACTGGGAAATAATCTAATCGAAATCAATAGAGCTGATAAAAAGTGAAGATCTATGATGCCAACCCCAAAATCCTCAAAGCCCTCTGCCATCTCGGATTTGTTTAAAAAAATTCTTTAATAATATTTTTGCCTTAACTGTTTCCTTAACTTTTTTAAATATGTTATTTGAGACTTCTGTGTAATAGTTGATGTCATTTGAGATTTATCGTGTAATAATTGATGTTATTTAAGACTTGTGTTGTAGTTGATGTTTTTTGGTATTTATGGATACATTTTATTTTTTTTAAAACTCACTATTTTTATTTGTTATACAATAAAATCAGTTTTTTTAAGTAAAAACTGCGGGTTTTAACCCGTATAATTAAAGAGGGGTGGGGGCGGGTTTAGGGAGGTTATAGCTAAACGGGTTCGGGGCTTAAAAACTTAACCCGTCAAGGGGCGGGGCGGATTAATTTGTTTTTTCACGGGGCGGGTTTGGGTTTTGAAAAACCCGACCTGTTGCCATCCCTATCCTCATTACCCACTTTCTTGGGGATGTTGAATATACTTGTCTTAAGGGTCATATTCCCGAATGTGAGCTGCATTTGCCCATTTTGAGTATTAATCAAAGCGTTAGCCTTAGCTAAGAATGGGCGGCCTAGGATGATGGGAATGTGATTACTCGAAGGGATGGAGGGCTCCGTGTCCCAAATGACAAAATCTACCTAGAAGTAGAAAGTGTCCACTTGGACTATCACGTCCTCAACAATCCCTCGAGGTATCTTCACAGTACGATCCACGAGTTGGAGAGTGATGTTAGTGGGTTTGAGGTCCCCCAAATCTAACTGCCTATATATGGAATAAGGGAGAATGTTAACACTTGACCCCAGATCTTTAAACGTTGGTGGGAGGTCATTTAGTAGAACAGAGCTCACATTTTGTGCAAGAAAAATGTTCCTTTTCACCTTTAATCTATGTTTCACTGTCAATAAATCCTTAAGGAATTTAGCATAGGCGGGAATTTTCTTTATTGCCTCGAGAAAATGTAAATTCAGCTTGACTTGCTTAAATACATCTAGCACATCTTTGCGGGACTCCCCTTTTTTAGATGGAACCAACCGTTAATGGAAATGCGCAGCAATGGGTGGTTTCGCTACGACTTCGGGCCCACTAGTGTCGTCGTTGTCACTCTCATTCAAGGAGGCATATTTGGCTTCTTTCGTACCGGGCAAAACCGCCTTGTCTTTAGTTTCGTCGTGTGGGGGAGGTGATAAATCAAGGACTCTCCCACTATGTAAAGTGGTAACAGCTTGACATTACTCTTTATGATCGTCGGATATAGAGCTAATACTGAGTTGACCTTGGGGAGCTCTTTGGCCTTGGGCCAAAAACTTACCCTTCTCTTAGATACTTAAGGAAGATTGCAATTTCGAAATGTTCGCATTTATTTCGGCAGACATTCAGGTATTTTGAACATTGGTTGTCGCTCGAGATTTCATAAATTGGTTCAAAGTATCCTCAAAATTTCTCCATGGTGGGGTGATATATGACGCAGGAGGTGGTGCTTGCTGATAGAGATGACTTTTGTGTGTATATTTTTCGTCATTGTTGAAAAGCTCCTCTAATCAAAAATCTCAAATACCTACAAAATATAATAAACTAAAGTGTAGTGGTAAGTGAGGTATCAATCCAAATCAAAGGAGTGAAACGAGAGGAAAACACATGTAATTCAATTTCGTATTTTATTATCTCTTTTGGGATTTTTTTGCTTTTTCTATTTTTTTTAGCCTTTTCAATATTAAAACAAATTTTTGAGGTTGTGAATTTAAACTACTAAATCAAGGATGTAAAAGTAAGTGAAGATATTAAGTAAATCTAACTAAATAAAAATCTAAAAATATGAGATGGGTAAGGAAATAAAAGTGAGGAGTAACAAGGGATAGGATGACATCATATATTCTAGTTAATTAAAATTAATTAATTTATTAAAATTAATTATTCCAAGTTAGTATCAAAATCACAAATCAACTCTCGTTGCAAATGTAATTTTAATAATAATATTTTAGAAAATTATATTTAATAATCCAACAACTCTTGAAATGTAGATCCAAACATCATCTAACAAATCACCAGCGAAGATCGATCGATTAAACTAGTTTAAATCATAAAAGTAAGCCTAGAGTTGAAATTAAAGGAATAATAACACACTTGAGAAACCCATGTCTCTAGTTCGAATCTAAAATGGCTATTATAACTAGAATTTTGATTTTCTCTCAAAAATCATTTATTCTCTCTCGAGGAGTAAATTGAAATGTAAGAGTGCAAAATTAATCATCAAATGGACATTTAATTTAAATTAATTAACTAAATTAGGAATAACATCAAATAATAGGTCACCACATCCCTTGAAAGGGGTTTCAGCCTAACATGATATTAAACATGATGAACAAATAATCAAAGGCATATAAAATAAAAGAGTAGAGTAAGAGAACAAATCTTCAACAAGTCTCCTTGAAATTGGCAATTTGAACTCTATCTTCTTCAATACAAATCATATCACCCACAATTAACTCTCACCAATTCTCTAAAAAAAATAAAAATAAAACTATTTACAAATATTTCTACCAAATTTATTTTCTACTCTAAACTATCTCTCTTCTTCTCCAAGTCTCTCTTCTCCAAGTCTCTCTAGATTTCTCCTCTAAAATGGCTTTTGGGTCTTCATTTATAGGTGCAAGAGGAGCTTAAGGGTAAATTGGGTATGGGTTAACAGTGAGCATGACAACTGGGTGTGCATGAGCGTATTTAAGGTAAATGATAAGAGTGCATGTGGGAAATGGGTGTGTCATGTGAGAAGTGGGGAGATGAGGTAATAAAAATCTGATATGAATGAGAGTCAAGTTGGGGGTATTATGGGTAAAAGGTGAGGAGGGGTATTTTTGGAATAGGGTTAAAAAGGGTTAATAGTTTAAACATGTGGGCATTTGGTTTTTATTTTTGGTTTTGTTCTTTGGTTTATGGCAGGTGACGATTTGGCATGGGGTTTAAAATCGAGTTGTAGTGCCGACGGGTTTGGGGAAACTCGGGTTGAGACAGGATGGACTCGGGTTGTCAAAAATGGGATTGTAGCAGCGGGTTTAATGGAGTGGTCGGAGTTGGTTGCGAGTTGGAGGATGTCGCAGGCGGGTCTAGGTATGGCAGGTCGGGTTGTAGGATTTGGTCATGGGGCGTCGTCGGTAAGGTGGGGTTTCGAGTCAAGCCACCACCTACTGGTGGTGGCGGCTTTGGGGTTGAGCCGGTGCGATGTGGAGATGGATGAGAGGTGGTGGAGTTTATGTTGTTGGAGTTTTAATGGAGTAAGAGAGAGATTAGTGGGTTTGAGGTTGAAGATGAAGTGGAGGGGTTAGAGTGTGGGTTAGTGTACGGTAAGTAAGGTGTGTGTGAGTGTGTGTGTGTGTGTGTGTGTTTAATTTGTACCCTAAAAATAAAACTACTTAACTAAAAAAATGAAACTAACTAACTAAAAAATTAAAATCAACTAAAAAAAAATCATAATCTAAAAAAAAACTACAATAATAAAACAAAAGAAATAAAAACTAAAAATCTAATAAAAAAGAAAACAAAAGTCCTAAAAAATATAAAATCTAATAACTAAAAATAAACTCCGGAATAATAATCCTAATAAAATAAAATACAATAAAGACGAAAAATTAAAAACTAATAAAAAAATAAAAATAAAAATAAAAATACACTAAAAACAAATAATAAATAAAACCTAGAAAATGCTAAATAAATCCTAAAAATAAAAACGACTCAAACTAAAAATCTAAAAAGCACAAACATAACACAAACGGGCTTGGGTGAAGGTTTGGGCTAAGTTTAGGCTCGGGTAAGGTACGGGACTGGGGAATTAGCTCCATATAATGCGCATTTGCCTTGAAATAAGCGTCAAACTTTGTAAAGGGAGATCAAGCATGCACATTAAACAATTACGCGCATAAGACCCAAATTGCCGAGAATTAGCAACTAAAATGCGTCTATTCAGGGTATAAAATGTACACTTTTGGATGCTTATCACACCACCCCCAAACAGAAGATTGCTAGTCCTCGAGCAAAATACAAAGAGAAAGAGATAAGAAGCCAAAAGTGTACCACTTCCGCGGGCACTTGCGATTGCACTTAGCATGTGAAACAAGCCTTTAAACCTCTAGGTTGCCCTACATTACGAGTTGTGTCTCGTCAGGGTTTGCAGGGAATATACCCACAAAATTCTTTATTTAAAAAGATTTATTGAAAGGCAGTCAATCTCTTATTAGACGTATAATAATCGCACAATCCATCACAAGATAAATATTTTGAGAAATACATGCTAGAAGCGTGTAAAAAGCTTAGCTCTGTGAACACATAAGGCACATCCTTCCTAAAACTCAACGTGTGTAGTGTGAATCAGTCCAAACGGGTTGAGTATATCAAGAGTAATTCCTAGATTACCTTTTCGAAATCAACGCTTTAACTTCAAAATCTCACGGGATATAACTCTCTCAAACGAACTCTCGAGATTAGGGTAAGTGTATCGCTCTTGTGTGTGAAGGGGTGAGTAAATGCAAGTTCAAACGTCTCACACACACATAAGAAAGAACGAACATTTAGAAAGAAAAATGATCTCATGAAAGAATGCTAATCACTATAATGAGAATGTCTATTTATTCACCACGTTGCCTTTCATTTGCCCGAACATCGAGGGAAAATATGGATGTTTATGGGTGAGGGGGAAATGAGATGGGAAGGATGGGATGGTGATGGATGGATGATGGATGTGTATGCGAGAAGATGGATGCGATAGAAGAGTGTTCTATACTTTAGGCACAAATGTCTTTATATCACAAGACTTGACTTCAAATTCTCTTTTTCTTTTCTCTCTTTTCTCCTTTTTTTTTCTTTTTGTTTTTTCTCGATTTTTTTTTCTTTTGCTCTTCTTTTTTTTATTTTTCTATATATTTTTTCTTTTTTTTCTTTTATACTCTCAACTCTGAAGACATTTTACATTTGGGAAATCACTCTTTTTCTCAAAATGATGGATGATATGGAGATGGAGTTATAAATGGATGGTGTGGGGAAATATATGGGAATATGGAAGAGCATGGGAATGTAATGGAAGAAGTGAAGGGTAATTGGATGGTGTATGGATGAAAATGTAATGATTGGGACAAATTTTAAGACATTTGTTTCTTACAACTCGAAGGTGATGTCGTTCTCAGTGATCAAGCCAATTTTTTTTTAATGAAGATTAATGAGATCATACAACGATTTAAATGTAGACCAAAAGAAAGTTAAATCAACCTTAACTCAGAGATTGCATAAAACACTCTGAAAGGGTGAAAGGAATAAATCTCACAAGCTAAAAGTCTTTACTAGTGATCCTTAAGGTTCTCTTCAGAATTGTAGTACTCTTCAACTCTAAACCATAGTGACGTAATAAGTGCGCAAATTTTGTTGAGTCTAGAAATTCATGGTGCAAAATGCCTTGGAACGTACTACATAAGCTATTAAAAAAGATAAATCCTCTAGCTTGATTCCTAGACTTAAAAGATGGATGATAGAAAATTCAGGTCAATGAATGAGATGAAAGAAATTGTACGAAATTTTAAAAATCAGGTTTAAAACTTAAAAAATTTCAAAAGATATATGATTTTGATCAAATCCCCCACCCCCAAACAAAAAGGAACATCATCCTCGATGTTAAGTAAAATGATTTTTAAAATTGAGAGCAGAATGTAGGAAAGCAATTACCAGAATCAACCGCTAATGAAGTGCATCGAATGAAGCGAAGAATAAACCTGAATAAATGATAAGAGAAAAAAAGTGTACAAGTATATAAACATGTAAAGCATAGGGTGATGTGAAACACCACCCCCAAACAGAATGAGACTCATACAAGAAATCATGGGTTGCCTCCCGATAGCACTACCGAATCATTCTCACTCAAAAGATAAGATTGATGAAAGTGCGAGTTGGTAAAAAACTGTGTGTGGCCATCCCCGATCCTCGCAGTCGGAGAGACGTAGGAGGGAGTGTCATCTCCGTGGTGAGAGGATCTCGATCCCGTGCATCCCTCTCGGGAGCGCTTTGGCCGGTGTCGGCGATGTGTGAGGTAAAAAATGTAGAGAGATGGAGTCGCCAGTCTATTTTACTCAAAACAGACAAAAGAAAAGGGGGATCCATCCCGAAGGACAGCATCCAAAGATACATTGATACATACGTAACCAAAATGATTCGAAAAGGGTACAGAGGCTAGGTTATGAAATGGGAAGGTGTTAGGCCCCATTCCGCCCTTGCGGTCTCTCATGGATTGTTGCTATTTTCCTTTATTTCCCTGTGACATGTGTGCATGTGTATATATAATGGAGATAGGAATCATCGACTTGTATCATGGAAGAGATAAAGCGAGTCATCCATAGGAATGTTCCTAAAAATAGTATTAGAAAATAGGATTTACACGATTATCCTAGCGTTGAACGTTATAATGGAACGATAACGCATACGGAATAATACGCCACTAAGAACAAATAAATGTATATATAAATATATAGATTTTAGGATAATTAAGTTAAATAATATAGAAAAATAGACAATGGGAGAAAAGTAGGACTCGAGTCTCGAGTTTTACCCCGAGACGCCTACGTAGCCTATAGAGGCATCAAAGTTCACGTAGTTCGTATGCAAAACGAGGGGTGGGATTCATCCCATAAATCCAACCGGAAACTTCTCTTATATGTGTGTGTGTGTGTAAAAAACTGTTTTAGTTGTGAGAAAAGTGTGAGAAAAGCGTGAGAATTCCCGTTTGGAATTTATGAGCAAACCCTATTATTCTTATTTTTTGGGTTTTATTTATATGAAAATAAGGTAAGTGCAATAATACTAAATAAAAAGTATATTAGGATATGTGAGACGGAGAGAATAAAAGTGCTAAGTAATAAAACAAGTTAATGCAAATTTAGGAGAATTTGAAGAGAGAGTTGAGAAAGTTGGACCTTCTTGACGATCTTGAGCTTGATCTTGAATGTTGGAGAGCAGCCCTTTCAGTTGGATTATGATGAAGAGTAGTTAATTCACCAAGTTTGATGAAAAATGAGGGTTGGAAAGGTATTTGGATGTGAAAATCATGCTTAACTTCGAGAGGGGTTTTCTGAGTTCACTGAGAGTGATGGATTTCGGATCTTGTGTCTCCTTTGTAATGAGGTCAAGCCCACCTTTTTATAGGCCCATGGAATTGTCGATCAGAATAGTCCTGGTCCTGCCAATCGACAGGTGTTTTTAGGCACACTGCCGATAGGCAGGATTTAGAACCTACCGTTTGGCAGTCTCTTTCAGGTTCCTTTGGAAAATCAGTCGTAAAGCGCAAACTGTTGATTCGAATCGCGCATGGGGTGAACCATTGGAAAGGTACTTTGGAGACCTTCGAAATTCTTTCGAACTGCTCTCAGGTCTGGGTGTTGACTTTGGTTCAACTGTGGCTCAAAAGCGTTCGTCGGTCCTTTGGACAGGAATTTATCGGACGCAAACGGATCGTTCGTTTGCATGGTAAGTCAGAATCGCGTATGGGGCGGATCGTTGGAAAGGTTAGGAGATGTACTTCGACATTACAAAGAGTTTGACTCAGTTTGGGAAGTTAACTTTGGTCAACCGGGGCCTGGAAGCATTCGGTGACCATTCAGAGTAAAACAGATCGTTCGTCCGCACCGTACGTTCGAATTGGGCCCGGAGCGGACCATTGGAAAGAGTTTTCAGTGCCCTTTGAAGATTCATTCAGTATCAATCGATCTAAAGAGTTGAATTTTGTTAAACGGAGCTTGAGAACGTCTAGTGGCCTCTTGATCAAGTTTTAAGGTAGAACGGGTCGTTCGTCCGTACCGTAAGTCAGAATCACGCACAGGGAGGACCGTTGGAAGGGGGTTTCAATGCCCTTTGAAAATTCATTCAGTCTCAATCGAGCTGAAGAGTTTGACTTTTGTTCAAATAGAGCCTGGGAGTGCCCAATGGCCTCTAAGTCAGTACACAGATTATGACTTAGGTTTGTAGTGATGAAGGGAGGTGCTAAGATCCTAAGGAGAGGTTCAGGGGGCACTAGAATGGGTTGTCTACAGAGACCCTTGATGGGTGAGTTTGGAACAAATGATAGCCGTCGAATAGACATCACATGATGTCTTTGAAAGAGTATGACTAATTCAGATGGTCAAGGCCGATTCTGAGGACTTAAGGATGAGGATGATCGATTATGTGGGTCGAGGTAGATTCTGAGGACCTTGGGGAATACCAGGGATGATCTAAAGGAAGTGATGATCAAAGATTTAGGTCGATTTTGAGGAGCTAAAGAGATACCGGGGGAGACTGATTCTACGGGTCAAAGTCAATTCTGTGGAAAGCTAGTTTTGAGGTCTTAGGTTGAGATGACCAGTTATGTGGGTCGAAGCCAATTCTGAGGGCTTAGGTTGAGATGATCAATTCTGCGAGTCGAAGCCAATTCTGAGGGCTTAGTTTGGGATGACCAATTCTGCAGGTCGAAGCCAATTCTGAGGGCATAGGTTAAGATGACCAATTCTGCGGCTCGAAGCCAATTCAAAAGGCTTAGATTGAGATGACCAATTATGTGGGTCGAAGCCAATTTTGAGGGCTTAAATTGAGATGACCAATTATGTAGGTCGAAACCAATTTTGAGGGCTTAAATTATGATGACCAATTCTGCGGGTCTAAGCCAATTCTGAGGGCTTAGGTGTGATGTTCTTGGGTAACTCTTCCGGGGAAATCACCTTGTGATTTTGATTTGAGCTGGGGATCTGATTGCTGGGGAAATCCTCGTATATTTTTTAGACTTTGTCGGGGGAACGGCCAATTTGATGTTGTAGATTCCACTGAGGAAGTGATTAGGTGGTCCAGGGTTTGGACGTATTTCTCAGGGAATAGGAGATAACCTAAAGTTTGGGATACTTTAGAGGTCCTCTAGGGACATTGTCGGGAGAGATCCGCTTGGTCTTTGAGAGTACCGCTAGGGAAATAGGGGTTTTGCTTGAGGGAGTGTGAAAATTTCTTGGTAAAACTGTTTTAAAACCTCCCTGGGATTTTTAGGAATTTTCTAAGGATTTTTTAGGGTTTTCTGGCATTTTCTGGGAGTTTCTGTACGAAAACTTAAGGGGGGTGCTGGTCGGCATGGTGTGGAGGGTGCCATTCGGCAATGACATGGACTTTTGGACTGCCTTGAGAAGGTAAAAGATTATTGCCAATCGGTAGGTGGGGGTGAAATGTCGATCGGCATGACCCTTGGCTTTCTATAAAAAGGGGGCGGGTTCCCCTCATTTTTCACAGCTTCTTTCCTTCTCTCTTTCTGCTATTTACTTCTGCGAATCATTCTAGCATTTCGTAATCTAAAAAATGGCCGCTTTTATGAGCATTATGGTACACAGGGAGTGGTGGTTGTTGACGATTGGGCGAATGTGGAGTGGAGGACCAGGGCGCCTCTTGCTTTGGGGAGTGAGAACTCTTTTGATGCATTCGAACCAGTTGCGGATGAGCGGACTTTGCTGCGGGTGTTGTCGCGTCATCGCTCTTCTAGAGTGGTGAACCCTAGTGGTTATGTAAGTATAACATGACTTTTGGCATTCTCTTTTGGTGATTTCCTTTTTCTTGGATTTTGATAAGGTTTTTCTTTTGACAGTCTGATGTTTCTTTGTCGACTATGCGTGCCCGCGGGACGACGGGGCTTAAGGATGT
The DNA here is from genome assembly GCA_949130495.1 of Sambucus nigra. Lineage (NCBI taxonomy): Eukaryota > Viridiplantae > Streptophyta > Magnoliopsida > Dipsacales > Adoxaceae > Sambucus > Sambucus nigra. The sequence goes on along the minus strand of OX422207.1, from coordinate 389,138,060 downwards.
CTGGGAGCACCTTCCACCTATGGTGCGTTAGGTAGTATCGTCATCAGGCTTTGGGAGGCTGGAGTTTGTGCTGGATGAGATGCCTCGTTCGACGGTGGTCTTATGCGCTCTGGGGGAGAGGAGGTGGGACACTACCCACACCTTCCATTTTGGCTTCAGGGAGATGACCGTGACTCCCATAGACGTGCAGCAGCTACTGGGAATGGATTGTGATGGAGAGCAGATAGAGGTGGATCGTTCCCTACGGGTGAGGCCGGAGGCAGTGCGGGCAGCGCTAGGTGATGTGGGGAGGATAGTATTTGGGGACTCTATTCTTTAGTTTGTGCATTTTCCTTTTCATGCATTCGCATTTTCCTTGTGCGTCTCTTTTTTATCGCGGATTTTTGTCTTTGGCAGACGTGGTTCTATGAGGTGATTGGGTGCAATACCCAACTGATTTCTCTAAATGATGAGACCGTTGGGGACTTCTGCCAGTTGTATCGGTGGCGGAAGGCCAATCGGCAGTCGAGGAAGTCTCTTTCTCTGGAGGCGGTGCATCAGGTCTTGAATGGCCTAACCAGTGATAGGGTAAGATTTTTTCCTTCTTCAGTCTTGGTCTTTGTGTGCTCTGATTCCATATTGACTTATATCTACTTGGGATTTTTTTAGGTGACCTTTTACCCTTGGGGGACGGTTGTTCAAGACACAGGGTCGACTGGGGTGAATGCACAGATGAGGTGTTTGCTAGTGCATGAATTTGGCCACTCTTGGTATCTCGGGGAGAGGGTGGTCCGACAGATTGCTGAGGAGGAGGTGGTGGTGCCACCTGCGAGGCCCCTATGTCTATTAGGCGGGAGCGGCTGTTTCCAGAGAATACGAGGATCACGGCGATGATTGGCGAGTCCTATCTGTTGTACACCGATACGGCTGTGCCGTATGATTATATGGACTTCATGACGAGTTGGCTGATAGCGCCCAGCATATATGATGCACTGCCTTTCCCTCCTATGAGTTCGAGTCGGCCAGTGGGGTCCTCCCATAGCGGTGGTGGTCCGTCGATATCTACGACGACGGCGACTTCGGAGGTCCCCTTTGTGAGGTTGCATGCCCCTTCATACAACATTCGGCGGGCTGATGGAGGGACGGTGCCTATGTTGCATCGTCCTCATGCGATGGCCCGGAGGAGTTGGGATTGACAGAGGAGGTTCTTCGTCCTTTGGTATATCTTTATGTTCTTCTCTTTTCCTTCTTTTTGGTTTCTTTTGATCTTTTCTGCTTGATACCGATTTTGATGTTTCTTGCAGCAAGTCGGGGTGTCCACCACTTAGTTGAGGGATATTAGAGACTGGATATCTTCGGCGATGGACCATATTCGGGACGCGGTCCCTATTCCTTCTTGCTTGGTGTCATCTACCTCATCCGGGGAGGACTTTGGTTAGGGTAGCGATGGTGCGTCGTCTCGTCACAGGGGAAAGAGAGCACGTCGCAGGGATGGGAGTTCTTAGAGAGAGAGAGAGAAATATGGGTTCGGGCTAAGTCCCGTTGTTTTTCTGCTTTTTTTTATTTTCCTGCAAAAAATGATGTAACATAAAAAAATATTTATGCAATGCAATGGAGTTTTTTATTATCTTTTGTTAGTAATGAATGAATGAATGCATATGCGCTTTTTACTTTGCTGCTGAGACCGTAAAAAGAAATATTTTTGGGATTTGAATGAAGGTTCTATTTAAAATGAGAATTTATATCAAGATGGAAGGGGATTTTGAAATTCTATTGAGAATATCAATTTATTTTTATTGAGTTTTCTGATTTTGACAAAAGAGGAAAAAGGGAAGTTTCTAAAAATAGGGGGTTGTCTATTGGCAAGACCCTTGTCCTGTCTATCGACAGGTCAGTCCAGTCTAATCAATCAAAGCTTTGATAGGTACCCTCTTCAGCCTTTGGTACCTTGTGAGGCAGGATTTCTTCCGATTTCTATAAGGGTTATATTTTTTTGTGAGGGTTTTCAAGTATAAAAAGGGGTAAGGGTGGAGTGCTTTTATACCACCTTCATATTTTATCTTTCTTATTCTGTGAGATGGCTCTCCCTGGTAGTGTTGAGTTTTCTAACTACTACGAGACTTTGGGGGCAATGTGCTCCTATAACGTCGACTACGATGCTTTCAACATGCGTTGAGTCTCTTTATGGCGTAATCAACCCATAGAGTGGAACATACTGATGGAGGCAGAATAATTTTAGTACCCCAAAGATCATGTATTCCATTTTGGCTTAGAAGTATTTTGTCCGACTTATGAGGAATTCTCTGCCATGTTGGGAGTAAATCCTAGTGTGACGGCTGTTATGCCTGAGTTTTCTCGATCTCCTCAAGAGTTGTTGGTTGAACTTCTCCACGTCTTGCCCTCGGTGGGTAGATCCTTGGTTAATGGAGGAATGATTTCCTTTCCGACGGTGTTGTGGTATGTGCATTTGCAGGAGGTTGGTGATGCTAGATATGCCAGAGACGTCGTTCTGGGCTTGGTTTCGAAATTATTGCTGGTGACTAGGGAACTAGTAGTGGACCCAAAACTCACAGCTATTACTTTATGGATGTCCTACCATCGTAATCCTACGACGGTGATACTGGCGGAGACTTTGAATGTCCTGGATGCCTGGCGAGAAGGTCGTTTTGACTTTCTAAGGGGTAGCCCTGTAATGTTGTTCATGTGGAAGTCTGAAAGACTCCGCCTAGTGTCTCCTTCGGAATACCCTTTGTCGGTTGTACCCAACTTCTTTTCGCGCTATTTCATCAGCGTTGGCCTTAATATTGAGAGCTAGGAGAACTGGTTTGTGGAGCATGGGGCTCTAAATCTGCACTCATCAGTGCCTTGGTGGGGACAGTTGTTGCCTATTATGGAGCTGGGGGAATACCCAAACGTTTGGCTGGTTGGTCTCAGACATAGCTCTTTCTATTTCCCTTGGCGGCTTCTGCACCAATTTGGCTGGGAGCAGGTCGTACCACCTTGGACACTAGATTTCTTTTCAGTAGAAGAGCTGACAGAGTGTCAGCGCATGCGGTTTGGCTCTTTGTGGGAGAGTCGGCGTCTGTCGACCCGTCCTTCTCAATCTGTAAGGATAGTTTGGCACATCCCCGGGGATTATATGAAGTGGGGTTGGAGAAGAGTGGTCAGCAAGATTTTGGTAGTGGAGATTAGACAAAGGTGGCTTGTCTTATCCGATACCATGGAGGGAGGTGTGGTAGTTTTTTCGAGACTGGTTCGAGCTTATCAATCTATGGAGCGTCTGGGACACTCTATTCAGGCAGGGGAAGCTTGGGGACCCCAGGATGTAGATGTAGATGATGATGATGATGGATCTTACTCCTATGGTAGCTATGGGTAGGACTCTTTGAGAGTTTATTTTGTAATGGAGAATAAATTTGGGAATTTATTTGGCTTTTTAGGAAGGTAGGGGGAAGGGAGTTATTCGTTCCTTATGTAATTGCACTGTAACTTCTTATTAGTGAAATAAATAAGTTTTTGATCATCCAACTGTGCCTTTTGATGAATTTTTTATTTATCTATACCGATCGCTAAGGCGTGCATAATCCTTTTGTTCAAGTATATGTTAGAATGAACTGTCATTCTCGGAGATAAGAAAAGAATAGTTTTTTTGTAAAAAAGAAAGGGTCGTGCTCACGTAAGATGTATGAGCTGCCTACGTACCTCTAGGGATTTTTGAAAGGTTTTAATTTTTTTCTAAAAATGGTTCTTGCACAGGATCAGGCCCACGTAGTTCTGGGCAGAGGGAAATGAAGATTTTTTTTTTTACAATAGAAAGGAGATGAGAAGAGTTGTAGCGCACCGAGATTTCGATTTAGGGGTAAAATTTCTTGAGACGATCCAGGTTGACTGGACGAGACATCTCTTCTCCATCTATGTCGATGAGCATGGCGGCACCGCCCGACAAGATCTTCTTGACGATGTATGGGTCGCTCCAATTGGGCTTGAATTTACCTATGGGGTCCCATATGGGCTCTACTATTTCTTTGAGGGATAAATCCCCCTCTCGGACACCGCGGTCCTTGACTTTTTTATTGAATGATCGCGCTATACGGCGATGGTACCCTTGTATGTGGTATAGAGCTTTCATTCTCCTTTCATCTAGGAGGGTCAGCCCGTCAAGACGACTTTGGTACCAGTCTTCTTTGCTAACCTTGCTTTTGAGCATGACGCACAACGAGGGTATTTCCAGCTCCACGGGTAGGACTGCTTCCATGTCGTAGACTAAAGAGTAAGGGGTATCCCCAGTAGAGGTTATGATTGAGGTTCGGTAGCCCCAGAGTGCATATGGGATTCAGTCGGCCCAATCTTGATAACTATCGGTCATCTTAGTGATGATGGATTTGAGGTTCTTATTGGCGGCTTCGACTGCACTATTGGTTTGAGGTCGGTAGGGAGAATATTTGTGTCTCTGAATCCCATACTCATTAACCACTTATGTGACTTTTGCCTCGAAATGTAACCCGTTATCTGACACAAACTCATGCGGGACCCCATATCGGTAGATGATATTTTTCTTGATGAATTGAGCCACTTTCTTGGCATTTAGGACTGCGTATGACTCAGCTTTGACCCATTTGGTGAAATAATCAATGGCAATAAGGATGAATTCATGCCCGTTAGAAGCCTTGGGTGTAACTTTCACTATGACGTCGATACCCCCGATGAAGAACGGCTAGGGAGAAGTCATATTGTATAACTCTCGCGAAGGCAGGTGTTGAAGGTTGGAAAATTATTGGCATTTGAGGCATCTCCAGACATAGCCGGTGCAATCCTGGATTATGGTGGTCCAGTAGTAGCCTTATTGGATTATCTTCTTGGCAAGCATGTGACCGTTCATGTGGGGCTCGCATTCCCCATTGTGGATTTTCTGTATTACCTCTTCAATGTTAGCCCCTTCGATGCAGTATAATTGGATTCCATCGAAGTTTCTTTTGAATAGTGCTTTGTGATAGATGATGTATTGGGCGGCTAGTCTTCGGAGGGTTATCCGGTCTTTCTTGTTGGAACCCTCGGGATACCTACCATGCTTGAGGAGGTGCCAGATATCATAGTACCAGCAATTGGCTAGCTCAGGATCTTTTTTGGTGATGAGCTCAATGTGGCAGCAGTGGGTTGGTTTGTCTTGCTTTTGAACTAGGAAGGGGGTCATCATTATTCCTTCGGGCATGTAGACCATGGAGGCTAAGGTAGTAAGGGCATCGTCTAGGTTATCCTTTGCTCGAGGTAAGTAATGGCAGGTGATATCTTAGAATTGGGAGTTTAGTTCTTCTAAATGGGCATGGAAGGGTTGGAGTTTTTCGTCCTTGACCTTTCACTTTCTGAGCACTTAACCGATGGTGAGGGAAGAATCCCCATAGACATCTAGGTATTGAATACCTTTCTTGAGAGTAATTTTGAGGCCTACCGTACACGCCTCGTATTCAGTTATGTTTTTGGTGCAGAGGAAATCCAACTTGATGGAGATGGGAGTGTGGGAGTTATCTGGGGTGATTAGAAGTATCCCAATGCCATATCCTTTTTTGTTGGCAGCGCCATCAAAGAACATTTTCCATCGAAGGTCATCTTGGGCAGCGCAGAGGATGTTTTCATCTGGGAATTCGGAGATCCAGTTGTCATCTTCTTCCATGGCGTAGTCAGTGAGGTAGTCAGAGATGGCTCTTCCTTTCATGGCTTTCTGCGTGACGTACATAATGTCAAACTCAGCTAGGAGCATCAACCATCGGGCCATTTGGTTAGATAAGGCAGTCTTCTCAAGCAGGTATTTGATGGGTTCCATTCAAGATACAAGTTTGATGAGTAAAGAGAGCATGTAGTGTCGTAACTTTTGGGTGACCCAAACAAGTGCGACACATGCCTTTTCCAAAGTAGTGTACTTAGCTTCGTACCCAGTTAATTTACGACTGGCGTAATAGATGGCTCTTTCTTTACGGTAATCATCAAGGTATTGGTCTAGCAAAGCCCCAGTTGCAGTGTCAGTTATGGTTAGGTATAGGAGTAAGGGAAAACCAGGTTTTGGTGGCATGAGTATCGGAGGTTGGGCCAGATATTGTTTGATTCGATTAAAGGCTTCTTGGAAGGCCTCGTTCCAAAACTTGGTTGAATCCTTTCGGAGGAGTTTAAAGATTGGTTCGCAAATGGAGGTTAGTTGGCTGATGAACCGACTGTTGTATTGTAATTTCCCAAGGAAACCTCAGACGCCTTTCTCCATTTGGGGAGGTGGCACCTCAAGTATGGCTTTCAGTTTGGCAAGATCTGTTTCTATCCCTTTCTCACTGACCATGAATCCCAAGAGTTTTCCCTTTATAACGCCGAAGACACATTTATGTGGATTGAGTCTCATCTGATACCGTCGCAGTCGTTCGAAGAACTTTCGAAGGGCGGGAACATGACCTTTTTCTAGTTTTGGATTTGATAATCATATCATCCACATAGACCGCGACTTCCTTGTGAATTAGATCGTGTAGGATCGTTGTGGCAGCCCCCTGGTACGTAGCCCAAGTAATCTTGAGACCAAATGGCATAATAGTGTAGCAAAAGGTTCCCTACGGTGTGATGAACGCGGTTTTTTTCTTGGTGATCTGGGTGCATTTTGATTTGGTTGTATCCGACAAACCCGTAGACGAATGACTTAAGAGCATGACTGGCTATATTCTCCATGATCATGTCGATATTGGGTAACGGGTAATCATCCTTTGGAGAGGCTTTGTTCAAGTCCCGGTAGTCTACACACATCTAAATTTTTCCTCCTGATTTCGGCACAAGCTCTACGTTGGCTAGCCATATGGGATATTCGATCACACGAATGAAGCCCACGTTCAGCTGTTTGACCACTTCTTCTTTGACTTTGAGCGACCATTCGGTGCAGAGCTTTCTCAGCTTTTGTTTAATTGGATTGTAATCTAAGAGAGTGGGGATCTCATATTGAGCTATTTAGGGATCAATGCGGGGCATATCGTCACAGGACCACGCGAAGACATCCACTAATTCTTTCAGTAATTCTTCGAGTTGTGCACGCTCATGCTCGTCAAGGGTAGTCCCTATCCTAATCTCGCGCAGTTGGCTACTAGAACCGAGGTTAATAATAACAGTTTCTTTTTCATTAACCTGAACGCGGTTATGTTATTTGCTATTAACCTTATTTAGATCAGTTAAGAATTATTCATTTACAAAATCATCATCATCAAAAGTTTGATTATAATCTAAACAGTTAATGTAAGGCACGCCAAGATACTCAAAATCTTCATTTATTTCATTGATAGGAAAAACAGCATTGAGAACCTCATCAAAGGAGGTCTCAATTACATTTTATCAAGGATAGACAACAGAAGAAGAAATGGGGTAAACATTAGGGTTAGGTGGGATTTCAACAGGTAGAATCGGCGCAGCATACCAGTTGAGGAGAGGTGTATCAGCAACTTTAATCAGGTGGGATGGATCCAGTGATGTGATGCTTAAATGAACCATGCAGAGTGTCAGCCCTAGTGTCTGTAAGTTGAATGAATCCTCGGAGTCACTTCCCTTGGAATATGTGGTATCTTTAATGAGTGGTTGTACATGGTGTCAGGAACTTTTGGCCCATGGGTAGCTATCTTGGAAAAAGATCTCCATTCCAGGCTTCATCTTTATGTCTGTATGGTCATACCAGGTTCCGGAAAGTCGCAAAAGGCAATGTCCTCGCCCTCTTTAATGAATCTTCCATTCAAGGAGTCACCTGGGATAGTCTAGATGCAGTATAATCTTCTTTTTGGTTGAGACTGGCGGATCATTTTGAGCTCTTGTTCTGACGGTTGATACCCCAAACCATAAGGGGGAAATCTTTTTTCAGTTCAATGGGTTCAATTATTCCTTGTTGTCTTTGTCCTAGCCTCAGTCCGGGAATGAAAAGTATGTTTCTAAATATCTGAATCACATTGACATTGCCATGAGGGTCGTATTTGGGACAAACCCTTTCTTTGAAATTGACCCATGCCGGGAGTAGAAGGGACTCAACTTGGAATCCTAATGGGAGCATATCATTTGACCCGTGTTGTATCTTAAGGATTGGATTTCTGGTGCTTGCACCCTCAGCATTGTCATCATCGCCCAAAATAGTGATATCTCGTCCGTCGGCGAAGAACTTCAATTTCTGATGAAGCGAGGAAGACACACCCTTGATACCGTGGAGCCAAGGTTGTGCGAGAAACAGGTTAAAACAAGTTGGGATGTCAATAACTGGGAATTCAACGACATGGTTTATAGGGCTAGCCCCTATTACAAGTTTTATGGATCCCATCACTTCTCGATAAGTATTATTGTAGGCACGCACCACAGTAGAGGTTGGAGCGAGATCACTTTCCTTCAGTCCTAAGCATTTGAAAGTTATTAATGGGAATACATTCAAGGCGGATCCACTATCGACAAGAGAGAGTGCTATGATCTTCCCCATAACTTCGACGGAGATGTTGAGTTCATGATTATGGTTTGTCCCAATTCTGGGGATTCCTTCTTTGGAAAAGGATAGCATTCGGGTAGAGGTTAAGGATCCGACTAAATTTATCACCTCTTCTAGTGTGGTAGAAGGAGGGAGTGTGGGTCCAGTGAGCAACTTGATCAAAGCATTTATGTGCAGTTGGGGAGATATGAAAATCCCCCATAGAGTGATGTTAGCTTGAGTTTTCTTCAGTTGATCGAGAATCTTGCTTTTCTCGAGGGTCATCTCTGGCATAGGAAGGTTTTCAACATCCTTCCCTTTATTATTGGTTGATAGTAAGCTTGGGATCTGATAATGCCTCCCTGATCTGGTCATGTGATTTACTGAAGAAGGGAAGAACATGAATCATGTTTCCTCGTCGATCTCGGTTTGTTCTGCCACCTTGTTTATTTATCCTAGGAGTTCTTCAAATGATATCATCCCACACATATCGACCACTGGGCCAGTCTTCTTTGAAGCTTGCTCTTCAAATTCTTCCCCCCATCCAGTGGAAATAATTCTATATTTCCATGCAAAGTCAATGCATTTCGCAACTTCAATGGCTTCTTCGTACAGGTCCTCCCATTCTGTGAGGAGATATAAGGGTGAAGGGACCAAGCGCCCTTGTAGCTTTAGAGTATCAAGTAACTCGGTCATATTGCAAATATTATTGGTTTGCTTGAATAATTATGCCATGATCTGGACAACATCATCTAAGTTGACTTCATCTATTGGTACTACCCAATTATCTGACTCTCGGGCCCATTTTTATGCTTCCAAGAATAGCGTACTGAACCTTTAGAAATTAATGATCATATGTGGGGGGAAATTTTAGTTCGAAATCTAGGAGTTAGTTTAACACTTCTGATAATTCCATTCTTCCATTTTCAAAACGGGTACAGACAACAATGCATGCTCTGGAAAGGAGTGACAGTGCCTGATCAGCGAGGCTAAAAGGTATAGAAGTAAATATGGGCAAGTTTAGAGAGGTTTGGGAGAGTATATCGGTGTGATTTGAGTTAAGGGATCAAATTCTGGGTTCATTTCTAGGAAGATAGCATTGGTATGATTTGGGAGTGGGTTGTGAGTAGTGTTTGATGTAGGATTGGTTGGTGGGGCAATGGTACCCCGGTCAATTAGACCTTGGATTATATTTCGGAGGTGAAAGCATTGGTCGGTGGTATGGCTAGCAGTTTGCTGAAAGGCGCAATGGGCATCTGCCTTGAAGTTTATTGGGAGTGGATTTGGCAATGGACGGGGGTCCAAGGGTTTGATAAGGTTTCGTCTTAACAGGGCTAGATAAACTTTGGAGAGGGGAGCATGGAGCTCAGTGTATTACTTTCAAACTGGGACAGGGCGACTTTCTGGTTCCCACGAGGTGGTTGGTTGAGAAATATTATTGATGGTTGAAACTGCAGCACTGGTGGGCTTATCGTATTTTTTGGGGGGTGAACTGCCCAAACACTTTCTTTGGTTCAGCTTTTGTTTTAGCAAGACCCTCCTCGATTTTTACTTCGGCTTCTCTGAGAGCCCGAAAGTGGGGATAGTATTGTCCTCCCATTATTGCTCGGATATGGGGTAAGAAGTTCTTCTTTACTATGTTGACTTGTTCTTCCTCGGATGGCCGATTGTTCATGGTGGCTGCTTTTTCCCTCCATCGGGCTATGAAGTTACTGACTGATTCCTCAGAGTTTTGCTTGAGCAGCTCTAAATCACGACGGGTGACCTCAAGCTTTTTGTTGTATTTGTACTGCGACATGAACTCTTGGGCTACATCCTCCCGACTACGGATTCTGGACTCCTCGAGAGATAAAAAACCATCGGAGGTCTCTATCCTTAAAAGTTTGCTGAAATAATTGGGCCATCACTTCTTCAGAAGCCCCTATGAGGGTCATAGAACGGTGATAACTGCAAAGATGAACAATCGGGGGTCCACTTCCTCCAAATTTCTCGATATTTGGCATCTTGAACTTCTCGGGTAACCTCGCCTTAGGATAAGGATACATGTGGGTGTAGTCCATGTAATTCAAAGAGATTATGTCTTGGTCAAATTTCTTAGTTAGCATCTTGAGATCCTCTTTGACCTTGTTTAACTCTTCCTCTTTTGGATCAATGATCATAGGCAAGTTAGCCCCAGGCTGGGCTAGATTTGGCATAGGAAACTGGGCAGGCGGCGGCCCATTAGAAGGAGGGGCACGTGGAGCGTGCTGATACTCTTCGAGAACCCAAATAGGCTCAGGTGAACCCATAGCGCGAGGGAATAGGGCCTCGGGCTTTTGAGGAATAGGAACCTGATTTCGTTGCATCTCTCGGACCTCAGTTTGGAGGTTGTCAATCTTGGACACGAGCTAAACTAAAACTACCGTCAGGTCTGGATGCACAACTCGTACTTGATATGTGTTCTCCATGGAAAGTAAATGGATTTCGGACTCGAAAGAAGTAGCAGGGGAACGGACTGAATTTCGGGGTGATTTGACTGAAGACCGAAGCCAATAAGGAGTCAGGCCAAGGACGTGTGATCGACCTGACAAGGCGTAAAATGGGATTTATTTTTTTAATAAAGAATGAAAATATTTTTAACATTTTTTTTCTTTTTGAGATTGAAAGACAAAATATTTTTGGCTTTTTGATAAAGAAGGGAGAAATGTTTTTGGATTTTTGATAAAGAATGGATAAATGTTTTTGGATTTTTGATAAAGAATGGATAATTTTTTTTGGATTTTTGATAATGAAGGGAGAAATGTTTTTGGATTTTTGATAAGGAAAGGAGAAATGTTTTTGGATTTTTGATAAAAATCAGGAGAAATTTTTTGGGAGACGGGTCTCAGCATGATTATTATTATTATGTTCTCAGTTGTATTAAATTCTCCTAAATGCAAAATAAAATGCCGGACGGGACCCGAACCTGGAAAATTTAGGTTTGTAAAATATGAAAAGCTATGGTTGGACTTGTAACCAGGCTCTAAAAATGCGCAAAATTTTGGGTGGCAGGCCGACACGAAATTTCGGCAGAGTTTCGGGTCGATATTGGCAATCTAACATGTGTGTCCTAGGCTTGACACCTATATGTGGGTATGCAGTTGGTTGGGTGAATCGAAAAGGGTTACCCCTTTTGGCGTGACTTCCACAATATACGTCTTTGCTTTTAAGGGCAATCGGTACGTGTGGACAAGCCATTTGATATACCTGAGTGTGCGTGAATTGCCTCACTATATACTTCGTAGGGACGGTATGTGTTAAAGTGAATTTGATATACTCAGCATACGTGAATGAGTTACCTATGATATACCTCCCGTCATGAGTTCGGTCAAGAGGTACGATGCGAGGGAACCGTTCGATATACGTCGAGGTACTTGGCCAATGGAAGGTGAGAGTCATATCGCTTAAGCTAACTGCGCCCTGTCGGACCAGCGCCCGTCATAAAGTGACCCTCCAGTTACCGAATAAAATTTGGTCAATCACAATGCTCTTTGGTGATGTCGTGTGTGTAGGAGGGGCTTAATGATAATCCTCTCATTAAATTATTAAATGAGATTAAAGATGATTAATATTGACAAAAGTCCATGTGTTTATGCGACTGAGGTATTATTATACGCGTCGGACATATCACGCGTATTTGTGTGTTATTTACATATTAACTAGACAATATTCTAGTATTGAGAGTTTTGACATATGTTATGGGACACATGCCACTTAAAATAGGACGTGTGTCACCACGGGTTAATTGACATGTGGCGACCCACTTGGGTTGGTTTTGCTATAAATAAGCCTCCCCCCCATACATTTTGAGAGAGATCTTCTTGGGAGAGAAGAGTGATTTTCTTGCCTTATGAGTTTTAAGTGAGTTTCTCCACCTCTCACCTCTCCGAGTTCCACCATAATGAGTTTTCCGGCGAATAGTATGAACCTACGAACTACGCTGACTTTGATTCCGACTGTGACGGATACGTAGGCGCAACCGAAGTTGCTCAAGTCAAAACGTGCTAAAATCGAGTATTTCCCCAAAATTAGACTACTCTCTTACATTTGGCGACTCTGCTGGGGAGGTATTCACGTTTTTATTGTGTAACGCATCATTCGCACTCGGAAAAATGGATGGAGACGGTGAAAAGAGGTTGACAAAGAAACTTTCTTCTCTAGTATTTATGAAGGAAAACATGAGCCTGTTATATCAGATAAGAATTCTTTACTCATATCTTCCTCAAAAAGTTTCTTTGATTCGCGTTGGCATTATATACCTCTGGCATAATTGATTTTTTCAACTCGTTGTGATTATGGCATGTCTTAATCTGATTAGATAAATATGCTTATAGTAGTTCATTTGATGATAAATGCATCATGACCAATTAGGAGGCAATAAAACATGTGAGTTGATGAGGCATGAGTTGTACTGATTTAAGGTATTTCAACACACCACAAGTTACACCATAATCTACATGTTGTATATTTTCCTAAGAAAGTGGTATGGACGCTAGTTGAAAAGTATTTTAATATAATTTAAAGACTTTTAAAGCATAAATGAGTTGGGAAGAAAACCCACGTTATCATGGGCTATTAAGTGTGGCGCACTAAAAAAAGTTTGAATAGCAGGCTTACGAAACTGTACATTTTTTGTTTTAAGGGCAGACACCCTATACGCGCTATGCATCTGTCAGTTATGCATTTAATAAACCGTACAAAGTAATATTTGAACGGGTAGTATTTCTGAGAGGATAATAGATTTCTGATAACAACTTTTATATTGGTTGGAAAATAGTATAAAGGCATGCCTATGCCTATTGATGGGACAAGACATGAGAGATCTTTTATAAGCTTTCCTGAGTAGATAGCAGGTGGCACACAAAATAAGACAACCCGCCATGCCATGTTTATTTTGTTGTCCGCTGGCAGACAAAATTAGAACTCTCGTGAAACAAAACGTTTTTTTTTCGGCGCAACTTTCGGTCGAAGTTACTACTGTTTTGGCCGGAGTAAAATAGGGCCCCTTTGATTTTTTTTTTTTTAATATATAAATACACCGCATAGCCGGTGACGGAGTTGGAAAAAAAAAAGAAAAATGATTCGCCATGACTGAGGTATAGAACCGACTAACCATGGCTGTCAAATTTACTCCCAAACCGATGCATCAAGAGTTTTTTTTTTTGTGTGTACAAAATGAAAAAAACGATTCGCCGTGGTAAATAAAACTCACAACTAAACCCACTAAACTGTAGGCTTTACTGAATTGTGCCGGCAACGGTATGGGTCTGGGATGTCGGAGGTTCCGTGATTGACCATTCTTTGGTTGTTTACTTCTTGTTGGTGGTGGTGCTCCCGTATTCTGGTTCCGATTGGATCCATGGTGCTACTATTGTTGTTATAATTCTGTAACGTTTAACTGGTGGTGGAACTAGGGTAGTATAGGAACGCCGATGGTCTCGGGGTCCCCCCCCCTAGTTCAGGCGTTGGACTTTTGGGTTTCGCTTTTGACGGGATCTTGGTTGTACCATACTGTACGAGTTAGCATTTTGGTGCCGGATTTTTCTTTTTTTTTGGGTTGAGCTATCTCGAGTTGGGACAAAACTTTGGGAATATAAAAAAACCATTTGGGTTCTCAAAGTTTCAAATTAAAAATAGATTTTGTTTGTATATTGTTTTCAAACCAAATTAAGGCTCTTGATTTTAGACTTGACTTTAGAGATGGTTTTATTTTGTATTTATTTTTTAGGTTCCTGTAATGAATTATGATAAATTATGGTATGAGACTATTTAAGTTTTGTGATTAAAAATATTGAGTGATTAATTGACACTATCTTTTTTGGTGTGTGTATACACAATATGCATGTTGAAAATCAACGTATGATTTGTGGTACCTTTCTATTTTGAGTTCTATGTGTTCAAACATTAAAATAAGAGAAGCATAATGAAGGGTACATCTTAACATTTTATGGAGTCCCACAATCATTTATTCTACGAGTTTAGAATATATTGAACATGGCTTAGCATTCTTGAATTTATTTACGATACATCTGGAGCTTGTGTACGCGAGAAACCACGCCACCCGAGATACAATTATTGGGTTTTGCTAGATTTATCTATCGCATGATATATCTATGTGCTATATTATAACATAAAGTTAAAAATGAGTTAAAGGGGCATAATGAACCTTCATTTAAATACCGAGTTTTGATAAAATATTTTGTAAATGTTATTTTGTAGTTTGAGACCATGCCAAACATGAGTAAAATATTACGAAATAGCTTGAGTGGATTTCACAGTTTAGAATTCATCTTGATATTTTACACACTCTCGAATTTGATAGGAAATGTGCTTAAACGACATTAAACTGCGCACGATACACCTACAAGTATGAGTGGTTATGATTAATTACACAAATATCCCCGAACTTTATTTCATTTTTTTACATCAAATAAAATAAAATAAAGGAGGAATGGTGAGAATTGTATTTAGATATTTCCTTAGTTTTACTAACCATTTGCAATATTATATTATTATATCGGAAAGATATTATTTTGCAGAAGCTTCTGAATGAGAAGATTTTGAGCGACACAAATATCAAGTCATTGTTCAAAGACATGATAGTTTGAGATACACCCCATGTAATGTAATAATTAGGTTGCTTTCATTTCTTTTTCGGGTGGGAATTGTAAACGATATATGTAATTTATTTTATTTTATTTTATCATGAGATAAAATCAAATAAAAGGGGGAAAATGGATATTATGATGTAACGTAGCTTGTAGTCTAAAGCTTCTTCGACATCATCCACGCCAAGGTTAGATTGATGAACCTTCAGAGTATAGTAACATCCAAGCAGGTCATTACAAAAGCTTCTTCAGTTTCTTTCGTAAAGAGTTCAAACGGGTTAATTACTTGTCACTCAGAAATCGACAAAGTCATAGTCATCCTTCATATATGACATCATATTACGAGAACTTTGCGAGCAACCTGAGAAGAGATATAAAAAACAGTGAGATTATATAAAAATCTTAAGAAGCGTTTTCGTTGTTAAGTCACCCTTATAAGGTGGAGATTATATAAAAATCTTAACAAACGTTTTCGTTGTTAAGTCACCGTTATAAGGTGGAGATTATATAAAAAATCTTAACAAGCATTTTCGTTGTTAAGTCACCGTTATAAGGTGGAGATTATATAAAAATCTTAACAAGCGTTTTCGTTGTTAAGTCACCGTTATAAGGTGGAGATTATATAAAAATCTTAACAAGCGTTTTCGTTGTTAAGTCACCGTTATAAGGTGGAGATTATATAAAAAATCTTAACAAACGTTTTCGTTGTTAAGTCACCGTTATAAGGTGGAGATTATATAAAAATCTTAACAAGTGTTTTCGTTGTTAAGTCACCGTTATGGGTGTCGCCGTTATTGGTAAAGTTTTACAAAAAATCTTAACAAGTGTTTTCATTGTTAAGTCACCGTTATAGGTGGAGTTTACGAAAAATCTTAACAAGTGTTTTCGTTGTTAAGTCACCGTTATAGGTGTCGCCGTTATCGGTGAAGTTTTACAAAAAATCTTAACAAGTGTTTTCATTGTTAAGTCACCGTTATAGGTCGAGTTTACGAAAAATCTTAACAAGTGTTTTCGTTGTTAAGTCACCGTTATAGGTGTCGCCGTTATCGGTGAAGTTTTACAAAAAAATTTAACAAGTGTTTTCATTGTTAAGTCACCGTTATAGGTAGAGTTTACGAAAAATCTTAACAAGTGTTTTCGTTGTTAAGTCACCGTTATAGGTGTCGCCGTTATCGGTAAAGTTTTACAAAAAATCTTGACAAGTGTTTTCATTGTTAAGTCACCGTTATAGGTGGAATTTACGAAAAATCTTAACAAGTGTTTTCGTTGTTAAGTCACCGTTATAGGTGTCGCCGTTATCGGTGAAGTTTTACAAAAATCTTAACAAGTGTTTTCATTGTTAAGTCACCGTTATAGGTGGAGTTTACGAAAAATCTTAACAAGTGTTTTCGTTGTTAAGTCACCGTTATGGGTGTCGCCGTTATTGGTAAAGTTTTACAAAAATCTTAACAAGTGTTTTCATTGTTAAGTCACCGTTATAGGTGGAGTTTACGAAAAATCTTAACAAGTGTTTTCGTTGTTAAGTCACCGTTATGGGTGTCGCCGTTATTGGTAAAGTTTTACAAAAATCTTAACAAGTGTTTTCATTGTTAAGTCGCCGTTATATGTGGAGTTTATGGAAAATCTTAATAAGTGTGTTTTCATTGTTAAGTCACCTCTAACGGTGGAGTTTGCGAAAAACCTTAACAAGTGTGTTTTCATTGTTAAGTCACCTCTAACGGTGGAGTTTGCGAAAAACCTTAACAAGTGTGTTTTCATTGTTAAGTCACCTCTAACGGTGGAGTTTGCGAAAAAAAAACTTAACAAGTGTGTTTTCATTATTAAGTCACCTCTAACAGTGGAGTTTGTGAAAAACCTTGACAAATGTGTTCTCACCATTAAGTCACCTCGTAGGTGTGAGTTTGCGAACTACATTAAAAAGTGGTAATTTGAGCAAGTCAAATATTATGTACACGCACAAGAAACCTCATCGAGAATGAAATAAATCAAAAACATGTGCATGCACTAAAAGATTAATCGAGAACAATGAAGTAGTTATTATGTAAACCATAATAATACTTTCACCAAGCGTAGTTGAGAATGCTAAAAGAGAATGATGAGGTAGTTATTATGTGTTCATGATAATACTCTTTACCAAAGCAGAGTTACAAACAATCACAATAAAAATGTGGATGCATGATCATTTAAATAGGAATGGGGGCAACACTCGGTGTATATCATTCGTATGAAAATAATGATAAATGAGGTCCTTCGGGATAACCTATGAGATCAAAGCTGCAAAATAGGATTTAAGATATGAGATATAAAATTGATGTATATCATATAACTGAGATATAAAATATGAGATTGCATTATATCATAAAATGTGATATATGAGGTAAAAGTACATCATCAAGATGAAATGAGATATGAGATTATTACCCACGATCCACAGGTCGATCGAATATATGAAAACTGCCTAAAATTATTTCGTACATACAGTCGATATATTTCAGACATGCATCAATATATCAACTATATGTACGAGGGGGCAAATGTAGGAGGGGCTTAATGATAAGCCTCTCATTAAATTATTAAATGAGATTAGAGATGATTAATATTGACAAAAGTCCATGTGTTTATGCGACTGAGGTATTATTATATGCGTCGGACATATCACGCGTATTTGTGTGTTATTTACATATTAACTAGACAATATTCTAGTATTGAGAGTTTTGACATATGTTATGGGACACATGCCACTTAAAATAGGACGTGTGTCACCACGGGTTAATTGACATGTGGCGACCCACTTGGGTTGGTTTTGCTATAAATAAGCCTCCCCCCCATACATTTTGAGAGAGAGCTTCTTGGGAGAGAAGAGTGATTTTCTTGCCTTATGAGTTTTAAGTGAGCTTCTCCACCTCTCACCTCTCCGAGTTCCACCATAATGAGTTTTCCGGCGAATAGTACGAACCTACGAACTACGCTGACTTTGATTCCGACTATGACGGATACGTAGGCGCAACCGAAGTTGCTCAAGTCAAAACGTGCTAAAATCGAGTATTTCCCCAAAATTAGACTACTCTCTTACAGTGTGAATCATGCATGATTCTCTTATTAGTATCTTATGATGAGAGTATATTTCTTAATCATGACAAACAGGGAGCAAAGTACAAGTAACAATGGTATACCAAGTATGGATGGATGATGCGTGCAACATGTGGATATATATGATTCTAGGAGCACGTGGTGCATAGTGTATATGGAGAATATCCTATAAGTGTGTGAATATAAGGATAAGCATAAGGTACACATGAAAAAGGGAACATGCAAAATAGGGGAATAAATAAGAAAATAAAACACCCATGAAAATAGAGTCTAGCCCTCAAAATAATCCCCAACGGAGTCGCCACTATGGCCATCCCCGATCCTCGCGGCGGGAGAGGCGTAGGAGGGGGTGTCATCTCCGTGGTGAGAGGATCTTGGTCCCGCGCATCCCTCTTGAGAGCGCTTCGGCCGGCGTCGGCGATGTGTGAGGTGAAAAATGTAGAGAGATGGAGTCGCCAGTCTATTTGATCAAAACAAACAAAAGAAAAGGGGGAGCCATCCCTAAGGACATCATCTAAATATACATAGATACATACGAAACCAAAATGATTCGAAAAGGGTTCGGAGGCTAGGTTACAAAATGGGAAGGTGTTAGGCATCCATTCCGCCCTTGCGGTCTCTCATGGATTGTTGCTATTTTCCTTTATTTCCCCGCGACATGTGTGCATGTGTATATATAGTGGAGATAAGAACCATCATCTTGTATCATGGAAGAGCTAAAGCGAGTCATCCATAGGAATGTTCCAAAAAATAATATTAGAAAATAGGATTTACGCGATTATACTAGCGTTGATCGTTATAATGGAATGATAACGCATACGGAATAATACGCCACTAAGAACAAATATATGTATATGTAAATATATAGATTTTAGGAGAATTAAAATAAAGAATATATAAAAATAGACAATGGGAGAAAAGTAGGACTCGAGTCTCGGGTTTTACCCCGAGATGCCTACGTAGCCTATAGAGGCATCAAAGTCCACATAGTTCGTATGCAAAACGAGGGGTGGGGTTCATCCCATAAATCTAACCGGGGACTTCTCTTATATGTGTGTGTGTAAAAAAGTGTTTTAGTTGTGAGAAAAGCGTCAGAATTCCCGTTTCAAATTTATGAGCAAACTCTTTTTTTCTTGTTTTTTGGGTTTTATTTATATGAAAATAAGGGGTGTGCAATAATACTAAATAAAAAGTATATTAGGATATGTGAGATGGAGAGAATAAAAGTGCTAAGTAATAAAACAAGTTAATGCGAATTTAGGAGAATTTGAAGAGAGAGTTGAGAAAGCTGGACGTTCTTGATGATGTTGAGCTTGATCTTGAAATATTCCCCCGCGTGAGGGGATTGATTCGGTTACAACTAATTTTGTCCACATGTTCCTATCCTTGCATATGCTTATAAATGCTCGGCCCTGTCCCTGACCGGTGCAACCTCGGCCTATAGGAGTACGAGGTTGATGAAGTCTGAGTGCTGCTTTATCTCAGGTTATTCATGATGATCTCGTCCATGTAGGATAGCCGAGGTAAGATAAGAGTTGTAACGTCGGTCTACGCCGAGGTTAGGTAGCAGGAGTTGGAACCTCGGCCTGCACCGATGATGACGATGAAGGGTGGTTGAGCGCATGAGTCCTTGCTGGCATAGGGTTATGCCCAGTCGAGGTTGATGTATGAGGCAGATGTAATGTCGGTTGTTGACGACCTGATGGATAACTGGTCCCATGAGTCATGAAGGCCTCAGCTGTTGCTTTATTTTGGGTAATTAATAGCGTCGGCCGGAGCCGACCTTATGTTGGACGAGATCGCTGGTCACCAATCTGGAGCCCTTATTACCTCGGCCATCTTCTTGGCCGAGGTTGGTGCCTCCAAGCTATCAGGTACACTTTGGGCATATCAATCACCCCTAGCCCTTAGTTACCTTTGTGAATAGGTGACAAAGGGGTATGTATGTCCGAGGTTGCTTTTCTTTTATGTGCCAAGGGTTCATTGATAAGTGTCAACTGCTGAAGTGGTCTACGTGCCTGAAAAGCATAATGATGATGATTTTCCTTTGGTCTCCCAAGGCAATGATGGGCCTTGGGATGCGTGTAACCCTATTTAAAGGTTTAAAATCCTTTTTTCTCTTTCTTTTTCACTTCTTCATTTTCACACTTTTAGTTTTCTCTGTAACTTTCTCTCTCCACCAGAGCTGGGTTGTGCTTTACAAGGGTCTCTTCATTTCTAATCCTCTTCTCCTTCACAAATCTTTCTGACAAGTATCGTCTTGCTCTTTTCTTTTCTCATTTTCAGCCTTTAATTCTAGTTTCTTCACTTTTCGGTGAAATTTTGGGTTTTTCGCCCACTGTTTGCGTTTTCTGGTGATTGTTGTTCTTGCTATTCTTGGTTATTTATGTTTTACATCTCAGTTTGATCTTTAATTAAGTTAAGTGAAGTTGTTTGTCTTTGGCCTAGTATCCAAGTGTAAGGTCGTCCTCCTATGCTCAGACCTCTTTATCAGCTCTTAGAAGAATTCCCTTCTCTTAGAGATAAGACTTTTAAAAAGATTAGGCAAATAGAACGAGCCCAAGAGGAAGATTGTAGGGCTGAGGCCTTTCCCCTTAGACCTATCTTTCCACCGCCTCTGAAGCTGGTATACCCTGAACCAGCCGAGACTGTTGAGTCATTAGAGGATCCAATTGATCCCTCTCTCATGTCTGAGTTTGAGTCATCCTCCTCAGACCCTATGTCTATATATTCATTCCAAGAGGCAATGGATTTCTCCATTAGACAAGATTAGGTCCCTGATCCAGCCGACATCCAAAGTCACACCTCGTCCCACAATGGTTCCAGCACTTCACGGACCTCTTCTGATGTTGAAGTTGTGGGGCCGAGTGTGGCTGTCCCATCGCTTATATATGTTATTCCCCTGTCGGTCGCTACAGGGGCTGAGTTCACTTAGAGGTTCCCTAATGGTTCTCCTTTGCCTGCCCAGGTCGACGTTGTCAGGGATGAGGATGATGGTCACGAAAGTGACGTTGACATCTCAAAGGCAGCCGAGATAGAGAGCACTGTCAATGAATTCGATCTCTTAGCCTTTAGGCACCTTTATTCCATAGGTCCTTCTATTAAACTTAGGAGACCTCTACGGGATGAGAGGGCCTTTGGTGGCCGAGATGGGGAGATCTGCGTATATGAGCAGATGTTTAAGTTAGGATTTTGTCTCCTCATCAATCCAATAATTAGGGCCATATTATCCCATATCAACCTGGCCCCTTCCCAATTATCTCCCAATGCCTGGAGGGTGATGATTGGAGCCATCATCCTATGGAGGGCAGTCCATCATTCAAACCTTTTTGTCAGGGTCTTCACAAGGTTCTACGTGCCCTCCTCTGCCAGAAACCATCCGAGTTACTACCACTTCCTAGCTAGGAAGTCTGATAAGAAGATGTTATTGGTTACCCACACTACACCAAAATGGGAGATTTGTGAGTGCTGTTAGCACTCACAAATGACCTTTATAACTGCTATTTACCGTCATAATTTAGGGGGTGACAAAAGAAAATTTATAACTCCTAACAGCAGTCACAATTTTTTATAACCCCTATGACTGGTGACCCCAATTTGTAACTACTATTCGTAACTGCTGACAGCAGTTACGAATCATATATTTGTGACTGCTGTTAGCTGTTACAAAATTAATAGTAGTGACAAATTTGTGACTCCTATTAGGAGTTACAAAATTAAATTTGTTAAATGTTGTAAAAACTATTACAAATATCTTTATATTTTCACAAAATGATGAAATAATGAAAGTAAAATAAATATCATGATAACAAGTCTAAAAATTTTGACAACATTTCATTTATATTTCTCATATTCCAAATATCTAGTACACATAAAACTTGTTAAACTTAATTTAACATCGAACAACCCCTAAGTGGGCGCCAAGTACAAAATGAACATAGAATAAAAAATAAACTAAAAAAAGTAACGACACAACACTTCGATGACATGGAATGCCATGAACATGTAACAAATCATTCTAAATCTAGACCAGGAGTCACCACGCAGTGGATACGATTCGTGAAGTCTAGGTATATCAGTCGTGGGGGGTATTGATGCGGTGACATCCTCCCTCGTGTACTCGAAGTATGCCTGTTGAGCAAGTTCAATGGACTCTAATTTTTTGAATACGGCGCCTCGGTATCCATTAACTTGTGCTTGTGTTGCTTGCCACAAAGTGTAAACACCTGGATTTAGGCCTTTGAATACTACGTATGCCGGATATGCCATGTGTATGCCTGCAAATAATAAAATGTGATTAATATATATATATATACTAGCGTATGCCCGTGCCTGAAGGCGCGACGAAAATTGCAAAAAATAATCGTTACCCGACAACAAAGTGAAATAAATGTACAATATTTCTGTTCTAATTTTAAAAAATTTGGGAAGAGTTCCCTTTATTTATAGGACTATCCACCCTGTTTAAAAAAATAAAAATACTCAACAACAGCAATACTCGAGGCCCATATTGAACCTCATTTCAACCACTTCATCAATTTAACAATAATATTGATAACTATTGAATAGGATGTTGAGTCAAGAACCGCACGCATCACCGTCAAGAACCGCGCGCATCACCGTTCAACTACATAGCAATCCCAAAACTTTGAATCTACAAATAACTACAAAGTAATCTATATAAGGGGTGGTGGTGGATATGATAGGAATGATACAAACAAACAACTTCCCCAAAGTTGGGTAAACATATATGAATTTCATTACCATCATCTTACCTTTTCTCGTCGTTAAATGATAGCTTCACTTATATCTTACCTACTCCTTCACCTGAAATAAGACATGTGAATTGATAATTAAAAATGATAGCACAACTTGAACCAAAAACCATCCATTTTACTTGAATACAAAAATCATTGTAAAATAGAAGCATTCTATGCATATGTGACAATTTATAGGTACATAAAAACCATTCTTGAATATTTTCAATCAATTCCCCCAGACTATTAATACAATAATCAAATAAACCTTATGAAATAGTAATTCACATTGGTGCGCTCTAAATAAAGCTTGTGAATCAAGTGCAAATCAATCGCAACGCATTATAAACCAAACCCTAAATATGAAGTTCAAGCATCCAAGGTGGGATTATGATCCCAATCATAAGTCTAGCTACTCATAATTGAAACTACACTACACATGCTAGTTAACAACATAATTAAGTTAGTTATCTAGTTTAAACACAAACCAATACAAGAGATGGAATTAAATACAAATTAAAGCTAGCAGAACAAGTAGAGAAGAAGCAAATGAGTAATTTCATTAATAATCACAAGTTGTGTACATGGGGCACAAAAACCAAAATTAGAAATAGACTAAATGTACTCTCTCTTCCCCACACCACTACACAACTACAAAGTTACAAACCCAAAAATCAAAATAAAGAACCACAAAAGTTAGCAGCAGAGAAAGCGGGATGACAACGCCCTACATATGGTCCAGATGGCGGCTCGAGGACTCGGGCGCGGTGGGGTCACAAGGGGCATAGGGATCATAAAGGTAAGGAGGCACAACAGCCTCGCCCCCACGAATATGAGCAAATAAATCCATCTGTGCCCGGGCAATCATGGAAGTATCTCGCTGATAGTCAGCCCGTAAGGATGCGAAGTTCGTCATATAAGTGTCCCGAAACTCGGTAAAATCACCCTGCAACGATGCAAAGTTTGCCATATAGGTGCCCCGAAACCCAGTAAAATTAGCCTGTAACTCATCCATCCGCACCCCGAGATATGTAATGGGGTCAACAGTAGGAGGCACAGGAGGTGGGACTGGATGAGGCACTTCCGGAATATCCGGCATAGGAGCATCAGGGGCATCAGGAGCATCCAACATACGATGGAATTAACGGCGATGAGATGGAGGATACGATGTACATCGGGCATGCCCGAAGTGGGGAAAGTCTCCCCCGCCCAAATCTTGTCGGGTGCAAGACGCGCAATAAGTACCTCTTGTGGAAGCTGAGGCGCATCTGCGAGGACCGGGTAATGATAGAGCTCGGGGTTAGAATCCCCACTAAGGTGCGCAGCCAAGATGGGCTTAGAAATAGTAATCCGCCTCCCTCTCACATACGCTTCATACGCGCCGCCGCGCGTAGATACTAGAGAAGCATAAAAATGGCGCACGTGGTCCTCGTTGACCTCCCCTCTCATGGATAGATGGGCCTCCCAATTGAATTTGGATAAATACCGTCTTATAGAAGCCGGCATCTCATCTAAAATCACCTCCTTCTCAATAGCAATCGGGCGACTGGTTTTGAACATGGCTCGATACCACTCCATCTCATCCTTGGAACGAAAAGATTCAAAACCAGCGCCTCCCCGTCCAGTAACCGCATTGGATGATGGCTTGGTGATCGAAGGAACCTACAAAACATTAATTCAATACACACACCATAAGTGCGATGCATAAAATCAAAGTAATCATGAAATTTGGGGAAACTAGGTTCGGAGGGTGCGCGTTGGGAAAAATTGGTCGAGTAGACGTAACCGACGCACACCACACTCAAACAAGGATAATTCAACAAGAATGTGCGATAAAAGGTGCGAAGATGGAGCTTTAGCGCACAAAACCTTCACAGAGGCATTTTATCGAACATATAGCGTGCAATGTATAGAAAGTAGGGTGAAAATGGCATTTTCAAAGTGAAACAACCCCAACAAATACAACTTAATCATCAAAGTAACATAAACAAGTTGTATTTGTTGGATTCACATCACAAACAATGAGAAAATATGAAGTTTCCTGCAGAAAATGTGGATTTTACAAGAATGCATTTAACCCTACTTTTATACAAAGAACACTAAATAAGATTTGAAAACAATTTAAGAGGGTTGAATTAGCAACCTTAGATAAGGATGCCCTGGATGAGGAAGCCATGAGGGTGAAAATGAATAAAATAAAGGAAATGATATGGGAGAGGAGGAGGTCTTCGGCTAAGGGAGAAGAGAGAATGAGAAGCTGATTTGCTGATTTTGAGGGTATTTTAAGTGACCAGGTGAACCGAATCGATTCGGTAGTTAAAGCGAATCGATTCGGTAGTTAAACCGAATCGATTCGAAACTCTCGAATTCAACACTGTCTAAGGGCGAATCGATTCGGTGATAAACCGAATCGATTCGGATGTAGAGACCTGACACTTTTGGTTTTTCGAATCGATTCGGAAGTAACCCGAATCGATTCGCAAACCCTTAATTGGCTACTGGAAGGGGTCGAATCGATTCGGTGATAAACCGAATCAATTCGGATGTAGAGACCTGACACTTTTGGTTTTCCGAATCGATTCGGAAGTAACCCGAATCGATTCGCAAACCCTTAATTGGCTACTGGAAGGGGTCGAATCGATTCGGTGATAAACCGAATCGATTCGGATGCTGGGATCAAACTTTCTGCTTTACTGATTTCCTAAATCTCATGAAATTTGATCATTGGGCCACCTTCAACTGGATTTCTTGGACCCATATGGTATATAATGTATGTAACAGGTCCGAAACCAAAAAATGCAACCCCACACGTGCCGGGGGATGCTCGGCACCAAAATTGAGAATTTATCGAACCCAATCACCCCTGCTAATGGGGCTGCTGCGTACGATGTACGGTTGTAAATCCGCAGATATAATTAGGACGTAATTCACAATGTGAACACCTATTCTTCCCATTCTTCCGACTTCGTTCCAACTAAAGTTCACACACTTAACAATTATGTCGGGTTCTAGATCGGAAGACATTCAAAACAGATTATTAATTGATTCAAAACAGATTACTAATATTTAAAATAGAGTTCAAACACTACTAATTGTTCACTTTGACAATTTGTTCAAATTTCTCAAGACAAATTACTCTGGATCACTTAAGGATAAGACAAAGCAACGGCCAAACCACCCAAGATTTCTCGACATCCTTAATAGTGTCCGCCCCATGACTTCGACGATACAACGGATGATTATCTTCTCCTGGCTCAACACTACTAACGTAAACCTTACGTTCAAATATCAGCAATTGATGTCCATGCACCACCGTTCCAGTAGCAGCTGAAGCAACAACTTGTCCACTTGCAATCTTTCTCTGATTTGAAAAATCTAATAAATCGACATATGGATCATGTGGAGGATCAGTTAAATCTCCAAAGTTTGGCTCAGTTGACGGGGGGGGTAGGAATGTAATCATGGGGACTTGAATGCGGAAATGGAGTGTAATCATGGGGACTTGAATGTGGAACTGGAGTGTAATCATGGGGACTTGAATGCGGGACTGGAGTGTAATTACGAGGACTTGTATGCGGGACAGGAGTATAATTGCGAGGACTTGGATTTGGTATTTTCAATCCATTCGATTCAAAAGCACTTAAAACCATGGTAACGGATGATTTGAGAAATGCCATATCCTCGTCATGTTTTTCTTCTCGTGTCTTTGCTCTAGTCAACTGTGATACTATAGTAGCAATTGCCTTAAGTTTACTTTTGGACACGGGTCCAACACCACGAGTCGCCCCCTAGTATCTTTTCCTCTAAAGGCAGTTAATGCATCTGTATCAATACTGCTTTGGCTTGAAGAACCTTGACTACTTCTCAGCTCACTCAAATTTTGCTGCAAAATTATTTATGAATCGATTAAAACCATTGAACGACGAAACTTGAAGGAATTTAATTATTACAATTGGGATTACGAAACTCACCATATCATCGGCTACCTTTGGGTGAAACTCCCCAGTTTTTCGCCTACGACTTTCGAGATACACTTCCGAACGATCAACAGGTTGTTTATTGTTAAGAACCTATAAATTAATTTTCCATTAACTATTTGAGCAAGACATATAATATATATACACATTAAAATAAGAAAGGGTTTATACCATCTCCTCGGTTTTCTCAGCATACGACATCCGACCAAGACAATGGACGTCAGTCTTTTTAGCCCTGTTCACCCGGCCTTGGTGTCGTTGTTTTAATTTTGCCTCAGATGCTTCGCGCGAGACGAATTCATTCCACTCACGAACAAGGATATGCTCTTTCTCCGGTACTTGATCCTTCAGGGCCTTTATCCCATCACTGTCCAATCCCTTAAAATAAGTCGAGCGGAGGTTACTTCTAAAAGTCTTCAATTGAATACCAATGGCTTTCATGGACCCCTCCTTCTGGTCGGCCGAAAGATTGAACTCTTTCATGAGCGTATCCCACAAGTCGTCCTTTTTTACTTGCTCAACTGTATCCCAACTCTCGTATTTTAAGCCAATACAAGATTTTAACAAAGACAAAGCTCAAGCTTTAAAAGGATTCTTGCCAACTATTGGCAAACCAAATAGGTTAAGGGAAACGTTAGCACGGGAATCAATGGCAGAATGTTCATCATGACTTGAACTTTCTGGCCTGGATGATGGAATTGTATTCTCGGACGCCATTTTCTGCATTTTTATATTTATGCATTAGTTCATATGTTAATACAAGAGTAAGGAAATAATATAAAAATATAATATAAGTTATACCTTTTCAACATATTCTAAAAGTTTTGATAACTGAAACCAACATAACATGCCACAATTAAACATCTACTCCTCTAATGCGTTTAATAATTTCTTTAATTCTGGGTTGTCATCCTGAATAGACTGAATCTCGATAGGTGCCTCTATATCGTCTACCGATGTAGTAAGCGCTGAGGAGAATGTAAAACAACAGACCATGGATCATTGTTGGGGCTCTTTGCATAAAACACTTGCTTTAAGTTTTGAAATGCACATACGAATGCCTCATCATTAACATTGTCTTTACTCTTCAACTTGGCCAAATCAACCTTCACCATGTGGGTGTCAGGGTCGACCATACATGCATTCTTGTCCTCCACTCTCACCCAATAACAGTAAAATACAGGTATGCTGAAAGATATATAATCTAATAGGATAATTTGTTTTATAATCCCATAATACGTCATCTCAGCTTCTATCAAGTTTTTATCTTTCGCGCTTGCCCTGAAATGAGTTAATGCTTTATATGAAATGCCGATGTTTTGTTTTCCAATGAGTTTTAACTCGTGTGTGCTTGAAGAGAACACAAAACCATTGACACGATATTGTCCAAACTCCTTGGCTACAAAACTAGGCCCATTTGCTAGACGTGCAAGCCTCGTCGATACTTCACCAGCTTTCAATAACTGAAACCAAGAAAGTATTTGCATTGTGAATATATTACAAAAACAGTAAATAAAAGTGAGGTATTAATGTAGTCACATCGGAAGCTACCCAATGCCTAAAGTCATTGTCTGTGCTCGCGCCTCCCTTCCTCCTCTTGGCATGCCCGCACTCATTATATTGCCTAGGTTAAAACACTAAAAATATTAATTTCTAATGAATATAATAACATCGAACATATTACATTATTTTACAAAACACTTTAAATAAACTCACATTTTCCATTTATCTATGTCTTCATGCGTCTCGAATACATATCGAGCCACCTGGTTATATTGTGTACTTGTTAGCTTCACTACCTTACCTTTCCCAGGTCCTCCTCATCAGCAAAGTCTTATAATTCATCAATAAAGCGTTCACGACCTCCAATGTTTGGGTTAGGCATATATTCCTTTGCATACAAGGAATCCTCTTCCATAATGTACTCCTCAACAATGGACCCCTCAACGTACCGTGTATTCTTAACGTAATCTTTAAAAGTTTTCATTAATCGTTCGAACGGATACATCCATCGGTACCTTACTGGTCCACATAAAAGTGCTTCATCGCACAAATGCACTAAAAGGTAGATGCTTATGTCAAAGAATGAGGGAGTAAAGTGCTTCTCCAAAACACATATAGCCTCGACCAAAGTTTCTTTCGCTGCCATTATGTGCGTCCTGTTGACAACTTTCTCACACAATAGGGAGAAACATAAGCTAATTTATAGAATGGCCCTTCGAAGATCCTTGTGTTCCGAAAAACAGTGTCCGAACAACAGAGGGATAAGTTGCATTATCACATGCCAATCGTGGGACTTGCACTTTTTCAAATCTTTTGTTGCGTCGCAGACAATCCTGCGTAAGTTGGATGAGAAATTAGAAGGGACCTTCAAGCCCTTTAATGTTTCTAAGAACATATTTCTTCCTTCAATGCTCAAAGTATAAGATGTAACTGGCATATGCTTTTTTCCAGTGTTTGTATCTTCTTTCAACCATAATGATCTTTTAATCTTCAAATCACGAAGATCTTCACGGGCTTTTTCTCCATCCTTGGAATGACAACCACCAATGCATGTGCTTACAAGATGCTCAATGATATTTTTCTCAGCGTGCATTATGTCTATCACATGTCAGACAGGATGTTCCTTCCAGTATGGCAAATCAAACATTATTGATCTCCTGGACCACGCCATTTTCACATCAACATCCTTTCTTTTACGCTTTTGGGCCAAAATTATGGGATGTTTCCCCCTCAACTTTTGATCAGCCTTTAATGACCTTTCTTCAATTTCCAAACCAGAAAGTCTTAGTGGAGGTGGTCGCGTCTCGGTGCCTTCTGGGAGAAAATTGCTTCGTATTGACCTGAATTTGTGACTTTGGGGCAGAAATCTTCGATGACTATGATAAAAAAGTTTACCACTTTTCTTAAGCCAGTTGGCTTCAGTCTCCTCTCCACATATAGGACAACCTAGGTAACCATGTACATTGCACCCAGATAAGGTCCCATAAGCAGGAAAATCATGAATTGCCCATATCAACATAGCTCTCAAAATGAATTCCTTCTTTTTGTATGAGTCGAATTCTCTCACACCTTCAACCCATAACTCATTCAATTCATCTATTAGTGGCGCTAAGAAAACATCAATGTCATTACCCGGTGCTTTTGGACCTGGTATCAACAACGACAAAATTGAAAACTCCTTTCTCATGCACAACGACGGGGGGAAATTTAAAGGCGCCGTAAACACAGGCCATATACTCTTATCTGTGCTCAATTTGCCAAACGGGTTAAACCCATCGGTTGATATTCCAAGGTGAACGTTGCGTATTTCTGTAGCAAAGTCCGGGTATCGCTGATTTGCAGATTTCCACACAGATGAATCAATCGGATGTCGCATGAGATTCTCACCCACCTCCGCTCGACCATGCCAAGTCATTGCCTCTGCTATCCAAGGTATAGTGTAAAGTCTCTTCAATCGAGGACCTAAAGGGAAATACTTTAACACCTTCTTAGGTATTTTCGTATCTACTTTCAACAAACGTTTATTATGTACTATCATCTTTTGTTCATATCTAGGTTCCTTACATACAGGACAAGCCCGTTTGTCCTTATGCTCCTTATAGTATAAAATGCAGTCATACTTCCAGCAATGAATTGATTTGTATTTCATACCCAAACCTTTCAAATTATCCTTCATGATCGGATAATTGACGGGCAGTGTATTTTCTTTGGGGAGCAAATCTTTCGCCCAGAGGAGTATTGCCATCACACTTTTTCCCGACACGCCAAATTTGCTCTTTAAGTTGTGCAACCCAACCATGGCATATAACTTTGTGTGGTCGGAGTTGGAGTTATGGTATAGTGGTGTTGCGGCTGCTGCTTTTAACCGTATATAATCCTTAACTTGGTCCGTATCGTTGCCAACATGATCCTCACATCCTAAAGCATTCCCTCTACTATCTTGCTTTTTTTGTGCTGCGTGCACTTCATACGTATCATTTATGAGATCGTTTAACCTAGCATGTACTAACGGGTCACCATTTGTGCGAACGGTTTCATTGACAAGTATTTCTTCTGGAATATACTTAAATTCCCTCTCCCCATGGAAATGCCAAAACGTGTAGTCAACTTGCATACCCCAATGAAACAAATGTACTTTTACATCTACCCCTTTCAAGCGTTTCCCATTTTTACAACGATTGCACGGGCATGGGATAATATCAGTTTCGAGATTCTTCGTTGCATAATTCACAAAGTCTTTAACCCCATTAACGTATACTTGCCCCACTCTACAACTTTCACCCATCCACTCTTTATATTGTGGAAACCCCATTAATTCTACAATAAAAACAAATAGAATCTCAGTAAATTATTAAACTAAATGAAGTTTGAGCTAATATTTAGAACATAATCTCTGACTTATCATTGCATTAATACTATCATTGCATTAAAACTCACAGGAAAACCCAACCAAGCACAAAACGTCAAAACTTCAACGAGCACAAAATAATGGTTATTTAATTAATTTTTAGATAAAATAAATATGAATAGTATAAAATGATTATTGAAAAAAATCTAACATATTCCCAAACAAGATAATATTCAAAAAACGAAAGAGGTTAAACGATGTGTAGATATACTCACAACAAAACAATCAGATTTGATTATATTTTGTCTATAGAACGTTGACCACAAAGCTCGGGCAAAACTCGTAATATTAAAAATCCATTTGATTATATTTTGTCAAAAAAATATAATGTCTAGAGTTTTTGAATAATATTTTGTCAAAAAAATAACCTCAATACAATTTCTAGGGCTTATTAACATAAAATACAATTTGTATATAGATACACTCATAAACACACATATAAACAGAAATCTATACATACACATACATACACACACATGTAAACATAAATTTATACATACACACACACATATAAACAAAAATCTCTACATACACACAAATATACACACATACCCACACATAATAAGAATCGAAATTAGGCTTTAGACATAAATTATACAACAAAAATACCCAAAAATATACCTGTTTGATTCACAGAAATTAGGGTTTTAGATTCTCAAATGCTTCTTCACATCAACGTCTTCTTCACAGCTAAGACAAAATTTCATTTTTTGCAAATGAAATAACAAACGAAATTTATGTTATTTGTGTGTGTGTGTATGTATAAACGAAATTTTCGTTTTTGCCAAAATTTTATTTTTGGCAAATGAAAGAGAGAGGGAAATTAAAGCGGGAGCTCTTCACGTAAGATAGAGGGAAATTAAAGTAGGTGAAAAATTTTGTGACTGCTAATAGCAGTCACAAATTTGTGATCGCTAATAGCAGTCACAAATTGAGTCTAAGATCAAAATTTGTGACTGCTGGGAGCAGTTACAAATTTATGACTGCCAATAGCAGTTACAAATTAAGTCTTAGGCCAAAATTTGTGACCGCTAATAGCAGTTACAAATTTGTGACCGCTAATAGCGGTCATAAATTAAATCTAAGACTAAAATTTATGACTCCTCATAGCAGTTATAATTTCGTGACTGCTCATAAGAGTCATAACTTATGTCTACTAATAAGCTTGTGACAGTTATAAATTTGTGACTGCTTATAGGAGTCACAAATTAATTATATGGTAACATTTGTGACTCCCATTAGCGGTAACAAACTAATGCACTCAAATTTTTTTTAACCAATTAATTTTATCACCCCTAATGGTAGTCACAAATAATTTTGTGACTGCTCCCGGGAGTGACTAGTTTGTCACCCCTATTGGCAGTCACAAAAAGGCAGTCACAAAATTAACATTTTGGTGTAGTGACAAACCTCAAATCACAATTGGAAACCATGATACTTCTTTATTTATGGGGTATGGGAATTTGGTGCTTGTGCCCCCTCTTCATTGCTAGAGCCGAGGACCCCTTTGAGGTGGGGAAAACTATCACTGGCTGCCAAAGAGACCGACCCTGGGTTGAGCCAGAACAACCTACAAAAGGTCAAAGACCTTCAAGATCAGGGGGAGCTGGGTTGGCTGGTCAAGTATGAGCATCTGATGACCCCCCACTTCCTCACTGAGACTGGCCTGGGGGAAGTCCTTTAGCCGAGCTTCGTAAGTGTTATTTTTCATAAGTTGTACCTCTGATATTTTGATGTCTCTGATTTACTAACTCGGAAATATTTTTTACAGAACGCCCAAAAGGGATATCAGACGACCTGTGGGAGATGTCTGCTCCAAGCCTGATCAAGCTGGGGAAGAAAGTTAGGCTCAACACACCTACTCCTCCCCAATCAAAGCAAAACGTTGGCACTTCTAGGCCGATGCTGCAAAGAAGAGGAAATCCTCCACCACTGCCCCAGAGGATCAGAGGTAAAGCAAAGCCCAAAATAGCAATCGTTTCATCCCTATATCCACCGATGATGCACTCGCTGCTCGTCTGGGGCAGCTGAAGATCAGTGACAGCCTCATTGGTCATGGTCTGAAGGCGATGGATGCCATCGGCTCTGCGATGACCAATGCTGACAAATGCTTCCTACGCTCTATAGATACTCCTCTGTTGGCCGAATTTTGTCGTCATAGGTCCATTCAGGTAGGGATTTTAGCTTTTTTGGATCAAGTGTAACCTCGTCCTTGATTTTGGTTGTCTGATCCCATACATCTGACTTTGTATTGCAGGGTATCCTGTCCATGCACCAGTTTGTTGACTGGACCCTAAGGAAGTTGCCCCTGATTGAAAAAGGAAGAGAAGCCTAAAAGGTGGAGGTCGCTCTAAATGCTGAAGTGGAACGTCTTAAGACAACTTTGGCTGAATCTGAGAATAAAGTAAAACAGAGGGGCAGGGACATTGCTAAGCTCCAGAAGGATCATACCCCTACCCTGAAGGCCAAGGACGACGTCCTCCAATAATAAGTTGATGTTGCAGTGAAAGTTGCCCTTGAATATGCCTCCGAGAAGATCTTGGAAGAGTACAAGTATGACACCCCGACTAATTAAATACCAGGTAGCTACTCCTTTATTATATCAATACAAAATGCCAAGTTGGTTCAGTTAATAGCATCACTGTCGAAAACATTTTTAATAATTACTAACCACCTAGTATTTAAAAAGTAAGTTGCCAAATTTTAATTTAAGTCTGGTTAACATGCAATAAAAGAATAATGGAAGAACAACAAAATCCATTCACCATAACGAAGTAATGAAATAACCAACAAATACTAATAAGTCCGGAGGAAAACTCCTCACAACAATCCCACAACTGAAAATAATATGACAAGTCTAAATCCTGAATTAATTACATGCCAGAAGTCTGAATAACTGAAATAAATGAAATATCTCTAAAAGAAATGGGCGACATGCCCTACAACTGATAAATGATGAATATAGAGTCAAGATAGATGAAGCGTCTACAAGCAAAGTCATGTAACTTCCACAAACAGCTACAACTCGTCACCTGAATGAGGATCCTAAGCATGGTGTCCTTGTGGCTGGGCACCTAAAATGGTTTTTACGAAAATAGATTTGAAAGCAAATGGGTCAGAGCCCGAAAGTGGAAATCATTTTAAAAACAGCAAGTGTTTTAATAACATTAAAACATTAAATGCAAAATACATGTTAGGACGTGCACTCACATGAAATTCTCACCTCTCGACTACATGTGCACTCCTAACGTACCGTACCCATCTAAATAACATACATATCTAACCAAACCGTAATAAGTTCTACCCCTTACTACTCGATTCCCATATTACATTCTAATGTTAACACTTAAATAGAGGGTTTTACTTAAACTCAGATTCTCAATTAGTAATACAATTCACTATCGGTTAACCCGTTATGTTTTCTCAAAACATTACCATAATTATATTCACAATATCAACATGAAAGTCCCATTAATTAAGTGTATATTATTCACGTCATAAATATACAATACAAGCACCCCGAGACTAAGCTGCGGTGCGCACATACTCTGCTATCCATCCCGGTACATCACGTACATAAGGATCACGCATTCCGAATCTCTCAGGAATCGTTCTCAGATAACAACAATCACAAACAATGGAGGCGAACACAGTCACATCACATGGGTCACGCACATACCTACGCTCCCATGATCAGCGGACTTATTAATATCCCAATAAGTCCTTCTCTGACCTATGTTCATCGAGGTACCAGTCTAAATTCGGGCAACACAAGGATTAGAGGGCCCTAAGCGAACGTAAGCCTCCCGTGATAGCAAGTATGGTAGGTATGTCATACACATAAAGTCAATACATATACTAAGTATGCACACATCTTAGTAATCACCATAATATATTTGTGGTACACTTCTCATTCTCGTACCTATGTATAATGTTACACAATTTACATATTCCCGGTTGATACAATTATACAAGCCATTAATTGTTCTCACGTCGTAATAGACACTCACGTCCTAATCCATAATTTCCATTTGGTTCGAATCACACTTTTAGGTTTTACTCCTCTATATATCTCAAATGTCCCTACTATAGAAATTTATCATCAAGGGAATGTTATCTCTACCATTAAATAAGGTTACGGGACACGCGAAATCAAAACAGGCTAAAAAGCCTAAACTGTCAACTCGTTAGAAGTCTCGTTCGAACAAGGCTGTTCGAACGAGAGTTCGTTCGAACGAAGTGGGCTTTCTAACGAGGTCTCGTTCGAACGAAGTCATCGAACGAACATCACCCTCGTTAGAAGTCAAAGGTCAACTCGTTAGAAGCTCGTTCGAACGAGCTCGTTCGAACGACCTGGGCAGATTTTCTAACGAGTGGCCAGATTCGAGCCCAGATTTTCCTTAACTCGTTTTTCCAACTTTTCTTCACCTCTAATCTCCTCTAAACATCAAACCAACAATTGTACATGGGTTCTAATCAATCCTAAACATACTTAGGTCATATATTAACGTTTATATAGGACCAATTCTTCCTAAACATCATTGAATCATCAAATCCCTTCATTTAACCCCAAATCCTATGAACATGAACCCTAAAATTTTAAAGTCACCAATGGGTATAATTAAATCCGTTTTTGATATGAACAAGGTGTATTTCCATCATAATAATCCTCCTAACACAATTCTACATGCAATCCTTTCATCAAAATATAAAGTTCTAATTCCAATTAATGGGTTTTTATCAAACTCCCAAGAACACTACAAATTCTGTCAATTTCCTACGCATGGAAGAAACATTCTTTGTAAAAATGAAATTAAACCACTTGCCTTATGTGTATCTCTGATATCGATGTCGATCTGATGAATGGTTCTCTCTCTCTCTGCAGAATTTTCCTTTCTTCTCTCTCTACAAGCCTTCTTCTCCAAAGTGACAATGGTGGTTAGGGTTTGCCTTAGGAAATTTTGGAACAATTCTAATAACCCCCGTAGCCCATTAAGTCCTAAGATGTGGTTAGTGGGTTTAGTGGGTAATTACCAAGTCAGCTTTTTAATTCCCAATTTTCATGGGTTTTAATTCCCAAAAATCCAAAATTACCAAACTACTCTCATACGTTGCCGGTATGGCCTAAAAATGCCTCGGGACCCAAACTAAACCCCCGGCTAGTGTTTTCTGACTATTTTGACCCTTCTGGACGCGTTGGAGCACTCAAAATGACCATACGGTTAATAGAAATAAAATTCACTTTTATAATTAAAATAATTATATTCCTGACGCGACTGTCACACGCGTCTCAACAAAATTTCCAAATTGCCGTATATCAATCTCACGACAAGTTTCATAGTTCAATATTCATATATAGACATATATGCACATTATAATCAAATACCAACTCGCATCTCGCTAGTATTTTAATCCGGATTAATTTCCAATTAATACACATTTAATTCAATTAATCCCATAAATAAATATCATAAAAATACGGGGTATTACAACAAGGTCACTGACCAATTTATTAGCTTCGGCTTTGAATATCTTGAAAGGGGTGTTAATGATACTAGTAAATGGGTGGCCATCAAAGAAAAAGAGTTAGGAAGTTTGATAGCCTCGGACTTCATTGGTCTCGGCTATGGTAACCCTCAGTTTGCTCAGGCCTTACAAGAGGTTGAGGAGGAAGATGCTGCTCCTGTGGAGACTGGCCAGCCAGAAGCTACAGAGACTGAGGATGTTAATCCTAGAGATGATAGGGTCGAGGTTACCAACGTTGGTCAAAATGATGAGGCCTAGGTTACCAACCATGTGGCTGCAGACACCTAGACCATAATTTGTGAAGCTTTACTTGTAATTTTTTCTTTTCATCTATAATTGTTTATAACCCCTGATAACATTTTTTTGCACAATTTGACTTGTAATTCTAACTTCATGTTATACCATCATCTTCTAAAAATTTCGCTTCTTTTGATGAATGCTCCTTTGAATAGTTTTATATCATACAATGGTGTTTGTGTTAAGGTCTGAAGTCTCAATATGATGGTGTCTTCATCCCTAGACTTATGATATTTCCCTTATAATTTTCACCAAATTAATGATGTTCAAGGTCTAAGGTCATCCAAATATGATGTTTCACCTCAGACCTTGTCACCAAATTATGGTGTCTTAAGGTCTGAGGTCATCAAACTATAATATTTCACTCATTTATTTCACTAAATTAATGATGTTTAAAGTCTGAGGTAACCCAACTATGATGTTTCACCTCGGATCTTATCACCAAATTATGATGTTTTAAGGTCTGAGGTCATCAAACTAAGATGTTGCCCTAAAAAATTTCACCAAATTAATGATGTTTAAGGTCTGAGGTCATCCAAATATGATGTTTCACCTCAGACCTTGTCACCAAATTATGATGTTTTAAGGTTTGAGGTCATCAAACTAAGATGTTATCCTCATAAATTTCACCAAATTAATGATGCTTAAGGTCTGAGGTCATCCAAATATGACGTTTCTCCTCAGACCTTGTCACCAAATTATGATGTTTTAAGGTTTGAGGTCATCAAACTAAGATGTTACCCTTATAAATTTCACCAAATTAATGATGTTTATGGTCTGAGGTCATCCAAATATGATGTTTTACCTCATACCTTGTCACAAAATTATGATGTTTTAAGGTATGAGATCATCAAACTAAGATGTTATCCTCATAAATTTTCACCAAATTAATGATGTTTAAGGTCTGAGGTCATCCAAATATGACGTTTCACCTCAGACCTTGTCACCAAATTATGATGTTTTAAGGTCCGAGGTCATAAAACTAATATGTTACCCTAAAAAAATTTCACCAAATTAATGATGTTTATGGTCTGAGGTCATCCAAATATGATGTTTCACCTCAGACCTTGTCACCAAATTATGATGTTTAAAGGTCTGAGGTCATCAAACTAAGATGTTACCCTAAAAAATTTCACCAAATTAATGATGTTTGAGGTCTGAGGTCATCCAAATATGATGTTTCACCTCTTACCTTGTCACCAAATTATGATGTTTTAAGATCTGAGGTCATTAAACTAAGATGTTACCCTAAAAAATTTCACGAAATTAATGATGTTTAAGGTCTGAGGTCATCCAAATATGATGTTTCACCTCTTACCTTGTCACTAAATTATGATGTTTTAAGGTCTGAGGTCATCAAACTAAGATGTTATCCTCATAAATTTCACCAAATTAACGATGCTTAAGGTCTGATTTCATCTAAATATGACGTTTCTCCTCAGACCTTGTCAACAAATTATGATGTTTTAAGGTTCATGGTCATCAAACTAAGATGTTACCCTCATAAATTTTCACCAAATTAATGATGTTTAAGGTTTGAGGTCATCCAAATATGATGTTTCACCTCAGACCTTGTCACCAAATTATGATGTTTTAAGGTTTGAGGTCATCAAACTAAGATGTTACCCTCATAAATTTCACCAAATTAATGATGTTTATGGTCTGAGGTCATCCAAATATGATGTTTCACCTCAGACCTTGTCACCAAATTATGATGTTTTAAGGTCTGAGGTCATCAAACTAAGATGTTACCCTAAAAAATTTCACCAAATTAATGATGTTTGAGGCCTGAGGTCATCCAAATATGATGTTTCACCTCTTACCTTGTCACCAAATTATGATGTTTTAAGATCTGAGGTCATTAAGCTAAGATGTTACCCTAAAAAATTTCACGAAATTAATGATGTTTAAGGTCTGAGGTCATCCAAATATGATGTTTCACCTCTTACCTTGTCACTAAATTATGATGTTTTAAGGTCTGAGGTCATAAAACTAATATGTTATCCTCATAAATTTCACCAAATTAACGATGCTTAAGGTCTGAGTTCATCTAAATATGACGTTTCTCCTCAGACCTTGTCACCAAATTATGATGTTTTAAGGTTTATGGTCATCAAACTAAGATGTTACCCTCATAAATTTTCACCAAATTAATGATTTTTAAAGTCTGAGGTCATCCAAATATGATATTTCTCCTCAAACCTTGTCACCAAATTAATGATGTTTATGGTTTTAGGTCATCAAACTAAGATGTTATCCTTATAAATTTCATTATTAAAGCATAATGAACGAAGGATTGACACAAGAACTGATCTTCTCATTAATATTCTCTTCATAAAATGATACATTTACATAGAAATAATTGCTACATCATATGTAATACTTCTTCAGATGATCATCATTCCATGGATTGGAGAAAGGTTTCCCTTCAAGATTTTCTAGCCGGTAGGTACCGGGTACAACCTCCTGGTTAACTTTATAAGGGCCATGCCAATTCGAGTGAAGCTAGTTCGTCTTCTGCAACGTCTTCTTCAGCACTAGGTCTCCTACAGCTATAGGCCTTTATTTCACCCTTTGATTGTAGAACTTTATTGTTCTCTGCTGGTAGGTTGTCTGTCTGATCTTAGCGTCTTCCCTTATTTCCTCAATTAAATCTAGGTCAAGTCTTCTCTCTTACCCATTCTTCTCGGGGTTATAGGTCTGAACTCTATGAGTGGGGAGTCCTACCTCTGTTGGTATGACGGCTTCTGAGCCATGAGCTAACATAAATGGGGTATCCCCCGTTGGTGTCCTAGTCGTTGTTCTGTAGGCCCATAACACATCATAAACCTCTTCAGTCCATCTCCCCTTAGCTTCTTCTAACCTCTTCTTAATCCCGTCAAGGATTGTTCTATTTGTGACTTCGGTTTGATTGTTTGCCTGAGGTCGGCCAGGGGAAGAGAAAAATTGCTTGATCCCAACTCTCTCGCAATACCTCTCCAAGGAAGAATTCTTGAACTGGGTTTCGTTGTCTGAGATGAGGGTGTTCAGAAGGCCATGTCTATATATGATGCTCTTCTATATAAATTGGAAGGTCTTATGCTCTGTAATCATGATCATCGGCTCAACCTCTACCCACTTGGAGAAGTAGTCGATTGCTACTATCATAAATCGGTAATTGTTCGCAGCCCTTGGTAATGTTCCCACCAAGTCAATCCCCTATACTGCGAATGGTTAAGGGGAACTGATTGATGTCATAGGTTGATGAGGTTGATGAGGGATAGTGGAGAATCTTTGGCATTTATCACACCTTTTCACATAGGCTGCAGCATCTTTGGCCAAGGTCGGCCACCAGTATCCCTGCATAATTATCCTCTTAGCCAAGGGTCTTCTTCCTATGTGGATGGAACAAGAGCCCTCATGTATATCCTGTAAGACGCGGGGGACCTCTGTGGGATGGACACATCTGAGGAGAGGTAGCAGAAATCCTTTCTTATATAGGACATCTCCTATTATTGAGAACTTTGCAGCTCAGTACCTCAATTTCCTCCTCTCTAGCTTTGCTTCCGGTAACTCTCCCTCTCTGATATATCTGATGAGGGGGTCCATCCATGAGTCTCCTAGGTTCAGGTTGAAGCAAGAGCTGGCAACCTCTTCTTCCTCAATGATCGGTTTGAGCAGGATCTCGATTGGTATTGTCCTTCTGATGCCTGTCCTTATCGATAAAGCCAACCTTGATAGTGCATCTGCATGGTTGTTGTTTTATCGAGGTACCCTCTTCATCTTCACCTCTTCGAAGCCTTCTAGCATCATTCTTACCCTCTTCAGGTATTTTGTCATCCTTTCATCCTTGGCCTCATATACTCCAAGTACTTGGTTGACAACCAACCTCGAGTCACTATGAAGTAGGAGTCGGCCAACTCTAAGGGCTTTTGCCAAGGATAGGCCTGCTATCAAGGCCTCATATGCTGACTCGTTATTTGATGCTTTAAATTTGAACCTTAGCGTATATTCAACGTTTGTATCATCCAGAGCTGACAATATCAGCCCTGCATCGCTTCCACTTTCGCAAGAAGATCCGTCAACATAGAGGTTCCAAACATCTTCATTTGAAGAGAATCTCCCCTTTGATAGGGTTCCTTGCTTGAAGAGGTACCTGTATTCCTCATTCTCAGTTATTCTATTTCTAGCCCTGCTAGACACAACCTATTTCGAGTCTCGAAAGACGTCACTATTTGATCCCTCTGTAATCTCTGGATTATTCTCAACATCAACATTTTCCCATGTGAACTCAGCAACAAAGTCTGTGAGTGCCTGCCCTTTAATGGCCACCCTGGGTTGATAAATAAGGTCATACTCTCCCAACTCGATGGACCAGGTCATCAATTTGCCTGATTTCTCAGACTTATGGAGGACTTGCCTTACTGGGGAGTTAGTGAGGATGACCACAGAGTGGGCTTGAAAATAGGGTTTCATCTTCCTAGAGGCGTGTATCAAAGCGTAGGCCAACTTATCCATTCGGGGATAGTTCTGTTCAGACCCTTGAAGGGCCTTACTATTGAAGT
The DNA here is from genome assembly GCA_949130495.1 of Sambucus nigra. NCBI lineage: Eukaryota > Viridiplantae > Streptophyta > Magnoliopsida > Dipsacales > Adoxaceae > Sambucus > Sambucus nigra. Next base: position 389,096,401 of record OX422207.1, on the reverse strand, counting down.
ATACAGGCCTCTATACCCCAATGTCTTCCCGTACTATGGCTACGCTTATAGCTGACTCTGAGACTGCTAGGTAAACATACAGCTTTTCCCCATGATAGGCCGGGATAAAAGCAGGGGGGATCCGAGGTAGGACTTGAGCTGCTTAAAGGCCTTATCACACTCCTCGTCCCACTCGAAGGCCTTTTTAAGCACCTTGAAAAACGAAAGACACTTATCCGTGGCTCCAAAAACAAATATGTTGAGTGCAGCTACTCTTCCGGTGAGCCTCTGAACGTCTTTTATACTTCTCGGTGTCTTCATATCGAGTAAAGCCTTGATATTTTTGGGGTTGGCCTTTATCCCCCTCTGATTGATGATGAATTCAAAAAAATTTCAAGCTCCTACTCCGAAGACACACTTAGCGGGATTGAGCTTCATCCTGTATGAGTTCATGGTGTCAAAAGTTCTCTCCAGGTCTACTACATGGGTGCAAGCCTTAAAGCTCTTAGTCAACATATCATCTACATACACCTCCATGGTCTTGCCAATTTTATCTTCAAACATCTTATTTACAAGACATTGATGCATGGCCCCTATATTTTTCAAGCCGAAAGGCATGACCTTATAGCAATAAGTCCCCTTGTCTGTGATGAATGTTGTCTTCTCCAAGTCTTCATCATCCATGAAGATCTAATTGTAGCCTGAATACGCATCCATGAAGCTCATGAGTTCGTGCCCTGCCGTGGCATCTACCATCTGATCAATTCGACGTAAGGGATAGCTGTCTTTCGGGCAAGACTTGTTCAGGTCGGTGAAGTCTACGCACATCCTCTATTTTCCATTGGCTTTAGGCACAATGACGGCGTTTGATAACCACTCTGGGTATATGACCTCCGTGATGAATTTTGCCTCTTCTAACTTTATGACCTCTTCCCTGATGACATCATACTTTCCCCTGGAGTAAACTCTTCATCTTTGTTTGATTGTCTTAGCATCTTCTGCAACGTTAAGTTTGTGGCAGATAACCTTCAGGTCAATGCTAGGCACATTTGCGTGGCTCCAAGCGAAGACACTCTGCCTTTTCTTCAAAAATCTTATCTGCTCTTCTTTGATCTCCAATTTTAAGGCCTTACAGATTTGGAAGGTTTTTTCGATTCATCCTCATTGAGGACGATGGATTCTACCTCTTTCGCGGCCTTTCCTTTCTTCAACTTTGTTTCATCTCTGGAATCAAGTGTATCAATGTTATATGTTGTTGTTGCCCTCTTATGGGCCTCCCTCTCTTCCGTCGAATTAAAGTAGCATTCTCGCATCGAGGTCTAGTCCCCCTACACTTCCCCTACCCCATAGGGGGTCAGGAATTTTAGCATTTGGTGGACCGTTGACGACACGGCTTCAAACTCCTTAAGGGCAACCCGTCCTATGATGAGGTTGTAGGCCGAGAAGATGTTTTCATCCATAACAAAAAAATTGATCTTTCGGGTCAACCTCTTAGGCCACTCGTCTCCCATTCGCACATCCATCTCATACATGCCCAACGGATGGACCTTCTCCCCACTGAATCCCATCAGCGGATGATGATAAGGTACCAGCCTAGCTCTACTGAGGCATAGGCTCTTAAAATAGGGCCAGAACATCACGTCTGCTGAACTTTCTCCATCTACGAGGATTCTCTGTACCTCACATCCATGCACTCTTGTTGTTATTACCAAAGGGTCATCATGCGGGGCTAGGATACCTTTGAAGTCAAGTCGGGAGAATCTAACTATAAGAGTATCCATATCTACCTTTTTTCTCTTCTTCTTAGCCTCTAAAGACGCCAGATTCACAACCTCTACTTTGGTTACTGATAGGGCTGTGCTTTTTTTTCGAACTTTCCGATTTTTTTGATTTCCGATCCGATTTTTTCCGAATTTGGAATGAAATTTTAGTTTTCCGATTTTCGATTTTTTCAAAAAAAATTAGATCGAAAATAATTCGGAATTCCCGATTTTCTAATTTTTCCGATCCGATTTTTCCGAAACTATGCCGATTCGATTTTTTCGAATTATTTTCGATTTTTTCCGAATTATTTTCCGATTTTTTCGATTTCTTTTTCAATTTTTTGAAAGTTTCCCATATCCCACATCGGTTGGGAGGGAGAGGGCTCCAAAATATGCTCTATAAAAGGAGAGTATCCTCCTAACTTCTACACAAATGAAACAATGGGCCAAATCCTCATGTATTTACATGTTGGATTAATCCATTTTCTTTGTTTCTTTAAAATGAGAATTTTGAGTAATAAAAAATCCATAATTTATTTTTTGAAATTTTGGAATTTTCGAAATTTCTAGATTTTTTATATATTTTGTGAATTTTCGATTTTTTTCGATTTTTGCCAATTTTCCGATTTTTCGGAATTCGGAATTTTTTTTAATTTTTTAAAAAAATCGGATCAGAAATCGGAATAGTTATTTTATTTCCGAAAAAATCGGAATTTTTTCCGAAGAGGTATTTTCTGATCCGATCCTGCCGAAACACAGCCCTAGTTACTGACTTAGCCTCCGCTACATGAGCTTTATGGTCGGCTACTTCAGAGCCACCCCCTGCTAGTCCTCCATATATGGTTTTAACATCGAAAGAAATCATTCCAACCCTCTTCACTGAGGCGTTATCGTCTTTGGGTAGGAGATCTGGATCGTCTTCATCATCCCCATCTGAGTCATCGTGTCTTCTCGCTGGGGTATCATCTCGACATCTGTCGTTTCTCTTCTTTTTAGGGTCATCTCTTCCCCTCTTAGGAGCCTTACTATCAACATACTTCCTTAACATTCTGGATTTCAACATCTTCTCGATCTCATCCTTCAAGGCGAAGCACTTGTCTGTCACATGGTCGTGGTCTTGGTGGAATTCACACCACAAGTTCTTATTCCTCTTATGCGGAGGAGCCTTCAGCTCCTCCGACCATCTCAGAGATGGGTCGTTCTTGATCTCGTTGAGGATGTGTTCGCAGCTCACAGTTAGAGGAGTATAGCGTGCAAACTTATCATCGACTGACCTCTTTTTTCCATCTTTCTTTCTTTGGAACTTCCTGCTGCCACTTCCATTCTCATCCTCATACTTTACGGACATAGCCTCTTCGGCGTTCATGACCTTTCCTACAGTTTCCAATAGCTCTACCATAGACTTGGGAGGGTCTTCCGCAAGCTTCCATAGCAACTTCCCCTTCTCGAGTCCTCCAATGAGGGTTGTCATGGCTATATTATCTTCATAATCTTCAACCTCCAATTTCTCTTTGTTGAATCTAGAAATGTAGTCTCTTAGGCTCTCGTTCTTGCCTTGTTTGACATACAACAGATGTGTGGTCTTCTTTTGAGGTCCTACTCCAAAACATAAATTATGAATGAAACGTTCAGTCAAGCCCTTAAAGTTCTCAATTGAGTTCTTTGGAAGAGAGATAAACCAGATGTGTGCAGCTCCTGTCAAAGTCTCGGAGATGGCCCGGTATTTCATCTCATCTGGGATTGAATAAATGTCTGTCACAGACTGGTACATCTCAATATGATGTATAGGGTTAGTGCTACCATCATACTTGGGAGACACCATAGGTGGTTTGAACTTAGCAGGGGTTGGGAAGCTCACTATCCTGGCTACGAATTAAGAGCCCTCTGAGAAACCTCTTTGTAGTGGGTCTCTGCTTTTGACGAGGTCCCCTATCTTCTCTTCAAGACGTTGGATGGAGTCATTCCAAGGCCTTATAACGTCGGCCTGGCCGAGGTTATCCCCAGCCACCTCTAAGGGGTGGACTGAGGGTTCCCCGGCCGCAGCACAACGTCGGCTATTGACTTCCTCTTGATCACTGTGTCGGCCTTGATGAGATTGGCCATGATGAGGCTGATGTTCCTCGTCTTCCCTTTGTGACCCTGCTGCATTTCTTGACCTGGATAACCTCTACCTCATGTCATTTACTGGGTCGAGCCTTTCAAAGGCAGACCCTCTGCTCAAGCGATCAAAAGTTGATCTTCTCTGTTGGGCACCACCATCTCTTCTGTCCACACAACCTCGACTTTAGTAGATAGGACGTACACTGTTGTTCGAAACCTCATACGACTCCCAGCAGACCTCTGGAGCATCTTCTGCCTCCATATCGTCATACATATCCACAAGGCAAGGTTGTCCTTGCCTCCCCATGCGTAAATGCCTAGGGTCAGCAATGTCCCTCCTCTGTTGAGGTGTAGGCTGGTCTTTTCGCGGTGCCTAGGGCGGTCCTCTGGCTTCAGGATGGGGCTGAGCGGCCGCCGAAGTAATCATCTCAGATGAGACCCCAGGTGGCCTCATCATATTTTGACTGAGCTGTGTAAATTGCTCCTTCATCGCTTACTATATTGTAGCCAAGGAATTCAAGGCCGCCGCCACCTCAGTCATTTCAGACTGGGGTGGTGCCTGGCTAGAACTAGGTCCTCCAGCGCGAGATGGTGGAGGAGGTGGTGGTAACTCCGGTGCCATATGTTAAAACTAAAGAGCTTGTGAAGAAAATGAACTTAGTACCTTAAAGGACCTCTTTCAATGGTGAAACAGCTCCACGCAAGGGGTGAGGCCTGGTTCACCACCAGAATCTCCGGTGAGGTTAAGCAGAAAAAGAGGAAGAGACAGCTTCTCGTTCCCACAGACGGTGCCAAAATGATGGTGCTGGGAACAGCACCACCAGGTAAGGTGTTGACAAGCTTAATCAAGTGGTAACATTGGCAGCACGGGAGAATATATATATATCGAGAGAGAGAGAGAGAGAGAGAGAGAGAGAGAGAGAGAGAGAGAGAGAGAGAGAGAGAGAGAGAAGGAGGTGAGGAGAAGAGGATGAACACTTGAATATAAGCGGTTCAGCCAATCTGGCCTACGTCCACTGTGAATGTGTGTGAGTAATATCACTGAATGAAGGCTCTAATGGCCATGGATACAGACTCTCAAGCTTTATCTCTCTATTATATAATTTGATAGAGTTTCAGCTAGGGTGTGATTTTCGGATCCTTCTCAAGGTAGGAGAAGACAAGTATATATAGTGTTTGGGGGATGTAATGTACCCCCCATGATTACAATGAGCATGTGTGTGTTGATCTAGCCAATCTGATGAAGACATTTGTCACTGTCACATGTAGAGAATGATGATGAAATATTCCCCTGCGTGAGGGGATTGATTCGGTTACAACTGATTTTGTCCACATGTTCCTATCCTTGCATATGCTTATAAATGCTCGGCCCTGTCCCTGACCGGTGAACCCTCGGACTGTAGGAGTACGAGGTTGATGAAGTCAGAGTGCTACTTTATCTCAGGTTATTCATGATGATCTCGGCCAGGTAGGATAGCCGAGGTAAGACAGGAGCTGTAACGACGGTCTGCGTCAAGGTTAGGTAGGAGGAGTTGGAACCTCGGCCTGCACCGATAATGACGATGAAGGGTGGTTGAGCGCATGAGTCCTTGCTGGCCTCGGGTTATGCCCAGTCGAGGTTGATGTATGAGGTATATGTAATATCGGTTGTGGACGACCAGATGGATAACTGGTCCCATGAGTCATGAAGACCTCAGTTGTTGCTTTATTTTGGGGTAACTAATAACGTCGTCCGTAGCCGACCTTATGTTGGACGAGACCGCTGGACACCAATCTGGAGCCCTTATTACCTCGGCCATCTTCTTGGTCGAGGTTGGTGCCTCCGGGATGTCAGGTACACTTTGGGCATATCACTCAAAATCAGTGGCACAAGACGACTCATCATCGTTCCACATGGGGGCAACAATGGGTTGACTTGGGGTGAAATCCGACTCTCTCGCGCACTCAATTTCATTTAATCATTGTTCAAGTTGTTGGAGGGCTTCATTTTGAATTTGAGTGGCTTGCTCTTGCTCGATGATGAACTGTTGCAAGAGTAACTCGAGAGCGGAGGTGGGTGGTGGTGAAGTGATGGGTAGTGGCGGTGGTTGAGGTGGAGAAAACTCACTATTATCATGACTATATGGAGAAAACTCATATGAAGTGTGGGGAACGGGGTTAAATGTATCATACATGGGAGAAGCATCTCCGTGAGAGAAAAAAGGCTGATAATCGTGGGGTGTATAGTGAGGGGACTGATCGGAGTGGGGTGCACGAGGTTTCCATGACAACTGTTGGAATGTGTGAGGATCCGCAACATCGGGTTGGGATTCGTATAGCGTGGAAGGGTGATCAGGCCTCCACGAATAACTAGGGTACTCACACAACTCGGGATTAGATACATCATGATAATAGTTCGAGGTGGGTTCCGGTACGGTGTCATAAGGATACACATATTTCATAGTGGGTTCGGAAGGATAAGGAATATACTGGCACTCATGGGGCAAGTGATTGGCTAGAAAACACGATGTGCACATCGAAGTATTTGATGCGTTGATACTCGTCATCAGAGGCGATGAAATGTGAGGTGCGTGCGTGGACGACGCATGAGTATCAATAGCAATTGTGTGAGAGTTTAAGCCACTAAGCAAAGTGTTGAGATTGGACTCGAGCTCAACATCACACATGCTTCGAGAAAATGGAAAATTGCCAAAATACTCCCATAAAGGAAGTTCTTCGGCTATGATGGGAAAAATATTTTTTGGATTTTTTAAATTTTTTCAAAAGGAAAGGAAATATTTTTTGATTTTTGAAAATGAAGGAAAGAATATATTTTTGGATTTTGTTTATAAAAATGAAAGAAAATATTTTTGGGGTTTTTTTTAGAAGAAAAGGTGGGGAAAAATATGGATGAACTCACTAAAATCGACTATCGAAAAATTGAATTAGACACACACACAAGTCAAGGATAAATCCTAACTAGCACATAGCCAATTTTTATCTTCAAAATTAGTGAAAGGGTAGTCAAATTTTAATTAAGTCCGCGGGCGATAAAAAATCACGAAAATTATCTTTGTGATCGCCTTTTAAAAAATGTTCTCCCAGTGGGCTACCTAGTTGATTAATTTTAAATTTAATGATGGCTAGGATAGCACATAATGGTAAGCGAGTGAGTCGGGTGATGAAACTCCTTCTCGTGAATGACCGGGTGTAGGTCTTAATTGATTAATTCATCACACACATTCGAAAATAAATGCGAGAATAAAATCAAATAAGAGCACATAAGCACACACAAGATATGGACTCTCTAACAGGATAGGCGCGAGGGTTTAGAAATGTATCTCCCACGGTTTTTACATCGTGGGTTGCTGAAAATTTTGAGTCGAGCTGGGGAGATCACGCCTATCTCAGTCGGCCCCGGGAGTCCTACCAACCCAAGGTAGAGAGGTTTCTTTTCCTCACCATGGATGCCCTCTCTCTACCTTGTTCGGTTTTCCTATCAAGTTTTCTTCAATTGTTACGATTTTAAATGTGAAATAATATGGTGTCTCTATGCACCGCAATACAAGACAAATAATAGAATTCTAATACAAGCCTTCTAAAATAATGAAAAATGATACAAAAATGAAAAATGCAATAAATAAATCACAAAACGGGGAAATCCCCTCAAGTGCTTCGAGCTCCAAAGATTGGCAACGGCACCATTTGATATAGATTACTTTTGCGTGTATATTTTTCGTCGTTGTTGAAAAGATCCTCTAATAAAACATTTCAAATACCTACAAAATATAATAAACTAAAGTGTAGTGGTAAGTGAGGTATCAATCCAAATCAAATGAGTGAAACGAGAGGAAAACACATGTAATTCAATTTGATATTTTATTATATCTTTTTGGATTTTTTTGCTTTTTCTATTTTTTTTAGCTTTGTCAATATTAAAACAACTTTTTGAGGTTGTGAATTTAAACTACTAAATCAAAGATGTAAATAAAAGTAAGTGAACATATTAAGTAAATCTAACTAAATAAAAATCTAAAAATATGAGATGGGTGAGGAAATAAAAGTGAGGAGTAACAAGGGATAGGATGACACCATATATTCTAGTTAATTAAAATTAATTAATTCATTAAAATAAATTATCCCAAGTTAGCATCAAAATCACAAATCAACTCTCGTTGCAAATGTAATTTTAATAATAACATTTTAGAAAATTATATTTAACACTCTTACAACTCTTGAAATGTAGATCCAAACATCATCTAACAAATCACCCGCTAAGATTGATCGATTAAACTAGGGTTAAATCATAAAAATAAGCCTAGAGTTGAAATTAAAGGAATAATACCACACTTGAGAAACCACTGTCTCTAGTTCGAATCTAAAATGGGTATTATAACTAGAATTTCGATTTTCTCTTGAAAATCATTTACCCTTTCTCGAGGCATAAATTAAAATGTAAGAGTGCAAAATTAATCATCAAAGGAACATTTAATTTAAATTAATTAACTAAATTAGGATTAACATCAAATAATGGGTCACCCCACCCCTTAAAAGGGGTTTTAGCCTAACATGATATTAAACATGATGGACAAATAATCAAAGGCATATAAAATAAAAGAGTAGAGAAAGAGAACAAATATTCAACAAGTCTCCTTGAAATTGGCAATTTGAACTCTTTTTTCTTCAATACAAATAAAATCACTCACAATTAACTCTCACAAATTCTTTAAAAATATAAAAATAAAACTATTTACAAATATTTCTACCTAATTTATTTTTTACTCTAAACTATCTCTCTTCTTCTCCAAGTTTCTCTAGATTTCTCCTCTAAAATGGCTTTCGAGTCTTCATTTATAGGTGCAAGAGGAGCTTAGGGATAAATTGGGTATGGGTTAAGAGTGAGCATGATAGTTGGGTGTGCATGAGGGTATTTAAGGTAAATGACAAGAGTGCACGTGGGAAATGGGTGTGTCATGTGAGAAGTGGGGGAATGAGGTAATAAAAATCTGATACGAATGATAGTCAAGTTGGCGGTATTATGGGTAAAAGGTGAGGAGGGGTATTTTTGAAATAGGGTTAAAAAGGGTTAAGAGTTTAAACATGTGGGCATTTGGTTTTTATTTTTGATTTTATTCTTTGGTTTATGGAAGGTGACGATTTGGCATTAGGAAAAATGGGGTTTAAAATCGGGTTGTAGTGCCGAAGGGTTTGGGGAAACTCGGGTTGAGACAGGATGGACTCGGGTTGTCGAAAATGGGATTATAGCAGCAGGTTTAATGGAGTGGCCAGAGCTGGTTACGAGTTGGAGGAGGTCGCAAGAGGGTCTGGGTATGGCAGGTCGGGTTATAAGATTTGGTCATGGGGCGTCGCCGGTGAGTTAGGATTTTGGGTCAAGCCACCACCTGCTAGTGGTGGCGGGTTTGGGGTTGAGCTGGTGGTATAAGGGAGGATGGTTGAGCTGGTGTGATGTGGAGATGGATGAGAGGTGATGGAGTTTGTGTTGTTGGAGTTTTAATGGAGTAGGAAAGATAGAAGTGGGTTTGAGGTTGAAGATGAAGTGGAGGGGTTAAAGTGTGGGTTAGTGTATGGTAAGTAAGGTGTGTGTGAGTGAGTTGTTTGGGTGTATGAGAGTGTAGTAGGATAGTATGTGTGTGTGTGTGTGTGTGTGTGTGTGTGTGTGTGTGTGTGTTTAGTTTGTACCCTAAAAATAAAACTACTTAACTAAAAAAATAAAACTAACTAACTAAAAAAATTAAAATCAACTAAAAATAAAATCATAATCTAAAAAAAAACTACAATAACAAAACAACAAAAATAAAAGCTAAAAATCTAATAAAAATGAAAACTAAAGTCCTAAAAAATATAAAATCTAATAACTAAAAATAAAATTCTAAAAAATAATCCTAATAAAATAAAATACATTAAAGACAATATTAAAAACTAATAAAAAAATAAAAAATAAAACCTAGAAAATTCTAAATAAATCCTAAAAATAAAAATGACTGAAACTAAAAATCTAAAAAGCACAAACTAAACATACACGGGCTTGGGTGAAGGTTTGTGCTAAGTTTAGGCTCGGGTAAAGTACGAGACTGGGGAATTAGCTCCTTATGATGCGCATTTGCCTTGAAATAAGCGTCGAACTTTGCAAACGGTGATCAAGCCTGCACATTAAATAATTACGCGCATAAGACCCAAATTATCGAGAATTAGCAACTAAAATGCGTCTATTCGGGATATAAAATGTACACTTTTAGGTTCTTATCACTTGCATACGTGGAGCTGGTTGAAAATACGGAGGTGGTGGTGGAGGAGGGACAACGTGTGAATTAGGATTCAACGCATCATTTTGTTGTCCATAGTTAAAACCAGGATGGTTCCTCCATGAAGGGTTGTAAAAATTCCCGTGAGGGGCATTGAAATTACCCTTAAATCCTCCTAGCACTTCCACTTGCTCATGAAGCATGACTTTGTAGGCGAGTATCGTCGGACATTCCTTCGTTGAATGACCCGCCTCACAAATTGCACACACCTTCTCTTTTATTGCTCGAATGGATCCGGTTGTTTCTCTTGCTCGTGACTCGACTACATATTCTAATCTTTTTTCAAGTTGGCTTATTTGAAGTTTCATCTCAACTTCTTTGTCCAATTGATAGAGTTCGAACGCAGAAGAAGATGTGGACTTTTGTCGAGTCCAGGTTTGGGCATTAGGGTTGGATGTGTCCCATGCTTGAGTAGTCTCGACGACATACTTAAGGCAGGCCTCTGCATCGTTTGTGTCTAAACCAAAAAATTCTCCCTCACACATAGTCTCAACGAGTTGTTTACCAGCTATACTCAGCCCATTTAAGCGCTCCCAACATGATGGGGGCTTATATTGACTAACTCATTGAAGCGCTCCCAACATCGATCAAATGGCTCGTTTCTTGTTGTTTACATGTTTGAATTTGAGCTTTAATGGAATTTGTTCGATGTTGGGGAAAGAATTTCAAGAGAAACTTGGCTTGCATATCCCTCCACGATCCAATTAAATTCGATGACAAATACCATAGTCAGGTCTTGGCTTTATCCTTCAAGGAGAAAGGAAAAGGTTTTAGGCGAATAACGTCTTAAGTGCACGTTTGATCGCTTAAAGTTTCACACGCCTCTTCGAACTCGCGGATATGGAGGTATGGTTTTTCAGAATCCATACCTTGGAACGTGGGGAGAATTTGAATCACCCCATTACGAAAACGGAATTTCCCCGCATTATACGAAAGTATAATGCACCCCGAAGTGACGATTCACTCGGGATATAAGAAGTCTCTCATGGGGCGGTACGATATCTCACCCTCTTCCGTACCATAACTAGCGTGGTTAGACATCACGCTCTCTCCAATTGACTCAATATCCTCACTCGATGCCCTGTAAGTGTTACTAGTGATGGAATTAAGCGGTGTAGGAGGTGGAACCCAAACTTATGGAACACAAGGAGTATGTGGGCTATCCGGATCGTATTCAACTAGAGGATTCTCGTGAATCTTAGTCGAAGTGGATTGAGGAGTTGGTTGGGTATTTTGCATGAAAGGAGTTTAGAGATGTTATATATATATATATATTGTCTTTTTATTATATTTTCCTGTTTTTTTTTTTGGAATTTTTGGTTTTATGATTTTTTTGGCTTTTTTAAGAATTAAAGTTAAATTTTGGATAAACCCGACCTAACCTAAATGTCTACCTAATCCCCGATAACGACGTTAAAAACTTGACATGACTTTAAAAGTGTCTCTAGTCAGTGCTTATATCAACTCAAGTGTAAGCCGGTCGCTTAAGTAATAATCCGATAAAACGGCATATCGAACACAGGGACTAAGACGAAGAATCGTGATGACGAATATGGAAGTTGATTAACCTCGCAGTCGACTCTAAAAAAGAAGAAAAGTTTATTGATTTGAGATCCATTGACTAGCTAAATCAAGTAAGTTAAACTAATGACTTGACTATGCATACAATAAGAATGAAGTGGTTTTAAACTATATGAGAAAATGGGATTGGGGTACACTCCCCCGTACCATTGGTAATTATATTGATAATTCAAAGAAAACATTAAATATTCTCAAAGCATTAACTATATGAGGATTTAACTCCGTACGATAATTAATTAATAATAAATCTAACGTGAATGACTAGATTGTCGATACGCATATTATACTCTCAAATACCTCGATTACCTAAGGCAAACGGGGTTAAGATATCTATAATACATGTTTCGACAAATTATCAAACCTTCAATTTATCTCGATAATTTTATTCAATTTTATACCCAACTCATTACCTAGGTTGGGTTCATGTACCCTAACCCTTTAGAAATCTATCCAAACATAGTGTAACTATTATAAAACTTGATTTTCTATGTTGCATGTAATCAAAACCATAATGAAACTATGTCTAAACATGCATGAGGGTCATGAAATTTTAGAAAATAAACAAAACATGCAATGGATACTAACTTCAAGAATAAGGTAGAGAAAGACAAACTTTAATAATGAAAACCTTGAGAATTAATCCATGAAGGTATACTTTTGATGAAGAAATTGAAAACTAGGGTTCTTGAGTCTTTCCCCATAATTCTCTATGAAAAACTAATTAAAGTTAATATAATGCCAAACTACAATCTTACATGGCCGTTTTAGAAGACTCCTACCCTCTATATAACTTTTAAAACAAAATAGCATTTAAATGAATTCACGTATTTTAGGTACCCCGAATCGATTCGGGTGTACCGACGAACTGGTTTGAATCCAAACCGGTTTGGAGAGTGGTTCGATTTTTCATACTGCCTTGGTTGCTTATTCTTTTCTTTGTTTCGGATTTCCTCTTCGATTTTCAAACTTGCATAATTTCTTCACCGTAGCTCAGATTGAGGTACCGTTTATTTTAGTATTTTTATGACTTCATCGTCTTCGACTTTCTAGCTGGCCCTGCTTCAGACTATGGCTATAAAATTACCAAAATGCCCTTCAATTCTCCATTTCATGGATTTCTTTCTCTGTTTCGAGTTCTCTTGCGCACTAACTTGCATGAAAAAACTATAAACACATACGAGGTACACAAAGCATGAAATACTTTCCAAGGAGAGTTAGTAGCATAGATATAAAACAAATCCAAGTTAATTACATTGCAAGGGATTATAGAAGAACCGAAATTAAAGGGATAAATACAAAATATTTGTGCCTAATCAAAATGGTGATTCACTAAGCTTTTATTGCTACAATCCTATAATGTTTTGTTTCAGGTATGCCTATCGTTTGGATTTAACTGCCAAGTTAGGACCATAGTGTCAGGTATCTAACAGGGGTTGAGTATCAACAAGCTTTTTTTGTGCAAATGTTAAACTAAGAAGCTTAGGTATGTAAAGTCATTTAGTACTTGTACCTTATATGTAAAGGTAGTTATGTTTTTATCTAAACATGCCTTTGAAAAAAAATCTTGTGCTATTTTTTGAGAGATTTAAAGTAAAGTATTGTTTAAGGGAATTTATCTCTATAATTAAAATGATGATTTTAACATAATTAAATCGGGGCGAGAAAACTCCACCCTACACCACCATATTTACCTTATATTCTGCCATATTTAAACCTTGAAAACCCATTTACACCACATGTTAAACAAGATATAAATCTATGGAGATGGTGTTTGGGATTTTTGGAGAAGAAAATAAGAAGAAATTATGGAGTTTGAAGGGGATTTTCATGGAGCTTTCAATTAACAATCTTAGTGGAGCTACACAAGCTCTTTAAGTTCACCTTAGGAGGTGGGAGGTTTCCATCTTATTCTAAATTTCATCCACTATTGTTGAAGCTTCCTTTATGGTGGAAAAAACTCTACTCTTGTTAAGTTTAAATTATTCTATTTTGCAATATATGAGTTAAACATGCTATAGTTCATAAGAGTAAAATCTTTGCATGTTTAGGTAGTCATTACTCATGATTTCTTGATAGTTTGAAGATTTCAGGATTGGGTTTTCAAAGGGTTTGAGAAAAGATGATAACTTTTAAAAAAAATCTCGTATATAAATATTTTATGAAATAAATTATTTTCAAAGAAATAATCGCATTGATAAGCTATTTCTAGTACGAATCTTGAAGATTTGTGAAAAATATACATTTAAGCATGTTTTTTAAGAACAAATGTCTTTTTAATTTTAAAAATCTTGGATTTACAAGTGTTACGAAATTTAATGTGGTAATCATGTGTAAAACTCATTTTTTGGATCTTTAGACTTAAAATTCATCTTCTCGTTTGTATGACTTGTAGTAAGTTAATGATGAGCATATGAACATGTTTAAGAAAGATTAAAGTGGGTTTTAGCTTGAAATAAGAAAGATACAAATTTTGACCCCAAAGGAGTGTTATAAAATAAGGAGAAAATGATAAATGTGTATTTTCAAGACTACATGTGATGTTAAAAGAAAAATTAGTATTTTCTTGTGAAAAATGCCTTTAAATGTCAAAGTGATTTCTTTATTGAACAACATAATGAAATCAAAAGATTTATAGTTTTGGTAATGTCTTCACCCCACAAAGAGACTAAATGTGTTAATGAGTTAAGAACATTCAAGAAGTTAAGTTGGTGACTTAACAATGTTTTTGAAAAATGACACTTACGAAAATTGCATGTTTAGCAATACAAGGGCAAAATGGTAATTTTATGTAAAGTTGAACATTATTATGAAATAAAAATATCGAAAAAGGTGTTACACAAAATGATCTTTAAAGGAAGTGATTTAGAGATGAAATCGAAGTAAATGTATAAAGGACATAAAATTATGTTTTTATAAAGTGTAACACAAATATGGAGTGTAGTCCCTAGGGTTTTGGCTTCGGTCAATAAAAGTGAAATAACGTGGACATGAAAAAGTGCTAAAACACATGATAAAGGAAATTCAGAAGAACTGAGAAAAATTAAGAAGGGCCCGAAGAGTAGAGTGAAAGACCCAAATCACTAGCCAAAGCATATGGTGGCATAGCCGCCGATGTGGAGCCCGTTAAAGTATGGGATTATGTGGTAAATTTCGAAATAAAAGATAATGAAAAAAGTGGAACATGATAAGAAAATTGGTTGTGCTAAGAATATAAGAAAAGATAACCTAACGTGTAATGAGATTGGTAAATGTTTCGTTAAAAAGATAATGTGAACAAGAAATATGAGAAATTGACTAATAACCATGTGAAGTGAAAGGAATGGTAAGGTGAGACGATTAATGGATAGTTAAGCAACCTAAGATAGTTTTAACCCATAATTAATACAAGTGTATATTGTGAACAGTTTTTAAAAGGAAAACAAGTACTTTCTATTAGGGGTGTTCAAAAAATCGACTGGACCGACAGATCGAACCGAACTGAGCTGAATCGATTCTTTTTTTATATATTTTTTCCTAATCGGTTCGATCTCAGTTTATTTTTTGGCGGATCGATCTAGTCGGTCCGGTCCATGATTTACAATTTCAAAAACCATGTTAGGACCGACCCGGACTGACCCCGTATAAAATAATATATATTTACATATATATATGTATATATGTAAGATTAATAAATAGTGAAAATATATTTTAATATTTAATGATTTTAAATTATAATCTAATCCAATAATAGGTTTGTTTTAAATACAAATTTTGATATTTTTTAATTTTTAATGTTTGAAAAAAATAGACTCAGGTATATTTTTATTATTATAAATGATGTAATTCATTAATGTGAGGGCCGACGGGTTACACCGGACCGACCCTATAAAAAATCAAACCGACTAGGGTTGGTTAACCGATATTATCGGTCCGATCTCGGTCCATTTTTTTAGAGGAACGACCAAGTCGGTCCGGTCCAAAAAAACCTCAAAATCGAACTGGACCGGACCTCGAACACCCCTACTTTCTATCACCGAGTGTGGGTGTGTTGAAAGGTGATTTTCAAGGAAATGCTAAAATGGATTTTACGGGAGTACATGGGAAATTTCGATAAATGAAGTATTTTTCCTAAACAAATGTCATTTTGTTTAAGTATTTAACCGGGTGCGTTAAATCAGAAAATAAAAGTTCAGTCAAGTAAAAAGGGGTCTTTTCTAAGAGTAGTCCGATTCAATCAAATCAAGTAACATTTTGGAATAATGAATTTCATGCATTAGTGTATATATATATATATATATATATATATATACATGGTATTTGCATATGCATGTGCATGTGCACATAGGTGGTACGTTATAAAGTCTTTTTTCTACCATTCGATTTTATGCTGCATTGTTGTATTTTTCACTAGGCATTCGACTCATTCACTTTTCTTTGTTACGACAGGTTGTATGCAATTCCACATTTTAAGAGCTCTATACAAGTATGTATCCTTTTATTTTACGTTAGTAGACCTGAATGCTTGGATTCATGGGATACTTTCCATGGGTCCCATACATAGCTTGATATAAATTGGCTACATGATCCCATATAGGTTTATATGAACACAATAGAAAGTCCTAAATGAAGCACATATCACAATATAGCCTGTTAATTAGCATTAAACATATAATTATAGTAAAATCACAACTTTCAAGTTTCATAACTCATCTTAACCAATTATCTCTTAGTTACACCGTTATAGTCAGTCGATCCCCTCATACGACCCCACACATACCACGGTGAACCACTCATATCATTATATAAACACTAACAATTTTCTTCGTCATTATGACCTGATAGTCTAGGTCCCGCACATAAATACTCACTATAGTCAGCCACCACTAGATTCGCACATGCAGTGTCACATACATAAATTCCCGTTACTATAGCCTCGCAGCCTATGTCCCACACATGCATGTAACACCCCGTAATTTTGAGGATTTAGTATTTAATTATTTTTGGGAGATATAAAAATATTTAAATAGGAGAAACTTAAATTTATGATTTGGAGAATTTACTTGAGTGGGAAAAATTATTTATATTTGGCGACTTTAAGTTTAATTGTTCGAAATTTTGTGTGTCGCATTTTGAGGTCAAAATTGAAGAATGTTGTAAAGTATTTCGAATGACAATTCTGAGTGCGCGGTTGAGTCCGGATGGGTCGAGATAGTCAGAAAAGAGTACCCGGGGGTAGTAATCGGGTCTCGAAACATTTTTGGGTATAGTCGGGCCCACACAGGGGATTTGGACCATTTTAATTAGGCCCATGTGGTTAAAAACGGGATTAGGGGCTTTAAACCTAATTGAGGGAGTGTTGAACGACAGTTAACACAACTCTAAACCTAGATCTTGAGAGGGAAATAAGTGAAGCAAATCAAGAGTCAATTGGGGATCTTTTGGAGTCAAATTAAGGGACAAAGTGAGTGTTCGTCATCAACCATCCTCTGCACCAACAGATCAGACTCTACGAAAAATTCCAGGCAAGTGGTTAACTGTTATGATTCTTAAAATTTGTGATAACCAATTCATATTATGGTAGGTGTATATGAAAATTCATTTTGGGTGTGTAACCATAATTGAAAATGGGTTTTTCTGAATTAGAGTAATGGATAGATTTAATTACTCAATGGATGCTAAGTTATGAATTGGGACTGTTGAGATTGGATTGTAGGGTGGATTACAGTATGTATCAGTGATTAATTTGACTGAGAATGGTGAGGTCGAATTCGGTAAAACAAGACCCGGATGAAAAACCCAAATCGGATATACCCAGAGTTATATATAAATGTGATGATAAATTAAGGTCTCTAGAATGTTTAGAACCTTTTTCTTATGTGGAGGTATCGTTAGTTGTGCTTGGGTTAGAACAGAGGAGGATATAAAACCTTGGAGAAAGTCATTAATGGCAAAACAGAAGGTCGGAGAAGGAGTAGACCTGTTCGATCGATCGATCGATGGAAAGGATCAATCAATCGATGGACCCAGATTTTTGGCAAATTGTCTAGTTTAATATATAAAGGGAAATTAATTTAAGATTTATTCCCCTACTTTTTATTTAGTGATAAATGCATATGCAACACATATTCCTTAGCAATTATAAGGGGATATAATTGGGTTTAGGAGGGTAATGATTGGACGTCTCAAGGGATGAATTTGGGAAATAAATTTTAGTATTAATTTCAGACCGAGGGAAAATGTTCGGCTAATGTAGTTGAGTGGCACTACATTATTAAATGAATTGAGGTGTAATTAATTAATTAGGGGGCGAAATATGGAATCTGGTATTAACGATGGTACGGGCCAAGTGAGCACGTATGGGTATATTGGTTGGACGACCCCAAGTATTAAATTAATTAATGTGTAAATTAATTAAATTAGGGTTGGACTATAGACTCGGGAAGGTAATAAATTAATTAAGGAGAAAATTAATTAAATTGAGTCGGACCATAGACTCAGAAATATATACAAGCTAGTGTTACGGATTTTAGTACACGATAAAGCCGAGATTTATATTATATATACGGTGTGGTGATAGTATATATATATATATATATATATGTGTGTGTATGTATGTATGTATGTATGTACTTTGTGTGTGCTATTAAATATCAGTGGCTAGATATTTAATTAAATTTGTGTACTCTAGTGCTATTAAGGGAGGTTGCGCGATGTGGGTGAATCCCCTAGCTTGAGTAGTAGGGCGAGTATATCCCCTGGCCATAGCGTCCGTTATATGGGTGAGGGGATTATCTCACTTTCAGGTAGGAAATATGACCGCCTCCAACGTTTATGTTTTTGGCCAAGTTCGTGAGAGAGTTCGACTCGGGGTAACTAGGTTAAATGAGCACACCTGGTATAATAGCACTTTAGAGGAAATCATCCGGCGAGGGTATACTCGGAAGGATGGATATACATAGGACACATGTGTGAATGTTGTGGTATAATTACGTATATAATAGTATAGAAAATTATATACAGGTATTAAATACATGTTGCGAGTATGAATGTATTTTATATAACTAGTGAGACTGTTATATAGTTTATTTAAAAAGGATAATTTATGAAAGGCAAGCATGGGATTGTTGTATTATAAATTTACGTATATGATGGGAAAAATATTATATACGGCATTAAATACATAGGTGAGAAATTGTATTTACTTATATAACTTGTGTCACGATTATATGATATTATATTAAGGGAATTTATTAAGTTAGTGTGAGGGATAACTTATAACCCATGAATAATAATACTCGGTTTAGAGTAGAATGACAAGGGGGGATTATACCAGGACTAGTTGGACGGGGTAGTACAACTAGGTGGGGATAAGGAAACCGTTAGGTGTGCATATTAGTGGAGGGGTGAGTATATCCTCAAGAGAGTGCGACACTAACTTAAATATGAAGCGCATTTATACATTTTTTAATTACTGGAGTTAATCCACTTACTAAATATTTTCAAAATGTTTTGGGTTCTAAACCTTACTATAAAACTATTTTCAAAACCTTTTAGGTGTCCAGCCACATGGACGCCAGACTTGATATTCTGTTTATGATGGATAGGCTGGCTACACTTCCTTTGAGGTAAGAACAGTTCCTTTTGATTCAATTGCAAGAAAATAACCCCTTATGATTATGGATCAGAGGCAAGCTCTGGAATAGGAAGTGAGTGGAAAGCAAGCTTCTCACTCCTCTTGATGGGTTGTGTGTGGGAAAGAAGGAAGGCTTGCACGCTACTTACCAATCAAAATTAGAAATCGTCTTTTAATTGGTCAAATAGGTTCAAGACGTTCAGTCTCGTCAACATGGCTTAATGCACATGTAGATGCTAGCGGGAGCTTGGATTAGACGCATCGTTCATTCTTTACTAGAGTAGAAATCATATATCAGCTTCAGTTTTACTTAGGGCTTGTCGCCCAGACTTTTCTGTACAATTTTCAGATTTATTATTTCAGTTGTTGGATGATTGTTGTTGGACTATTTACTTTGGTGGCCGATGGTTTATTCGGCAGTTAGTTTAATTATTTATTCTGTTGATTTGATTCAGTTGTTGTGAATGGTTTATATATATTTTCACATGTCATTATCTTGTTTAAATAAAAAATTAAAATTTGGCACCGACTTTTTGGAATACTAGGTGGTTAGTAAGTTTTAAAAAGTTTCGACAGTGATGCTAAGAATGAACCAACTGAAATTCCTGTTTTAATCTGATATAGGAATGATCATCCGGTATTTTATTAGGCGGGGTGTCACAATGCGTACTCACCGTAGCTAGAAAACTATGGTTCCGCACATACAACAATTCTCACGCATATTCCCATCAAAATAGCCAAACAATATGTTCTTGCACATACAAACATATCATAGCCAACTGACACTGCACTCTACATATACAATGATACCCACATAAATAACAAGCTCGAGTACCTATCATTTCCTTGGTACACATCTCAAAATATCATGTCTTCCTATACAATTATTAATATTCGTTTATTTCTTTTCCCTTTATCTGAAAGTATAACATAAAAACCACATATAGTTCGATAAATAAATTTCACAAAAAACCAAGTATCCCATAGTCCAGTACATTGGAAATACCTAACTGTCCATATAACATTCTATAATCTCATACTTGGAGAATCTACATCAAATTATCATATTTTCAATCTATAATATTATTATGTGTCTCGGGCTAATGATACTGCTCATTTAACAATTTATTGCCAATGAATTTCACATTAGTTTCTCAAGTTGAATACGTAAATCCTATCAACATCATGCGTAATCTAATCGCAAACTATATATCCCAATAACCACATGTGAAATCCAACAACATATAACCCAATGCCAATATGCAAATCCCGACAATAAGACAAATGACATCTAATTTTCTAAACCAATATCATCTCATATTATTTTATATTTATTTATTCCAATTACATGAAAATTACGCAGATTCCATAATCCTATTCATAAGTCCTAAACATCATATTTCACCAATTCATAAAATTTATAATTTTATTTCGTAAGAGATTTCGTCTTTCCATAGCATATATCAAAGTAAGCATGTGAATTAGCAATTCCAAATAGCATGTTCATTTCTTTACCTATAATCCATCTCCTTTTAAATTTCATAATAATAAATGTATATTAAGTGTCCATGCCCAATTATTATGTTTAATACATAATTTTAACAACATTATCATAAATTAGCTACATAATACAATACCCAAAGTCATGAAACGACACAAGTTTTGAATAATTTTCCCAATAATTATAAACATCAACATAAATTAGGTTTTTTTTCCTTAATTAGTTTTTTAATCAATTTTCAATTTACACGGGAGTAAGGCTTATGCAAAATATCTAAATAACATATAACTCAAGGGAAAAGTAGATAATATTATTACATTAATATTAGTTTTTGAAATCTGAATATGAATTCTCGCTCTACTTCCAAAGATCTTTGATATATCTTCTCTGTATTTCTTGTAATTCCTAAAGCAAGTATTTCCAACTGTAAGGACATTATTTTCATTGTCCGTTCTCAATTTAGTATGTCGTATATCACTACACCGTCAAAGAGCATTCGAGCATCAAAGACGGATCCGAATATCAAGTTCTTCAACATTCAAGATTCCGCGAGGTTAATTTTGGTAAGGTTGAGTTTTAATAACTTAGCATTTCACTTAAAGTGTTGGGATATTTTTATCAATTATTTTCTAAAGATTTTGTTCTCGTACACCTTTCCGTAGAAAAATCATAACTAATTTATAAAAAATAAAAAAAATACGTAACTGACGGCCACACATTCGTATCGAAATTATCTACAATCCTGGCTTGAGATATCGTTTAATAGGTCGTTCGAACGACCTGCCTATGTCGTTCAAACGACATAGCTATCTTGCAAGAAGTTGTCGCGCGATGTTATTCAAACGACAATGCCTTTTCGTTTGAGCGACTTCAACCTCGTTCGAACGACGCGTCGCCTTAAGTTTTTTATAAATAGGCTTTTCCAACATCGTTTTTAAAAAGAAGAGCTGCATATTTTCAATAGACAAAACTACTACTGCAGAAACGATTTTTGTCTTCTTTTTTTAGGTTTTAAACCTTTTGTTTTCAATTCACAAAACATCCCAATCTTTTAGTGAATTGTTTTGGAACCCTAAATTCAAGTTTGTTGAAACTTTAACATTGTGGGGAGGACTCTACAACCAGAGAGTTGCGTGCTATTAGGGGTGTTCGCGGTCCGGTCCGATCCAATTTTTAATGAATTTAAAGACCGGACCGATTATACCGGTCCTAAAAATAAAAGGACCAAGACCGGACCGATTAAACCGGTTTTCCGGGTTTAGTCGGTCCGGTCAAACTTGTCGGTCCTAATCTAATAAAAACTGCCCAAATTTTATCCTAAAAAACTGCTCAAATATCATAAAAACTGCCCAAATTTATTCAAAAAACTATCCAAATTTTACCATCATTAAGTTTTATACACTTGTTGAGGCACACTAGAGAATGCCATCATTCTTTCATTAATTAAATGTTCCTTGAAATGCCAGAAAATACAAGGAGATTTCATTAATTAAAAAAACTGCTGCTCTTCAATTATTTTTTAACGGCTGGGTATCAATTCCTGATGCTATGTATTCGATTATTTTCAATAAATCTTTTTGTTCTCATAATTGCCTTGAAAAATCCTATCATTTCCTTCCAAACATTTCAAGCAAGCTTAGCAAGGGCTATATGACAAAAACGAGCGGAAGCATATAAAGTACACATAAAAATCAACTAGCGACGCAGTAGCTACTAGAAATCAAATCAACTTCCCCAGCACAATACAATGTTTGCAACAAAAAATAACTGCTTTTTTTAAGCTAAAAAAAACTGATCTTACCATAAGTAGCTACTAGCGACGCAGATCAGAGGAGAGAAGGGAAGCAACGACGCGACGGGGGAAGGGAAGCGATGGCGGGGCGGGGGAATACGCAGATCAGAGTATAACGGCGGGGGAAGGGAAGCGACGGCGGGGCGGGGGAATACACAGTCTCACATGGATGGAGAGAAAAGCAAGAGAAAGAAAAAAAAAGGGAGTGGAGTAGAGAGGGAACGACGCTGAAAAAAAATGAAGGGAGTAGGGTTTATTTCTTTGTTTCCAACTTTCCTTCCTTACTTATTGACCAGCGTACCCCATCCCTTACTGTTTCTAGTGTGTGCTGCCGCTGTGCGTGTGTTGTCTTGTGTTATACTTAATATTATATATATATATATAATTAAATGCATATATTTTATAGTAACCGGTCCGGGTCGGTCCAGACCGGATATTTATTAAGGGAGACCGAGGACAGGACCGGTTAGACCGGTCTGTAAAAAAAAAACCTGGACCGGACCGATTAAAAAAAAATACCGGAAAAATTATGACCGTCCGGTTCGATCCGCCGGTCCATTCGATTTTCTGAACACCCCTACGTGCTATTATGGAGGGAGTCTCTATGAAGTTACTCTTATGGGGAGGATAACCTACACCGTGAAGACGGTGTGTCTAGGACTGCGTGTCCTTGTGATATAGCTGCGTGTGAACCACTGCTGATTTCTATTCATTACTTTGAAAGTTTGACGAAGGCACCGTGCCTTACTCTTGTACGCAATCAAGTTGTATATAAGTCAATAGTCTTGTAAACTTTTCAAAGTTCTATAAATAAAAGGTTTTGCCATTCGGGGATTTTTCCTGAATTTGGTGTTCCTAATATTTGATCTTGTGATTGTTTGATTTTCATATTTAATTCAATCATTAGATGCATATTTTAGGGCTTAACTAAAATTGGATTTTTTTGAGAATTCGTATTATTCCGATGTAGCGATTCTACAAATTGGTATCGAAGCCTGTTGCACTAAGTTGTTGTGTTTTAATCCTATTTTTCAAAAAATGGCTTTTGGTGGTTTTAATGATTTTCGATGCCAACTTTTAGAAAATTCTAATTGGAAAGTTCACACAAATTCTTGCTTTATATCCTCTATTAAAAATGACTCTGAGAGGTGTTCTTGTTGTGAGGGTGTTGATCACACGTTAGACGAGTGTACACAAATTTAAAGAAGAAATTGAATAAATCGACATCTCATGTTTCTACCCTTAATGATAGTGATTCTAAAGAAGAAGTTTTTTATGCTTCCAGGCGAGAGCTTTCCATCCGTGTGATTAGTTATGAGAGTGAGGGTGAAAATAGTGAGGAGTAAGAAGAAGAATTGAGTTGCAAGGTGCCTACAATAATTTATATTTTGAAACTTTAAAGACAAAAAAGGCAAATTTGAAACTTGAAGTTGAATTGAAGAAACGTGTTTTAGATAATGATAATACTAATGCGTTGATTAAGGATCTTAGGGAACGTGAGGAGATTATTAAAGAGAAATTATGATATGTTGAGGGTGAGAGAGATAGTCTTCGAGGTGTGATAGAGGCTATGGAAAGGGAGCTTTTAGAATTTGAGGATTCTAGATGTTTACTCGAATCTTGGATAGTTGGGCTTGAGAAGAATTTGAGAGAATCAAGTAAGGTGAAATTTAATTTGGAGTCTAGGTCGTAAAAGCTAGATAGGATCATTGGCACAGTCCAAATTAAGGAGGATAGGGGTGGTATAGGCTTTGATGAGAGGGTTACACAAATTCCCAAAGCCAACCCCACACAACCTAGGGTTGTTAAGAGATATCCTCTGAAGGTTGTTAGGAGAGATCCACCTAGGAACATTATGAGAGAGCCACCTACGATCATTAGGAGAGATCCACCTAGTCAAATTCAGAGAGAGCAATCGAGAAATTTGAGGACATGGCCACCTTTGGGTAACACACATCGCCCGATTTACAGTTGCACACATTGCGGTAGGCAAGGTCATGTTAGGCGCTTTAGTTACAAGCTTTTACAAGGACCTAAGAAGGTTAATATAAGAATAAATTCGATTCCCCACACCTCCACATGTCCTTACAAATCCATTTGGGTTAAAAAATCGGATTTAGAGGCTTATGGTCTATTTGTTAATGATTCTCGTTCGATAGCACGTGATTCACCCCATGTGAGATCGTTTGGTTGATTTTGTTGGATGTTTTGTCATACACTAGCTATGCATCATGTTATATTCTTTCTAGTGTTATGTCTCGCTTTGACGTAGCGTACATTGATTTATTTGTTGCATTTGTATATTTCGCTACTGTTTTAGCACTGTTTTGGATCTGTTTGCCCCTTACAGGTACTGGTTTCACTAAATTTTTACACTGGGCAAAATTGTATGATTTTCTGGGCATTCTGGGAAGTTTTGGTTTTTCCTTCGAGCGAGATCTATAGGTCGTTTAAGCGACAACTCTGTCTTACGCGAAGTCGCTTATCATGACATGCCCTTGTCGTTCGAGCGACAAAGCTGAGTCGTTTGAGCGAGATATGTCTGTAATTTTTGCTTCCCTTCTATTTTTAGTACCTAGTGTGCATATGATTATGTTTTTGTACTATTGGGTTGCTTCTAGACAGTTTATGTGCAGATATTCATCATATCCATGCTTAATTGATAGCACTGCATTATTCGTTTGATCACACATGCTTTGACTGATGATTCATTTGTATGATTACCATTTGCTAGTATATGATGATTCTCATGCCGACATTATATGCCTATTGCTGGATGTATCATTTTGTAGTTATTTTTCTTTTTGAAAAATTTTAAAAAATGCAAAAAGATTTTCTATTATTTTGAGTGACCATTCATATTTTGTTTTGGTCAAATTTGAAAATCCAAAAATATTTTTGTATTTTGTTTGCACCTTTTATGGATAAACACTTAGGATGGCCGAGTCACAATTTCATTCCATTTTTCCATGTGATTATTTGATAGTGTTTTGAGACAATACAACATGTCATGTTTGTGCTTTATAATGTTTGGAGTTATTAAGATGTAATTAAGTGATACTTCCTACATGTTTTACTCATGATTTCCTTTATTGTACACATGCACGAATTTGTTTGATTATTGTGCTTGTCGTATCACATGTTGGTTGGGTGTTTTCATCTCAATCCTGTCCTTAAAACGAGCCAAGTGCAATAATACTAGAGTAATAAAAGTAGTGCATGTAAGATCCATTTGCCCTGTGAGGAATTTGTTTAGTTTGAACAAATGATAAGTGAACACGGGAAAGGGCTACGAGTGAAAAATAATCACGTCGTGAAAGCCATCGTTTGAGAAGAGCCCGCGCAAAAAACAAAGGTAATAAAAAATGAAATATGCCAAAATTTTGGGCCAATAGATTTTCTCTAAGTTGAGAATTTAAAACCTCATTAGAAAAATAAAATTGCATTATTATATATGAGGGAGTTTTGGATGGATATATCAATGGGTTTGCACGTCCTTTGAAAAGTTCTATAAACGACACTAAATAGTTTGGACGTTATTGGTGTGGAAATCATTTAGACTTTGATTTGTTGATTTGATTAAGACGATGTCATCTAAATTCAACAATACCTAAGGATATTTTTAATGTTCATTCGTTAGGGGTACACGTATTCATCGTGCACATATGATTGATTGAGTTGATTTACCTATCGAATGTGTTCACACCCATACATTCCATTTCCATGACTTGGTTGTTTTAGTATAAATCCATGGTGTGATCTTTGTATTATTATTTTTGCTTTGAAAAAATTGAAAAATAAAAAATAGTTTGTGGAATTTTTTGAGTTACACCTTTGCATGCGCGTAGTTTGATTCATATTTTCTATGACCTTTTATCGTGACACTCCATGTTTAGTTTGTTTCTTCTTATCTGTCTATTTGGGGACATAATAAAAAGGGGGAGAACGAATTATGATTTTATGGGGTAATTTGCATTATGGAGGAGATTTGATTAGATTGATTGATTTATTCTTATATCAATTTAAACTCGACGCGTCACGAAGGTATTTGATTTATCTCATGTGTTTAGGTACGAAGATTGATGATTATTGGATTGCACACCCTGATGAGAAAAGCTTTGAGATTTATTGTTGAAGACGTTTGAAGAAAATTTGAAGACTTGCAAAATTAGTACCTTTCCATTTTTGGGGTCATGGGGGATATTAGATTTGTATAGGCATTTTGGGTTTTGATAATTCAGATGTTTTTATTTTGTACCGACATAGACATATGGAGATATTTGTAAGGACATTATTTTTATTGTCCATTATCAATTTAGTATGTCGTATACCCCTACACCGTCGAAGAGCATTCGAGAACATTCAAGCATCAAAGACGGATAGGAATATCAAGTTCTTCAACATTCAAGACTCTGCGAGGTTAATTTTGGTAAGGTTGAGTTTTAATTCCTTAGCATTTCACTTAAAGTGTTGGGATATTTTTATCAAATATTTTCTAAAGATTTTGTTCTCGGGCACCTTTCCGTAGAAAAATCATAACTAGTTCATAAAAATCAGAAAAATATGAAACTGGCGGCGACGCGTTCGTATCGAAATTATCTATAATCATGGCCTGAGATCTCATTTGATAGGTCGTTCGAACGAACTACCTATGTCGTTCAAACGACATAGCTATCTCGCGAGAAGTTATCGCGCGATGTCGTTCAAACGACAATGCCTTTTCGTTCGAGCGACTTCAATCTCGTTCGAGCGACGCGCTACCTTAAGTTTTTTATAAATAGGCTTTTTCAACTCCGTTTTTAAAAAGAAGACCTGCATATTTTCAATAGACGAAACTGCTAGTGCAAAAACAATTTTTATCTTCTTCTTTTAGGTTTTAAACCTTTTGTTTTCAATTCACAAAACATCCCAATCTTTTAGTGAATTGTTTTGGAACCCTAGATTCAAGTTGGTTGAAACTTTACCATTATGGGGAAAACTCTACAACCGGAGAGCTGTGTGCTATTATGGAGGGAGTCTCTATGAAGTTACTCTTATGGGGAGGATAACCTACACCGTGAAGACTGCGTGTCCTTGTGGTATAGATGCGTGTGAACCACTGCTGATTTTTAACCGTTACTTTGAAGGTTTGACGAAGGCACCGTGCGTTACTCTTGTAGGTGATCAAGTTGTATGTAAGTCAATGGTCTTGTAAACTTTTCAAAGTTATAGAAATAAAAGGTTTTGCCCTTCGGGGATTTTTCCTGAATTTGGTGTTTCTAATATTTGATCTTGTGATTGTTTGATTTTCATATTTAATTCAATCACTTAGATGCATGTTTTAGGGTTTAACTAAAATTAGATTTTTTTTAGAATTCGCATTATTCCCCTGTAGCGATTCTACACCAATTGAGGTTGAAAGATTAGTTTTAATAGAGGATTAGGGCTTAAGAGGTAAGGGGTGAAGGGAAAATAAGGTGTTATAGGTTTTGGTCTTAAATACAAGTGAAAACATATGTGAATTTTGTGCAAAATCCCTTTGAAGTAAGACCATGGAAGTACACCCCACGAGTGGGATGCAATTCACAAAGGTTGTGGTTGTGCCCATATTCTCCTGCGATCATGGGTCCTATGACTTGGGCAAGACAGTCGCGGGTTACCTCGTGTGTCCATCTCAACTCTCTTTCTTATATTTTGTTTTTCCTTTGTTTTTAATTGTCTAAAAATCCTTATTTTATTCTGACTCTTTACATACACATTAAATATGAAACCAACTATTCTCCAAGCCCTAATTTCGTGCACAAGAATTCTCAAAAGACCTCTTTATCCTTAAGGTTTCCACATAAACCTTATAATAATCCACGATTATATAAACATTCATTTTATTCACTTAATCAACATAAAATCAAGAAATTTCCTATAAATTAAAATGCTACTCATTCAATTTAATTTCCAACATACTAAATCATAATCAATTATTCCCCGTATATAATTTCCATTATTTGAATTAAATTATCAAAATTATAGGTTATTTCAAACTATGATGCCACAACGTTTAATGAATACATAATCCTCGGGGGTAGAGGTAGTTATCCACAATGGATTGGTACATTTTGTGGCAGAGATGTAAAAAAAATCTCCATATTGTACACCCCGAAGGGTTATGAGTTTGTTATTCATTTCACATATGTTTAGTTTTAAACTCACCCACATTCAATTCTGCTTTGATCAATAATCTTTGGAGCCTGAATGAACGTGTTCCTACTCTTATCACAATGTCACATCAACTAGGTTTTGTTGAATATCGATTTAGACTTTGTTTAAGGGTCCATTTGATTAACATGGAATTATCTTCCACGAAAAATATTTATTTTAGTTCATTTGTTACCTTTGTAGTGATTGGTTTCAAATACATTATATAAAAACAATGGTCACAAATACGAAAGAGTTCTTTTTCATTTTTGTCATTTTTCATGGAAAATATTTCTTACCCAAACCTCAAAGAATTTTCTATGAAAAACTCCAAACTCCATATCATTTTCATCTTTTCCCCTAATTTTTTAACTTCGCATGAAAATAAACTAATTTTGAGTTATTTTTTTCTTCATTTTATTTTTGTTTTCTATAATTTAATCGATTATATAAATTAGGGTTAATGTTTGTGATTTGGAGATTACAAACCGTAAATATATTTTTAACGACAACTTAACATTTTGATGGTTAAAAAAGGTTATTTTTATATACACCATGATTTCCTGTGTAGAGCCCTCGATTCTATTGCTCCCACTCTTTTGGGTTGGGATGCATTTAACACCCCCGCCCAATGGGGTTTGAATGTAAAAAGGAAAAATGACCAACATTTATTCTTTATGAATAATAGCTTTAGACAATATCTAATAAAATTTTCAACAATGCCCTACTTTTTCATCATTTCTTTCGTTAATAATCAAGAAGCCATGACCGACCTTCAACACATAAATTGTCGCAGCCCGTGAGTTTTCCAACGAAAACAATTAACGAAGATTTCGAGTGTCATCACGGTTGAAATGATCCACGTTTTGTCCCTAATGCTGGATTCACCGTGAAAAATTCGCAAACCGCAAATCTTTGCTAAAAACGTTAGTGTTTAAGAGGGTTCAACATTTTGGGTTGTTTTCGGAGGTGGGTAAGAATAGTGATTGAGAAGCTGCAGAACTTTTCCAAATTTGTAGTTTTAGATTCCAGACGATATGGAGTTAAATTTGTTAGAAAATAATTGGTGAGTAAAAAAAAGGGGTAGACATGTCTTTTTTCTAGTAAGGTGTAAATAAAAATAAAAATTCTAGGTTTACCGTATTTTAAAAACCAAATTGACATCGCATGCCTACGTGGCATGCGAAGATTGATTAAAACTTTATGGACGTAAATCCACGCCAGCAGAATTAATCAATCTCCGCACGCTACGTAAGTATATAATTTTAATGCGGTTTAAAAATGCGGTACATATAATATTAGTCAAATAAAAATAGGGTCAATTATTAAATAGTCCCTACTATAAATATATATTTTTTAAAAAGGACACATATTTTTAGTTTAACCCATTTAGTCCCTCAAGCACTCAATATCCTCTTATTTTTAGAGGGCCGCGCCAGCGGCATCCCTCTCCAAAATATGTGGCAAAGGACTTTTTGAGGGAAAATAAAAAAGTTTGAACTAAATGGGTATTAAAAAATGTCATTTGGTATATCTCCCCAAAAAAATACCCCCAAAAGGTCAGCTGTGTCTTAATTTATTTTTCTACTTCGACATTTGTTGACGCTCGGTTTCTGACTAGGGTTTTGTAAAAAGAGATCAATCCCTTCTAAAAGAATGGACCATAGATATACCGGAGAAATGTTGAGGTAAAATTTGTTTCTATATGTATTGTGTGTTTGTGAGTTTAATTTTATGTGTTGGTTTTCATTGCAGACATTTGGAGAAGCAGAATGAGCTCCTTATGGATTCATATAGATCAATGTCACATGAACTGCATAAACTTCAGGTACCTCTTTCAATTTTTAGATTCGTTCTTATTGCTTTGCTTTGTGTACGTTTGTGGAGGACGAGTGGGTGTAATTTCTGGGTAGTAAATACTCTGTTGATTTTACTGCTTATGAAGGGAAATAAATAAATCATCTTCTGTAAAAAAAAATAGGGGGTTTGAAGGGTTAGAGAGAAGTAAAATCCTTATACTTGTTAGGAAGGGGTAATTTATGGGATTATAATTGAATTTCATCGGCGAGGAGACGAGTATCTGGTGTAAAAAACCTTTTGATGAGATGGAGATTTTTTAGCTCTTTGTGACCGTGAGGGAGATGAGGCACCAGGATAGATGGGTGCATCATGGCTGCTCTTAAAAAATGTTGGAATGTGATGAAAGAGGATATTTTGAACATGGTGTGGTTAATGCAAGAATACATGCCAATTATATTTTCTTTATCTTGAAAAAGTTATCCTCATTGAGGTTAAAGGACTTTAGGCCAATTATCCTTCTCACGAGTTTGTATACACTCATCACTAGATTTCTTATATACATTGGGAATTGTTTTCAAAGACACCGTGATGGTAAGCTAGCGGCTTTTGTGAGGGGTTGGCAAATTAATGAGGCGGTTGAGTAATATAAAAGTATGAAAAATTGGGGTTTAGTATTAAGAATAGTCTGTGAAAAAGTTTATGATAATGTTAGTTATGATTACCTTTGGCCATTTATGGAAATTGAAGGCTTTAGGAATAGGTTGAGGCTATGAAGCGTCGACACTCTCTTGAGGCTCTTGAGTCAGCTAACTCAGACACGCCACCGACACGGTGGGACACATAAAAAGGTGTCCAAAATTTTTCTTAAGTTTTTGGAAACTGGACATATAGAGGGATACAGAGGGACAAGGTTCTAAAAGTGCGAGGCGCGGGGCGGGCGTGGAATGGGAGCCTAGGTCTAGGTGTTGCCTAGGCTTTTTTTGTATGTTTTTTGTTTCATATAAACCAAGGATATTTTGAAATTTATGTTACTAACAATTAATATTGATTTAGGTCTAACATTACTAACAATGCCTTTATATTCTCATACATAAATATAAACGACAATTCCAATCAAAGTTCATTACGATATATATAAAATACTAATAAACTAATTAATAACAATGATTCATAAGGATCATATTATATACAAATTGATTTATACGTGAACATTGGTAATAATACTCTAAATCCTTACACTTTTAACACTATTAACAATTATTTGAAGTCATATACATAAATAAAAGATTGCTAACACTAAGAAAACTTATTGAAATATTACATACATATATTTTGTGCAATTGATATATGATTTGTAAAGCAAAGAATGCAAATATTAGACACAAAAAATAATGCTATCGTAGATGTAAAACTGAGTAACATTTCAAAATGTTACGCAAAAAAATGCTACTAAAATCATTGTATATATATATATAGTAATGCATATAACTTCAAAATATAATACTATGTATATTTTTTTGCTATTGTAGTACAATGTACTTTCGATGCGCGATGCGAAATTGGGGCAAATTTTGAAAAACGACGATGTTTCACTAAGTTCACTTTCGAGGCGCCTAACCCCTAGGGAGAAAAGAGAGAATAAAAGTAGATTCAACAGCTGCGAGACTCGGGTTCAAGTTCGAATTGAAAATCAAATTCATAATATAAAAAGAATAATAAAGGAATGTAGGTGGAATAAAAAATGTGGGTCTAGGGCAAGATTATTATACAAGATACTTAAATGAAATATTGTACTATGATTTACAATATAGTTTAGGAATAATAGTATATTATTTACTATATTTTTAGTGATTGCAGCGAAATCTTTCATAATTTGATTTCAAGTTAGTAACTTCTATTTTTTCCTTCCTTTCTTCTTCGTTTCGGAGGTGCCTACCCTGCACTTCGCGCCTAGGCGCGCCTTTTAGAACACTCGACAGGGATACGTTGGGGGGTTAACTCTTAATTTTCAAAGTAGAAACACAAGAAAAAGTGTAATATTGATAATTGGATAATAAATACGCAAGAACACATATAAATTCTACTATATAATTGTGTAAAGAGCTTTATAGAGAAGCTACCAACATTGCACCCTTTGCTGTCGCAGCCTCTTAATATTCCCCCCCCCCCCCCCCCCCCCCCCCCTCTCTTTTTTAAGATGTGTTTATGTTTAATTAGATATAATGTTTGTACGTCTTTGTTTTTTCTGTTTTTTGAGTACCTATTAAATTTTCTCTCTACGATATATTATCCAGTTTATTGGACATACCAAACTTTTGCACTATTTTGTTGTTCACTTTTTTATGTTAAATTGAGATTTTCCTTTTTTTTTATAGAATTAATGAAAGAATGAAGTTAATATTCTTATTTATAATTTCTTTATTGGATTTGGATTGTTGAATATTTACTTAGATACTGAGTTGACGAGAAGATATGAGTAATGAAATATGAGATTTGTGAATTTTAGTTCTTATTGTTACTATAATGATGTTAACTTCATTAATATAACGAAATAGATATATTATATTCGAAGTGTCTAATTTGCAGTTCGCGAACAATACAATTTATTTATATAGAGGACTGATTATAAATTCCATAATTTGTAGGGGTAGCACCAGTCACCGTGTGCCACCCATTTTGTATAAATTGACTGTTAGAGGAGGGCAACACCAAAGACATTGAATTTCATGGTCTTGTGCATGGTCTATTCCGTTAAGGACAAGGAGGGTAAGGAGATTTTACGCTCTACCCAATGTTTAAAAAAGCGAGAGGCGAGGCGAGGCGAGGCGTAAGCCTCATCGAAAAGAAAAAAAAAGAACAAAATAATATTAAAAAAATAATAATAAAACCATAAAAATAAAATAACAAAGAAGTATAAAATAAAACTACAAAAAAAAAACTTGAGGGCTTTCTCACATAGTTTGACATTTTTTTGTTCCCTCGAGATAACTTAAAAAAAAAAAGTAATTTGAGAAAATCAATTTTAACATATTGGTTATTTTACAATATGACAATAACTTAATCAATGCAAAATCGTATTGGCAAAATCATTTTTTTAGCTTCATTCACATATTGCTTCTTTTATAATATGACGATAAATTAATCAATGCAACTTAACAAGCAAATTTATTAAAAAACATTGATTTTCAAGCTAAGATTAAAAAAACAACTTTATTAAAAAAATAATAAAACATATCAACCTAAGTTTATTAAAAAAAACAACCACCTTTAAAATATATTATTCTAAGTTAAAGAAACCATATTAATCTAAGTTGAAAACCAAAAAACAAAAACCTTTTAAAAAAAAGTCATATTGAAGTTAATTTAGTACATTTATTTCAAACAAACTATATATTTATAACAAAAATATAGTTTTAAACAAATTTATACACATATTTCAAACAAATTAGTAAAGAAAAACAAAATTAAGTGCAATTTTAAAACAAAAAAAATAAAAAAAGAGTAAGAGTTAGTAGATTAAAACAACATTTTTTTAAGTTACGTGCAATTTTAGAAAAATGAAGAACTTTAACCTTTAAAAAAACAGACTTTGTGATGAAAGAGGAAAAATAGTTTTTTTTTTTCGCGCCTCAGCAAAAAGGCGTGAGGCGAGGCGCAAGCCTTAAATTCAACCATGAAGCTTAAGCCTCGCGCCTCGCCTTGTTCGCCTTTTTAAACATTGACCCTACCCCCACTAGATTTGCCTTTTAGTTTTTGGCCTTGCAATCTTCTATGTGAACATGGGGAAGCATTGCACATGTTTTTTTCATCAGTGGAGTGGATGAGTTTAGCTATTGAGAGAAAAGCAGATGAGGCCAGCATGTGGGCACCCCACACACGAGTAGGGGGATCGGTGGGCATTCTTTAATCTACCCCCGCCCTTGGGAGTACTCAATGTAGAGGATCTTAACGTAAGAGAATCTCGAGCCTCAAAAGCAATATGTTTAAGAATTTTCTCGTAGGGGTTAATGCGGAGGAGGATACGGTATGGAGTTTGGCTAGTGAAATAGGTTCATTACCCATTGTATACTTTTGGGAATGGCATTGGGTGGAAATCATTGTAGTGTAACAGTGGTAGAAAGGTAGCTAAAAGACACATGGATGGTTGAGGTGGTGTTTGTCTAGGGGTTAAATTTACTTTGGCCTTTTTGCTTATTTTCTCTCTTTAAGATTTCCGTTGGTGTTAATAAAATTGAAAAATTCATGAGAAATTTCCGTTGGAGAAGTAATGGGGAGGGTAAAAAGGAACATTTTGACGAATGGGAAGTGGTGTGTAGAAATATGAAAAAAGAAGGGTTAGGTTTGGGTAAATTAATTAATTTTTTTGGCTCTTTTGGTTAGAGACCTATGAGTTTTATTTTTAAAAAAGGCTTGCATTGGTGTTATATTATTGAAAGTAAGTTTGATCTTGAATTGAGTGAGATTCGAAAGTGGTGGGAGAGGATTCTGTAGTACACAATTCATTTCTCAAGGCTTGAATTCCTTCTTAAAACATACACACTTTGTGGTTGTTGTTTGGGAGAAGGAGGTTGACAAAAAATCGATTTTAGAAGATGGAGTTTTCTTTCGACACTCAAAATTTCATTTGTGTTGTTTTATGGAATTATAACCATATATTATTTTGGAATTTATTCTTTAAAAGAAATATTTGGGATCAGGAGTTTGATGATCTTGTCTCATTACTTGAGAAAGTCATCTTGCTTGCTTTGATTGATTAATCTTTCGTTCTTAGGATTCTCTGATAGACGGCCTTGGGCTACGAATAAAAGGTGTGGGTGGGGTGGGGTGATTTTCCATTATTTAAACCACACAAGATTATGTGGGAGGGTAGATACCGCAAAAGTTAATTTGCATGGCTGGCCGCGAGGAGATCGAATACTCATGACCTTTATCGACATAAAAGGTCCTTGTCTTTTTTGTCATCCTCTTGGTTTATTTTATGCAAGAGTGACAATGACCCTATTATCATTTCAATGGGGGAAGGTGCTTACGGAGCTTGAGATCATGGATTTGTTTCCTAAAAGTGGAAGTTGAAAAAGTTTCTTCTCTATTGAATGCACTTGTAATGTCGATAAGAAGAGCAAGTTTTTGTGGAGGTGCGTTATAATGGCCTTGATGTAGGACTTTCGGTTGGAGAGAAATACTTGAACTTTTTTGGACAAATTGGTGGAGAAGGAGGAGCTTTGGATGGAAAAAATAGTTTCACGGCATCATTGTGGGCATCTATTAATGCTTTGGAGAAGATTATGCTTTCAGTTGCTCACAGAAGCTGCGCAAACACTGTTAACTTGAGTTTGGCTTTTGCTTGATAGTTCGAAATTTCTATACCATGGAGGATTTTAGTTGTTAGAGTGTTATCATTTTCGCTCTTGTATTTCAGTTTTTCTTTTTATTTGTGAGTTGGTGTTGGATCATTGTGATTGTGTCGGTTGTACTTTGGTTAATCTAATAAAATTTGTCATGTTTTTTTATTAAAAATTAAAGTTTAACTCTCTTGCATGGCTCAAAATATAGATAATAAAAAGAGTAGTGAATGAATTTATGTAGTAAAACTATATCGATCTTGAAAAGAAAGCCAAACAAGCATTTAAATACACTTTACATCTATGTAACAAGGATAGGGTAGCCATGTTCGAAAAAATTAAAAGTGTCCTCGAGGAGTTTTCCCCATACGAAGTGAGGCTATAGCCTCGAGGCGGAACGAGGTTATTTCCTCGAAAAAAATTGAAGTTTATAAAAAAAAAATATTAAAATTATAATAATAAACTTTCATCACAACCATTATAAAAAATACACAATCAATGTTAACGAAGATATAAATAGTTCATCTTCATCTCAACATGATAATAATACTAACAACGTATCATCACAAGTCATAAAAAAGATATGATTTCATCCACCATCAATACAACCCGCGAAAACTTCTTTATTAGTTTATATATATCCATTACATGGCTTAAATATGCACGCGCGCGCGAACCCGCACACACGCATATATATATATATATATATATATTTATATATATATTATACTCCATATAAATATCACATTAAAGGTTAATGCATAAATAAATCGAAGGCTTGTTTAGTGAAATAAATGGCTTGTTGTTCAATGAACAATTGAAGTGATGCTTAATAAAATTGAAGGAAATAAGCTCCATAAAGTTTGCATGAGAGAGGGTTTTAAAAATTGAGGTAAGTTAGTTATTTTAATGCTAAGAAATGAGGGTTGCAGCATATATATATTTGAGGCTTATGCCTCGAATGGCCTGGAAGCGCTTTGTCTTTAGGCTACCGCTATGGTTTTAAAAATATCCTTAGGGGCTATAGCCTTGCCTTGAGGCTATAGCCTCAAACGCAATGTCGATGTAAATGGGTTTGGAGACGGGATAGGTATACCCTTAACCGTCTCCGAATCCGTTTAGTTTTTGGCAGATTGACCTGGTTACCCACCGTTCCCTATTTTTTTTGATCAGGTCCGGATCCGTTAAGGACCTGGGACCTGATCAGTCATTAGAATTCTATTTTTATTTAATCCTAAAGCACTTTTTAAGAATAAGCACCCTTTTAAGTGAATAAATAATTTAATTTTTTCTTTTACAAAGTAATGACATTAACCTCTTTGAAAAAAGTAATACAACCTAATAATAACATTAAAGTACCACTAAAAATATATTTTTTATGTGGGTCGGATCCTAAACGGGTCGGAAATCAAATGTATTAAACCCGGTCGATTTAGTAATAGGGTAATCGGGTATACAAAATTTGCTCAGACTCGCTTAGAAGTATCGGGTCCAATTCGGGTCCATTGACAGGGATAGGACACGTCATAGACACATCAACACATATTAAAAAAAAAAAGATATGTATATGTCATTAAAGAAATATTTATCATTATATAAAAGTAAACTATAACAAAAAGTGTGTTCTAATAAGAAGCTGGCTGTTCCGTGAATTTTTTATCTGAATAATTCTAATACTCGATATATACCAAGAGTACAAAAAATATGGATATATAAACATTATATACTCATAACTATGATTATTACCCTCCCTTTTTCGCCTACTTGTATTAAAAGAACACTTCATTGTCTTATTTTGATTATAATAAATATTTTCATGTTTTTTTTCCCCTTAAAACGGAAGGTTGTTGGTAATGTTTTGATGAGTGTAGAAGAAGTGTGTGCCATATGCCCAAAAGGAAGAATTTATATTTAAAATTTGGACATGATGAAGTGTCAAACCCATATCGAGAGTAACCGCGTAGTGTTGGTGTTCAACACGGATACGGAGGCTTATTAGAATTTTTGTGCTTCCTATCTCTATATTATTTGAGAATTCTAATGAATTTGTACTATTTCAAAAGACGAATGTAATGTAATTTACATAAGGGTTTGTTTGATTGTACCTAAAATTGTATATTAGCCCATTTATAAGAGGTCCATTCACGAATTGTCTTATCATTACTGTTTGGTTGTAAGAGTGAACAGATTAAAAAACCAACCAATTTCAAGTTAATTCATAAAAACTTAAATTAGCCAATTTCACTAAAAACTTGATATTGCACAATTCAAGTTTATAATTTAAGTTGTAACTTGTAAATGTATTGCTTCCTTATAATTCTCTCACTGTATAAGTTTTCATTCTATTACGTTAACTTGTTAGTATTCAACGAACTTTAAATGCTGTTTTTTCTTCTAACTACAGTATTATTGATATTTTTTGTCTGGGATTTTGGTCACCGAACCTGCCTCTTGATATCCCCTTGTACCCCCCCCCCCCCCCCCCCCCCCCTCCCTCCCTTCTTCCAGTAAACATCTCAATTGGTATAGTCTAGGATACATTATTTCTGTAAATTCATGCATCGTTCTTTTTTTATTCTTTACTTTGAGGCATTGCATTATATGTCTTTCGGGGTATTTTCTTATTCTTTGATAAGTAATCAGAAATTTATATAAAAACAGGCCTGAGGGAGACTGAACCCCATATACAAATTTAATATAAAAGAAAAATATCAAAATAAACCAAGGTTAAACCCAAAAAACCCAAGTCCCCTGCAGGCAAGAAACTAAATAAGAACACTACTCCTTGACCTCTGCCAAGAATTCAACAAAAGGCAAAACGACGACTGACACTCCTTATTTGTTGAATTTACCGTCATTAAAAATCCTAAAAGAATTATTGGACTTATCTCCGTAAATTTTTTATGCAAAAATACCGTACATACACAGAAAAAAACTATTCTTAAAGTAGAACACCATTGTTGCCTTCATTTTCTTGACTTTTACATACACAAAACCTTAAATCCACCTCCTTTAGAGAGAATTTTTTTGTATCATATAGAGAGAACTAAACCCTAAAACACAATCTCACTCTAATTCCCTCCTCTAATCCAACAGTATTGTCATTATATTTCCACGTACATCCCAAATCTCTTCTCATTACTGGAATTCAATTTCAATTCAATCGATTTAGTCCTTGAATTCCCCATCCTTCTATGAATTTCACGTCTTCCCAAACCTAAACAATGTCGGACCGTGAAGCACAGGAGAAAAAACTTCTGATTTTGTTGATGAGCTTGCCGTTTGTGATCAAGACCAGTAACAAGGAAGAAAAGTGGAGTAGAAGTAACAAGGAAGAAAAGTGGAGTAGAAGGGGAACTGACTACCCGCCAATTTTTATATCATAGCTTGACTTTTGCCTACGACAGAGACATGCATCCGAATGTTTTGGCGGAAGAGGGTTGTTTAGATGCGGTTGAAATGATCAATGTTTAAAAAGGCGTTTGAGGCTTACGCCTCGAGGCTCGCCTCGAGGCGAGGCGGGCAAAAAATGCCTCGAGGCTTAAGCCTCAGGGTTGTATTTTAGGCTTACGCCTCAATGCACCTCAAGGCTTACGCCTCGGTGCGCCTCACGCCTCGCCTCGCGCCTTTTTGCTGAGGCGCGAAAAAAAAAAAAAAATCTTGTTCTTTTTTTTGTTTTAAAGCTGCACTTAACTTATACTATTTACTATTGTAACTTGAGAGAATTTAAAAAAAAATAACCAATATGTTAATGAAACTTAAAAAACTAATTTTGTCAATTTGATTTTGTTTGAAATGAATGTACTAAATTAACTTCAATATGACTTTTTTTTAAAAGTTTCCTGTTTTTTGGTTTTCAACTTAGATTAGTATGTTATCTTTAACTAAACTGAATATATATTAAGAAACTAATATATTTTAAAGGTTGCTGTTTTTTTTAATAAACTTAGGTTGATATGTTTTATTATTTTTTTAAATTTTTTTTTTTTTTAATCTTAGCTTGAAAATCAATGTTTTTTAATAAATTTGCTTGTTAAGTTGCATTGATTAATTTACTGTCATATTATAAAATAACCAATATGTGAATGAA
This sequence comes from Sambucus nigra, assembly GCA_949130495.1. Classification (NCBI taxonomy): domain Eukaryota; kingdom Viridiplantae; phylum Streptophyta; class Magnoliopsida; order Dipsacales; family Adoxaceae; genus Sambucus; species Sambucus nigra. The sequence goes on along the minus strand of OX422207.1, from coordinate 389,056,368 downwards.
GCTAAAAAAATGATTTTGCCAATATGATCTTGCATTGATTAATTAATTGTCATATTGTAAAATAACCAATATGTTAAAATTGATTTTCTCAAATTACTTTTTTTTTTAAAAGTTATCTCGGGGGAACAAAAAAATGTCAAACTATGTGAGAAAGTCCTCAAGAATGTTTTTTTTTTGTAGTTTTATTTTATATTTCTTTGTTATTTTATTTTTATGGTTTTATTAGTATTTTTTTAATATTATTTTGCTCTTTTTTTCCTTTTCGGTGAGGCTTACGCCTCAAACGCCTCGAGGCTTACGCCTCGCCTCTCCGCGACTAAAACGCCTCGCCTCGCCTTTCGCCTTTTTAAACATTGGAAATGATTGCTAAGCAGCATAAGATTGAGGTCACACCTATGGGGGTGTAAACGAGCTGAGCCGGACAGTATGTTGGTCCAACTTGGTTTAAAAAACTTGTTGAGTTTGAATGAGTTTCTAACCCAGTGAATGAAATTTGAGCATGAGTAATTTGGCATTTTATACTAGGGATTATAAGTATTTAGTCCCATTTTTAAAGATTCGATTACAGCCACTCCCCATGTTTTTATTTTTTTAGTTGTTGTTCATGTTGTAATAATTACGGGACAAGTGCCATTCTTTGCGGAAAGGAAGCATGGCGGTTGGGGGCGGTTTTAGGTGGTTATAGGACTTAATGTAGATTAAAAAACACATGGGATGAGAGCCCAACAAAACTTTTGAAATGGGACTACAGCCAAAAAAACTATTTATACTATTCAAGTATGACTATTGATAATCGAGCTGAAGCTGATAAGGTAACGAGTTTAAAGATGTGTTCAAGCTTGACTCATTTTCCTCATGAGTCTATCTCAAACAAGCTTTTCTCTAGGAGCAACAATATGGGTTGAGTGGGGACTTTTTTTTTTTTTTTTTTTTTTTGTAGACACACCATGTGAGAAACACCATTTTGAGAAGGTGTTGGTGGACGAGATTGTAGTCCGTGATTGTTCATCCGGGTTCAGTTTTACAAATGCTTTTGCCAAAAAATTAGTCTTTCATCACTCCTATATAATGTATGGCTGTTATATGAGAGAAGGAAACCATTTTTAATCTCCCAAGCATAAACTCCACACTTGTGAGCCATGTTACAGGGTCAGTAAGCTTACTTTCATATTATTATGGTGAGACTCACCATTCCCATGCTTCTAAAAGTCACACGCTGTACAAGTAAAAACACTATTTTATGTTCCCTTTTATTGGAATCTTGATGATGATGTCCCGTAATCTATCCACTGTCTAAGATTTAGGTTTTTGTCATCTTGCATAAAAGAGGCATTAGTCATAATCTCCCACTGCTTTTACAACATTTGTGCGGTCCGTAAGAGTGCACTGTGCAGGGTAGATTCACCACGGTAAGAGCTCCTCAAGCATTCAGCGAAACACTTAGGTTGTTATTAAGAAGTTTGTCATGATTAATTACCCAAGAGGCGCCTAAGCCTGATCAATGTTAACTGGAACGTTACTTTAGTCAGCATGTGATGGATGTGGTGGGTGGGTAGGGGGGTGGGGTAGGATTATTTGGTTTGCTATTTCGATCATGGGACACTTCAGAACTCTTGTTGGGGTTCCTTTACTAAAAGTATATTTTCAAGCATACATGCACTTCAGTGATAATGAGTGCTTTACAAAGAATGTATGTATCGTATAATCTATATATTAAATCAACAAAAATATTGAAACATTACCAAAAGTAACAATAGCAAAATTGGGGGGAAACCACTTTTGGAGATTGGGATCGATAAACCATTATGTTGGGGATTGTGGTATATAAGGGCGTTTAGGGTAGTGATCCCGGTAACTATCAGCCTAATTGGCAGCATAGGTTACAAAGTATGGACCAGTTTGGGCCATTACCATGAGCAGGGGAATTAAATTCGGATATAACAATGTCTAATGATTGGGAGCTGAAGATACTATCAGGCGTCAATTAATGGACTCATTAGATTAGCCTCCATGCATTTTATGAAGTCCCTAGCTCTCCATTTGATTTAAGATAGTAATGAGAGTGGCTCGTGCTTGTTCCCCGTACAAGTGCTATATCTCTTGACAGACATTTATCTTTGGTAAAGATGTACAAAAATTTGAATTTATGAGCTTGTTGTGTGAAATATGCATATTCTATAAAATAACAAGCAAAGTTTATTCAACACCATGTGTCCAAGACTCAGTAGTATCTAAATTCCCCAAATTTTCATTTCATAGTTTATTTATAAAGTTCTTATCAATTTCTGTTTCCAAATATGAATTTGACTGATTAGAGATGCTCATTTTTTATGATATATAATTGGTAGGTTGAGGAAGAAATGTTGATGCGCAAGTTCTACGAACTCATGTCGGCTCAAGGTTTAATTAAAAAGGTACAGTGTCGATTATTTCCTTTTTTACCATTTCAGGAACCATTGATTTAACCAAAGTACATGTCTTTCTAACATATTATTGTTTTTTAATTCTTTAATCCTGTCTCCCTCTCCCTCCCTCTCTCTTGTTATTGTTCTTATTGGTTGACAAGATTTACTGGTTTAAGTTGCTCCCAAAAACCTAGTTAAAGGATGAAGAAATGTGAAGCCTCTTCATAAATACCATATCTAGAGGCTTGTCTTATTTTTTTTTTACCTTTTTTTTTCCTGGTAGTAATATATGGGGATGATGATTGAGATCATCAGATAGTATCTTAAGACGGGCCTTTCACCTCATGCTCATATCTTTCATGGTTTATCCAAGGATTTACTGTCTTTTAGGCCCCGTTTGGTTTGGAGTGAAGTCTTTATATGATGTTGCTCAGTGGAATACACGTTCACGGTAAATCATGGGGAAAAGCTAACTCTCAAATATTATATCTGAATTAAAATGAAGTATAGAATTTTTAAAATTATTCAACCAGGGGAAGGGATGCCGAATCACAAAACACTAAGGACATAAAGCGATCTAGCAACGCGAATAATTAAATATAACAACAAAAGAAACGATGCTCCTGCATCACTATCCCCCTAAAGACCATCAAGCAAAATAGTGCTATTTTGCTTGATGCTTTTGGTAGCAATGTTTAAAAAGGCGAAAGGCGAAAGGCGAGGCGAGGCGAGGCGAGGCGAGGCGAGGCGTTTTAGTCGCGGAGAGGCGAGGCGTAAGCCTCGAGGCGTTTGAGGCGTAAGCCTCACCGAAAAGGAAAAAAAGAGCAAAATAATATTAAAAAAATACTAATAAAACCATAAAAATAAAATAACAAAGAAATATAAAATAAAACTACAAAAAAAAAAACATTCTTGAGGACTTTCTCACATAGTTTGACATTTTTTTGTTCCCCCGAGATAACTTTTAAAAAAAAAAGTAATTTGAGAAAATCAATTTTAACATATTGGTTATTTTACAACATGACAATTAATTAATCAATGCAAGATCATATTGGCAAAATCATTTTTTTAGCTTCATTCACATATTGGTTATTTTATAATATGACAGTAAATTAATCAATGCAACTTAACAAGCAAATTTATCAAAAAACATTGATTTTCAAGCTAAGATTAAAATTTTTTTTTTTTATTAAAAAAGTAATAAACATATCAACCTAAGTTTATTAAAAAAAACAGCAACCTTTAAAATATATTAGTTTCTTAATATATATTCAGTTTAGTTAAAGATAACATACTAATCTAAGTTGAAAACCAAAAAACAGGAAACTTTTAAAAAAAAGTCATATTGAAGTTAATTTAGTACATTCATTTCAAACAAAATCAAATTGACAAAATTAGTTTTTAAAGTTTCATTAACATATTGGTTATTTTTTTTAAAATTCTCTCAAGTTACAATAGTAAATAGTATAAGTTAAGTGCAGCTTTAAAACAAAAAAAAGAACAAGATTTTTTTTTTTTTTTTCGCGCCTCAGCAAAAAGGCGCGAGGCGAGGCGTGAGGCGCACCTAGGCGTAAGCCTTGAGGTGCATTGAGGCGTAAGCCTAAAATACAACCCTGAGGCTTAAGCCTCGAGGCATTTTTTGCCCGCCTCGCCTCGAGGCGTAAGCCTCAAACGCCTTTTTAAACATTGTTTGGTAGTTTTAACTCTCCTGAGCATGGAGCAAAATAGTATGGCAGACCAACTAGGTATCCCGCGACAGTTGAAAAGCAGCGATATTGCCTTTTATTTATTTATTTATTATATTCATTTTTTATTTTATTTTAAATTTTACAATCCCTGAAGGTCATTACAATTAACAAATTTGAAGCTTTAATTCAATCTAATTAGTTCACTTCTGCTAATAACAATTGGGCTTAAATAATAGTATTTTATATAACTAAAAATTTCAATATAAGATTAAGAGGGGAAGAATAATTATTTTAAAATAAAATCAGGTCCCCGAGGCATTTGAACAGCTGCACTAAGATTTTTGCCGCAGCGTTTCAAATCCCTCAAGGAAGTACAGTATGACCAAAGGCAAATCCATAGGAGCAAGGAACTGATTCAAGATTTACGTAATCGCACAAAATAACGAACTGTATGACCTCCTTGTCCAGAATATCCTCCACACGATCGACAAGCAAACGCGGAGATTGTTGTATCAGTCAGTAGCTGAATAAGGGTCACACATGAGCATCAAAATGATGTCAAATTAGCAACGTTAAACGTGAATGCATCCTCAAATCCTCGGGAATGTCAAGCTGTTACACGTCCAAAAAGGACACTTCTGGAGTTTGTGACTTGATCCCCCCTATGCAAATATACCATCTCCAGATCTACCGGACGGAATACAAGCTTTCTGTGTTGCAAGTTCACTCGCCCCTTGTCAAAGGCATACATACATTGAAGTCTAGCATGACCGTCCTCATGAATATTCATCATCCGTGCTGCATAATCCCTCGTTAATGGGACAAATGGTGGAAGATGTACCAAATTAACATGGACGGTGAGGGTATACTCAATACTATCTTGTAGAACAGTCGGTGGCTTTGTAGGCAAACTTAGCTAGCGCAATAACGTCCCAACCCAACCCTTCAGGGTCTCACATGCAAGTCACTGAAGGAGTCGCCCACACATCGATTGACTACCTCAATTTGGTATTGTATTAGTATCGCATAATAAACAATAAGTATCGTGCGATAGAATACGCCGCAATAATATATATTGCATGGCTATATCGCAAGTAGCACACTGTATCATAATTATACAAGTCTGCGCCACTTACATAATGGTTTGTATCGGTTTTAAATAATTTTTTTCTTATAAAAAAAGGGGGTGCACGAGGCTGCCGCCATTGCGGGGTGCTGGGGGTTGGGGGGTGTTAGATGTATGCAGCCTTACCCTCTGCATATGCAGAGAGAGAGAGGCTGTTTCCGCAATTTGTTTCTTAATATATATAATGTAAATGAATATTGTTTAATTTATTGGATATACAAAGGCAAAAGTTTTACTGTTAGACGATGCATTCATGTATTGGTTTTAGACTATAATATGTTTTATTATTTACATAATGTGTAACCTGCACATTTATTTAGTTATCACTGTATTTATACATTTTTGCACCATATCATTCGATTCGATACACAATACGCGATATGATACAAGATTTGACATTTATGTAGTATGACCAGTCAGGAGTGGAAAGCCATTGAAAATTATAGTTGGCAGCTTGACACCATAAGGGATGCTGCAAAGTGCACTAAAAATGACCCTTAAACTAAATTGTAGTAAAAGGTGATATTGTCGAGAACGATGTGCAGCCGCACAATCTCTTTGAATTGTATCTTGGCCATATGTGAAGCACTCCATCATCCCTCGACTAGGAATGGAATGGGCTATATTCGAAAATTTGTCAACAAGAACAAAGATGGAATAGTTCCCCTTGGTGTCCTGGGTTGCGACATGATAATGTTCATCGAATCCTCTCAGGATCTCTCCCAGAACTGGGAAGGAGAGGACCATGCACAATAGTCTTGAGCCTAGTCAGCTATAGAAACCTCTCGCGCAACGAAGCCAAGGTGTGTGCTACCTTGAATGACCTATTAGTCCCTGCCAATGTAACTCTGAAATAATTTTCTTCGAACAGATGAAGTGTGAGTACACACAACTGTCCCGAGAAGCAAAATCTGTACGTAAGTAAGTACTATAAAGCAAGTACGGTCCAATAAACTCTCCTTACAATCGGCCCAAATATAGGGTCTCAAGCGTATAACTACTCGGCTCATTAAAATTCAAAGGGCGCTCCTCAAATAGCAACTAGCACGTGACTCCTCATGCTTTGCGCATTTGCATCCTGCAGTCAGGACCTGTCGCAATTTATATTGTAGTTGAAAGATGAATTGTTGTAGGAAGGCGGAGACCACTGAACATGCCTATCTCTAATCTTCTTTTGTCTGTTCATGAAACGTAGCGAAATCCAAACTCATAGTCCGCCTGCTTACGGCGGGAACCATATCGTAAAAATCCAGAGAACACTGTTAAGTTAGTTAAGTGCCGGACCTGACATCTTTTGGCTTAAGAACGCTACATGTATGCTGTGCCACTGCCAATCTCAGTCTTTCAAGCATCATAAGACAACTTACAAAGCTGGCTCAAGACAATGCCAATCCCAGTCTTGCAAGCATCACAAGACAACTTACAAAGCTGAGTGAAGTTCGATAGAGATAAAAGGGGAACCGTAGTCGTCTAAGACTTGATGAGCCGAATTGCTATTGCGGCCTCATTAGTCCATCTAAACTTAGAAGTAGAGGAACCCAACGACATAATCGGTGCTATGATGGAGCTGAACCCCTCGATGAACGACCAATTCATGGAAACCCTGAACCCGTGATAGATGTAGATGTAGGCCTCTCAACAATAGCCCACACTTTTTCCTCATTCACACGGACCCCTTCGGCAGATACCACCCTAAAAAAGAAGCAATGCCATCCATAAACAAACACTTTAATTCCAAATAATAACAGTCGTGCTGCCTGTATGACATGCGTCGTATGCGTGGCTGTCAAGTAGTATATCAACAAAGTAAACGAACAAACACCGAAACTGAGTCATCACACACATAAAAGTGGAGGGGCATTAGACAACTCAAAAGATATAACTATCCTATCCTTTCATAAGGCCATCCTTCGTTTTAAAGGCATTCTTCCACCCGTCTCCTAGTCTTCAAATCTGAAAAGAACCTAACATCGTACTATTATATCTTGATGAGAATAGAGGAGTATGGGGGCTGAATTGTAATGTGTCAAATTGTACCTTTTTATTTGTTTACCTTTATTTTATTTTCTTTATTGTATTTTCTTGACTAGGTTAGTATATTAGGTAAGTGGGTAATATACTCTTGGAAGTTCGTCCCTTATAGTTTTTTTGCCTTTTAGATCGTCTTGGATAACAAAATCATAGTTGGATAACATTTACATATCGTGTATAAAAAATCCTATGTATTGTGTATCGTATTGTAAGATACGTGTAAGGCATACAAAATTGGTAAAAGTTAAATAAATGAATAAAGGGGACATAATAGTCAATTATACAACATACCAATTTTATGACGTCTTTGTATCGTAATGCATGCCCTCAGGTGCGTAGCCACTAGGCGGAAGTAGTCGCTAAGTATATGGACAGACCCGGGGATTGCCGCTTCCACCACTATGTGAGCACAATCTTCTGTGCTGGAAAGTGTGCGTGTGTTCGCCTGCCAATTGTTCGTACTCGCCAAGCCATATTGCCATGGCTGACTCTAACAAATAGGTCCATCTCACTAAAAAAAATAACAAATAAGTCCATATCCACCATGGTGCACACGATGTCATCGAAATAGAATCTAATCGAAAACAGGACACGACACTGGGTATGGAGTCTTGATGTGTCTCCACTATCAAGCCACACAATCACACGGGTTATTCAACGACGACTTTGCACCTCCTTCCAGGGAGGCTTGAGCTATCAATGAGATAGTCACCAACAAATTCAATTCAACATGGCTAGGGATACTATTGCTGACATAATAATCTCTATACAAAATGGTATTATGAATTTAAAAAGAGTGGTTCGAATAACATCGAATGACGTCACTTAAAATATTGTTAAAATACTTTTATGTGATGTTGAAAGAGGCGAAGCACTCCATAACAAGATTTGGTGCCACCCATATCCAAGAAGATTCTCAAAAGAAGAGCAAGCGAGATTAAATAATGATCAATCAACGCGGTAACCACCTCTCATGACACTAAATTGATACTTGAACCGCCATTGCGGATGCAAAGGTTGCACCCTAAAAACACCGGGTAAACCACTCTGCATCAGCAACTTTGGTAAAAAGAACGAAAGGAGCGATCCAAATGCGGCGTTGTTGAAAAAAGTGACGGAGATGGGTTTATGAGCGTGGGTTATGGGTTGACAAAAAATAGACGCGATCTTAGATGAAGACATTTCGCCGGGGAAGGCTTCGAGTCCAAGGAGTGGCGCATGTGGGGAAAAGAGTGATGAGGTAGTGGGTGGGTTTCATAGTCCCGCGATGGTGTGGGTGGGTTAAGTCTGTCCGAGTGAGGGTTCCAGGTGGAGTGGTCAATGGTCTAAATTAGAGGGTTTGGGATGACTGGTGGTAGGCTTGGGCGAAGTATCTTAGGGAGCCAGAGGGCATATTTGTCAAAAATTGTACGATTCGATTCACGTGAAAGTTTATTCAAATCAGGGAGTGATTAGGTTAAGAAATCGGATTGAATCGGGGGGGTCGGGCGAGTGAATTGTGAATCGTACTATTCACGATGTTGGTGCGATTCTTAATTATGGGCAAAGTTTGGTTCTTTACCCGACATTTAAAAAAAACGTGTTTGGTATTCTTTATTTTTAATTTTTCCTTTTATACTACACGTGCCTCTTAATAAAACGAAAAAAAAAAAAACAAAGACTAACTTCTACAAAATAGAGAATCAAATGTTCCATAACTCCCTGCTGCAATCTCCTCTTTTCTCCTCCTTATTGCTCCATCTCTTCTCTTGCTTGCGAAAACCCTAATTGCCTGTTCGAATCGTAAGTGAAAACCCTAACTTCCTGTTTGAACCGTCAGTGGCTGGTTCTTGGCTGTTCGAGTGGTTCTTAGCTGAAGTGTAAGGTATTATTATATTGTATTTTAAAAGAAACTATGGTTTCTTTCCTTTTTTGTATTCAGACAAACATGTACTTATTGTTTCTTTATATGTTTTCTGTTTTTTTATATTTTTCTTTCTTTCTTTATATTGTATAATTTGTATTATTATATACTTGTGTTTAATACATTGTTTCATTATATTGTATTTCAACACACATCCCTTTATTCTTTCTTTATATTTTTTTGTTCTTTGTTTATTTTTCTTTCTTTATATTGTATAATATGTGTTATTATATTCTCGTGCCTAATATATTGTTTCATTATATTGTATTTTAACACACATCCCTTTATCCTTTCTTTATATTTTTTTTATTCTTTATATTTTTGTTTCATTCTTTATGTTGTATAATTTGACATTTGTATTATTATACTCGTGTTTAATATACGATGATGAATAATGACTGAAGATCGATGTCCTTTTTTTTGATGTGTTTATATTATTGTGGAGTATAGGTTATACTTGCATGGGTTGCATCTAGTGTGGCATGATCATATTTTGTGTATGATCTTTTGGGAATGGAAACATTGAAAGATAAATCTTTATCTTAGTAATGACAATGGAAGTTCATTTTGTTAGTTATATTTCAATGAAACTATGTCCTAAAATTGGTTTTAGGTCATAATATGTTTTATTACATATTCTAATGTCCTCTCTATGCATTTATATATTATTTATTATATTTTTTTGACATTTTATATTGATTCTTACTATTCGACTCACGATTCACGCTTCATAGGGTTTTTGATTTACGATTCGATTCACGATTTAACAATTATGCTAGAGTGTCGCCTCGGTGAGAGACGAGCCCCCCGACTGCGGTAGGGAGGTTTGGATACGGTTTCGGTGTGGATTGTCTGTCACGCTTCGGTTTAGACTTTGACGGACCTTGCCTCACCTCGCTATGTGTGGCATGAGTGGTTAGGGTTTTGGCTGCCTCCTCTTCGGTTTAGACCCTGACAGACCTCACCTCACCTCGCTATGTGTGGCATTAGCGGTTAGGGTTTTGGCTGCCTCCTGCTGAGGGGCTTAGTCCCATACGGACCTCATCTGACCACGCGATTAGTGGCGCTAGTGGTTAGGGTTTTGGCCACCTCTGGCTGAGGGCTGGTGGTGGGTGGACGGGGTCAGTTGTTTGGCTTCTAAAGTGGTGATGTCAACAGGGGTGGAGGTCCATCCTCGAGTCAAACCATGTTTCTTCATCTACTTTCGTACACCCACTCACCCAACAAAGAGTGATGATACCAAAGAATAATTATGGGCAAATCAGGCTCTCAAATATCATATCGTAATCAAAATAAAGTGTAGAACGCTGAAAATAGGCTAGAGAACAAGCGATGCACAATGGTAAAATTACTTATGTAACGGCTGTAACAAATAAATGAAATAACAAAAGAAACGATTCTCCTGCATCATTTTCATCCGAGTGAAAGTGACGTAAAATGAAAGCTGTCAAAGGCACAAAAGTCGCACACTCAAAGGGAGAAAGTATTACTCAAAGTAAAATGAATATTAATGAGAGGACATTAGGATATTTATAGGGGAGTTGGGAAGGATCTAGAATGAGGTCATCTCCACTAGGAGGGAAATGGGCCTAGGCACATCCCTTTACAATGATACCTATAATGACTATTCTAGATCCAACCCACTAACCCTATAATACAAGTAAAATGTAACAAAAATAAAAGACAACTAATAACAGTAAAAAAATGATGGAAATGGGCCATATTTTAGGGTTTTATTTGTCATTTTATTTTCTTTATTTTTGTTATTTGTATTTTCCTTCCTTTTTGTTTTGTATTTAAAGGTAAGGAGTATTAATGACATTTTTGTAATTAGGGCCTTAGCTTGGAGCTAGGCCTGTCAATGGGTCGGGTCTGGACCCGGACTCGATCTGAACCCGATCCGTATAATAGGGTCTGAGCATATTTTTTTGGACCCGAGACCCGAAGACCTGTTTATTAAACGGGTAGGGTCTGGATCTTGTACAAGATCCGGACCCGAAGACCCGACCCGAATTGTACATTATTATTTTTTAAATATATATACATATACTATAAATTTATATATATTTATAAATATATCTTATCAATGTAACATGTAAGTAATATATCTAAAAATATATATTTATGTATATAATAAATATAAATAATATATGTTTTATTTATACTAATAATATTCTATAATACATTACAAAATATTTTAATTTAAGATTAAAAAATAAAGAAGGGGGATAATATGAAATAAATATGAAATAAATATAAAATAAATGTATATATTTGGCCAGACCCGAACTCGAGACCCGAACGAATCAGGGTTTGGATCCAATATTGTAGACTCGATGAAGGCCCGGACCCGGATCCGGACCCGAACCCGATGAAGACCCGATTGCACAGATCTGGATCTCCCTAAACCCGATCCGGCTCCGACCCGTTGACAGGCCTACTTGGAGCCCAAGCTACTTAAATACCCCCTTGTAGCGTCATTTGAGGTAGATTTGAATTTTGACAATAGAAAATAGTTTCTCTCTCTAAAGTCGTGTTTAGATAATTTTAGGAGCCTTTTGACGGGTGGTTTACTCCAAATTGGTATCAGAGCGAGTGAAGTTCTACATTGGTGCTAGTGTGTTGGTGTTTTTTTTTTATCAAATTCGTTTACTACTATTCAATGGCTCCCCGAAAATTCAAACAATCGCAAGACGAGAACCTCGAGTTGAAGCAACAAGTGGTGGAATTGAGGCGGCAAATGGCCCAACTCTTTTCCAACCTAGGGTTTGTCCCTAACCCTTCAACCCCCATGGATGCCCCCAACTCAACAAGAACCACAAACTCTAGTTTCCTCCATTTTAACCATAACCTTAGCTTCCGCCCCGCTACCTCAGCCTTACCCCGCCATCATTGGACCCCAAAACCCTCTACTCTACCCCCCAAACCCTACCTGCTGCCCCAACAAAAAACACACTAAAAGGAACCCTAACCCAGGCCACCCCAACCCCTTCCCCCCTTATCGCTGACCACCCCCGATGGTCGCGCAGATCCCCCAGCCCCGATTTGCTCTCCGAAACCTAAGGTTTTACCCTAGGCCTGCTCGGAAACTCCCTGGACTGCCTTACCCAACCCCAAACCCTTCTACCCGCTTCCAAACGTTGATTGACTTGGGTGAATTTTTTAGGGCTTGATTGGGTGAAGAAAGTGGAGAAGAAGAGGGAAGATGAAGAAATAAAGAAGAAAATTGTGGGATGTGCACTCCTCAAGTTTCAAGAACTATTTTTGGGTCCCCACAATTTTTTTGGAACAATTTTTGGAATTTCCTCATGGATCCCCAATTTTTTTGAACGCTCGAGGACGAGTTTGGTTTTAAGAGGGGGAGAATGATGGAAATGGGCCCTATTTTAGGGTTTTATTTGTCATTTTATTTTCTTTTGTTATTTTTCTTTTCTTTTGTTATTGTATTTTTCTTTCTTTTGGTTTACTATTTAGAGGTAAGGAGTAGTAATGACATTTTTGTAATTAGAGTCTTAGCGTAGAGCCGAAGCTACTCATTTCCTTTAAATACCCACTTGTAAGCCACATTTGAGGTAGACTTACATTTTGAAATAGAAAAGCGTGTTTCTATCTCTAAAGTGGTGTTTAGATAATTTTAGGAGCCTTTTGACGCGTGGTTTACGTCAAAAATACTAAAAATTATTAAAATAGCCCTAACATCATTCTAATTTTCATCAAAAGTGTTTTTCGTTTCACCTAACAATTTTTTAGTCAGTGCATTCTGTAGTGCCTGTAATGGTTTCTGCATTTTCTTATGGAAATTTGAGGAGGTAAGAGCACCTTAAAAGTTGAGACTTATCTGTTCCTGTGTGAGAAGATAAAGGTGACGGTGAAGTCTTGTAGGTTCTTCTCACATTTGGTGGCATGAATTTGGAGAAAATATCGAAATTTTTATTTAATTTTGTTTCCCTCTCATAACTGCTTAAGGGAGTACTGCTCTTGTGCGGAGCAATCCGCATTTTAAGAGTGCGGACCGGACATGTGTCTGCCTAGAAATAATCGATTAAATTATAAGCGCACTCTCTCTTTTCTGGGCTCACCGCCAGTTGATACATGTCCGGTCCGCACTCTTAAAATGCGGACTAGACCGCACAAGAGCAGTACTACTGTTTAAGGAAATATATAGGGTGCGTTTAGTTGTGGAAAATAGTTTTCCATTTCCATTTCCATTTTTCATATTTTATGTTATAATTTGACAAAGTATGCCCTCTAAATGGAAATAAGAATGTGGTTTCATGAAAAATTGTTTTCCAACTTAAGCTAATTTGGAAATCATAAAATAAATGTTTTCTGGAATTGTTTAAAGTTGAAAAACAGTTTTTCACTCCTCATCTTAATGGACCATTGGCAAAGATATAGAGCAAAAAGTGGCAATGAAAAATGGAAAATATTTTTCCACAACTAAACGGGCCCATTATAATGCTGTTGTAAGTTGTAACCGATATGAAGAATTTTGTTGTCTCACAATTTTAAGTTCATTAAACTAGATATAGAAAGATTAAGAGCTTCTAATAACGAGGCAAATATTAGTGAGGATTGGAGAGATGCTACTCTTTTGAAACATCCGTGTTGACTGAAGTTTGCATAGTAATTTTAAAAACAATATATATATGAGTAATGCTACGCATCTCAAAACGTTCCCCAACACATCTCCAAAATGCATTAAGCGCTTGTACCTTATGTGGGCTCTACCCAATGTACAAACACTTAATGCACTTTTGGGGGCTGTTTTGGGATAGATATCATTTTCACTCGCTGTATATGCTTGTCTGATGTTACACTTCGTTTTTACAGAAGGATGGCAATGATGTTTTGGATGATAGTGAGCATGGAGAATCCCAGGCGTTAGTTACTCTGACTAGCAATGAGTAGCAGTGCAGATTTCAAGGTCAATTTGGTTATTATATGTATTTATGTGTGTGTGGGGAACATAATCTTAGGCATATCTGTTTCCTAGTTTTCATTTGACTTTGCTGAAATGGTTCAAGGCTACCCAAAATCTCCTACAGTTTCTTATAATGGTTCCAATTCGTTAGGTATATTATAAACAAGTCACTTGCATGATGTGTATGAGAGGTTCCCTGAGGAGTGAATGCAGTAATACGGAGTTAGAATGCAAGTGTGGCCGATCAGTTGTGGCGATCAGATTACCAACTATTAAATCAAATAAAAATTTGGTGAGTGATCATATGGCGTGGATGCGTATTTACCGTTCCTTCTGACCCCGGGTTAAAAAAAAAAGTGCCTTCTGGCCCTTCCATATTTCTCTGGCTTTGCCAGTTGGTTGTCTTGTAACTTTGTAAACGTTTACTGCCGTGGATACTGGATATAGAATTCACCCTCTTACTAAGAGATTTTTTTAAAATCATTTTTGTATATGACAATCAGATATCCAGCCAATTGGTTACTGCATAATTGCTCACGTAGATGTAATTACACCAAATTTCTGTGTCATGCACATGTTTGTAACTTCATTACAATTTTATTTTAGTTCTTTCTAATGTGGAATTATTATTTGTAATGATCTCTTTCCACTGTGTTTACTTTGTTTTTTTTTTTATCTAACCCCCACTTTTTATTGCATTATTAGGCTTACCCCCACTTTGCTAACCTCTTTGACGTAATCCTCAAATTTTTCACGGATGAGTAACACCATTTGGAAACCTCTAATTTATAATTAGACTTAACCCTAGTGACATCTGAGGCTAAAATTCCCTCATATTAAATTTTTCACGGATGAGTAACAACATTTGGAAACCTCTAATTTATAATTAGACTTAACCCTAGTGACATCTGAGGCTAAAATTCCCTCATATTAAATACAACGCCAAGCACACTCATTCGTCACCTCACAAACCCTAAATTAAACGCATCCAGAGGCATTTAAAAAAAATAATATTTGTTTAGATGATTTTTTATGGTATTTTAATATTCCAAGTAGTGGTGGCAAAACTATGGGATGGGCCTAATGCGGGCGGGCCAAATATGAGTTGGGTTAAGTATGGGTTGGGCCTAATATGGGCGGGCCAAATATGGGTTGGATCAACCCGTTTTTTGCTCCCAAATAAGTATTATAATTAAATCTATGTAAAAAAAAATATAGTTTACTCTTAACTTTTAAAAATAGGTTTTGTATTTGATTCGTAGCCTTTGAAAATGGATTCCGTATGGATTTCATATTTGATTCATAGCTTTCAAATATGAGTTTCATATATGACTCTAACTTCTAAATATGCGCGTTATATTTAACTCATAACTTTTAAAAATGGGTCCCATATTTAAATGATTGGATTAATATGAGTTGTTTTATTCTTTGTGCCCCATTTTGCCGCTACTAATTTTAGGGAACCCATAAAATATGTCGATGTTTAAACACTGACATATATGACTGATTTTTTTAAAATTGTAAAAAAATTTATTTTGAGTTATTTTTTAATGGGTTCTGTGGGAGCAAAATATATGCCTACGTAATAGCATGACATGTGGCGAACCAGTGGCGGATCCAGGATTTTGTGTGAACTGGGGCGAAAGTTTCGATAGTTGCCGGGGGTTCGGGGGCGGGAGCCCCCGAGGCGATTTTTTTTGGGGGGGGGTCGAGTTTTTACGAGCATTTTTTGGGCTGTTTTTACTTTTTTGGGCATTATATTCATTTTCAACACTGATTGAAGTGGGAGATGACTGAACCTCAGCTTCAGATACGGTTGGTGCATTGTCTTCTCTTTTTCGTTTAAAAAATTTCTCTATTGATTCCCAATATTTACAAATTTAATTTAATTTCACATATAAATTTAATTTCATATAAATTTATACAAAAATAAATAAACAGACACATATAAACAATACACAAAATAAATTTATAAATTCACATTATAAATTTAATTTCATTTTAGTATAAATAATTTTAGTATAATTTCAGTAGTATAAATATAATTTCACATATAAACAGACACATATAAACAAATATACACAAAATAAGAGAGAGCACCATTTTAAGTTATGTTTTTTTTTGTTTATTACAGATTTTCCCCTGAACTTTTAATATAATTACAAGTCACCTCCAGGTTTAATTTTTTAATAAAAAAAAAAATATATATATATATATATATTTTTTTTTTTTTGAAAAATGAACTGGGACGGCCGCCCCGCTTCGGCCAGGGCTGGATCCGCCCCTGTGGCGAACACCCCCGTCAAGATGGCGACGTGCCAGCAATATAGGGACGACTAAAGTCCTTAATAAACGTGAAGACCAAGGAGCAATATCTGATTGGAATCAAACTTCACGAAGATAGGACTTATCCATATTTGTTACTCATTCATATTTGTAACCCTAATGTAATCCTTGACTCTATATAAAGGGGGCACCCCCCATTGTGAAAGGGGGATTAGAAGTTAGAGAAACACTCTCATGTAAAACTCTTTGATCATTTTAATGAAACACACCAGCAGTCCCGTGGACGTAAGCCATTCATGGTCGAACCCCGTAAATCTTTGTCTCTCTCGTATTTATCTTTATACTTGTATCGTGATGAATTGGCACCTCCCGACGGGTGAGATTTTTTGCATCTACAATTGGCGCCGTCTACGAAAAACGATACAAAAGGCCTTCCCATTCTTGCTAGAAGAGATCTAGGTTTATGTTCAAGAACAATGGTGCCTACACTACTCACATAATCAAAAGATAAGTTTTCCTTTTTGATCTGTGCACGAGCAGTTATGTGTTTCATATATAATTATTTGTTTTGAACAAATATCGTTTCATTGATACATGATTTTGCATACAATTATAATTACAAATCCTATATTTAATTGTTATCTGCAAATCTGCACAACAGCTTTGATTCTAGACAATTTTCATTGTTTGTTTCATAGGGAATTCGTTATCAGAGGTGTCTATGAAGACTCCAAATATCTGGACTCTATCCTGGTCAAACACGTTTGCTTATTTGGCTAGTGGGCTACATCATATCTTGATTCCCATATCCAAAATTTTCGGGCTGGGTAATCGTCTAAAAGTTTCTCTCTCATGAGAGATCTTGAAACATATGGAAGGAAAATGTCTCAACAGATATGTTTACACAAAGATGTTTTCACAAAGATACACACAAATTCGGGGCACACAATCGAGCTATCAATTCATGTTTTCGCAAGGAAACTGACGAACATCCAGTCATCTCCGCTCTGTGTAATCAAAATGCGGTGTGAAATCAACAAAAAATTCAATCAACGGATTTTCACACACCCAATTTTTCAATTAAAGTCTACCTGCCTTTGGGCACAGAGGCCGTATCTCGTCACTGATCGATAACAAGGTGTAAAGATCACTCTCAGGGGAAAGGGTTTCCCCACATATTCACCACGACTTGGGCTAACAGTTAGCCAGACACCATTGAATTGTTTTTGTTATCATCTCCGACTACAATCCTCTCAGGGGAGGGACAAAAATCCAGTCAAACAAAATACGGCACCCGGAATCAGCAACCTCGCCGGACAATCCATTGTGATCGACGATCACTGGGCAACCAATTTTGCTGGTCGGCTACGATCGAGCATCAACGACATCACCTCCTGTGGTCGAGCATTAGCGAGCTCGCCTCCGACCTGCAACCTACCTGGTCGAGCAACCCCCTATGGTCGGCGACCTGTTTGCAACCATAATCGCTGGTCGACCGGAGAGCATAAGCAACGAGCTTGGCGGACAGAGCAGCTCGACCAGAGAACATCAGCTACGAGCTCGGTGGACGCAACACCGCAACTACAAACTCGACGAACAGAGCGCTACAACGACGAGATCGGAGAACAGTGCCACTGGGCCAAACTACTGGTCGACGGCGAGCACTCCCGGGGCGTTGACGAGCACCAACAAGTCTTCAGCCTCAGCCAGTAGTCTCCGGTTACCTCTGATCTGCTATGAGCTGGTCGACCTTCAAAAAACATCGCCGGACCACCAACAGTGGTCGGCGACCACTGTGCATTATGCTTTCGCTGATCGGCGTCTGGAGACATTGGGCGTATCCCATACGACTTGGGTACAGATCAAGCCAAATGGAGATTTCGGAAATGAAAAACACGAACAGGGCCAAGACAATATCTAATTCCTTTCTCTTTTCTTTTTGTGGCAAACAAATTTGAGATTTGACCCTCATACTTTATACTTTACAAATTTATGTGAAAATAAATTTTTGAAACCAAACTTGTATTTGGGCTTCAAATAATTTTACAAAAATTCTCAATTGATCCTAGTATTACACTTGCAATATATTTGACTAATTTTTGCATTGCTCGGTTCTCTCTAAAAATAAAATTATTTTAAGGGACCGTGTGATTTTTTACAACGATTTTAGTTGGCACTTTTTTATGCGACCTTATTACAAATTATTTTGCTCACATAAATAAGCGGGGGCACTTATATAGCACTCACGTAATTTATTCGAACATTTTAATTTTCAATATTGTCATTCAGCTACAACAATTTAATCTCACCGGAAGGAGATTAGTGGTTATTTAGCTCAGCCCCGACGGTGCTCGAGCACGATTATCTCAGTGGGATTTTTATCGTAAGAATCATTGGATCATTCATTACATTCATACGCTACTATGAATTTTTTCCTCTTACATACTTTGTTGAACGTATTATCTTCATGATAACTTCTATTTTGATTTAGCCCCAACAGATGGTCGCGGAATTTACTAACTTCCACAGGTACAAGATTCAGCCCCGACGGATGCTCGACAAGAATCTTAAGTCCTTGGAAATCTCGTCGATGTTTCGACAGATGCTCGAGCACAAATTGTTCGCTATATCTACTCGGTATTCTACAACTTTGCCCCGACGAACTATCCAGGCACCCTTCATTTTTGCTCCGACGGATAGTCGAGCATACTATAGCACTTTAGACCCAAAGAAATGCTTGGGCAAAATTATTATTTTTCCAACTGAAGCTCGGATTCTATGATTCGTAGCCTGAAGGACGGTCAGGCACATTCAAGATTCATTTCGGCAGATGATCGGCAAAATATTTTTATATATTTAGTCCCGAAGACATCTATCGCACAAGTCTTATTTTGTCCCCAGTGGATAGCTGGTCAGGATAATTCTCGTATTTAGCACAACCCCACTTGATGGATACACACATTTATTTGTACATTGTTCGTTTCCATCTCATAATACTTTATTTGCTCACAAATTATGCTCACGATTTTCATCATCATAAATTTGTTAGCAGGGGGCTATCTATACTCTATACTTCACATGAGAAAAACAATTGCCATTACACAAATTTTATGTGAAAACAATTTTTTGAAACCAACTTAATTTTAAGTATTTGCTTAAATCTATTTACAGAAATTCCAAATTAACTCCCGTGTCATACATCTGGATATATTTGATAAATTTTGCATCTTTCATTCGACTTTATTACAATTATTTTGTCCACATGAATATTGGGGCGCACTTAAAGAGCATTCATGTCATTTATTCGGTCATTTAATTTTCAATATTGTCGTCTAGCTATTATTGGTTATACCAATGGATGGTCGACGTAATATCTTTACTCATACTTAGCGTAGCCCCGACGGATGCTCGGGCACGACCATCCTCGTGAGATTTTATCACAAAAATTATGGGATCATTTGTGTCATTCATTCAATGCTATGAGTCCTTTCCTCGACACATGTTCGAGCAGATGCACATCATATATTCCTTGATAGACTAAACAAATTGCATGATAAATTCTATTTTTAGCCTAGACAAATGGTCGAGCAACTTATTAACTTCCACAGGTACAAGATTCAGTCCCGACGAATGCTCGGCCACAATCTTAAGCTCTTGGAAATATTATTAATACACCGATAGATGCTCGAGCACGGATCACTCTCTATATCTACTCAGACCTTTACAACTTCGCCCCGGCAGACCAGCCTGGCACCACTTATTTTGTTAATGCTCCGACGGATGGTCGAGCACTTTACACCACTTTGAACCTAACACATGCTTGGGCAGTATTATTTATAACAGACAGATGCTCGGATGTTGATATTTCTTGAATTTCATAATGGGTTATCTGGCTCTATGATTCTTGACCTGCAAGATGATCAGGCATATTCAAGGCCCATCTCAGCAAATGATCGGTAAAATATTTAAATATATTTAGTCCCGAAAATATTTGCCTTACATATCGCATTTTATCCCCAACAAATGGTTGGTCAGGATAATTCTTATATTCAGTCCCAACGGATGGTTGGCACAGTCGATTCATAATCAACATTGCATTTATTGGAAGGTTAGTTTTCACTAACAATACATGATCATTCGTAATACTTGCCCGGTCCTTTTTGCCCCGACAGATGCTCGAGCATGGATCACCCGCAATATCTACTAGATCCTGTATAATTTTTGCCTCGATAGGCATTCAGGCATCATTTATCTTATCAATTCTCCGACAGATGCTCGGGCATGGATTGTTCGCAACATCTACTAGGTCCTTTATAATTTTGCCTCGACGGACCCTCAGCTTCGATGGATAGTTGACATTGTGTGATCACGTCTTAAGCTCCAATAAACAGTTGGGCAATACCGTTCTTATTTAATTCAACCTCGTAAAATGAAAAGTTGGGCGATCTGTACCACAAAGATCCAATAACACATAAAGCAGCATGAAGAGCAACGATCAACTATATTTATCAACAAGGACGATTCTAACCTGTAAGAAGTCACACATCCAGCAAAATCACAGTCAACGAGCAAGGCATGTTGATAACAACACTAGACCATCCTGAATGTATCGAGCAACATCGTCAGACAACCCACGGTGATTGACGATCACCAAGCAACGAATTAATACGTCATCAACACTAAGATATCCACTCAAGAGGAACAACATTTATTGAACGCCATATCAGATCAACACATTTCTGCACAAGAACGCTTTGAACTCATATCAATTTTTAAGGTGCACGAGCTATATGGAATCTTCTACGGCCTCCTGGAACCACTATGCATGGTCAGCGAACAAGTGTGCCCCAAGGAACGATACAATACATGAAGATATACGAGCAAGATAATCCTTAAATATATCCAGCTCGACGAACGATCAACGCGATACTCTTCAAAGCAACGAAGCCTCGAGGAGCGATCGGGCACACTTATCATCCCGATTATACAGATCAGATGACCCGATGGACGGTCGGGCAACCTTCTCTTCACAGCTCGATTGGGTACTCCATAGCAGCGATGACACGTGAATAGATTCACTACCACATTTAAAGCAAAATAGAAGAGGTCAACTCAGGACAGATGCCAACATGGTTAAAACCAGAATTAGTCTTTCAAATGACGATCATGATTAAACTTGATTTAGTTACAACGGACTTCTTGCTTGTTCCCACTAAATTAAGTACGTCTACAGGCCTTTGTTATCTCCCAACACAAATGGCCTTACGAGTTGCCCAGGCAACAATAAAAGCCCTACGGGGGATCCCTAGGCAAAAAGCCAACTCAAGTTGGTCGCCAACTATGTTGGTCGGTTAAAATCCTAAACGGGTGGATGACCCTCAAACCAGGTGCAATTTTTGCAATCGCCTTTTAGGCCTAAGGAAGTGTGACGGCACAACCTAAAAGGTAAAATAGGCGGATATTTACATGCGAGGCATTAGAAAATGGAAAAATGCAAACGTAATTGGTATTACATTAAATTGTGGGAAAAACCTAAGGCAGGGTCTTACCCCTACTAGGTACATGCTCGAGCAAGGCTCGATGCATAGGCTTCTGGTCGGCCTCTCCAATTGGATTATATGAAAAACCTAAGGCAGGGTCTTACCCCTACTAGGTACATGCTCGAGCAAGGCTCGACGCATAGGCTTCTGGTCGGCCTCTCCAATTGGACCATATGAAAAACCTAAGGCAGGGTCTTACCCCTACTAGGTACATGCTCGAGCAAGGCTCGACGCATAGGCTTCTGGTCGGCCTCTCCAATAGGACCATATGAAAAACCTAAGGCAGGGTCTTACCCCTACTAGGTACATACTCGAGCAAGGCACGACGCATAGGCTTCTGGTCGGCCTCTCCAATTGGACCATATGAAAAACCTAAGGCAGGGTCTTACCCCTACTAGGTACATGCTCGAGCAAGGCTCGACGCATAGGATTCTGGTCGGCCTCTCCAATTGGACCATATGAAAAACCTAATGCAGGGTCTTACCCCTACTAGGTACATGCTCGAGCAAGGCTCGACGCATAGGCTTTTGGTCGTCCTCTCCAATTGGACCATATGAAAAACCTAAGGCAGGATCTTACCCCTAGTAGGTACATGCTCGAGTAAGACTCGACACATAGGCTTGTGGTCGGCCTCAGTAAATGGACCATACACGATGAAAATACAGGGAGATTCCCTAAACTTAATGCACGCTCGAGAAAGCCTCAGCAAACGAATTCCGAACACGCCCGTGGTCGGCCTCACGAATTGGACCATGCAATAAAATAGACAATGAACTACGTTTGACCTGATCCCAAGAGGGTACGTAGGCAGCTCGACACTCTCGAGTCCGGTTCCCATATCAATTGAACGCCTCTCAACTCAAGCCAAACATTCATCTAAAAACCTATGAAGGCGAGAATATCAACCAAAGAAGGTTTAAAAGTTGAACGACAAATCAAAGAATGCCAGTCCAGTTCACACCAACAACTGCATACGTTTAAAGAGATTGTGGACTAGCTCCCAGCTCATCTCAGAATCAACTCAGCTGAACTACGACCTGTGGGGCTATTGTGGGAGCAAAATATATGCCTACGTAATAGCATGACATGTGGCGAACACCCCCGTCAAGATGGCGGCGTGCCAACAATATAGGGACGACTAAAGTCCTTAATAAACGTGAAGACCAAGGAGCAGTATCTGATTGGAATCAAACTCCACGAAGATATGACTCATCTATATTTGTTACTCATCCATATTTGTAACCCTAATGTAACCCCTAACTCTATATAAAGGGGACACCCCCCATTATGAAAGGGGGCTTAGAAGTTAGAGAAACACTCTCATGTAAAACTCTCTGATCATTCTAATGAAACACACCAGCAGCCCCGTGGACGTAGGCCATTCATGGTCGAACCATGTAAATCTTTGTCTCTCTTGTATTTATCTTTATACTTGTATCGTGATGAATTGGCACCCCCCGACGGGTGAGATTTTTTGCACCTACAGGTTCCATGGAATGTTAAAATTACCAAATATTTTTTTTAGGGTTCTCTTAAATGTTTAAAATTCACACAAAAAAAATCAATCCAATTTTTTTTATTCCATTTTGAAAAAAATGGTCCGTATGGTGCAAGTCTATTTGAAGGTCCACAAGAGAGAATCATTTTATATATATACACGCACACAACTAATCGATTCTTATAGATCTATTGAATTCATTTTTCTTTTCCTTCAGGTTCATTAGGAACATTTCCCATCTTTAGATATCTTCGGAATCAGTGGATAGGTGGCGTATTGGTGGGTTTCCGGCACGTGTGTTGGTGTTTTACTGGTTTGTCTTTTATAGTGGTGAGGTAGGGGATGACGATGATGTTGCTATGGGGTGGATGGCTGTTAGGAAAGGTGTATATTTGTGTCTCAATGAAGAGGATCGGTATTTGGGTTCACAGCTGGATGTGTGTAATTTAGGGGTATTTTTGGTCCAAGTTTTCAAGGAGTTATGTCTAATTACAAAATATGTTTTTTTAACGGCGGGTAGACGGTGTTAAAAAGTTACCAGTTATGTCAAACGGATTAGCGAAGAGGGGTCAAGTCTAATAACATAATAAAAAATGTGGGTTAAGTAAAAAAATACATTTCTTTTAAAAACATTAATATTTTTTAAGTGAACACTATCACACACTAATTCATAAATAAATACGAAAGCGAGTATGAAGTCCCGCTCTCTTTAACCAACTTTTTAAAACGAGACCGGGATGAGCAACTTCTTTTGAAATTTGTCCATACGAAAGGTCAGTTTTTTTGAATAATGGCAATCTCTTTTTATTTAAAATATTTCCCCCTAAAACTGCTCCATTCTAACTATATTGAATATATATCGGTCTTAAACTTTCTAAATATTTAATTCAAAAATATTACAGAATCTTTTCCAGACAGTCGGG
This sequence comes from Sambucus nigra, assembly GCA_949130495.1. Lineage (NCBI taxonomy): Eukaryota > Viridiplantae > Streptophyta > Magnoliopsida > Dipsacales > Adoxaceae > Sambucus > Sambucus nigra. The sequence continues at coordinate 389,032,044 of OX422207.1, read as the reverse complement.
ATATGACCAATTTCAATCGAAATGTGTTCGGACAAAATTCACTTCATTGAGGTTATACTTGAATGTTCATAATTTGTTTCGAGTTTTTCCAAATTTTTAGAATATATAGCAAAATCCACTATGCATAAAATATTGTTCATTCACCATTGATGGTAAATATAATATATATTTATATCTTAGACATCATGTTTCCATATTGGACCTTTTCTTCATAAAAGAGAATGGTAGATGTGTCTTTTGGACGTTATACATGGATTTTGGTGGTTAAGAAAGGGTAGTTCTACGTAGGCCACCATTTCAAGTCAAATGTGTATGGGATACAAGTTTTTAACTCCGCAAAAGGTGGATAAACAGTTACATTTGGTTCAAAATGGTGGACTGGATATCGTGAAACATAAATGGACAAGAATAAGTTATGTACTGTGAGACGTTAATTAACATCCATCCTACAAGTAGCCAAGTTTCTATCTTAAAATAATCATGCTCAATATCCTTTTCAGTATATTACGAAGAGTAATCAGTTTCGAGGTCAATGGTTGGAATGGTAAATCTAATTTGAGCTCAATTTTTTTTTCTTTATAAAACTAAGTGGCCGTTAAGTAGGGACATAAATTTTAGAAACTACGCAAAATTATAATACCAAATGATACAAAAATGACATGCTATATCATATCATGTTCGTAGAAACTACACAATTACAAGACTAAATTATACAAAGATAACATGCTATATCATGTTCGTACAACTTTCAATACAAAATCACGTGTTACGTCTGTCACTTCAAAACACCTATCAAGAAACCTAAATTGCCAGTCTACTTATAATAGTTGAAATGGTTAATCATCCATATGTTTAGTCTAGTGGCTTCTTTGAAACAAGTGCATGGTTGAGAAAATATTTATACAATTAATATCATTATCAACTTATCAATGCATGCATTGTTGAGTTCAAATTTATTGACCCTCTTTAAGGAGGGTTAGCATGATTCTCTAATATAATTAGTTAAAATATGATAACTCCTTAAAATTTGAGGGGCCATTGCTTAGTAATTTATGTTTTAATTAATCACATTGGATGATCATGTTAACCATCATTTGGGTAGGGTCAACAAAATTGTACTCTGCATTCCTTTATTAATTAGGACAATTTTATTTTCATGCTAAAGAAAATTTGGTCACTTCCATAAGTATACATAGGCTACACTTTTCTTTAAGAATAATTCTCGGTCGACTCATGATTTCAACTTAGATCGCATTGGCCCGTATATGAGCTCCACTACTGTTGGACCCAAACATGAACCGATACGGATGCGATACATCAGTACATTACACCAAATGTGTCGAAATCATGAGTTGGCATAGAATGAGTCTTACTTTAATTTCACTCAAATACATAATATGATAAAATGATTAACATCTAAAACACCATATTTTACAAGTCTACAAAACCAAGAATCTCACACCAATCATCAACACCTACTTTCAATGTCTCAATTTCCATTATCCGACACATGGGATCTAATCGGGACTCCCAACAAGTTGGAAACAATATATTGTTATAAACCATGTAAAATTTGGGCAGAACAATCAATACAAATAAGAGTGGTGCAACAGAAGCGTGGTGGGCCCATAACCTACGAGTCCCAAGTTTGAAACCTACCTCTGATAGAAAAGATTAGCTTTCCCACTGCCCTAGAATTTGGTTATTTTTTTTGCTTACCCACAAAGTTTATCACCCAACATATCAATCATTTTGAGATATTGAGCGACTAACTCTTCTCAGACGGGATGAAAGAATAAATATATAAATATAAAGTTAAAGTGAATTGGATCATTTGCTGCATAATTTACGGGAATCATATTTACAAAAAATTGGAGAAGGCTAATCCGCTCTCCTTCTGGAACACTAGCCCCCCTTCTCCCTCTCTTCCTCGTCCTTGAGGGAGAGGGCAAGGATTACCTTCTTCCCAATTTTCTCTCTAATAAATTATGAATGGTATATGTAAAATGTTCTCACCTTAGTGAGAGTTTTATGTCTCTCTTTTATGAAAGTTTTGTCCATTCTTTTGGTAGGGTTATGTCTGAAAGATTTTCTTCCTTTGTGTACTTTTTGCTCTTATTAGAGAATTCGTGTTGTGTCTCTTCGTCTCCGGTGAAGTTGCTCCCGAAGTTATCATTTTTGTTATCACCCTCGGTCGGTTTGGATCGAGATCCAGTGCCATTTTTCAAATCTAAGTATAATTATCTTCTCTATCTCAGTTGGTATTCCTCCTATCATGGGGACGATCTTAAGTGAAATTTATCTAGGATGACCCCATTTTTTCTAAAGATTATTAAACCAATTGGTCGTTTTCTCCCAAATGTATGGTGTATTTTTTCCATACCCCATTTTATGGGTAGTCGGAGAGTCCGTTTTACATATTGTAGACTGTTGTAGCACTTTTTGGTGTTGAGAAGTCTCTGTTTTTTGTGAGGTGTTACTTTTATTGTGCCTTTTTTTAGGACTTCTATGTTGTATCGTTATTTGACCTGTTGTGTCATGTATTTTGTATTTCTTGTTATTTAATTAATGAGAATTGCATTTTCTTCAAAAAATAAAAAAATCGGAGAAAGCTACTACGCAGTATGTGAAATTTGAGTTTAAAATTTTAGTATATCCTTATCATCACACCTAATGTTAATATATTTTTGTACAGGACTAAGCTCAATTGCTTCTGGATGTATACAAAGAGAGTGATCAGGAGGAGACCTTAGATGCTGGGCCTATTTTTGAGGTTTTTAAAAAAGATACCTGACAACGTGCTCGTTGTGTTGGGTCCACAATTTTGAGAACCGCTATATTAGGGTCGGCATTTGCTAGATAAATGCTTAAAGAGGTGAAAGAGGACACCCGAAATTGGAAGGATCATGTTGATGACCTTAGGAGTGAAATGGAGGGGATGAAGTCCTCATTATAAAAATTCATTACTGACTTCAAAACTGGGCAATTTTCAGGTGTTGTACACAACGTTCAGGAGTTACTTAATTTAGAAACTAGAACTCCTTCGTGTTCTCTTTACTCCCCTCCTTTCAAGGTTCCAAATTTCACATCTCTAATTGAATGCAAAATACTATTCCACACATGTGAACTTGTTGGTTATGGGAGGGAAACGTAACAAGGAGCCGTCTCTATTGTTTACTTCTATACGTCGAGAAAGAATGAAGTGCGAGTTTTACTTGATGACATCAAAGTTTTCGAGTATCCAGAACTTGGGAGATGCTGGTAAAAATGGAATTATGTATTGGCTCGGCGACCTTTGTCCTCCCATTGGTGACACCGATGAATAGTTATCTTGGTTCTAATTAGTGGTCTTTCACCAACTTTTGTAACTTTTGTGGTATTGCACCAACTTTTGTAACTTTTGTGGTATTGCATCAACTTTTGTAGTCCTAAGTATAAAAAGTAACTATCGCTTTTGACAATATAACTTCTCTCTTTGTTTTTGTTGTTTGTATATTATATTTGCGTTTGTGGTGTTGTGACATGGATGGAATGCATATTATATTGCCTTTACTCTTCTCTAACTACGTTTCTCTCTTTTGTCTTCCGATCAGACTTAGTCCCAACATCACTGAGGTAGTTCCCTTTGTTTTGACACTAGGGTAATTTCGATCAGACTTAGTTCCCAATTTTTCATTTCCTTTTTTGGATTTCGATATTAGTGTATTGTTTATGATTTTTATGTTTAATTTTGATTGTGTTTCAGATTGACAAAGTTTGGAGTCAGATCTTGGAGCTCGACCCATGTATCTTTGGTTTGATCAGATTAGGTATACTCTTTCATTTTTACCAAAAAATAGAGCTCAACCCATTTGTTTGTCACTTTGAATTTAGGATTTGTGGGCCTACGCCATCTGATAAAATACAAACAGTAGTTTGTTCCAGTAGTTTAGCCTTGCTAGGGAAGGCCCAATTATTTATCGTACTCATGTGTCTACAACGGTAAGTAGATAATGCATGTAGCTCTTGAATGAAATTTCCTCTGAATTTCCTCTTTTATGAACAAGTTATATGCATAAGGTACTCGTTGCCTCTTCTCGGGAGGTCAAGCGGGTTATATGCAGAATTTCCTCAGTGGGTTTGGATGTTTCCAAAGGTTATGACTCTAAAGGTTTTGGTTTGGATGGTGTCTCTATCCAGGGGTTTCGATTGGCGATGATTCCAAATGTGATGATTCGGATCAGATGATTTGCAAATTATAAAACACGATGAGCTCATCTGCATCAGTTGAGGTACCTGTTAGCTAAAACATGGCCTTTCCTTTATTTTTACACTATATGATTTAGGATTTATTAGTGGGTAAGTAGGCAAAATCTAGGATAATAGTCTTTTTAATCTTTGTCTACTGAATATCCTTGTATCTCTTCTACTTCCTATCAAAACTATCTGTAAATATTCCTAAATATTCATGAGTGGGTAATGAGATTTTTCTTCTAGGTACATAGTCTGGGCTGTAATCTTCTCTATGGAAAAATGTTTATCATAATTCAAAAAATCAGTTACTCTAAGAGAAAGGTTGCATATGTCTACAGCTACAACTTCACTACAGTTATATGTTATAGTGTTGTATCTTCTTGGTTGAATGGTGAACTTTGGAATAAGGTGGGGTTAAGGGATTACGATTCTTGTTTAGGATTACTTTATTAAAAATGAGTTGATGTTGATCATCTTCATCATTCACTACATTTGCAATTTAAACAACAACATGCTCCTTAACTTGATTGACATTCTTGGTTTAGGGTTTTAAAATCTCAGGAATAACTTGATTGGCATTCTTGGTTTGGAGTTTTAAAATCTCGGGAATCCAATGTTGGCTATACTCCAGAGAGGTGTGGTTGGGAGCTTGAACATTTTAGTTGGATAAAAAAACACGGTTGTCATATAGTTGTGGGACTGTCTTTGGCCTAGAAGAATGGAGCTCGACTTGCCTTTTCTTGGTCAGTTCGAATTTGGACCAGTTTATATATATATAACAGCACTGCTGCTATATATATACACACATTATTGGAGTAGAAAGTAAATAGTGTATAATTTTTATATAAAATGTACTCTCCACTTAGAATTATGCTAAAATGATAAATTACCATTGAAGGTGCTTACATATATTCTCCTTGAATCTAATTTATATACACTACAATATCAAACTACCTACATATTGTCTTTGACTTGATTTCAGAATAGAACTTGACGCATTAGCCCATCTAACCAAACCACCCACAAAGCCTTGAGATTCTATTGGATAGGGTGTAGTTAGGGATAGACAAGGGGTGTGACTTCAATTTATATTCATGCCTTATGTTAGCTATGTTGGGTAATTTGTGAGTATCACATCGTGTTTAACCCACAAATTCAAAACCCCAAATCAGTAAAAAGCTACATCCGTAGATGTTTCGCGGGATAATAAAATGATCCCCACCATAGGTTTTCTAGTTTGTCGATAAAATTTGAGTCCCTAATTAACTTATCCCTCTTATTGAACAGTAAAAGATCCCTTTATATATATATATATATATATATATATATATATATATATATATATATATATATAGCAAGCGCTTAGGTGAGTCTTTCTTTTATATATATACAACACTGTGGAGCGCTTAAGTTCCGGTTCCTAATGTAAAGATATTTTTGTGAAAAGTATACTATCTATTTTATATATTACTTTACTTTGCGGTCCCTCCATTGTTTGTTTTATAATTTCCTTGATAATAATAGTTCTTGCTTTGCATCTACAGGTACCAACTCATTAGAGTTCATTCAAGTAGCCTTGGAGATTATTGCAAGTGGTTGGAAATGTTTGAAAACGTTGACCTTGCCGTTTACTGTGTTGCTTTGATCGACTACGATCAATTCATCCATGAAAGAAATGGATTTTCCATGAACAAGATGCTAGCAAGAAAGAATCTCTTCGAAAGGATCGTATAGGTTGTTGGACTTTAATCTTGTCAAACGATATGAATTAATTACTCTTTTTTGTTTGTTTGTTTGTATTATAGGTTGGAACTCATTGGAAGTTCGATGGTTGTGCATGTATTGAGATGAATTTCATATGTATTGACATGAATTTTATATTAATGGAATTTGAGCCATTAATTTTTAGTGGGCTTATTGTATGTGTATTAGTGTTGTTACGGACTATTTGTATTGTTGTTGTACTATTTTTACCATGCTGATTTTATATTATTATTGAATTTTTGTTATTCTAACACAGGTAAAAAAATAGTGGCAATGTTGCAGATTTTTTTGGGTAATATTATTTATAATTAATTTTTTTCTTTGATCCAAAAATTTGGCACAATTCAAAACCGTGCCAAAAGTGAATCAAATTTTGGCACAGTTTTGAACTGTGCCAAAAGTGTACCAAAATGTGCTCAATCTGGCACAGTTATAAAGTGTGTCAAAAATATTAAATTCTGGCACGGTTTTAAAGTGTACCAATAGTGTTCCCGTTTGGTCAAATGTGGCACACTTTTAAACCGTGCTAGAAAAAAATGGCCATTTTGGAACAGTTGATTCTGGTACAGTTCAAAACCATGCCAGATTTGATCTCGTATAGTTTTAAACCGCGCCAGATTGTTGTTTTTGGTGTAGTGGTATTTGATGGTGTTAATAAAAACACCCTAACTTAATGAGTCAGTTTTGGGTGTAGCCATCTAGGAGAAATATATGTCCCGATTTTGTAACATGAGGTTTGACACAATATGAACCCAATAAGGCACACAACACGTTGGACAAGAAAGTTATAACAAGCCTACTGTAAAGATAATTTTAATACAAACTTGATAGGAAGTGACATGAAATCAACTTGGCCCCAATTGACTTGACCCATTGAAATTGTACCTTGAACTATTATAACTGACTCAATTGAAACTCTAGTCCAATCCTAAATGATCGTAATTAAGAAACGAGTTCAATTTGATCAAAAAATTTAGTGCAACATCAATAAGTGGATAGTGGGTGACATAAATGACAAAAATCCTTGACATTTAAGTCATTAGTAAATTAATACATGAAAATTAATGATATTTGAAAAAAATAAAAAAATAGTTATGATCAATTGGATATTAACATGTGGCAACAACTATTATGTTTATATTTGTTGAAAATTCAATATTAATACAAAAAAGAAACATCAAGTTATTGTAAAAAAAGTAAAAGAGAATAATAAAAAAATGATGAAAAATAAAAATACAAATTAAATTTGTATTAGTGTAATCACCCCTAAGTGGATAATGCCACCCCACTCCCACTTGTCAACGAGGTTGTTGAATTTTGCTCGTGCAAGATTTTATTGTGTTAGGCTCTTTTCAAATTCATGTCTTAATGGGTGGAATTTTATCGGGTAAAAAAATATATTCAAACACGTTTATTATCTTAACGAGTCATATCGTGTTTATCCATTACGATCCATTCAGATAATATATAATTTTCCAATCATATACGGGTTGGCACGTTAACTCGGTGACAAACTCAATTGAACCCATTAATTAATTAACATGATTTGGCCTGTAAATTGAGTCGAGCAAGCTCAAAGCCCGCTCATTCGGCCCACTAAATTAGGATCGAGCTTTAAGTGAGTTTGAGTCACGCCGAGCTTGAGCTAAAATTTTAAGCCTGAAATCTGTTCGGGCCGAGCTCAAGCTACATGTATTAGAGCCCGAATTGATCCCGAAACCAAAAAATATATTATTTATATATTTCTTTATTTGATGTAAATGAATGTAACGTATTATGGGTTTGGAAAATTGTTTTAAAGAGATCTATACAATGGTTTTTGTGTTTTATTATTTCATACTAGAACTTTTAATATTTTCAATGTTTATTTAAGTGTTGTAGACATTTTTATTTATTTTTTCCTTTATTTTATTTTATTTTACTTTTTTATGATTATTTATGTGTTAAGTGAAATAGTATTTAAAAAATATGGTCTTTTAGATTGAGTTTGGGCCGGCCTGAACTCGGGTCCAAAGCCCGTAATAGCGTGTGAGACGAGCTTAATCTATGAGGCTAAATTCTATTTCGGGTCTCACTCGAGTTTGGAAGACATATTTCAATTTGGCCCCAGCCTGAGCAACTCCAAGCCCGACTCAGTCAACCTGATTTACAAGTTTAAACGTGATTTAATTTCTCATTTAGTAAAATTCTTTATATGCAAATTAAAACTATACTATAAATTCTCTGATCTAAAAATTTAATTTTTAGCCCACTAATATTTGTAAATTGTCACATTGATAATTTATAGAATGTCATAAAAGGATAGTTTCTTTCTTTAGTAGATGTGGGACTTGGTTTATTAGTAATGAATCATTGCTAATACAAAATTCAACCATTTCTAGATCATTTGTCTCATTTTGACGGGACAAAATTCTACAATGGTAAAATGGAGCACTCCTTTTTAATTAGGCTCCCTATAAGAGGATTGTCATTGGAACAATGGTTATTTTCACAATGTCTCTTTGCATTCCTACAACATTAATATTTTTAAACTCTCTATATATACTCGTTTATTTTAAACAAGATGAACTAAAAAGTTTCATCACAAACTAATGCTCCCTTATAGTAAATTCTCTCAAAAGTTCACCCTCTCTCTCAAACTCATTCCCTCTCAATCTCATGAATTTCGAACTACAAACCTAAAAACCCAAATAAAAAAATTTGCAAGTCGCCATCGCCAGAAAATTTTCTTTAAGGATGAAGAGGAATTTATTTTCTCTTGTTAGGTTCTTACTTTGGAGGATTCGCTCTATGTGGAAAAGAGAGATGCCTTAAAGTGTGGGAGAAAATTATAGAACAATTTAACAATGAGACCAAATGACATGACGTGAGATCCAGTACTTTGATCAAAACTAGGTAGGTGCATTATTAATAAGACTGTGAGTAAATTTTGCAGCATTGTGGGAATAATTAATATGGTTGAAGACAATGAAAACACCGACAATGACATGCTTCCTCTAGCCCATACAATGTACAACACGGTCGTAAAATTCTACTTTGTATAGAATAACACTTTAAAATGAAATCAAGTACTCCTTATGCGGTGCAATCTGAACAACAAGGCATAGATTAAAACAACATTGAGCTGTGCCAACCGCGTAGTGTGTCATTGGAGGATGAGTACCTACCCAATTTTACATTGCCAAGGCTTCATTGTCCAACCGTAAAAATTTCTACAAAAAAGAAGATGAAAACAAGAAACAACTCTAATGAACCTGATTGCATGAATGGAGTCCTTGAATAAAGCTCGTGTAACAGTCTTTTGAGTTGAAAAAAGTGATCAACCGATGATTTTCGTCAGTTTTAGTCCCCAACCAACTAATACGAAAGCTAACACTACACTAAAGGACAAAAAAAGTCACCAAAATTTGGTTAGCTATTGTCACGGTCTTTGACCATGATAAAAAACACGCGTGTATTATCACGGTCCTTGACCGTGATAACACACGATATATTTTTTTATCACGAGCTTGTCATCATCCTTGACCGTGACAAAAATATCGGGATTTTTGCTCTAAGAACCCTTAATTCCTCCAGCCCCTAGAAAACACACTCTTTCCCTCCTCTCTCTTATCAACTCGGTTACCTCTCTCTCCTAGGTAAGGAAAACCCACAATTGGTGTGTGTGTGTGTGCGCGCGCGCGCGCGCGCATATGTTCGTGTGTGTGTGTAGTTGTAGTTGTTGAATTCATGCGTTTGAATGTTGTAAAATAGTTGCATTTACATGTATAGCTTGATATCGTTAGAAAATAACACCTATATTTGAAGGTTTTAACAATTTGATTTTTATATTTGTTTGGGATTGAATATATGTGTTTATTTATTATAGATTTAATCATTTTGGTTAAAAAATAATACGTGGGCTTATTTAAAAATATGAAGGATTTTGGAATTTTTTTATGTATAATGTGAATAATTTTTTTTTAAATAACTTGTGAAATATTTAAAAATGTAATCAAGAACACAATGAACGTTTTACCATAATTTTCAATTTGGTATGTGTACGCGACTTAGAGTTTTGACTTAGGTTTTGAAAATAAAATTATATTAGATTATAAAGTATAATTAAAGTCAATTTAATGTGTATACACGACTTAGGGGTTTAATCAAGATTTTGGAAATTGGATTCGATTAGGTTATAAAGTATAATTCAAACCAACTTGGTACGTAAGCGTGGCTTAGGATTTCAACCTATGTTTTAAAAATTGGATTTGATTAGGTTATAAAATATAATTAAAACTAATTTGGTATGTATACGTGACTTAGGGTTTCAACATGATAACGTTTCAATATTGTTATGTAACACCTCGTGCATTCTGTCCAAACTACATCGGGCGTCACTATATATATTTTTATCATTGTTAGCATGTGACAGATATATGAGACATTTAAAAACTATTCCACAAGATAATTATCATATTAATCCAATAAATATAACCATTTATGAAATATTAAAATTCTATCACCGTGCTAATATTCAAAATAAATCCAACTCCAAATATATATAAACTCAAATTAAATGATCCAAATGTAAATGTCTGATGGAAATCGTAAACAACTGTGGAACCGATTGGCCCACCAAATACATAAATAAAAGTCTTATAATAACAACGACCGAATGGAAAGAAATACTAAACTACTAAACCATTAAAATAAATCTCCAACTGCACTTTCAAAAATATCTTTAATCACTCATATGAAGCTACTCCAGCGCTATACCTGAAATGTTAGTCAACGCAATGGGTCAGAGCCCACCACATGAATACTAAGTACTATTCCTAGTTAGATTTCGTGAACCCAATAGTAGAATTATACGTGATAAACACCACAATAGAGTATTTTAATTCAAACGAGATATAAATTAACATGCGAGTAAAATATACTACAACCATTTTTCCATATAACCAAGCCACCCCAAAGTGTAAGTCTAATTATTCCATTAGCACTATAATTTAAAGATTAACTCTTTGTAATACCTCGTATTTTTACGCATAGTTATTTTATTATGAAATTATAGAAATTGGGATTAATTAATTTAAGAGAGAAAATTTAATTTGTAATTAATCTGACTTAATGGTAATAATTACTAGTGTGACGAGAGTTAGTAGTTATCGAAAATAATTATGTTGAAATCATGTTGAGTAATAACTATGTTGAACATTACGTAATGAATAATGTAATAGATGGTTTCAGAAATAATAATATGTCCAGGGACGAGATGCACGATAATTAAGACATAATTATTTAGGACGCGCGTATGAGTCGCGTCACTACTATACGTTTGGGGGTTAAAAAGGTAAATTATTTTATATAACTCGAATGACTATTTTGAGTGCCCCAGTGTGTTCAGAAGGGTCGAAATAGTCAGAAAACACTACTCGGGTGTTTTATTTGGAGTTTGGGAAATTTTAGTCCAAAACGCAAAGGGGTGCCGTCTATCTGGAGTGACCCTTGTCAGTTGGCCTTTGATGAGTTAAAAGACAAGTAAACCTCAGTACTAGTGTTAGCATTGCCCAGGACGGGAGTGGAGTATCTAGTATACACTAGTGCGTCCTTATTAGGACTTGGGGGTGTACTTCAACAAGAGAATCAGGCTATAGCTTATGCCTCCCGTAAGCTTAAGCCTCATAAGATAAATTACCCCACCCATGACTTGGAGTTAGTAGCGGTCGTGTTTGCACTTCGAATTTGGAGACATTACCTCCTAGGGGAGAAATTTCGCTTGTTCATGGACCACAAGTCACTACAGTACCTCTTCACACAAAAGGAGTTAAATATGCGTCAACGTCGATAGCTTGAGTTTGTGAAGGATTATCAATTTGATATCCAATACCACCCGGGGAAGGCTAAGGTGCTAGCAGACACGTTGAGCCGTAGACTAGTAGGTGAGGTAGCTGAGGTGTGTAAAGCGAAATGGAAGGAGTTAGGGCACGAGGATGTGGTGGCTCGATCGTTCATGTCTGTGATGACAGTTACGCCCCAGATTATTATGAGGAGTAGTACAGGCTCAGGCAGCTGATCCTTTCTGCCAGAGTCAGATAGTGCATCTTCTAGCATAGGGGGCCGAGTCTTATACCGTGGGTTCAGATGGGGGTGTACATTTCAATGGAAGGTTGGTTGTTTCTGAGGGAGAATACTTGCGACACGAGGTCATGACAGAGTCACACGATTCAAGATTTACGGTACATCCCAGTGGGGATAAGATGTACCAGGATATGCGGAGATATTACTGGTGGAGAGGGATGAAGAAGGATATTGCCGAGTTCATCTCGAAATGTGCCACTTGTCATCTAGTAAAGGCGTACCATCATAGACCGATAGGAATTCTACAGACATTAGAGGTTCCTATGTGGAAATGGGGGAGCATTTCCATGGACTTCATCACTGGATTACCTACATCGCAGAGGGGTCACGATTCGATATGGGTGATAGTGGATCGGCTGACCAAGGTAGCCCAATTATTCTAGCCCAAATGGATTATACCACAGGATAGTATGCCCAAATATTCATAGCGGAGATAGTGAGACTTTATGGGGTGCCTCTTAATATCGTGTCTGACAGAGATAAGGTTTTTGTGTCTCGATTTTGGGAGAGTTTCTAAGAGGCGATGGGTACGGAGTTGCGACTGAGCCAACCTATCACCTGCAGACGGATGGAAAAACTAAGCGAACAAATAAGATGTTGGAGGACATGTTACGTATATGCATCATTGAGAGGCTGGGAGCAGACCTTCTCACGGTGGAGTTTGCCTATAACAACTCCTACCAGTTTACAATCGGTATGGCTCCATCGAGACACTATACGGTAGACCTTGTCATTCCCTAACATTTTGGTTGAAGGTGGGGGATAATAAGTTGCTTGGTCCAGAGGTGATTTAGGATACTTCGGTGAAGATAGAGTTGACACGGAGCCAAATTCGGGTTACTCAGTATTGGTAGAAGAGCTATGCCGATGCCAAGCGATATTTCTGAGAGTTCAATATTGGGAACCAGGTGTTACTTTGGGTGTCTCCTATGAAGGGAGTTATGCATTTTGGGAAGAAGGGAAAGTTGGCACCTAGGTATGTAGGTCCATTCCCTATTATTGAGAGGATTGGGCCAGTTGCTTATAGACTTGGGTTATCGAAGAACTTGCATAGGGTCCATGACGTGTTCCATATCTCTTTGCTGAGGATATATCTTCAAGATGATTTGGCCTACACTCACATTGCGTTGGAGGAGATCGACTTATAGCCTGATAACTCCTATGAGGAGGGGCGGGTTACTATCCTAGACCGTAGCGAGAGGAAGTTAAGGTCGAAGATAGTACCGCTAGTTCGTGTTCAGTGGTGGCACCATAATTTTGAGGAATCTACCTGGGAGAGCGAGGATGACATGAGTGAACGTTATCCAGAGTTATTCTTGCCAGGTATACTTTCATTTCCGAATTTCGGGATGAAATTCTGTTATTAGGGGGAAAGTATGTAATACCCATACTTTTACACATATTTATTTTACTATGAAATTATGGAAATTGGGATTAATTAATTTAAAAGAGAAAGTTTAATTTATAATTAATCCGACTTAATAGTAATAATTACTAGCGTGACGAGAGTTAGTAGTTATCGAAAATAATTATGTTGAAATCATGTTGAGTAATAAATATGTTGACCATTATGTTGTGAGTAATGTAATAGATGGTTTCGAAAATAATAATATGGTCGGGGACGAGATACACGACAGTTAAGACATAATTATTTGGGATGCATGTATGAGTCACGTCACTACTGTACATTAGGGGGGTTAGAAAGGTAAATTATTTTATATAACTCGAATGACTATTTTGAGTGCCCCAGTGTGTTCGGAAGGGTCGAAATAGTCAGAAAACACTACTCGGGTGTTTTATTTGGAGTTCGGGGCATTTTAGCCCAAAACGACACCTCAGAGGGGTATTTTGATCTTTTGAGATTTTTGAGTAATTAAATGGACGAAAATTAGGTTTAATTAAAAGCAACGTGGGTTAGAGGTCTGTTAGTTTCAACCCACATGAGAGAGAGAGAGAGAGAGAGAGAGAGAGAGAGAGAGAGAGAGAGAGAGAGAGAGAGTACCAAGGAGGAAGAAGACTCCATTGGAGAACAAGGGCAAGAACTCAAGGATTCCCACCAAAAGTTGTGCCAAAGTGTAGATCACAATGAGAGGATAAACTACATACCAAATTCAATCCGAGAATCAAAAATCCACCCCAAGGCAAGTGTTTATCTTTCTCCTCTTTTAGCAAATATTGTTCCTGCTGATTTAGACTAGATGATATAATCTTAGTGCAATAAAAACTTAGGTTTAATTAGACTGAATTGTAAAGAAACCTTATGAATTGGAGATGGGTATGCATGTAGAGGTTTTTCCCTTTGTTAGACTATTAAAATTTTGGAATCTTATGTTTAAATCACGAGTTATAATGAGAGTTTTAGACAATTAAAAATTATGGGTTCATTATAAAGGAATTTTTTGAGATTCAAGTAATTGTTGATTTCCCTTTTAAAGTATGAGGGTTTGAGCCCTAAATTGTGTTAGAGAATGCCCCACAATGATTAAGAATAGCTTAATACTATCATATTTGAGATTAGATGAAATTAGGGTTGGATTTGAGGTTTGAAATGTTAGAAAAATCGAATTTTTGGAAGAACTGGGTCTGTTCGGAATTCTCGTTCGAAGACCTGCCCAGGTCGTTCGAACGACCTCGTTTGAACGAGAATTCCAACGAGTTGTCAAATAAATTTTTTGAATTCATTCGAGGAAAGAAACTCTTCCGAACAACCTCGTTCGAACGAACTCATTCGAATAACCACTGACTTCTAATGAGATTCTAGAATACACTTTTAAGGCCCAGTCAATTTAAAAATCATCCTAGGTTTATCCAAATGAGAGAAATAACCCACGTGAGTAACGGGTAACGTAAATTCCGAATTATTAGTGAGTTGGGAGTGTGATTGTCCTTGGGATATAATGAGTCTATAGAACCTAGGAGGGATGTAGGCTCGAGAGAGGAAATATATGATCGAATCGTGGTGAGTGGTAGAATTAATAATACTACTTGCATACTATGGAAATTTGGTTCGTGAACGCCTATTAAGTTATATAAGTTGTGTGCATGATTATCACTTGGAATATTATGTGCAAGATATACCTAGCTACTAGCTATCGAACGGAGGTTAGCGCATTGTGGACGACCATATCTTGTGTGCCTTCGGGGGATTTTGAGGCGTACCACTAGAGCATGGAACCTAGGTATGGGCTATATGTGAGAAAGATAATGATGCCGATCGTATGGATGAGTAGGTTTGTGCGTAGCCCATCAGTTTGGGACTATGTTCGCCTTCAATATGTGCATATGTTTTAGTGGTTCCTGAGAGATTAAACCTATTGTGCTTCATGCGTGAGCGTTTGCAATGGGACTAGATAGCCGAGTATGTCTAGCACTAGGGGTTTCTTAACCAACGATGCAGTATTGATATATATTTATATGTATACATATTGAGATTTTATATATGTACACGAAGTTCCTATTCTGTGTTTGATATTGGCCGCTTTATCATAGTATATACTTATTGGGTCACCAGTTGAGAATTAAAAATGTTATGAGAATGAGTTAAAGCACCTTTAAACCTATTCCTAAATGATATAAATATATTGTCTTCGGGTTATTTAGATATTGTATACGACACAATGGTTATACTACGTATAGTCAGGCAGAGTATCATGACTAGTATGGGTAGTTAGGCTTGCTAGGCGTGCACATTAGATGAGAGGTGAGCATCTCAAGGGAGTACTCTAAGTTAACATAAATAATATTGTGCTAATTAAACAATTTAAGCACTTGTTATATTTAAATTATTTTCTACTCGGGCTCTGACCCGTTTTTCTGCAAAACTCTTTTCTTGTTCCTTTATTTTAGGTTCTCAGCCATAGGGACACCAAGCTTAGGAGATTCCATTCAATTGTCGAGCTGTAGCTGCTGTGGATGCTACAGGACATTGCTAATAGATGCTTCATAGTGTATCCTTCTTTATCTATCAGTTATTTACTTCAGTTGGACATGTCGTCCGTTCCTATTTTACATTCAAAGATTTAGATGTTTTATTCTGATAGTAGACTCTTATTTCATGGTTTTGGATTATTGTATGGGATTTTATCTGGATGTATTTACTCCATTTCTTCATATTATTTCAGTTAGTTCTTTCCTTACGCTTTTGTGTTGAATGGTGATGTTTAGTTATTTTCCTTTTATGGAGATTACTGTTAATAAAATAAAATTTTGACATCAACCTTTTTAAATATTAGGTGGTTAGTTTTAAATAATAAAACTTTCGACAGTGATGCATAATCTGAACCAACCGGATATTCTGATTTAATTCTATAAAGGACTGATCACCCGATATTTAATTAGGCAGTGTGTCACACTCTTATCCTTTCTAAATTTAATTGTTCAATTATTTTTATTCATATGACACCATTATAGCCAGTCGACCCCTTATTGGTTCTGCACACACTCTTGGCATGCTTAAAGTTCTACACATCATATCCATTCCCCTCACTATAACCACTCCATCCAATTTATGTTAGTTTCCACATACTTGTGAGGTTCCACACACGACACGTCACTATAATCAGTCGGCTCGTATTCTGTCTGCCCCACACATACTCATGACGTCACACACCCACATCGCTATAGCCAGTCTGACCGTATTCTGTTGACCCTACACATACTCTCACCGTAAATTCATTTTAATACCCATTTATTATCTTAGGCATTAATTCTCAATTTCTTAATTTTTCATTATTTTATTTTAGCCCCACCCTATTATAGACTATCAATCCTTACACCTACCTCTAGTCCCATACCTAGAGGTTTCCAAAATACAAGTATGTCCTACCCTATTATATAGGATTAATCTCTATCATTTATCTCCTCATAGTCTCGCTCTTAATCTATAGAATCAACAAAACGATATAAAAATCAACCCCACCTTGGAATGTCTCATTCGTAAAAATCTACACTAAATAATGCCATACCTAGAAAGTGTTAGACATAACTAAGGCATACTCACTAGTCCCATACCTAGAAAGTACTCCTGGAATTTAGGTGAGAGCATAACAACCCAAAATTCCGTCGTCCCCGCGGTGACAAATATAATTAAAATAAATAGTTGCAGAAGATAATTTATCAATAATTCTACCAATTCCTCATAAGATCGCAAATTAATTGAATTTAATTCGTTCAACCAATCTTCATAATTTAAAACAATTTATTTTATGAAACTAATATAATTTCAACATCATGCAAGTTTATGGTGCACATAACAAAATTTCTCTTTTATCACACTTACATAATTTTATGTTATTTCACAAGTCCCTTTCGATTCAATAATGCTACTATAATTTTCTACATGAAAATAAATATCCATATTAACTAAAGAGTCAACCTCTACCCCAAGCACACACGGGTTATAAGTCTTAATTCATATTAATATTTTTCATAATAACAGTCCCGATATAGACTTCACTATCTATAATTGAGGTGGCTAGTTTATTTTAAGAAAACATGTAAATTGAGGTTTAGGCAATATTTAAAACACATAATACTAAAGAGAGAATAGAAGTATTCATGCCTGAAGAAAATTAGATTAAAAATTCTGATTACATGGTTATGTTCCTCTCGAAAAATCAGTAAAGACTCGTTCTTGAGAAAACACGGTTTGATCCTTTAAAAACTTGGGTTAAATCTTGATTTAATTTGGGGCTAGGGTTTGTATATGAGAGTTGGTAAAGATATGGAAGACTTCTGGTTTAAAAATTGGTGAATAAGTGTTTAGAAAATTCTAACCCCGAGTTATTTGTATATTAAAAAGATTAAGAGTTTTAATTAACTCAAAATCTAACAAGCTACCGAAACTGACCAGGATGAATCGATTCACCCTCCAGGCCGAATCAATTCGGACGTGTTTAGGTCGCCAGTTCCCCCCAAAATGTAAGTATTAAATAAAAATCCGATTTCTTCCCCGATTTCAATTCCGATTAAAATCCTATTTTCCATAAATAAAGCCCAACATTTTAAATTGCTAAAATAATCAAATTCAATTTTTTTGAATTTCGAATTAAATTAAATTATTACTGGTTTAAAATTACGAGGTGCTACATACTTTTCCACTAGCACTGGAATTTCATCCTCGAAATTCGACGAACCTTAAACTCACAAAATAAAATAAGGCTCACATATGTCTACCAGAAGAATGTCACAATTAGGTGCCTATACACCCAATCCTACATGCACCTTCCCCACGATAAAAAAAATATAATATATATCACACACACACACACACACACACACACACACACACATATATATATATATATAAGTATCTAAGAAAATAATACATACCGTGTTACTCCACTTGCCACGTCTTTTGCTCTGTGTCTCCTTCCCTGCATGAGGCTCCCGAGTCAGAAGCATATAACACCTACCTATTGTGATTACTTCTAGTGCTGTTGACACTCCCTGTACACCAGGCGTTGTCGGTGCAGGAGGCCCTTAGCCCTGTGCACCTTAACCCTGTTGGTGATTCACCTTCGCACACCTATAAACTCGGTGCCCTATGTCGCCAAAACTTACATATGCACCCCTAAAAGGTCCATACTGCCTATTTGGCGCCCACTCACTCGACTATCCTTGCCCCTGCCCTTGAGGGTCCTATAGGATACCATTGTCTTGTCACTCTTAAATTTTTCACCCTCTCTTCCACGCCTGGTTATTGCGACCCTCGTTCTCTCCTCCTTGACCAATTGACCCTTGTCTCTTTCCCATTTTCTTTTGGTAGTTCATTTTCTCTTGCCACAACAACAATGTGACGTCCACTACCTGGGTGTAAATAGTGTACGCCAGATTCCCCAACACTCTATGCTTACTAGACTAAGGCAAAACCTTAATGAAGCACTCCATCTTCTTTGCCTCTCTATTTACCTCCTCTTGATATCGATAAATTTGTGAATCCTTCTCATACTCAACAACTTATTTTGAACCCTGCTTTACGTCCAAAAACTCCCTCTTTTGCGTGCTTCTAATCAAATATGAGAAATACTTATCATTAAACTTTACAAGAAAATCCCCATAGTTCAGGCGATCCCTACCCTCCGATGTGGTGACACTCTCCCACTACTGTAATGCATCCCCAGTCATCTGAAAAGATAGGAACGAAACAACATCAAACTCGGAATGACTAAAGTACAAATCAACAAAAGGAATCATAGAATGCGGAAGATAAAACGGACTCACAACCTACGAGACCTAAGACCATGCTCTAATACCATCTGTAATGCCCTACACATTCTGGAGAGCGAGGTGGCCAGCCGCCGCTGCCAAACTATGTCGGGCGTCACTAAATAAGTTATCATTCTTATCATGTGACAGTTATATGAGATATTTAAAAATTATTCCACAAGATAGTAATCAGATTGATCCAATAAATATAACCATTCATGCAACATTACAATCTGTCACCATGTTAATCTCCAAAATAAATCCAACTCCAAATAAATATAAACTCAAATGAAATGATCCAAATCTAAATGTCTGATGGAAACCGTAAACAACTGTGGAACTGATTGGCCCAACAAATTTATAAATAAAAGTCTCATAATAACAACGACGGAATGGATATAAATCCAAAACTACTAGATCATCAAAATAAATCTCCAGTTTCACCTTCAAAAACATCTCCAATCACTCATATGCAACTACTCCAGAGCTATACCTGAAATGTCAATCAACACAATGGGTCAGAGCCCACTGCATGAATACTAGCAACTCGCCCCAA
The DNA here is from genome assembly GCA_949130495.1 of Sambucus nigra. Taxonomy (NCBI): domain Eukaryota; kingdom Viridiplantae; phylum Streptophyta; class Magnoliopsida; order Dipsacales; family Adoxaceae; genus Sambucus; species Sambucus nigra. The sequence continues at coordinate 389,012,162 of OX422207.1, read as the reverse complement.
TTAGGGTCCGTGAACCCAGATAGTAGCATTGTGCATGATAAACACCGTAATAGAGTATTTTAATTCAAACAAGACATAAATTAACATGCGAGTAAAATAAACTACTACCATTTAACCATAGAACTAAGCCACCCCAAAGTGTAAGTTCAATTATCCCATTAGCACTGTAATTTAAAGATTAGTAACGTGGGTTAAGTTGCATTTCAAGCTATTTCTATATGTTTTTTTAATTTAAAACATCCCTTGTACTTGTTCAAATTAAAATTAATGGATTAAAATTAGTTTTCTATATTTTTTTTTTCCAAATCTAGGGTGCTTGATTTCAAGGTTAAATCAAAATTGGACAAAATTGTTACATATCATATTCAACCCCCATCCTCTAAGATATTTAGAGGTATTTGAATAAATCTAAACCATCCCCTCATTAAATTGGTATCAAAGCAGTTTTCTCCTTTTGGTTGTAATGCCCCGTATTTTTATGCTTTAAAAATTTGTGGATTTATTAAATTTGATGTGAATTATTAATTTAATATAAATCCAAAAAATTAATTATTTTTAATTACAAACGTGACGAGAGCTAGTAATTATTGGAAACTTGTTAAATATTACTAATGAGCAAAGTAATATATAAAATTGGTTCTATTAAATGTCACGAGTGAATAAAATGATAATTGTGGAAATTTAAGTCGGGACGCGCCCGTGTCGTGTCGGGACTAAATTTTTATTAATAAAAGTTAATAAATTATAAGTCACCCGTATGGTCATTTCGAGTGCGCCAAATTGTCCGGAAGGGTCGAGATAGTCAAAATGATGTACCCGGGGGTTTCGTTTGGGTCTCGGGGTATTTCTAGGCTTAATTAACACCCCGGGAGGGCGTTTTAGGCATTTTGTATTTTTGGCCTTAGAAACCTACGAATTTTCTAGGTTATATCAGATGCTTAGGGTTACCTTCTAGGGTTAACACAACCAAAAACAAAAGACGGCCATTGAAGAAGGAAAGGAAGAGCTTACCAAGGAGTTCTAGGCCAAGAACCCCTCCGTTTGCACCGCCGTCACCGCCAAAAGTTCGACCGCGCAACAAGGATCACCACCACACTGATTTCATCCACAAATCAGAAACAAAAATTTCCAGGAAAGTATTTATCTTGCTTAATTTATTTAATGCCTCATTCATATTTTTTTAGGGTTGATTAGGATGAGTTATTATGAAAGAAAACCCATGTTGGAGGTTAGAAATCGCATGCTGTAGAGATATAAACACCATTCTGGAAATTCCCTTCCCATGCAGAGGTTGAACCACGAATTTACATTGGATTAGAAGTAGAAATTCTGCGAAAAAAATGAGAAGAATTAAGTTAAAGAAGTTTTTAGGGTTCATGAGAATTATATGAATTTTGGCCCTTTTAATCCATGAAACTTGATGAAAATTGGCATGGCTTACGTAGAATATTGTTCATTTAGGTTTATAATGATTGTAGTATAAATTTTTGGGAGTTTGGGAGTTAGAAATTTGGATTTGGATGATTTTGGATGATAATCCCCGTAGCTGGTATTCTGCACTTTTCGCCATACCTGCTTGATCGATCGATCGAGCCAAGAGCTTCGATCGATCGATCGACCCCTCCTGGGAAAGACTAGATGTTTTCTTACGTTGACTTAATCTGATTAAATGCGTAATAAATCATGACTAATGTTATTAGAACATAATGAAACATAAAAAGGACTAGTAAGGTCAAGGTAAACCCCGTGTAGTGGAACTTTGATGCAATGGTAAAATGAAGAGTAAACGGGAAAGATTCATACCTAAGGAATTTAATGTGTGTAGACTTAGTAATCGAAATGTCGAGGAGTTGGATTAGAAGGTAAGGGAGGGCATACTGAATTTGTACTTAGCTAAGGAGAATACTTCGAGAGATGAGAAGTGAGTTGAAATAAATTAAATTTCGAAAATACAAATGAATAAGTTCGTTATAAGAAATAATCGAATAAAAATGTACTAAGAATGGAATAATATAATGTTGGACAGTGGGGGTATCTAACTTATGAATGTGAATAGTTATATATCTATATGACTCTATGATTGATCATATATTTTATATGTGTGTAAAAATCATGCCCGCGCTACTTGCTATCCCTGAGGTTACCGCGCTGGGACAGTCTTATCTCGATGGTAGCTTTATGGGGGATATTGACTCGTACCCTAAAAGAAAGGAATCCTTGGTACAGGCTATCGGATCGATAGTCAGACGGTTCTAAGTGACGTGAGGGTATGTGCTATCCTCTTAGTGACTTGAAAACTATGCTTCGCCTCATTTTGTATGTGTTTTGTATTAATACAGTTCGAGAGTGATTCCGAACTAGTATTTCTCTTAGTACGAGTGATACGGGGACTGGATAGCAGAGTATGCACGCACCATAGATTTTATGTGGGGTACTGTTAGAATATATATTATATGAGTATTTAATATATATATATATATATATATATATATATTTAAATATGGAATTTGGGAACTACCTGCTGTGATTATGGTATGTAAGAAGAGAATAATTATTTCATCTTGGGAATAAGTGTTTGAAAAGTATGATATATTACTGAGGAACTTTATATTAAATAGAGGAGGATACCTCTAAGGAGGTCGTGATTCCCTTAGACTCGATCCCAGTTGTTCGTGAGTATTCTGATGTATTTCAGGAGATACCAGGCCTACCCCCAAGTCAAGAGATAGATTTTGTCATAGATTTATTACCGGATACTCGACCGATAGCACGTGCCCCATACCGTATGGCTCTGGTGGAGATAAGAGAGTTACGAGATCAGATGAGCAACTGTTAGGCCATGGTTTCATTCGTAGGAGTACCTCACCTTGGGGCGCTCTGGTGTTGTTTGTGAAAAAGAGAGATGGTTCACTGAGGCTATGTGTGGACTACCGGGAACTGAACAAGGTCACGATACATAACAAGTATCCGTTACCTCAAATCGATGATCTGTTCGACCAGCTGAGGGGATCAACTTTCTTTTCGAAGATAGATCTGAGGTCAGGATACCATCAACTACGTATTAGGGAGCAGGATGTTTTAAAGACTGCTTTCTTGACGAGATATGGGTCCTATGAATTCAGAGTGATGCCATTTGGGCTCACAAATGCTCCAGCCGTATTCATGGACTTGATTAACCGAGTGTTCAGAGAGTTCTTGGATCAGTTTGTCATCGTCTTCATAGATGACATCTTGATATATTCACACACCGAGGAAGAGCATGCCGAGAACTTGAAGGAGGTTCTTCAGACTCTACGAGAGCCTCAGTTGTATGCTAAGTACGAGAAGTGCGGGTTCTGGTTACGGGAAGTGTAGTTCTTGGGGCATGTTGTTTCTAAATAGGGGATAGCAGTTGACCCGAGTAAAGTGTCAGCGGTGAGGGAGTGGGGACAGTCCACGACACCGAAGGAAGTACGTAGTTTCTTGGGATTAGCCGAATACTACAGGAGATTCATTCGAGGGTTCTCCAAAATAGCGGGTTCAGTGACGAACCTGACTCGCAAGGGGGTTCCATATGTTTGGGATGATGCTTTCCAATTGGCTTTTGACGAGCTTAAAAACAAGCTTACTTCAACAACGGTCCTTGATTTACCTAATCTAGGCGTGGAGTATCTGGTTTACACCGATGCCTCTTTACGGGGACTCGGGGGAGTACTGCAGCAGGAGGAGAAGGCAATAGCTTTTGCCTCCCGTAAGCTTAAGCCGCACGAGAAGAATTACCCCACACACGACCTAGAGTTAGCAGCGGTCGTTTTTGTATTGAGGATATGGAGACACTATTTATTGGGGGAGAAATTTTGCTTGTTCATAGACCACAAGTCACTGCAGTACCTGTTCACTCAGCGAGAGCTAGATATGCGTCAACGAAGGTGGTTAGAGTTTGTGAAGGACTATCAGTTCGACATACAGTACCATCCAGGGAAGGCTAACGTAGTTGCTGATGCGTTGAGCCGTAGACCGATGGATGATGTAGCGGATGTCTGGAAAGCAAAGTGGAAGGATTTGGGTCATCAGGACGCAGTAGCCCGTTCCTTCATATCTGTCATGACAGTGACACCCGAGATTGTTATGAGGGTAATACAGGCACAGACCGCAGACCCATATTTCCAGGAGCAGATTGTTCGACTTTTAGCTGAGGGTGCTGAGTCCTATTCTGTTAGTTCTGATGGGGGCTTGAGGTTTAATGGGAGATTGGTGGTCCCAGAAGGAGAAGACTTACGTCATGCAGTGATGACCCAGTCTCACGGGTCCCGATTTATGGTGCATCCTGGGGGAGATAAGATGTACCAGGATATGAGGCGGCAATACTGGTGGAGTGGGATGAAGAAGGACATTGCTGAGTTCGTGTCCAAGTGTTCTACCTGCCAGCTGGTAAAGGTGGACCACCAAAAATCATCGGGGTTGCTTAAGCCATTGGAAATACCTGCGTGGAATTGGGAGAGTATTTCTATGGATTTTATTACTGGGTTGCCTACATCACAGCGGGGCAACGACTCCATCTGGGTGATTGTGGACCGTTTGACCAAGGTGGCTCATTTTCTGCCGGTACGAACAGACTATACCACAAGTCAGTATGCTCAGTTGTTCATTGCTGAGATTGTCAGATTACATAGGGTGCCCCTGAATATTGTGTTAGATAGAGATAAGATCTTTGTGTCACGTTTCTGGGAGAGCTTTCAGGAGACCATGGGTACAAAGTTGAGGTTGAGTTCAGCTTATCACCCACAGACAGATGGACAAACAGAGCGTACTAATCAGATGTTGGAGGATATGCTACGCATGTGTGTCCTTGATTTTGGGGGAGGTTGGGAGCCACATCTTCCACTGGTAGAGTTCGCTTATAATAACTCTTATCAGTTCACGATTGGCATGGCTCCATTCGAGGCGTTGTATGGCAGGCCTTGTCGTTCCCCAACGTGTTGGCTAGAGGTGGGGATAACAAGTTGCTCGGACCAGAGGTGATTCAGGAAACCTCCGCGAGGATTGAGATTATCAGGAATCGCATTCGAGTAGCCCAGGACAGGCAGAAAAGCTACGCCCGTGAAAAATGGTTCTTCCGAGAGTTTAACGTCGGGGATCAAGTATTACTACGTGTATCTCCTATGAAAGGAGTTATGAGATTCGGGAAGAAAGGGAAATTGGCCCCGAGGTACGTGGGAACATTTACCATCATCGAGAGAATTGGTCCGATAGCATACAGATTGGGTCTGCCAGAGCATTTGCATCGCATTCACGATGTATTCCACATCTCGTCATTGAGACGATACCTTCAGGATGACATGGCCCATACCCACATCGCGATTGAGGAGATTGACTTATAGCCCGACAGCTCTTACGAGGAAAGACCAGTGGCTATCCTAGACCATAGGCAAAGGATATTGAGGTCGAAGGTAGTTCCACTTGTACGGGTCCAGTGGGAGCATCATAATGTGGAGGAATCCACCTCGGAACACGAGGCAGATATGCGCGAGAAATACCCAGATTTATTCTTACCAGGTATGCCTTATTTTTCGAATTTCGGGACGAAATTCCATTATTATGGGGGAAGTATGTAATACCTCATATTTTTATGTTTTAAAAATTTGGGGATTTATTAAATTTGATGTGAATTATTAATTTAATATAAATTCAAAAAATTAATTATTTTTAATTACTAACGTGACGAGAGTTAGTAATTATAGGAAACTTGTTAAATATTACTAATGAGCAAATTAATATATAAAATTGGTTCTATTAAATGTCACGAGTGAATAAAATGACAATTGTGGAAATTAAGTCGGGACGCGCCCGTGTCGTGTCGGGACTAAATTTTGATTAATAAAAATGAATAAATTATAAGTCACCCGTATGGTCATTTTGAGTGTGCCAAAGTGTTCGTAAGGGTCAAGATAGTCAAAATAATGTACCCGGAGGTTTAGTTTGGGTCTCGGGGCATTTTTAGGCTTACTTAACACCCCGGGAGGGCGTTTTAGGGATTTTGTATTTTTGGCCTTGGAAACCTACGAATTTTCTAGGTTATATCAGATGCTTACGGTTGCCTTCTAGGGTTAACACAACCAAAAACAAAAGACGACCATTGGAGAAGGAAAGGAAGAGCTTACCAAGGAGTTCTAGGCCAAGAACCCCTCCGTTTGCACCGCCGTCACCGCCAAAAGTTAGATTGCGCAACAAGGATCAACACCACACTGATTTCATCCACAAATCAGAAAAAAAAATTCCCAGGCAAGTATTTATCTTGCTTAATTTAGTTAATGCCTCATTCATATTAGTTTAGGGTTGATTAGGATGAGTTATTATGAAAGAAAACCCATGTTGGAGGTTAGAAATCGCATGTTGTAGAGATATAAACACCATTCTGGAAATTCCCTTCCCATGCAGAGGTTGAACCACGAATTTACATTGGATTAGAAGTAGAAATTCTGGGAAAACAAATGAGAAGAATTAAGTTAAAGAAGTTTTTAGGGTTAATGAGAATTATATGAATTTTGGCCCTTTTAATCCATGAAACTTGATGAAAATTGGCATGGCTTACGTAGAATATTGTTCATTTGGGTTTATAATGATTGTAGTATAAATTTTTGGGAGTTTGGGAGTTAGAAATTTGGATTTGGATGATTTTGGATGATAATCCCCGTAACTGGTATTCTGCAGTTTTCGCCATACCTGCTTGATCGATCGATCGAGCCAAGAGCTTCGATCGATCGATCGACCCCTCCTGGGAAAGACTAGATGTTTTCTTACGTTGAACTAATCTGATTAAATGCATAATAAATCATGGCTAATGTTATTAGAACATAATGAAACATAAAAAGGACTAGTAGGGTCAAGGTAAACCCCGTGTAGTGGAACTTTGATGCAATGGGAAAATGAAGGGTAAACGGGAAAGATTCATACCTAAGGAATTTAATGTGTGTAGACTTAGTAATCGAAATGTCGAGGAGTTGGATTAGAAGGTAAGGGAGGGCCTACTGAATTTGTACTTAGCTAAGGAGAATACTTCGAGAGATGAGAAGTGAGTTGAAATAAATTAAATTTCGAAAATACAAATGAATAAGTTCGTTATAAGAAATAATCGAATAAAAATGTACTAAGAATGGAATAATATAATGTTGGACAGTGGGCGTATCTAACTTATGAATGTGAATAGTTATATATCTATATGACTCTATGATTGATCATATATTTTATATGTGTGTAAAAATCATGCCCGCGCTACTTGCTATCCCTGAGGTTATCGCGTTGGGACAGTCTTATCTCGATGGTAGCTTTATGGGGGATATTGACTCGTACCCTAAAAGAAAGGAATCCTTGGTACAGGCTATCGGATCGATAGTCAGACGGTCTCCTAAGAGACGTGAGGGTATGTGCTATCCTCTTAGTGACTTGAAAACTATGCTTCGCCTCATTTTGCATGTGTTTTGTATTAATACAGTTCGAGAGTGATTCCGAACTAGTATTTCCCTTAGTACGAGTGATACGGGGACTGGATAGCAGAGTATGCACGCACCATAGATTTTATGTGGGGTGCTGTTAGAATATATATTATATGAGTATTTAATATATATATTTAAATATGGAATTTGGGAACTACCTGCTGTGATTATGGTATTTAAGAAGAGAATAATTATTTCATCTTGGGAATAAGTGTTTGAAAAGTATGATATATTACTGAGGAACTTTATTATCATATAAGGCTTATGTAAGAATTGTACTGTTAAATAAGATTAACCTCCTTAACAATTGAAATCGTCAACACGAAATCTTACGAGTAACTTAAGATAAAAGAAGTTAAACTGTTGGGGAGATTAGGGCGATAGTTGTGCACACTAGAAGAGAGGTGAGACGTTCTCAAGAGAGTGTCGATACTAATATGTTGTTGCATTAGCCAGTAAAAATTTTAAGTACTTGCTAAACTAAAATTTTAAACTGTTTTACCATCGGGTTCTGACCAGTTTACTGTTATCTCTCCTCTCTTGTATATATATGTATATATTACAGGTGCCCGGCCACAGGGGCATCTTGCATAGGATCCTTTGAAAGGAACGCGCTGCAGCTTAGGTGGGAGTTGCAGGCCTCTTGCTTAGACGATCTCATTTCTTGATTCCACTTCTAGCATTATTTTATCCAGTTGGGCATGTGTCGCCCTTTTCCATTATTTAGTTATTTTATTGGATATTGTGATTCGTTTATTTACAGTATTTACACTTTGGGATTTATTATTGTCAGGATGTTTTTCCTTTAAGTTTTAAATGTTGGAATCAATCAGTTGAATGTTTAATTGTTTGGATTATATGTTCCAGAATAGCTGTTGTGTGACTCTTTAACTATGAAATATGTTGAAGTTTTAAATGTTGTTCTTTTTAAAATAAAATTTATGTCTAAAAATGGTTTTGACACTTAGCTTAATTATTTAGTGTATTTAATTGGAAAAGTTACTTTTACGATAGTGATGCTAAGAATGAACCAACCGTTCACCTTGATTATAATTTAATAAAGGACTGATCACCCGGTGTTTAATTAGGCGGGGTGTCACATTGGTATTCACATGGTAGAGGAGATCATGTTACCTTAATTTTGTGGTATTTGGTTTTTAATTTATTTTTTATCTTTATCTTTTTGTAGTTATGTTGTTTAGATGAGTCATGCAGATGCTATGGGATATGGATATTCAACGAACTATATGCTTCACTTTGATGGTTCTAATAATGGACATTAGAAAGTAAAGATAAGAGATCATTTGAGATCAAAACATGATCGTATGAGTGTAGACGATGGATGGAATTAGCCCATGTTGGATGTGGAAGCAGTTGGGTTAGGAAAATAAAAGTGAATTGGACTGACAATGAATTTTTGGCATTGATATAAAACTAAATTTAATTGAATGATTTGGGTTCGTTCTTTATTAGTCAAGTGTACAATAGGATTTTTAATGTAACACCTCAGTCCGAATTTGTGGGTTACATGTAGTCAACCCGGTCTGACCTAAGCGTTATGTGTGAAGTGTAATAAAATAACCTGTATAATGTTATTAGTCCAGTTTTATTTTAATTAAAGTTTCACTGATTTAGCATGCAATTCCAGTTTCAAAATAAACAACGTGAGGGACCCATGGGGAGCACCCCAATGTTCAAGCATATAGGGCTACTAACGTAATATAAAGAAAGCACTCTCCTATCTAACACTCTCAAAATACGGACCCGCACCCAACCTGTATAACAAAGATGAGGCTGTGCGACGAATGACTAGTAAAAAATATACAAATACAGTATAGAAACGAATGGCAGAAAGAAGACTCTAACACGTTATACCTACGTGCACATGTAATTACCTTGTATATATGTATATATAAAGAAACATATACATATACTTAATGCATGAAACAGTTTTACTTCTGAAAATCTTATTTATCCAAATTAATTCATCTTAATCTTGTAAAAATGCTTCCTTATACTCATTTTGACATTTATCCCTTTATTTAACACATATGGTTAAATATTGAAACAACTCCACCTGAATTATTCGAAAAACCACTTCTTTACCGAAATTACCATTTTTATTTTAACCAATAGACATTAGTAATTTCGTTGAAAAGCACCCTTTCAATACACTCATTCACCTTGTTAGAAAATACTTATTTATCCTTTGAAAACCTTTTATAACACATTCTTGTGTTAATTATGGGTTTGACTACATAGGTTACTTAACTACCCATTTACCCACTTACTTTAGCTTTTTCCTTACCCCATGGACACTAATCAATTTACACATTTACTTGTCCATTTAACTTTTACCGAAATATTTATTAATTCATTCAAGTTAGGTTGTATTAACACATTTCACCCTACAACCCATTTCTTGACATGTTACTCATTCCTTTATCTTTTTTTGGAATCTTCCAATAATCGCATACTACAACGGGCTCCACACAGTCGACTATGAGCACCATATGCTTTGGTCGATTTTTTTGGGTCTTTCACCCCAGGTACCAAGGCCCTCCTTAAATTTTTTTCCATCATCGGAGTTCCTTTTAATGTGTTTTAATAGTTTACAAATGTTCATATTATTTCACTTTTTCATTTACCTAGCCGAAGCCAAAACCCGAGGTTTCACCCTAACTTGTGTTACACTTTGAAATTTACCATTTCATATCCTTTACCCTTTACCCTTTACCCTTGATTATATTCTAAAAATCATATTCATTTAGGAACAACTTGTGTAACACCTTTTCCAACATTTTTATTTCATAAAAATGTTTCACTTTAAGTAAAATTATAATTTTACCCATTTGTTTCCAAACTCGTCTTTTAATCCATTTCTACAAGTGTTAATTTTGTCAAAAACACTATTAGGTTAACCATACTAACTTCTTAAGTGTTTTAACTCCTAAACACATTTTTAACCTTGGAGTGATATTCTCTTTAATTGGAAACATCGTTATTTCATGATTACCTTTCCAATTTTGTAAGTGTTAATCCTTTACAATATTATTAAATTACACGCACCAACTTTCCAATGCTTATCCATTAACACTTTTCTAACACCTTTACTAGCTATTTTTCCAAACTAGAAAGTTCTTTACTTTCTTTATTCCACAAGTACAATTAAACCTAAAGACTAATTTTTAGAAAATACCATTTCCTTTATATCAATTCAAGTAGTCTTATAACTTTATAACTGTCACACTTTTAGCCCCTTTTTCATACACTTTGAAGACGAGAATTTCTACTCTTCTTATTCCATGTTTAATCCCAACAAAATCTTTTTTAAACTTGTTTAGACATTTAATGCAAAAATACTACAAGTTTATATGCATTAGAGGATAGATTTAATATCCTATTAATGTGTTAAACGTACTTTTTCTTTTAGAAATTCATCATACCTGCAAAAATATACTTTCAAGGCATAAAAGACATTTTATTTCTACAACTCAACAAATGTCCATTTTCATAAACTTTTCATTTAGAGTTCTTCTACCTAAATGAAATAAATTTAGGGGTACTATCCCCTCCCCTCCCCTCGCCCCCACCACACACGCACACACACACAAAAAAACATTTTTGCAAGAAAATTGAGAACATTATTTCACCAATGTTTAACAACATGAATCATTATCTTCAAACATTTTATTACATAAAATGTTTAACATCAATCTTTCTAGAAAATATACCATTTTCATAAAATACCAACTTTTAATATTTCAAGACTTTGAAATATTTATTCACTCTTTATTTGCAATAAAATAATATTTTTCCAACATTTTTATTCCATAAAAATATTTATCATTTACTACACGTGAAATCATCGTCTAATCAAATGCATCCTACTCATATAATCTAACTACAAGACTGAAAATAATGCAAAATAGAGTTTTAATACTAAGAGTAAGATTTTTCCTCCTCTAAATGCTCCAATGGCGATATAAATGTTAGTGTATGAGGAGAAACCCCCACCTCCAAAGGTGGCCTCAAGGGACTACCAAATGCATCCTCCAAAAATGCTCCAAGTGTGTTACATCCAAGCTTCCAAATAAAATCCACTTCAAACTCCATGGAAGTTCCATCTTCATTTTCTCAAAAAACTCCCAACAACACTTTCCAAATTTGTAGCTCTTCTTAAATCATGGTGGAAATGGGTGTATATGGTTTAAATATAGTGGAATATAATAAGAAAATAGTGTTTTATGGTGGTAGAATAGTGGTTTATTGCGGGGAGAGGTGGAAGAGTCCCTCTCCACCCAAATAGTGGAAGATCACCATTTCCCCCTCTCTCTCTTCTTGCATTTTTCTCCTAACAAATGCACCAAACAAGCCTTATGAAACCTATCAAAGACCAAAAATTCCATTTTACCCAATCTAGGTTAATTTGGGGTTGACATCACACCAAATCAAGGGCCATAAATATGACAGCGCTCCAGGGTAATCTGATAAAACATTTTCTAGATACATCGTTCGAATGACATGCCAACCTCGTTCGAACGATAACCCCACCTCATTCGAAGTTTTCCTTTGCGCAACCTTCGTACGACATGGTACTGTAATGCAGTGGGATATCATTTGAAGGTTTGCTTCTCATGACCTTTGCGAGACATCCCAATCTCACTTCTAACAACAGGCCAGTGTTATTAGAACGACCCTTTTTTATATTCTTTTATTTTTCTTCTTCAATTTTTGACCCATAACTCCCAATAAATTTGCATCAGACCTTACTCCATTACAACTTATACAAAATTTAATTGAATTACTAGGATAGGGTATTACAAACTTCCCTCCTCGGGGAATTTAGTCCCCAAAATTCTCAATCCGTTTATCCTTAAGCTCTTGGGGTTCACCAACTTCTATTCTAAGCCATAGAAATCCTCCAAGACAAAATCATCAAAGTTCTTAACACTAAGGTCACCCTAAATAATCAAAATTATACATGCTCTAATGCTCACCATCTCGCAAATCATGAACATCACACAATCGACTCCGAGTCTCCACTCACTTGATGATCATGTTCCTATGCATGTACCCAGCCATACCGGCACCTTCACGGTTAAATCCTTTCTATCGATTGACACTCACCCAATGTGAATCATAATACAACCAATCATCGCATTCATAATCAAAATCAATTCCATCTTAGGACTGCACATCCTACATCCCATAATTTTTCAGGCTATCCTGACGACACAACTCATATTAGAATGCCAATGACCATACTATGTTATTCTTTCATTCTAAGGAGTAATATTCTTATCAAGTCATCATTGTGTGACCATCTTACACCTTTTCTACGTCACTCTGATAAACCTAGTACTATCCTAGGTGACTCACCTTCGAGTACTCACTAGAGTCTCGCTCTAATCCATTCACTGTGGCAAAGAAACATCATATGCTAAGTATTCCCCTATTTCCAACACTAATACCGTATCCTCAAGGCATCATCCTGCTCTTTACCATCCGAGCTACAGACTGTCATGACGGCTAGTATAAAGTCCACTAAATTTAAGAAACATTAATACTACGAGCATATCGTGTGGCCGAAAGTGCAACCACGCGTACACAAAACTTTGTGCAATAATAAGAATACCATAGGTAGGGTGCACCCAGTTACTGAGCTGCATTAACCATACCCAGTCCACTGCTCTCTACTTGGCACAATCGCGTCGTTCCATGAATTAGAACCAATCCAAATTGTCACACATTTGAGAATACTAATCCCTGATTATCGAAACCAAAGGGGACATACAAGAGTTAGAAGGAACAAGCACCCATCACAAGAACTTACGCCCATAAGCGTCTGACTATGAATTACGAAAGTGACCCCACGCTATATGCTTGAAGTCATATCACTCATTCCCAAAGTTCTCATTGAGCACAAATCCTAGCCACATACCCTAGCTTGGGTAACTAGCCGTGACGAATCGAATCACAACCATTCATTCTTGCAATATGAAAATAAATTACACATCGATAGTTCTCTAGGAAGTCAATGCTCGACTTCCCTCCTTGAGAGAAAGGCCTTACCCTTTACGTCCTTGGCACATATGAACCATTTCGATTGGCGGATACCTCATGCCCTTATCTACATTGACTTTGTCAAATTACTAGTGACGTTGTCTCTAACGTACTACACCTAGGTTATTATCTACCTCATCATACCATGATCAAAATCTCAAACTCCTATGGGCATCACTTAGTTAAAGTTGACACTCACCTTATCGTGTCCTTTGACCACACGATCAAAATTTACGTGGAGACCACACCTGCCTCTATTAGCATTCTAAGGGTAGTAAATATCACACATGGCTACACCTTCTAATTCGAATTGATTTTTCAGGACGTGCCAAGAGCCAGTCCTTACATTTATAAGGCTACCCTAGCATATATCGTCGATACATGCCGACATTATAATGATGTTTCAATGTTACCCCACCTTGGTTGCTAGTTTCAAGTCTCCACATGGCCTCATCACCCCAAGTCTCAAACTCATTTCCTAGTACATCTCAAAACTGAGTATCACGACATCAATACTAGTCATTTCATGACATCCAAGCATCTTTCCTATAACGACACAAGCCATCACTCTACCTTAGGGATTACGCTACCCATCTTGCTAATTTTGGGAAGCCACACCCAGCATGTACATTATACTACCAGTAATATGCGATCATCACCAGACCCTCAACACAATCATTACTAGGCTGATAATTCTCCTTCATACCGGACTAACTAGTCTCCTAAGGACACTAAACACATTTTCATGTAATTGTCCTCAAGAACCAGTAATATTTCATCACCCATACCTTTATCATTGTAGGCACGCTCTATAAATCTTTCAATACCCACATCACGATCACTCGATGCTTGCAGAGACACTAGTCTACGAGCTTTTACTTGCGGTGAACCTTAACCATCAAAGACCTCAGCACATCACAACATTCGATATTTATCCTCAATGACACCATAAACAATTTGTCCTACGGGTACCTCAAAGTATCACCCTCACACTAAGATTACCTTGCACATAGTCGTTACCTCGGTGGGTAAAAAGAGTCTCTACATGAAGATAATAATCTTATCTTCCTTCCAAGAGATCGTGACTATAAGTCATGTACAAACCACAACCAATGCTACTACAGACCATGGCAGGGTACATAATGTCTCTTGCAACCTATAAACCTCAAGGTATGTCCCACCTAATCCTTGATGGATGTTCAACCATGACAACTAAATCACCTCACTATGTAAACATCATACCATGTGCTAACCTATAAGTTAACACGACTATATAGATCTTGGTAGGATATGGGACATCGGGTATTACCTATCAATACCAAGGCCTAAACCACGGACACCATACAGAATCTGATGATGCTGTAAACAGCACCACCAGATGAGGTGTTGATAAGCTCAAGCTAGCAATAAAAATGGCAGCACAAGAGTAAATATCTAGTAGAAGGGGATGAGGAAAAGAAGAGATACACTAGTATATAAGTGGTTCAGTCAATTTGGCATACGTCCACTGTGAGTGTGTGAGTGAATTTTACTAGAACAAGGGAACTAATGGCTTGTTATACAATCTCTCACTTTCTCTATCTAGTGTGTATTTCTACAGTGCTTCGCTAGGGTTACAATTATTGATCCCCTCCCAAGGTAGGGGAAGACATGTATTTATAGTGCTTGTAGTATACCCCCAAGCATGCCATGAGCATGTGTATGCTAAATACACTAATCACATGTGGACACTTGGCTGTGCCACATGTAAGGAATGATGACCAAATATTCCCTCACGTGAGGAGGATTATTTAGTTATAATTGATTTGCTTACGTGTTCCAAGTTTTCCATGTTCTTGCGTGTACTTGGACTTGTGACATCATCTGATGGAACCTCGACCCATCCAAGTATGATGTTGGGAGGTCCAATAGTTGCTTTGTCCTGCCAATCATAAGCATGATCTCGGTCTGGTCAACTGGTCGAGGTTAGGTGTGAGTTAGGATGTAGCATCGGCTGAAGCAGAGTATGATGTTGGCAATATCTTCAGCTTATAAGATGTTATTGACCTCGGCTTCTGGCCAGATGAGGTTGGACAATGAGGAGCCGACCTTGCATAAGATGACCTTTCTGACGGCTGCTGTGAGCTTCCTGACGACTCGGCTGTGAGGTCAGTCGAGGTTGGTGATTCCAGGTACGAGGGTACACTTTGGGCATGTCAGGATCCTCTTCCTCAACACCACATTATAATCAATAAATACTAAACCAAAGTCCTCAGCCAAGGAACCTTATATGCTCTCACAAAAAAATCAATACTTATGAATGCATTCAGTCACCTAACCTCCTCATATGAATACAAAACCTTTACAGTTAGGTCACAACGACCACTACTAACTGTTTCCACTACCAAGGCTACTCTCATCATCAAATTTACCACACAATACATCTCACACAACTTCATATTTTCATCGGACTACCATCAACTGCAATATAACCCTAAGGATCAAATTTTCCTAACTATGTTACCAGTGTCAACTATTCGTAAGCACCACACCTAAGGGTTATATACCTCTTAGTCATCAATCATTAGTGCCTAGTTATGACACCCTAACCATCAACCTCTACCGTTGACTATATGCAACTCGTGCTACTTACACAATGGGTGTCATCGCACTCTATCGACATCTCAAATGATTCTATGCCATCAAGAATTCAACACAAGCACCTCACACTAACAACCACGATGTAACCATTATTGGCTTGTAAGGACACACGTAAATTGTTAAAAATTATAATCAAAAGCGCTAAAGTGATTAATGCCAATAAACTTGATTGCGTGCAACCTGGCACTAACTTACTTGTCGTGCTAACCACTTGGACTTTACCATCAAGAACACAAACTAACCGTAATAAAATCTAGCGTGACCGGAAAAAACCATCACTAACGTCAAAAGATCCATTACCGACCTCACCACGTCACTCCCGAATGGTACCTTGAACTAGTGCTCTGATTTTTTTTTGTAACGTCCCGTCCAGAATTTATGGGTTACCCATAGTCAACCCGATCCGACCCAAAAGTTAGGTGTGAAGTGCAATGAAATAACCTATATAATGTTGCTAGCCGAGTTTTATTTTAATTAACATTTCACTTATTTAGAATGCCCTTACACTCTCAAAATAAACTACGTGAGGACCCATGGGGAGCACCCCGAAGTCCAAGCATACAGAGCTACTAACATAATATAAAGAAAGTAGTTGCCTATCTAATGCTCTCAAAATACGTAGCGCACCCTACCTGACAAAGTAAAGACGAGGGTGTGAGCCGAATTCCAAGTAGGAAATATACAAATACAGTATAGAAACAAATGAGAGAAAAAAGATTCTAACACATTATACCAACATGCACATGCAACAACCTCGTATATATGTAAACATACATATACATATACTTAATGCATGAAACAGTTTTACTTTCGAAAAACTTATTTATCCAGATTAATCCAACTTAATCTTGTGAAAGAGTTTCTTATTTCATTTTGACATTTATCCCTTTATTTAACACACACGGTTAAATATTTAAACAACTCAACTTGAATTATTCGAAAAATTGTTTCTTTACCAAAATGACCCTTTTTATTTTAACCAATACACATTAGTATTTTCGTTGAAAACCACCCTTTCAACACACGCATTCGTCTTGTTAGAAAATACTTATTTGGCCTTTGAAAACCTTTTACATACATTCTTGTGTTAATTATGGGTTTGACCACTTAGGTTGCTTAACTACTCATTTACCCACTTACTTTAACTTTTTTCTTACCCCAAGGATATTAATCAATTTATACATTTACTTGTTCATTTAACCTTTATCGAAACATTTACTAATTCATTCAATTTAGGTTGTATTAACACATTTCACCACACAATCCATTTCTGGACATGTTCCTTATTCCTTTATCTTTTCTTGTAATCTTCCAATAACCGCATACTTCCTCGTGCTCCACACCTCCAACAATAAGCACCATATGCTCTGCCAGTTGTCTTGGGTCTTTAACCCTAGGTCTCTGGTCCCTCCTTAATTTTTTCAGTGTCATTCAAGTTCCTTTTAATGTGTTTTAATAATTTACAAATGCCCACATTAATTCACTTTTCCTTTTACTCGGACGAAGCCAAAACCCGGGGTTTCACCCCAATTTATGTTACACTTTTGAAATTTACCATTTCACGTCCTTTACACTTTAACCTTGATTCTATTCCAAAAATCATATTCATTTAAGACCAACTTGTGTAACACCTTTTCCCATATTTTTATTTCATAAAAATATTCTACTTTAAGTAAAATTACCATTTTATCCATTTGTTTCCAAACTCGTCTTTTACTCCATTTTCATAAGTGTTAATTTTTCTAAAACCACTATTAGGTCAACCATACTAACGTTTTAAATGTTTTAACACCTTTTTAACCTTGAATCTTTATTTCATTATTTTCTTTCCAATTTCATAAGTGTTAATCCTTTACAATATTATTAAGTCACTAACTTTTCAATATTTATCTATTAACACTTTTCTAACACCCTTACTAGCCATTTTCCAAATTAGACATTTCTTTACTTTCTTTATTCTAGAAGTCTAATGACTACTAAAGGCTATGTTTTAGGAAACTATCATTTTCTTTATTTTAATTCAAGTAGTCTTATAACTTTATATTTATCATACCTTTAACCCCTTTTTCACACACTTTGAAGACAAGATTTTTTACTTTTCTTATTCCATATTTAAACCCAATAAAATCTTCTTTAACTTGTTTAGACATTTAATGCCAAAATACTACAAGATTATATACATGAGAGGATGTATTTTAAATCCTAAAATCCTCTTAATGGGTTAAATGTACATTTTCTTTTAGAAATTCATCATACGTACAAAAATATACTTTCAAGGCATAAAAGACATTTTATTTCTTAAACTCAACAAATGTACATTTTCATCAACTTTATAATTTTGCAAGAAAGTTGAAAACATTTTTTCACCAATGTTTAACAACATGAATCATTATCTTCAAATATTTTATTTCGTAAAATGTTTAACATCAATCTTTCTAAAAAAAATATACCAATTTCACAAAATACTAACTTTTAATATTTCAAGACTTTGAAACATTTATTCATTCTTTATTTTTAACAAAATAACATTTTCCCAAAATTTTTATGCGATAAAATATTTTTTATTTACTACACATGAATTCATCATCTAATCAAATGCACCCTACTCGTGTAATCTAACTACAAGGCTGTAAATAATGTAAAATAGAGTCATAATACTAAGAGTAAGATTTTACCACATGTAAAGGCTCCAATGATGGTAAAAATATTGGTGTTGGAAGAGCAACCCCCACCTTCAAAGGTGGCCTCAAGGGGTTATGAAATGCATCCTCAAAAAATGCTCTAAATGTACTCCATCCAAGCTTCCAATAAAAATGCACTTCAAACTCCATGGAAGTTCCATCTTCATCTTCTCCAAAAACTCCTAACAACACCTTATAAATTCGTAGATCTTATTCAAAAATGGTGGAAATGGGTGTATATGGTAGAATACATTAAGAAAATGGTGATTTATGGTAGAAGAATAGTGGAGGAGTGGTGGTTTATAGTGGGGAGAGGTGGAAGAACCCTTCAAAATGGTGGAAGGTCACCCTTCCCCCCTCTCTCTTCTTGCCTTTTTCTCCCAATAAATTCCCCAAACAAGCCTTATAAAACCCTCTCAAAGGCCAAAAATCCCGTTTTGCCCAATCTGGATTAATCTGAACTTGACAGCACACCAAATCAAGGGCCAGAAATGTGACAGCGCATAAGGGAAATTTGATCAAACATTTTTGAAAAACGTCATTCGAACAACATGCCAACCTCATTCGAAATACATCTCCGCCTTGTCGAAGTTTGTCTTCGCACGAACTTTTCATGGCATGGGACTGTAATGAAGTGGGATCTCGTTTGAAGGTCTGTTTCTCGCAACCTTCGGGTGAGATCCCATTCTCCCTTTTAATGACTGGCCAATGTTGTTAGAACGAGCCTTCTTTATATTCTTTAATTGTTCTTCAATATTTAACCCACAATTCCCACTGTTACTCTATTACAACTTATTCAAAATTTAATCTAATTACCGGGATAGGGTATTACATTTAAATTTCAAAACCACTAAGGAAGCTTACGATATCCTTAGTGTGACTCATGAGGTTACTTCTATAATTGGGAGAGAGAAGCTACAAAGACTTGTTACTACCTTTGTGATCATGGGAATGAAGGAAGAAAAGATGTTTGATAACTATTATACGAGATATATTGAAATGGTCAATGCCTCATATCGTCTTAAAGAAAGAATTCTAGAGGATATGGTTGTTAAGAAGTTATTAAGATCGTTCTCTTCTTTCTTTAGTACGAATGTGATTGTCCTTAATGAGATTTTGGGGATGAATACTTGAGACTTGGAAGATCTAGTTGGCACATTACAAGCATGTGATAAAAAAGGCTCAAGTTGTGAAATCATCGAAAAGCTTAGAATTTAAATCCGAAATTAGTCAAAAGGTGGTTGTGGATGAAAAGTTTTTTTAAAAAAAAACTAGTTTTTGTGTTGATGAGGACATGGATATTTTCACTAAGAGTTTTATCAAAATCTAAAACGGAATAAAAATATTTTAAAAATGAAAAGAACTTTTTGAGCCCATAAAAGCGAGAACCTTTAAATATGCCACAAAGATTATTTTGAAAATAGTTCACATATTTATACGAAAGGAAAACCTAAAGAAGGTAATCATATATTTTTATTATGGTCTTTTAGGTCTTCACATAAAAGTGTGTCCTACCAATTTGAGGAATAATGAGGATTCTAAGAAGTCTGGGGGGGGGGGGGGGGGAATAAAACTTAAAAATTCATCTTTAGTTATTCAGAGAGTGAATCTACATCAAATTATTTGTATGATGAGAGGGAGAATGACATTGAATTTATGGAAAAACTTGATGAGGCTGAAAAGAGTATTTATGTTGAGTATATGAGTGACTCGCATGTGAGAGTGAATGGGTAGAGATATGAAATCTCATATAGCTAAAGAAAAACGAAGGATAAGATAAACTACGCAAATTAAAATTATTACCAAGTTGAGGTAATATTTTTGTTTAATTCAAATTATGACAAAAGTATATCATAACGTCTATGTGACAAATAGTGATTTACAAATTGATTAAACTTAACACTATATGTTCATGAATCATATTAAGGGAATCAAAATGCAGAAAAGTAAATTATGCACTTGAGACAAGGATTTATACGAGAGAAAAATACTTTCAAGAAAAACTAAACCAAACTGACATCTTCCACTATATAAGTAAAGATTTACACAAAGGGAGAAATGGCATACAAACTTGAACCTCTCACAGAATCAATAATGTACTACCTCCGCAATGTAATTTTTTCACCTTTTTATAGGAAGATCAACCACAGATCGCTCTCCAACCACTAGCCACGTCGCAAGTGTTAGCTCCCATTGATAATGTTGCGTTTAAACCAATCTCCAAATCTTTTTTAGAGTTAAAGAAAAATTTATGTTCCAATGAAAGAAGTGAATATCCACAAATTAAAATTAAAAATTCTTAGGATGTGAGATTCCTAAAGATTTATGAAAGTAATAAAGTGTTTGGCTAATCAAAATAAATTCAAAAATATTTTTGAGATATTACAAATATTTAAATTCTTTAAAGAAAAAATTTGGAAGATGTTTGTTTAAGTCTTGAGAAGAATTAATGGAACGTCAAATGACTTTAGATAGAAATAACAACAAGGATATCTCAAGAACACTCAAATATTATTTTTGTTATTGAGAAAATTTGATTTCTTTTAGCTTGATAAAACAATTTGAAAACCTAAAAAATCTTAACTTGTTTGTGGGAAGATTAAGAACTAAGTAGGAATTTTAAACTTATGGCCACAAGATCTCAAAGACCTTAAGTTATTATTGTCCACACAAATAAGTTGCTTTCCTAACACACAAAAAGATATGACTGCAAAATAGGATTTATACATTTTACAATGCAATCTTTTGAAAATATCTATTTTCTCACCATATTCAATACCTTCGTTGGAGCAAAGAAAACCATTGTTTTTGTGAGGCGTTAGTGAAGACAAGTTGCGAGAGCTTCCAGTGATTTTTCACTTTGAATTTTGAACCATAAAAACTTATTCTTTAGAGCGAAGAAAACTTTTTCCTGTGACAAACAAATTGCTCCATTGTCTATGGATTTCGTCCAGTTTTTTCCTTTCCATAACTTGAAAATTATTTTGGAAAAAACTCAGAGTATATTTGTTCTCAAACTAGAACAATCATACTTAAAATACATAGAAAATGATGCAATTTTTTACGAAAATATTTTTTCTATATGAAGAGTAAATTTGCACAGTGTATTTAACAATTTATTCCAAAAGGTTAATTGTAATAAAGTTTTGCAATTTCAGCAAACAAATTAACCATGGGAGTATTATGTCGTCTTAGTCATTTAACTTTGTCCTGAAGAGTCATTATCACTGGTCATGAAATAACGTTGCTCTCAAATGAAGATGAAGAAATTTCGTCTTAAAATTTTGAATGTAAAGCTTTTTGGAATAGCTTAGACAATAACTCAAAGTGTTATAGTGATAAGATAACCAAATCCTATGGTGAACTTTGAGTATACATATACTCTTATAACATGTGTTATAGTCTAGTGATCATCCTTTATAACTTGGTGACATTCCTTTGAATGGTGTTTCTAGCTTTAAATTTCATGATGATTCTTTATCTATTCCTACCACCAATTATCTTTTATCTTGTTATAAGTCATCTTGTGAAAGTTAAAGTGATCATGAATATCAAGATTTTAATGAGCTAGATCAAGAATCCTTGAAATATAAAAGATCAAATATTAAGTTCACATCAAATTTTAAGATCGGTTAAGTTTAAAATAAATAAAAAAATTCTAATTTTTTTTGAAAATGCTCAACTTGAGAATCATTAATTGGTTAAATTAATGAATGGCTCGAATTTTGAGATCTATTAAATCTATAATTATAATGAGTTTCTTAAAACTGTGAAGGATGGTCTTAGAATAAAAACTAAAATTCACAAAGTTTATATGATAAAATTCTCTATTGTGTTGAAGGATGCAAAGAGTTTAATAATGGAATTGGATGAAAGATCCAAAAAATGAGAAAATACTTTTTAAACATGGAAAAATAAAGAGAGACAAGTTTGGAATTGTAACTTGCAACTCAAATGAAAAAATGAAACAAAAATTAAAATCATCTTATGAGAACAAATTTAGTGTTGAGAGAAGAACAAGCAACAACCTCAAGAAGAAGAAGAAAATGAGAAGGTTGTCATTATGTAATTGTCCAAGACTGAGAATTTTTAATCAAAATTGCAAAATAAAAAAGATAAAAATTATTCCAAGTTGTTTGGATGATATTTTTATTATAAAGATAGCCACAATAATCATTTTTCTTCAAGAAGAGAAAACCTGAAAAGAAAAGAAGGATGTTTTTTAAGAAACCTAGATCAAGACCTAATTTCAATAGAAATGTGACTTTTTACTTATTGCAAGAATAATGGACATACTATTCAAAATTGTAGATAGTTAATTTGTATCAATCCAAGATTTTTTTGGAAGGAAAGTGATTGAGAGAAGATATAATCCCATTAAAGAGTTGAAGGTTGAATTGGAAAACCTTATGTGGAAGGTTGACTTTGTTGTCAATAGAGATAAAATAAGAGAAATAGGATCGAGAAAGTCAATGTTCCTATATTTAGAAATAACAGTATTTTTTGCCCCTGGTTTAACCGGGAGACACATTTTCTTCTACTAAGAATAAGTAGTGTTTCATTTCTAACCTAGGGACTCGATTATAGGTTGTTATTCCCATATAAGGTGATCTTTCCCTTTAGGGAAATTGCATTAAGTGAGAGATTTATTGATTTATCGTATATTTATTTATATTTTTGGTGATATTACTTTTACATATCATTTGAATTTTATGTTATTAATATTGTCAATTGTATAGGTACATATCATCAGTAGACACCTTATTTATCTCCCTTAAATATCTTGGTAAAAAAGTGATACAACGTGTCAAGCTTTAGATCCTGCCCCAAAAATTGCATGACCTAAAAAAACACCCAAATAAGACCCCAAGACCATAAAAAGCCCAAACCAAAGATCTAGAAAACTCAAAATCATCCCTGAAATGAGACCCATATGAAAAAACTCGCCCATGACCAATCGACCCATAACTGAAATACACTATGATTGACCGATCCTAAACCCTAGGAACTTAGCCTATAAAAGGAGGCCTTACAAGCCACTTTAGAGACAATTAACTCCGCCTCTTAAATGCTTCATTTTTTTTATGTTGCTATTTCTCTCTGGAACACCTCAAAAATATTTTCTTTTGTCTTCTAACCCCTTGTTAAGGTAAGATCTCATCCTCTAGCCCTAAAGTTCCAACTTGTTCTCTTCTCATACAAACCCAAAAGCCAAAAAAAAAAATCCTTCTTTTTTGTTCTTTTTCTTTCTTCTAAAATGTATTTTTACTTAAAGAAACCTTAGATCCATATTCCAAATAGTTGATTACAAGTCAGAATAATGTCAAAACGGAAAGGCATGCATGTAACATCGCATGAATGCTTCTCCGTCTCTTTTATTTTTAAGTTTAGACTTAAAAATGATGGTGTCGTGCTGCCACACCACCCAAATCATCTTATTCTCCATCTCCTTCTTCTACATTTATGACATTTCTCTAACGGTAGGTACGAACCTATTATGCTTATATATATTTACTTGTTTATACTATTTATTTCCCCCCTAGGTTAGAGGATCACTAAATTCGGGGATTCTACTTATTATTTTGTTCGTAATGTTTTAAGTCTCAACACATTTTCTCCATAAAAGTGGTTTTATGAGTGAAACCATTTCATCAGAGTATTTTTAATAAGCACAAGTCTTTCATATCTTTAGATCTATCCTAGTTTCACTTTAAAAGCACTTTAAAACATCAAAAAGAGTTTAGATCTCTTATTGCCAGCGTCCATAAAAGGTAGAATACTTCTTATCCCTTCTCGAACTACGTAAACTATAGCTTCATGCGAGTACGTAGGATCTCTAGAGCCATCATCCAATTGGACAAGCTCGGCTTTGTATATATTTATCCTTTTTTCTATATTATCTATACACACATCCCACACCGCACTGTACATTCTATTTACATACTAACTATTTTCATTTTATTATTTCTTTTTACACCATAATATGCTGATATAAATTCTTCATATCTATGATCTAAAAGGAGTAGTAGGTTCCTAACTCCTTCCCAATATCTATCTTATCCCCTAAACTTTTACTCTCTAGTTAAACATACATACCATTTTCCATCACTAGTTCTCTGCGGATATCTACCCCCTCTTTTGTCTGTTTTGGGTAAAATAGACCTACGACTCCATCCCTTTTTAAGAGAAAATAGAAGGCCACGCATCATTGCTAAATACCTCTTTATCCACAATGTCCAAGGACATGTGGGGAGAAAATAAGCAAACGACCTCTGGTTCAGGTTTTCACAACATCTATTACAAAAATCCCAAAGGATCTTATGTTATTTGTCTTTCTTGTTTGGCATTAACTTTTTTAAATTTTAAATGGGTAATCTTTGTTGAGAATAAGAGAATTTGATAAGTTTTATTTCATGTGTTTATATGTTATATGTTTATAAATATCTTTAAAATACCATGAAAGTTAATATATTCGAGTCTTTTGGGGATTTTTAGCTTGTATAATCATTACACCATTATCGCAATTACTTTGGTAGTTTTTTTAGACTTACGATGATAATATAGATAGAGTATCATCTTATAGATTACTTATTAGTATCCATAGTCCAATTTTGTGAGTAAGAGTTGTATAACATAGGCAAAGTTGAATATGTGCCATTTTATATGCAATAAAAAGAGCTATCAGTCGACTGATAACATCTAATTTGAATTTTACATTTCTCATGACATCACATATACCATCTTGTCAAAGGGAAGAAAGTCGTATCTCTCAAACTCCCAATTCTCATAGTCTTGACAACAAAAAAAATGACGAAGGAATATCACTGGCCAAAATTCTGGCTAGTCAAACTACTTTGAAAAATTAAATGTCAACTCTAGGTTAAGAAAAATATCACTCATCAATCGATTGGAAAATATCGAGGGCCAGGGAGAGATTCTACACCCAGTTAATACCATGCCTCCACCAGTTATGGTCTATGTAACCAATACCTCTGATTTCCATTATTGAAAGCACTATTGCAGTCAATATAATTGAGGCTCCAACGGACATTAGATGACTCAGAATGAAGTTCCAAACGCTCCAATATAATTTCCTACAACTCTAAACCTCCGACAACCTTGTAGACCTCCAATACTTATCCATTTATCTGAATGTTAAGTTGCTTGACAAGCTCAATATTCCCGACCTCAAAAAGTTTGCAGGTATAAGACCGCCCATAGTTCACCTTAAACTTTATGTTCGAGCCATGTAAGATCTAGGGGCTTTCGAGGAAGTCATGTCCCAAATGTTTGGACACACCTTGTCCAGGAGGAGCACTCAAATGGTTCCATAGATGATAGTGTATACACCACATTCTATTCCCCCCTAAGTCTCCGCTTAGGTCCCTCGCACCTCCCCATCTCACTGCAAACCTTAGGTCGCACTCTAACTACCGGCTTAGAGGCCATCGGGTGGCCCCAGGCCCCGTTTGACTCTGGTTGACTCTATCGTTAGAGTGAAATCTCTTTGAAGGTCTCTGAACACCCTTTACAATGATCCGATATGTGTGAAAATCGGCAAAACGGTTCAGACAAACGAACCATTTTACTACTAAAAATTGATTCGGAGGACACCAGGCTCTCCCGGACCCCGAATTGACCCAATCAACTCTATCGTAAGAGACACTGAAACCCCTTTTCAACGGTCCACCCCGTGTGCAAAATGTCATAATGGTTCGGACAAACAATTATTTTTCCCTCGAAAATCGATCTGGAGGCCATTGGGTGCTCCTGAGCTCCATTTGACCAAAGTCAACTCTTCAGCTCAAATGAGACTGAATGAATCTATGAAGAGCACCGAATACCCTTTCCAATGGCCTGCCCATACGCGATTCTGACCTACGGTATGAAAAAATAATTTTTTTTACTCCAAGAGATCCTCTGTCTCTTCCGATCCCCGATTGACTAAGGTTAACCTTTCGAACCAAGCGAAACTCTTTGGAATGTTGAAGTACATCTCCTATATTTCCAATGGTCCGCCCCGTGCGCAATTCTGACTTACCCTATGGACTAATAATCCATTTCCATCCTACGATCTCTCGACAAAAAGATCGACGTGCGCTTCTGAGCCACATTTGACCCTAAGTTAACTCCTGGACCCGGGAGAGAAAAGGACTATTCAAGGTCTCTAAAGTACCTTTCTAAAGGTATGACCCGTGCGCGATTCGAATCAATGTTTTGCATTCTACGATCATTTTTCTAGAAAAACCTGTACGAGACTGCCAATTGGAAGGTCCAGATCCCTGCATATCGTCACAGTGTTAGGGATCACCTGCTGATAGGCACCCCCTGGGGTAGGCCGATTAGTAGTCCCCTGACCTTATAAAAGGAGGCCATGACCTCACTCCCAACACATAATAAATCCATCAGCATCAGTGATCTCAGCGAAGTTCCTCATGTGAAGTTCCATTCAAGCTTACATTCCTCTCCTTTTCATACCCAAATTGGTAAAATATCCTCTCGCTCATAAACATTCATCAACACTCAAGGGAGGTCATCCAAGATCAAAGATCAAGCTTCAAAGAAGGTCCAATTCCTTCCACCTCTCTTTAAATTCCTTATGTTTGCATAATATACATTAGATTCATAATCTAGTCCTTACTTTAGTTCATACCCATTAAAGTCTACACTTTTATTAGTATATTGCACATACTTTATTTTCAACAAAAATCCCAAAAATAACTAAAATAGGGTTATACTCGTAAATTTCGAACGAAATTATCCATCACACCTTTTTCCAAATCCAAAAAACACATTTTCTACACATACACATATAATAAAATTCCGTTCGAATCTATGGTATAAACCCCACCCCCATGCTACATTCAAACTACGTGGACTTTGATACCTTTATAGGCTACGTAGGCGTCTCGGATTAAAATCCATGACTCGAGTCCAATTTTATAATTTTCTTAATTTCCTAAATTCCCTCATCTTCTAAAATCTCCCATTTTCGTATTTATATATATATATATATATATATATATATATATATATATATATATCATGCTTGTTTACATTTCATACAATACATATTATCATTTCCTAACAACGATCAATATCGTGATAAACGCACAAATCATATTTCTATATATGTCATTTTAGGAACATTCCTATGGATGACCTCACTCTAACTTGTCCATGGTATGAGTTGAATGATTATGATCTCCATTATATAAACACGCACATACACTTCATGGGGATATAAAGAAAAATAATAACACCAGCCCATGAGAGACTTAAAGGGAAGGATGGGTGCCTAAAACCTTCCTATTTCATAACTTAGCCCCCAAGCCTTCAAACTATTGCTTTCGTATGCATCAGTTTGTCCTTGTTGCCGCTCTCTCTAAGTGCAACATGTTCTTTTTCCTGTTTTGTTCAAAATAGGCTGGTGAATCCATCTCTTCACATTTACCTCGACACCGACGATAGTCAAAGAACCTTTAAAAAAGGGGTGCGAGACCGCGGTGCAGTCTTCTCGAGGGATCTCTCTCCCCCCGACGCCGCACGGGATGGCCACAATGGTGACTCCACTGGGGGCTATTTTTAAGCGGGCTAGACTCCGTTTGCATGGGTGTTTTATTTTCTTGTATAATCCCCTTATTTTTTTATATTCCCCTTATTATTCCCTATACATATGTACCTCTTGCTTATGCCACTATTCACACACTTGTAGAAATTTTCCATGTACACTTCACACCATGTGCACCTAGGATCACGTATATTCACATGTTGCACACACCACGTAGAAATCCACGCTTAGGTGTCACTAACACACACCTCTATTTATACACATGACACATTGACTTGTAGATATTACACACCACCCACTATCATTTGTTATCCATGCTCTACTGTTTATACTTGTACCTTACTCTCGGCTGGGCATGATCAAGAAATATACTCTCTCCATAAGATACTAATAAAAGAATCATGTATGATACACACAACATCATCAAAGAGCATTTCTATTGACCAAGTTTTGTCCCGTAACTGGGGAGTCACTTCGTGATGGGCGTTGGTCCGGCAGGTCGCAATTAGCCTAAGCGATATGACTCTCACCTTCCATTGGACAAGTACCTTTAACTTATATCGAACGGTTCCCCCGCATCGTACTGCGTAACTTAAGTCATGACGGGAGGTATATCGCAGGGAACTCATTCACATACATCGAGTATATCAACTTCACTCTCACACGTACCGTCCCCAGGAGGTATATAGTGAGGAAATTCACGTACACTTAGCTATATCAAATGGCTTGTACACATATACTGATTTCCCTCAAAAGCAAGACGTATATCATGGAAGTCACTCCAAATGGAGGAAAACCTTCCAATTAACCCAACAAACTCCATGCCCGCATATAGGTGTCAAGCCTAGGACATGCGTATTAGATTTTCGGTTTCGATTTGAAACTCTATCTAAATTTTAGGTCGGCATGCCGCCCAAATTTTCGTGCAATTTTTAAAATGAGACCCTGCCTGTGAGCCTGGTAACAAGTCCAATCCTAGTTTTTACATATCTTGCAAACCCATTTTTTTCCAGGCTCAGGTCCCATCCGGATTTTTTTTTTCATCTAGGCAAATTTTATACAAGTGATAACCTAATAAACATAATAATCATGCTGACACCCGTCTCTAGTCTTTTCCCCTCTCTTTCTAAAAGTGTCCAAAAATATTTTTGCTCTTTTATCAAAAATACCAAAAATATTTTCTTTTCCTCCAAAAAAAATAAAAAAACATTTTTTTCCAAGAATGTCAAAAACATTTTCCTCCTTTTCTAAAAAAATAACCAATTCCCCTTTCTTTTCTTTTTTGAAAAAAAATCCCAATTTTCCTCTTTATCAGGTCGATCGTATACCCTTGGCCTGGCTCCCTATTGGCTTTAATATTCAGGCAAATCGCCTCGAAGTTCTGTCACTCCCCTTACTTCTTCCGAGTTCGAGATTCACCTGCCATCCATGGAGAACACAGATCAAGTGCCGAATGTACAATCGGGTTTGTTAACGATTTTAGCTCATCACATCGCTAAAATTTGCAACCTTCAAACTGCGGTTCATGTGATGAAAAGAAATCGGGTGCCTATCCCCGAAGAGCCCGAGGTCTTTTTCCCCCGTGCTATAGGTTCACCTGCACCCAATCCTGTTTGGGTTCCTAAGAAATACTAGCATATTCCCCGTGCTCCTCCTACTAATGGGCCCCCGCCAACCCAACTGCCTATGCCAAACTTTACTCAGCCAGGGGCTAACTTACCCGTGACTGTTGACTAGAAAGAGGAAGAATTGAACAAGGTCAAGGAAGACCTCAAGATGTTGACCAAGAAGTTTGACCAAGTCGGATTCTCTAGGAAATACATGGACTATACCCACATGTATCACTATACTAAAGCTTGGTTACCAAAAAATATCAATATTCCTAATATCGAGAAGTTTAGAGGCAGTGGACCCCCGATTGTTCATCTTTGTAGCTATCCCTGAGCTATGACTTTCCTAGGTGATTTTGAAGAAATAATGGCCCTGATGTTCCAGCAGACCTTGAAAGATAGCGCTCTCCGTTGGTTTTTATCCCTTGAGGAATCTAGAATCCGTAGTTAGGAAGATGCTGCCCGCGAGTTCATGTCACAGTACAAGTAAACGAAGAGCTAAAAGTTACCCGTCGTGACTTAGAGACTTAAGGATAACCCTTGGGAATCAGTTAGCAACTTCAAAGCAAGGTAGAGTGAAAAAGAATCTACCATGACCGATCGAACTTTCGAAGAACGGGTCAGTATAGTAAAGAATAACTTCCTACCCCATGTCCGAGCAACAATGGGAGGATAGTATTAACCTCACTTTCGAGACCTCCGAGAAGTAGGAGTGGAGATAGAAGAAAGTATTTCCAAGACAGAAGTTGAACCGACGAAAACCTCTGGACAGTTTGCTCCTAGAAAATATGAAAAACCTACTAGTACCACGATTTCTACCATCAACAACACCTCTCAGCTTGCTGCTTCATGGGCACCAGACAGTTGTCCAAACCTAATCCAGAAGGAATACACCGAGCTTCATGCTCCTCTCTTCAAAGTCTACCAGGCCCTCTTGAGATGAAATCTTATCAAATCATTGGACCCCGTCCATTACCAAGCCCACTTTCGAAAAACTTTAAACCTGATGCCAATTGTAACTTTCATCAAACTTCTGGCCATACCACCGACCACTATTTTCATCTTTGAAATGTGATCCAAGGTCTAATTGAACAGGGTGTCATCTCCCCACCAGCTAATTACAAACCAAACACTACCCATAATCCAATCTCGAATCATACAAATGACATCATCCTAGAAGAAGACTCAGAATTTGACCCATCCACCCAAATTATGCCGAGTAAATCACCAGTTATACCCATATACTCTCATAAACCTCTCCAAACATTCCCATATTTCCTCTTACACCCCTACCAACTTTGCTAATAAATCCTTATCCCTCCTCACCAAAGCATGCATTATTGTCCGCACCCATTTAGGAGGTATATATATGGAACTGTCAGAAGTGTTGAACCAACTCTTGGAGTTCGGGATGAAATTGCCCTCCCAGATGACCATCAATTTTCAGATATTCACTGGGTTATTCTTAGAATCTCAAAAATGGGCCCGAGAGTTTCTATCTAGATGACATGGTCTAGATCATGATAGATTTTCTTCGACAGACTGGTGATATTTGTAGTGTATTCAAGCTACTCGATGCTTTGAAATTAAAAGGGGGGCCTGGTCCCTTCAGTCCCGCATTTCCCTGCTGAATGGTAGGAATTATACGAAGAGGGTCGTGGAAGTTGTGGAGTGCATTAATTTTGCATGGAAAGATAATATCGTTACCACCGAATGGGGGGAATATTTCAAAGATTCAGATGAAGAGCAAGATTCAGAAAAGACTAGTTTGATAGCCAACATATGCGGGATGATATCATTCGAGGAGATGCTAGCAGAAATCAACAAGGTGACTGAACAACCCGATATCGATGAAGAAACAGGATTTTTGTTTTTCCCTACTTCTGTGAACCACTTGACTTGGTCAGGAAGACATTACCAAATCCCAAGCCTACAACCGTTAGCAAGCAATAAAGGTAAGGGTGTTAAGAATCTCCCTATGCCATAAATGACCCTCGAAGAAAGTAAGGTCCTCAATCAACTAAAGAAAACTCAAGCCAACATCACTTTATGGGGTCTTTTTATGTCTTCCCAACTGCACCGAAATTCCCTAATGAAAATACTCACAGGACCACAGTTCCTCCCTCAACCATGCCAGAATAAGCAATAAACCTAGTCCGATCCTGGACCTCTACTGAAATTCTCTCATTTTTTAAAGAATAAATCCCTAAGACTGGTCCCAACCATAATCATTCCCTTAACATATCTATCGAATTCACAGGGAAAACTATCCCACTCTCTCTTGTCGATAACGGATCAACTCTGAATGTTTGCCCGTTAAGAACCCTTAATTATTCGAGATTAAAAGTGGGTGACCTTGATCCAACCTCTGTTATCGTGCGTCCCTATAATAATACACACCGAGAAATAATGGGATCTATCAAGCTTGCAATAGGGGTTGGACCTATAAACCCCATTATAGAATTCCAAGTCATTGACATCCCGACCTATTTTAATTTGCAGCTCGAATGACCATGGATCAATAGCATAAAAAGGATGTCTTATTCCCTTCATTATATATTGAAGTTATTCACCAATGGGTAGGTCATCACTATCTTGGGCAACGATGACAATATCGAGAATGCAAGCACCATAATCCAGTACTTGAAATAGAACACGGGACAAATGATATGCTTATGTCAGGTTTATGAGTTGAACCACTTCCAATCCCAGCAGGGGATGATTTCAAAGACAGGGTTTGTTCAGAATATGACCCCCATGGAAACGTCAATATAATCCAGATGTTCAAGAACTTGCACTTTATGCCTGGGCCGGGGGTAGGGCAAAGATAGCAAGGGATAATTGAACCCATTATGTTGAAGGAGGCCTTTCCTCCCTGTGGCTTGGGCTATCAGCCATTAGAAGAAGAACTCATATTGATTCGTCAGCCTCGATTGAAGAGGAGGTTAGAATGTCCCAGAACTATCCTAGAAGATTCCCTAAATGGAAGATTCATCAGAGAGGGTGAATATTTCCCCTTCTGCGATTTATCTGAACCTTGGTATGACCATATAGACAAGAGGATGAAACCAAGAATGGATATCTTCTTTCAAGACTGCTGCCTATGGGCTGAGAGTTCCCAGCACCGTGTACAACCACTCACTAAGGAGACCATAACATATACCGGGGATTCTGAGGGCAGTGACTTTAAGGATTTTTTCAATTCACAGACACTAGGGTTGACACTCTACATGATCCACTCAGGGGTTACATCGTCGAATCCATCCTGCCTCATCAAAGATGTTGATGCACCTCTTCTCAAGTGGCATGTTGCACCTGTGCCACATGTTAATGTTCAACCTAACCCCGATGTTTACCCCCTTTACCCTTTAGTTGATTCCCCTCATTCTAATGTAATCGAGACCTCCTTTGATGAGGTTCACAATGTTATTTTTCCTATCAATGAAATAAATGAAGATTTTGAGTATCTTGCTATACCTTACATTAATTGTCTTAATTCTAATCAAACTCTTGATGATGATGATTTTGTAAATGAATAATTCTTAACTAATCTAAATAAGGTTAATAACAAATAACATAACCGTGTTCAAGTTAATGAAGATGAAACTGTTGTTATTAATCTCGTTTCTAGTATCCAAATGCGTGAGATTAGAATAGGGTCCACCCATAATGAGCATGAGCGCACGTAACTCAAAGAACTACTAAAGGAATTCATTGATGTCTTCGTATGGTCCTATAATGATATGCCCAACATTGACCCTGAGATAGCACATCATGAGATTCCAACTCTCCCAAAATGCAAACCGGTCAAACAAAAACTGTGAAAGATCCGCACCGAATGGTCACTCAAAGTTAAAGAAGAAGTAGTCAAGCAACTCAACGTGGGGTTCATTTATGTGATTGAATATATCACATGGCTAGCCAATATCATACCCGTATCGAAATCAACAGGGAAGGTTCACATGTGTGTTGACTATCGAGAGTTGAACAAGGCTTATCCGAAGGATAATTACCCACTACCTAACATCAACATGATTGGGGTCAATACGACTAGTCACGCTCTCAAGTCATTCAATGATGGGTTTGCTGGATATAATCAGAGAAAGATGCACCCAGATCACCAAAAGAAAACTGCATTCATCACCCTTGGGGAACTTTTTACTACACTGTCATGTCATTTAGTCTCAAAAACATAGTGGCTACCTACCAGAGGGCTGCCACAACCATTCTTCATGATCTGATACATAGGGAATTCGAGGTCTATGTAGATGACGTGATTATCAAGTCCAAGACTAGGGAAGGCCATGTTCCCATTCTCTGAAAGTTCTTCGAATGACAGTGACAGTACCATATGCGACTTTATGCATAGAAATAAGTCTTTGGTGTTACTAAAGGAAAACTCTTGGGATTTATGGTTAGTGAGAAAGGGATAGAAATTGATCCTGCCAAGCTAAAATCCCCACTTGAGTTGCCACCACATCAAACGGAGAAGGAAGTCTGAGGGTTCCTTGGGAAATTATTGTACATCAGTCGGTTCATCAACCAATTGACTTCCATCTGTGAACTCATCTTCAAACTCCTCCAAATATATTCAACCAAAGTCTAGAATGAAGCTTGCAAATAAGCTTTCGACCGAATCAAGCAATACATAACCCAACCTCTAGTGCTCATGCCGCCGCAACCTTATCTTCCCTCACTCCTATACCTAATCGTAAATGATACTGCAGATGGATCTTTGCTATCCAAATACCTCAAAGAAACCCACAAAGAGAGAGACATCTACTATTCCAGTCAAAAGTTGGTCGATTACAAACTTAACTACAACACCTTAGAAAAAGCATTTATCACTCTTGTTTGGGTAACCCAAAAGTTTCGGCACTACATGCTTGCCTTCCCCATTAAGCTTGTATCCTGAATGGATGCCATCAAGTACCTACTCAATAAGCTCTCCCTATCTAGCCGAATAGCCCATTGGTTGATGCTTCTAGCTAAATTCGATATTACCTATGTCACATAGAAAGCCATAAAAGGAAGAGCTATTTCTGAATACCTTGCTGACTACCCTATGGAAGAGGTCGATGTCTGGATTTCTGAGTTCCCTGATGAGAATATCCTTTATGCCTCCCAAAAAGACCTTCAATGGAAAATGTTCTTTGACGGCATTGTCGTATGGCATTGGGATACTCCTAATTACCCCTGATGACTCTCGCACCCCCATTGCCATCAAATTGGATTTTCCCTGCCC
This sequence comes from Sambucus nigra, assembly GCA_949130495.1. Classification (NCBI taxonomy): domain Eukaryota; kingdom Viridiplantae; phylum Streptophyta; class Magnoliopsida; order Dipsacales; family Adoxaceae; genus Sambucus; species Sambucus nigra. The sequence continues at coordinate 388,976,877 of OX422207.1, read as the reverse complement.
CCAAAACTTGACTGAATATAAGGCGTGCATAGTTGGCCTCAAAGTTACCCTCGAGAATGGAAGAGTTCGATGTCTTTACTTTTGAGTTCCCTGATGAGAATATCCTTTATGCCTCACAAGAAGACCTTCGATGGCAAATGTTCTTTGACGGCGCTGCCAACAAAAAGGGGTATGGCATTGGGAGACTCCTAATTTCCCCTGATGACTCTCACACCCCCATTGCCATCAAATTGGATTTTCTCCGCACCAACAACATGTTTGAATACAAGGCGTGCACAGTAGGCCTCAAATTTTCCCTTAAGAAAGGAATTTAATACCTTGATCTCAACGGGGTTTCTGCCCTCATCATGGGTCAAGTACTTAAAAAATAAAAATTCAAGGACGAGAAACTCTTACCCTTCCATGCCCACCTAGAAGAGATAGCTTACCAATTCCAATAAATCACCTTCCACTACCTGACCCAAAGAAAGAATAACTTAGTCGATGCCCTTGTTACCTTAGCCGCCATGATTGGCATGCCCGAAGGAATAACCATGGCCCCTTTCCTTGTCCAAAAACAAGTCTAACCAACCCACTGCTACCATATTGAGCTTGGCAAGGAGGAGGATCCCGATATAGATGACTGCAGGTACTATGATATTTGGTGCCTCCTCAAAAATGGTAGGTATCCCCATGGATCTGACAAGAAAGACCGAGCAACTCTCTGCAGACTGGTTGCCCAGTACATTGTCTATGATAAAACACTATTTAAGAGAAACTTCGATAGAACCCATTTGCATTGCATCGCAGGGGCTGACATTGAAGAAATGATGTAGAAAATCCACAGCGGGGAATGCGAACCCCACATGAATGGCCATATTCTCGCCAAGAAGATCTTTCGATAGGGTTACTACTAGACTACCATAGTTCAAGATTGCACGACCTACGTTTGAAGATGCGTCAAATGCCAATAGTTTTCCAACCTAAAACACTTGCTTTCACGGGAATTGTACAACATGCCTTCTCCCTGGCCGTTCTCCACATGGGGAATTGACATCGTAAGGAAAGTTACACCGAAATCATCCAATAGGCATGAGTTCATCCTAGTGGCCATTGACTTCTTCACCAAATGGGTCAAAGACGAGTCATACACGGTTCTAAATGCCAAGAAAGTGGATAAGTTCATCAACAAAATTAACATTTATCGATATGGGGTCCCACACAAGATAGTATCAGAAAATGGGCCACACTTCGAGGTAGAAGTTACAGAAGTGATCGATGATTATGGGATTCAGAGACACAAACTTTCTCCATACTGACCTCAAACCAACAGAGCGGTCGAAGCAGCCAATAAGAACCTTAAATCCATTATCAGTAAGATGATCGAGATTTATCAAGATTGGGCTGACAGGATACCTTATGCCCTATGGGGATACCTCACTTCAGTTCGAACCTTTACTGGGGCAACCCTTTACTCTCTAGTCTACGACATGGAAGTAGTCCTACCCATAGAGCTAGAATCCCTTCGCTACGCATCATGCTTGAAACCAAAGTCTGCAAGGAAGACTGGCACCAAAGCCGTCTTAGCGAGCTGTCCCTCTTGGATGAAAGAAGGCTGAGAGCTCTATATCACATACAAGGGTACCATCGCCGCATAACGCGATCATTCAATAAGAGAGTCAAAGATCATGGTGTTCGAGAAGGACTTAGCCCTCAAAAATATAGTAGAGCCCATCTGGGATCCCCGAGGGAAATTCAAATCTAATTGGAGTGGCCCCTACATTGTGAAGAATGTCCTGCTCGGTGGCACTGCTATGCTCACCGACCTTGATGGAGAAGAAATGGTGCATCCATTCAACCTGGACCGTCTCAAGAAATTATACCCTTAGTCCAAAATCTCGACGCGATACGACTCTTCTTATCTCCCTTATATTCTGAAAAATAAAAATCAATCTTCATTTCCCCATACTCAGAATTACGTGGGGCTGGTCCTCTAAAAATATTTTTCAAAACCCTTAGAGGTACGTAGGCAGCTCATCCATTTACATGAGCACGACCCCTTTCTTTTTCATAAAATGCTATTCTTTTCCTATCCCCGAGAATGACAATTCATTTTTACATATACATGAACAAAAGGATTATGTATGCCTTAGCGATTGGTATAGACAATTCAAAATGAAAAAGTCCTCAATAGAAACAACTAGATAATCAATTTTTTTTTTTATTTCATTATTCAAAATTTCGGTATGATTACATCAGCATAGGGAGTCAAACGACTTCCCTTACCAGCCTACACCTACCTTCCTAAAAAAAATCAAGATAAAACCAAGACTCACTACTCCTAAAATTCTCACATGGTACAACCAAAATAACCACAAACATAACCACACCCATCACAAAAACCTACCCGTAGCTTCCAGAGGAACCAACCCCATCATCACCCACATCCTGGGGTCCCGAAACCTCCCCTGCCTGAATGGAGAGGCGCAGATGCTCCATGGAGTGATATTCCCTAACTAGTTAGGGAAAACCACAACACCTCCACTATGGTGTCAGATATGGCAAACCACCTTTTCCCGGTCTCCACGTCTAGAATCTTGGACACTACCTTCTTCCACAACCACTTTATGTAGTCCCCGGAGACGTACCAGGCTCTACCCACAGATTGAGAAGTACGAGTCGACGAATGATGACTCTCCCACAGAGATCCAAGCCGCATGCGTATACACTCTGTCAGGTCCTCCACAGGAAAGAAGTTCAGTGTTTATGGTGGCATAATTTACCCCCAACCAAATCAGCTCAGCAGCCACCAGGGAAAGTACAAAGAGGTCTTCCTAAGGCCAACCAACTGGACATGTTGGTACTCCCCGAGTTCCAGAATAGGAAGCAGCTCCCCCCACCAAGGTACAAACCAGCCGCGAGCCCCATGCTCTACAAACCAGTTCCCCCAACTCTCAATGTCCAAACCTATGCTAATAAAATAGCGTGAGAAGAAGTTTGGCACCACAAACAAAGGATATTCAGGTGGGACCGACATACGAAACCTCTCTGACAACCACATGAATAGCATTATAGGGCTACCCCTCAGAAAGTAGGAACGACCTTCCCGCCAGGCATTCAGACCATTCAAAGTCTCTTCCAGTATCACCATCGCAGAATTTCAATGGTATGATATCCAAGAAATAATTGCTACAAGTTAGGGGTCCACTAGCATTTCCCTAGTCATCAATAACACTTTTGAAACTAGGCCCAGAATAACGGACCTAGCATTGCCGGCATCGCCCACATCCTGCGAATGGACGAACTGCAGCACCGTCGGAAGAGAAATTATTCCTCCTGTAACCAATGGCCTGGCTGTCGAAGGCGAGATATGGAGAAGTCTATCCAATAATTCCCTAGGAGAACGGGAAAAGTCAGTTCAAGCTATAGAAACATTGGTATTTATCCCAGCATGGCAGAAAATTCCTCGTAGGTAGGATAAATTTCATCCAACCTAAAGGGAAAGACATGATCCTCGGGATGCCAGAACTCAACTGCGACCATCAGCATATTCCACTCAATGGGCTGGTTACGCCACAAAGAGACTCGCCGCATGTGGAAAGCATCATAATCAACATAGTAAGAACACATCGCCTCTAAGGCTTCGAGGTAGTTGGAAAACTCAATGCTAACAGGGAGAGACATCTTGCAAAACAAAGAGATAATAAGCAAGTAAGAATGTGAGAAAGAAAGGAAATGAAAGTGTGAGGAGACAAAGCCCCATTCACACCCCTATTTATACTTGAAAACTCCCAAGCAAAGACAATAAACCCTGAAGAAATCGAAGGAAACCTTGCCCCACCAAGTACCAAGCAATTAAAGAAAGTGCAATCAAAGCCTTGGGTTGATTGGACTGGATTGATATGCCGATAGGCAGGGCAGGGTTCATGCCTATCGACAACCACATATTTTTGGTAAATCCCTTTTTTCCTCTTTTGTCAAAATAAAAAAACCCAAGGGAATTCCGAACTTCCTTTCGCTTTCACTTATCCCATTTTAAAATAAAATCATCCTCAAATCAATTTTTCAAATTCTTTTTACGGTCTCAGCAGCAAAGTAAAAAAAGCATGCGCATTAATCATTGAAACATAAATTAATAAAAACTTCATTTTTACTTGCATATATTTTTTCTGTATTACATTGATATCTTACAGGAAAAATTGAAATACAACAGGACGCAGCCCGCACCTACTTTTCTTTCTCTCTCTCTCTCTCTCTCTCTCTCTCTCTCTAAGAGCCTCCATCCCTATGGTGCTCCCTCTTCCCCCTACGGTGAGATAATGTGCCACCACTCCCAGAGCCCAACCCTTGCTCGGATGAGGCAAACGACACCAAATAAGAAGGAGACGAAATCGCATCCTTAATATGGGCAGTCGCCGAAGATATCCAATCCCTAATATCCCTCATCCAAGTGGTGGAGACCCGAATGTGCTGCAAAAGAAAACAAAAAGAACAAATCAGTCAATCTAAGGCAAAGGAAGAAATCAAAAAATCAAAAGACAGAGTAAAAAAATGTATCGCAGGTCGAAGGACCTCCTTCATCGATCTCAACTCTTACGGGTCCATCGCATTAGGACAGTGCAGCATACGCAGCGATCCTCCATCAGCTCGCCAGATGTTGTAACCAGGCTTGAGCAGCCGCATAAAAGGATCCTTTGAAGACGTCGTTGTCGCTGATGTCGTCACACTTCCAGTACTGTGGGAGGAACTCATCTTCCAACACAAACCCGCACGATGAATAGGAATCACATCGTATATACTAGGAGGCATCATCCAGCTCGACAAGAAATCCATGTAGTCGTACATCACCGTGGTGTCGGTATATAATGAATACGGCTCTCCCATCATCGTCGCCACTCAGTCATCGTTTGACATATCCCGCACTCGCCTCATGAACATAGGGGGCTTCGTCGGCAACACCATAACCTTGTCCACCACGATCTATCGGACTACCCTCTCCTCGAGAATAGCCAAACTTGTGCACCAGCAGACGTCGCATGTACGCATGTATCCTAGTCGACCAAGTGTGGTGAATGGCCGTCCCCCAAGGATAAAAGTTCACCTGTAAATACCCAGCAAGAGAAAAAGATTAATATTAATAAAAAGATCATCAAAGGAAAGGACAGTCTCAATATAAAAGAAGCTTACCCGCTCTATCATCAGTCCATTCAAGACCTGACACACCGCCTCCAGAGAGAGAGACTTCTTCGACTATCGGTTGGACTTCCGACACTGGTTCATCCAAAAGAAGTCCCCAACAGAATCATCCTTCAAAACTATCAACTGGGTGTTTAACCCAATCACCTCATAAAACCACGTCTGGAAAGGACAAAATTTAGGAAATCAAGAATAAAGCGCATGAGGGAAAATGCGAATGGATAAAGGAAAAATGAAAAAAGATAAAGAATATCTCCAGAAGATACGTGGCTCTAGTAAAAGTCTACCAGAAGCATCGACTGAATGCATCAAGGGAATAATAAAGGGTCGCCAAAGTCAGGCTCTCCCAATCATAAAGAAGAATGCCCGAGAACACCCGCAAAAATGGCAAAAACCACAAGTGGATGACGTCATCACTCGTCGCCACTAGAAAACCTCCCAGCACTAATTGAATAAACTAGCGGACCATCTGATGCACCTGTTGCCCATCGCTCACATCGATCCTCCTCAATAACATCTCCCTCAGCAAAAGACAAACGAAGAGAGTCCCCAAAAAACACCTTCTCCACATCACCCAACGCTGTCGTCACCACCTCCGGCGCCACCCTCAGCATCCTATCCACCTCAATCTGCATACCCTCGTAATCCAGCCTCAGCATCTGCTGCACATCAATGGGATTCACTGTCATCTCCCCAAGCCAAGATGGAAGGTGTCGGTAGTGTCCCCCCACCTCTCTCCCAGAGCACATAGAACAGCTGTGGAATGAGGTGTCTCATCTAGAACAGATGCCAACCTCCCAAAGACAGCTGATGACACCATCCACCACACCATAGGTGGAAGGTGCTCCCAAACATTCCTAAGCCCCATCATCCCTCGGGCAGGTATAGTCGACATGGAGACGTCAGACTATTGAGGAAACAAAGAAAACCATTATCAAATTCAAGAAATAAAGCAATCTCGTCAAGAAAAAAGGAAAAGAATTCCAAAGGTCTTTCAATACTTATATAGCCGCCAGGTTGATCACCCTAGAAGAACGATGATGCGAAGGCTCACACAGAAGAGTTCGATCATCCACCACCGGCTCAAATGAGTCAAATGAGTTCTCGCTGCCCAGTGTAAGGGGCACCCTAGCCCTCCACTCCAACCCTGCCAAATCGTCGACATTAAGCCATTCCATGTGAGTAGCGCTACTTGAGAAATCGTCTATTTTGGACGTTAGAGCGATTTTTAGAAGTTAACTGCAGAAGAAGGAATGTCAGAAAATTGTGAAAAATGAGGAGAACCCGCACCCATTTTATAGGACACTAAGGGGCATGTCGATCGCATCTCCCTTCCCCCCACCTATCGGCACTGACCCTCCACCTGCTCATGGTACCCCAAACAACCGTGCCACTGCCATTTGGAACCCCTCCCTCTATGCCGGTCGGCACCCCCTTTAAAGTTTCGTTAAAAAGTCCAAAAAAATACCAGAAAATCCCTGAAAAATTTATAAAATTACCAGATTAATTTTAGAACCTTTTTCACCAAAAATCATTTTTTTACATCCCCCGCGGAATTCCAGAAAATAATTCTCCCCAACAATGTCGCCATAGGCACTCCAAAATTCCATAAATTCCCCAGCTAAAAACCTCGGATCAATCCCTCTTCCCCAGCAGAACCTAAAATCAAATGTTTCCTACAAATCCCCAGAGAAGGATTATCTTTCCCCAGTAGAGTCCCCAAATAAGCCCTCAGAACTGGCTTCGATCCGCATAATCAGTTGCTTTTATCTTAAGCCGATAGAATTGGCTTTGACCCTCAAAATTAGTCACCCCAAATAAGCCATCAGAATTAGATTGACCCTCAGAATTGGTCACTTATACATAAGCCCGCAAAATTGGCTTTGACTCGCAGAATTGGTAACCTCTATCATAAGCTCGTAGAATTGACTTTGACCCATATAATTGGTCACTCCTACTAAAGCCCTGAGAATTGGTCACCCCAAATAAGCCCTTATAATTGGCTTCGACCCTCAGAATTGGTCACCCCACTTACGCTCGCATAATTGGCTTCGACCCTCAGAATTGGTCTCTTTTACTTAACCCCTCGTAATTGGATTTGACCCTCAGAATTGGTCACCCTAAATAAGCCCTCAGAATTGTCTGCGACCCGCAAAATTGGTCACCCCTACTAAGGATCTCAAAATTGGCATCGACCCTCAAAATTTTCGCTTCTACTTAAGCCCTCAGAATTGGCTTCGACCCTCAGAATTGGCCATTTTATCTTAAGCCCACAAAATTGGCTTTGATCTGCAGAATTGGTCATTTATACTTAAGCCCTCAGAATTAACTTTGACTCGTAGAATTGGTCGCTTATATCCAAAGCCCTCAGAATTGGCTTTGACCCGCTTCTATCTTACACCCTCAGAATTGGCTTTGACCCTCAAAATTGGCTTCGACCCTCATAATTGGTCACTTCTGTCCTAAGCCCTAAAAATTTGTTTTGACCCATAAAATTGGTCATCTCTATCTTAAGCCCGCAGAATTGGTCATCTCTACTTAAGCCCACAGAATTGGTCATCTCTATTTAAGCCCGTAGAATTGGTCACCCCTATCTTAAGCCCTCAGAATCGTCTCCGACCAACAGAATTGGTCGCTTCTACTTAAGCCCTCACAATTAGCTTTGACTCACAGAATTGGTCATATCTATCTTAAGCCCGCAGAATTGGCTTTGACCTACAGAATCGATAGCTTCTACTTAAGCCCACAGAATTGACTTTGACCCGTAGAATTGGTCTCCTCCCTACTCATCACATCCTTTAGGTCCTCAGAATCGGTCGCTCCCAACATCACCTTAGATCCTCAGCCACAACCTCGACCCTGTGAATCGGTCATCCTCATCCCTTAGGTCCATAGAATAGACCCCAATCATGTGGTGTCTATTCGATGGCTATCACTTATTCCAAGCTCACCCGTCGAGGGGATCTATAGACACCACATTATAGGATCCCCTAAGTCTCCCCTTAGGTCCCTATCACCTCCCCATCTCACTGAAAATCTTAGGTCGTACTCCGAGTACCGGGAGACTCTATCGTTAGAGTGAAATCTCTTTGAATATTTCCAAGTCTCTAAATACCCTTTCCAACGGTCAGTCCCGTGTGTGAATCGGCATAATGGTTAGGACGAACATACCATTTTACTACTAAAAATTGATTCGAAGGCCACCGGGCACTCCCGAGCCCCGAATTGACCCCTATCAACTTCACCATCAGAGTGAAAGATATTTGAATCTTTAAAGGGCACTAAAACCCCATTCCAATGGTCTACCCCGTACATGAAACGGCAAAATCGTTCGAACGAACGATCAATTTTCCCCCAAAAATTAATCTGGAGGACACCGAGCGCTCCCAGGCTCTGTTTGACCAAAGTCAACTCTTCAGCTCCAACGAGACTGAATGAATCTCCTAAGGGCACAGAATACCCTTTCCAACGGTCTGCCCCATACACGATTCTGACCTACGATACGGGCAAACTATACATTTTACTCCGAGAGATCCCCGGGCACTTTGGATCCCCGATTGACCAAGGTCAACCTTTCGAACCGAGCGAATATTTTTGGAAGGTTGAAGTATATCTCCTAACCTTTCCAATGGTCCACCCCGTGTGCAATTCTGACTTACTATACGGAGGAACGATCTATTTTTGTTCGACGATCTCCCATCCAAAAGACCGACGTGCGCTTCTGAGCCACATTTGGCCCAAAGTCAACTCTCGGACTCGAGAGAAGTCCAAAGTACTCTTGAAGGTCTCCAAAGTAAGTTTCTAACGGTATGACCCTTGCACGATTTGAATCAAATTTTTGCATTCTATGACCATCTTTCCAGAAAAACTTACATGAGATAATTAATTGGCAGGTTCATATCCCTGCCTATCAGCACAGTGTCAGGGATCACCTGTCGATAGTCACCCCGTGGGGTAGGCCGATCGGCAGTCCCCTGACCCTATAAAAGGAGGCCATGACCTCACTCCCAACACATAACAGATTCATCAACATCAGTGATCTCAGCAACATTCCCTCAAAATTAGCGAAGTTCCTCATGTGAAGTTCCATTCAAGCTTACATTCCCCTCCTTTTCATACCCAATTTGGCAAAATATCCTTCTCTCTCATCAACACTCAAGGGAGGTCATCCAAGATCAAAGATCAATCTTCAAAGAAGGTCCAATTCCTTCCCTCTCTATTTAAATTCCTTATTTTTGAATATTATACATTAGATTCATAATCTAGTTCTGACTTTAGTTCATACCCATTAATATCTACACTTTTATTAGTATATTGTACATACTTTATTTTCTATAAAAAATTCCCAAAAACAAATAAAAGAGGGTTATGCTCGTAAATTTCAAACGGAATTATCCATCACACCTTTTTTCAAATCTAAAAAAACACATTTTCTACACCTACACATATAATAAAATTCCGTTTGAATATATGGGATAAACCCCACCCCTATGCTACATTCGAACTATGTGAACTTTGAGGCCTTTATAGGCTACATAGGCATCTCAGATTAAAATTCAGGACTCGAGTCCAATTTTCACAATTTCCCAAATTCCTTAATTCTCTAAAATCTCCCATTTTCATATATATATATATATATATATATATATATATATCATGCTTGTTTGCATTTCATCCAATACATATTATCGTTTCTAAATAACGATCAATATCGTGACAAACGCACAAATCATATTTTCTATATATGTCATTTTGGGAACATTCCTATGGATGACCTCACTATACCTTGTCCATGGTGTGAGTTGAATGATTCCGATCTCAATTATCTAAACACACACATACACTTCACGGGGATATAAAGTAAAATAATAACTCTATCTCATGAGAGACCGAAAGAGCGGGATGGGTGCCTAACACCTTCTCATTCCGTAACTTAGCCCCCGAACCTTTAAACTATTAGTTTTGTATGCATCAGTTTGTCCTTGATGCCACTCTCTTAAAGTGGCTACATGTTCTTTTGCCTGTTTTTTGAAAAATAGGTTGGCGACTCCATCTCTTCACATTTATCCCCACACCGACAACGATCGAAGCACCTTTCAAAGAGGGGTACGATACTGTGGTGCAGTCTTATCGAGGGATCTCTCTCCCCCCGATGCCGCCTGGGATGGCCACAGATAAATGGACCACAACCTAGGCTGACATATGTAGAGATAATTAAAATAATAAAAATATAATTATGGGATATAAATCACGCTTTGAGATTTGGTAATGATGAAATAAGATATGATACCTTAATCGATCATTGGAGGAATAAGTCTTCTCAAATGGTGCACAAACACTTGGTAGAGGAACAAGTGGACATCATAAAGAAGAACATAATCCAACCATACTGGTATCAAATCAAAAAATAATACATACCCCCACTTCAAGGCCCTAATGTTCGTCGGAGACTAGTTTGAGGATTATCTTATGAATTAACCTCCCAAAGTTGAGACGGACGACCGAAGAATTGTTCCTCATTTTCAAACCAGGAGAATCGATTAGGGTAATGCAACCACCATCAATGCTAATCAAACACCTATATTTATTCATGAATCATGGAGTTCTGAGAGAATTCAACGATCATTTCGTCCCCCGTATTTCTCCAAAAGTACCATCTGTCAAGCTCTCAAAAAGAATATGCTTTTAAAGCCCAGAGATCCCAAACCTCTACCTAATCCCTTGTAAAAAAAATTGGAGTAATATGCACTGCTAATATCATTATAAGACTGAACACATTCTGTAAGGATGTTAAACTCTAAGACATACCATCAAAGACTTTGATTAATCAAGGAAAGATAATTCCACCTGCTAGACCTAAACCCAATGTAAGAAATAACCCTTTAGTTGACCATGGTTCAGGTTTTAACACCATCACTAAAGAATGTGGAAATGAAGATTCGTACTTATTGATCAAACCCATTGGCCTCAAAGTAATGAGAGAAAGATCGAGCCTGGGAATTTTAGTCAATAAACATTTGGATCATTTAGTGCCGAGACAAACACACGTGGATTTTATTTTTCAGATGTTAGGATCCTTGAAAGGAATAGGTTGGGTTTCATCAAACTTGAACCGAGGATCAACAAATTATATAGTCTCACCGAATTTCAAGTGGTCAATATACTGACGTCATTTTATCTACTTTTGGGTAGGTCGTGGCTTCATGACATTGAGGGATTTTCTTCCTCACTTAATCAAAAGTTAAAGTTCTTTTATGGGGACAATTTAATCATTATATCAGGGGATGCCAAATTACTCAAAGGAGAAGGACATAGTACTATGGTCTTAGAGATACAACATGAGAGTGTAGACATCTACATCATCGAATTCCAGCTAGACCCACACGTTCAAGTCATCTCACTTGATACTAATGAATAAATTATGCTACCCTACTCTGAATACGATTACTGAAATGCCACTTATATGATGAGGAAGATAATATTCCTACCAGTAATGTGTCTCAAAAAGAATCAATAAGGGATCAATGAGCCTATAAAGGTACCCTAGAAATCAATACCAAGGGTCTTGGGTACCAACTTAAAAATAGAAAACTCGAATACAAAGCAACGAAAGCTAAAGGACCCGAATTCAAAAAACCAGGGGATGTGAATACACCTAATCATCCTAGCCTCAACGAACACTTTATCAAAGAATGGGAGGATTTTCGCTTCTATAGATTTATAAAACCATGGGTAGACACCAACTATGGAGAATAATTTCTCAGGTAGGAGATTTTCTTTGAAGACTACCCAACATGGATAAAGGATGAGGTACATAAAGTACAAAACTTGATCGAAAAGTTATAAAACCCTCTACAGATTGGGACCATATTGAGCTATTTTGAGGAAATATGATGGAGGAAGAAAAGAATTGGACATTCTCCTTGGGGATTTATAGACGTGGAATAAGAATTTCAGGCATGGACCTTTAATTAATCAAACACAAGAAGAGGTAAAAATCAAAAACTACGTTTGAAGAACAAACCTAGGGTTTGGAACACAATACCTTTGTGGATCCGTCCGATTGGAAGAAAATTATTTATTGATGATGTAGATTTTTCTTCTTTTAGATATCCAAAAGCATGTTAAAACCTTTTGAACACTAGAATCTTCTAGTGTATGATCCTCCCCAATGTCAGGTAGGTGGGTGGATACATGTTCAAATGAAAACTCTTGCTTATGATTGAGATATGATAGTCTATCTCTAGTCCTCATCATAAAAATGTGAATAGTGTCATCTCTCACCCCTCTCAAACCCTAATGATGAATAATAATGATTAAAATCCCATCCCACACCTTTATATAAAAGAACAAAAGTTAGGCTTGGGCTAACCTATGTTCCTTGATAGTATGGGCCTGACTACATGGGTATATGGATAATAATAGGGATCCAAGATAAATAAATAAATTAGCTCCAAATAAATACTCAAAAATCCTAAATTACATTTATCGCAATTTATTTTCTTTTTATTTAATCATAATTATTTACACTAAATAATTACAGCTGCATGTCAATTTAATTAACTCAGAATTCAATCAGATATAATTAGGTCTTATTTACAAAGTTGATACTGGTACACAATACGATTTCCCACGTTAAGCTTTCAATACCCACTTGGTCAAATTAATTTTTTGCTAACTGAATGTGAAACCCCGCCTAATTAAACATCGGTTGATTAGGCCTTTATTAAATTAAGACAGGTTTCTCATATGGTTCATTCTTAGCATCACTATCAAAAACTTTTTAATTACTAACCACTTAAATGAAATTAGACCGGTGCCAAATTTTATCTTTCTTTAAAAACAGACAATTCTAACAATGCGGAAACTAAATTAAACATTCACAATATACAAAAGTCCAACCATCATAATGTATAAATGCATAGAGGTTTACCGAATAAACCATCGGCCAAAATAAAAGAAACGAATACTCCATAATAATACAAGAAGCTAAATAATGGAAAACTGACAATGGACAACGTGTCCATACATGGAACATAAAAATGAGATCCTATACTAGATTTTAATGGACGAATCGTCTAATCAAATCAATCATGTCAGCATCCACAGTGCTACAGCTTCGAGTCCCTGGAATCAAGTCACGCCTGGCATCCCTATGGCTGGACCCCTAAAAGATTTTTAAAGAGATTTTATAGTAAGCGTTAGTACACAAAATGTTTTGAAAATATTTAGCAAGCGTTTATTACATAAAAAATTCAGTTATTGATTACACATGTTCACGTACACTCTTCCTTGAGTTTTCCTCACCTCTCATATATAGTGCACGCCTAACGTTCTATACTTAGACCACCTAGCTATACTACCCAATCTAACTAGACTAAAGTATTTCAATCGAACTGATCTACACATATAAGTTCATGTACCGCCCATACAGTACATTAACTTTATTAACATCTCTCATGTATAATTTATTTCTCATGCAACACTTACATATGTTATGATTAAAACCATATAATTAAGTCTCGCTACATAATTTATTCTAGTAGATATCACTATCTATCTTTCAATCTTTGTGATTAAGTTTCTCTTCTTAATATATATATATATATATATATATATATATATATATATATATATATATATATAGACATCATAAGGTATATATATTTTGCACACAATATATACTATAAGGATTATTGGTTCGGATAACCATCGACCCCAATTATCCTTTCAATTACATTGGTCCGGATATCCCTCGACCCCAATGTAAATGTTATGCATATGTATATTGGTCCGGATTTTCCATCGACCCCAATATTATTTATTTTTGATTTGGTCCTGATAATCATCGACCCTAATTTCAAACTTTCATGTTTTGGTCTAGATAGACATTAACCCTAATACTATTAATATACTTTAGGTATTCACACAACCTAGGTACTTATACTGTAGGTATTCACACAACCTAATAATTCACATTGGTACGTACTATATTTTTCTCTAATACTTATCGTACATTTTATTTTATGATTTATCTTGCTATCGTAATAATTCGAGTATTCACCCAACTCTAAGGGCCCTAATTACCCCTTTATAACTTTCAGTAGTTAAGCCTAACTCACCCTACTGGTTTACTTCATCAATTTAATTCCCAAACTCCCCGTAATTTATTATCTTTCTCTCGAATAATTTATGGAAAAAAATCAACCCAATTTCGTTCTCGCCTTAATCCTATCAATAAAATTGAATTATGAACCAAATACAGGCCTACCGTAATATATTAGTCTCTCAATATTACTCGACTAAAGTCCTCAAAAATCTCGCAACAAATATTTTGGAAGTTAAGGCAAAAAGGGAAATTTTTATATTTTCTGGGATCCGGATCGATTTGCCCTGGACCGGTTCCCTTCACTGCACTTCATCTTCTTCTTTTTACAGGTACATTTTTCACCATTAATACACCTCTGACTTCCATGTTCCTCCAAGAAACTTCAAACCAATCGTCCCAAACCCTTCCTTACATGTATTAGGACTGTTTCTAATGTAATTTTTGCATTAAAACATTACGAATAACATTCAAGAATGGATTCAATCATCTAATCCTCAAGAACTCTAGGTTTTATGTTCTTTTATCATCATACATCAAAAACCCAAATTTAATTCGTGGATAAAAATACAAAATCTCTAGTTGATTATCCTCTACATATATCAAATCTTTCTACATTTAATTCCTACCCAAACATGCATTTAAATCAATCTTTTCATCCAAGATTCATAAGAATTATGAATAAAAAACCTAGACACATGGGTATTATAACTTCATATTAAATGAAATAAACAACTTGCCTCAATTAGATGATCTGATTTTGTGGGTTGATGTTTTTCCCCTCCAATCCTCATTCCTTATATAATTTAGATGCAAGAACCAAGTCCAATTCTTCAAGAACCGTTCTTAAGCTTTGAGAATGATCCCTCATTCTTCTCTAGTGGATTACCTTAGGTTTTACAGTTATTAACCCTAACCCCAATCTTTAATCATCAGATATAAATTTGTAAATTTCGTATGTCCCTTAAGCTCTATTTTCAAATGACCAAAATTCCCTCAATAGGTGTCAGATTGGTCTCAAATTAACCCGGGACCCAAACTATACCCCCGGGTACACTATTCTGACCCATCTAGAATCATTCGTGACCTCTAAATTATCATCTGAGTCACTAAAAATATATTTTCCCTTCCTCAACCTCAAATTAGTCTACACGCAACTCCCGGTTGAGATAAAATAAAATACGCTCATATCACTCACCATGTCGTATAACTCTAATTATCAATTATTTACTATTCAAAATTAGTAAATCTCACACTATTATATCAATCAGTATCTATCTCCAAATTAATATTTATTAACCATGTTTCTCATTTAATCACCTTAAATTACTTCACTCGCGTAATTTAAATACAACATATTTTTTTAAAATTTAAATACAACATATTTTTTCCAATTAATTCCTGAAATTAATGAAATTATTAATATACGAAAATATGGAGTATTACACTGAATTTAACCAACTCAATTCCTTGATTCTCAAACTTAACTCATTTTTCTACTTCGTCGGATTAAAAATAATTCACTGATCTGGTTTACTTGTGAAAACAAAGCTTCTGTCAAGGTATTATGGCAATCCTAGGTATCTCGGGAGGTGTATTCCTTCGAATTAAGATCTCACACCTACTTACATAAATGTCACCCAATATACGAGGATAATTTTGTTCAATCTAAGATCAAATCTCACCCATAGCAATCAAATAAACAGTTACATAAGCATACCAATTCTCATAAGTCTCGGGATTAAAAATATATGCACCCTTTACAAATGGTGTACGATTTCTTGAGTCTAACCAAGACCGCCCTTAGACTCAAATCTCACACGTAGTTATGTTCAAGACATTCTTAGGATGTATCGATCATAATCCTTTATCATAAAAGTTCTTGAACCATCATACAGGTTCTCGTAGTTCGAGATAAACTACTAGGACTGTATCTCAACATTTTGATAGGATGTCGACTCCCTATCTAGCTTGTGAAATTTTTAATAATGCTAGAACCGAAATCCCAATCTCCTCAGGGTCAATCCTAAGTCGATTCACTAGAATTCCTACTAAGCTCTATTAACTTGCATTAGTATGAAATAATATATTTAAAACAAATATAAATCATTATCACAAACTTGATTATCATTTCAAAATGAATAAAACAATCCTTTATTAATCAATAATAAAATATTTTACACATGGATTTATTAATAAACCCCAACAATCCCCCACTTAGTCTTAAAGCAATATGGACATGCATTTGACTCCCATTCCTTCTATGTGACTATTTGAAGTCTTAGCTAGTAAGCTCTTTATAAGAGGATTCAAAATATTATCCTTGGTTTTAATCTTGGTCATGAAGATGTAGCCCTTCTCCACGATCTCCCGAATGAGGTGATATTGTACTCAATATGCTTTGCCCTTTGATGATTCCTTAGTTATTTCGAATTTATAACCACACTGCAATTGTCAAAATAAAGTGTAATAGTTGATTGTACTGAAGGAACCACACCCAAGTCATTTAGGAAGTTCAGGAGCCAAACAACCTCTTTTGTTGCCTCTGAAGTGGCAACATATTAGACTTCCTTGGCCGAATAAGCAATACATGATTGCTTGATACTCTTCCAACTTATGCCCCCACCTCCTAAGGTAAACAAATATCCCTAGTTTGTGTAGGTAGGTACGAGATTGTTTGTCGAGTTAACCAATATATAATCTCTAATCCTATTCAGGTACTTAAGAATGTGCTTCATGGAAATCAAGTTACCTTCACCTAGATTAGAATGAAATCATTTGATCATGCCAACGGCATGAAAAATATTCAGTCTAGTACAGACCAAATCATACATGAGGATCCCCACTGCCAAAGAATAAGGTATATTCCTAATCCTCTCTATCTCATCAGGTATCTTAGGACATGGATCATTATATAAAGTAATTACATTCTAGATAGGGAGAACCCCTTTCTTATAATCCTTTATGTTAAAACTTATCAGCATTGTATCAATATATGTAGCTTAGGATAGGACCAACATCCTATTTTTCCAATCTTACAGTACATTAATCCCTAGGATATGACTGTCTTCTCATATGTCCTTTATATCAAACTGAATATAGACACCCCATTTTGTTACCCCTAAACTCTCCTTAGGTCCCTAGCACCTCCCTTCATCACTAAAAACCCAGTTCATACCCCGAGTACTGACCTAGAAGCCATCGGGCACTCCCAGGCTCTGTTTGACCAAAAGTCAAAGTCTTCAGCTCGACCGAGACTGAATGAATATTTGAAGGGCCCTAAATCCTCTTTCCAATAGTCCATCCCGTGTGTGATTTTGAATTGCCATGCGGACGAACAACCCATTTTCCCTCGAAACCTGATTTAGAGGCCACTGGACGCTGCCTGGCTCTGTTTGACCTAAGTCAACTCTTCGTCTTGACTGAGACTGAATGAGTCTTCAAATGGCACTGAAACCCCTTTCCAACGGCCCATCCCGTGCATGATTCTAACTTACGATTCGGATGAACGATCCGTTTTACTCCGAGAGGTCACCAAACACTTCCAGGGCCATATTGACCAAAGTCAACTCACCGAATCGAACAAAACTCTTTGGAATGTATAAGTACATCTCCTAACCTTTCCAATGATCTGGCCCATGTGTGATTCAGACTTACCATGCGGAGGAACGATCCGTTTGCGTCCGACGATCCCCCGTCCAAAGGACCGAGGAGTGCTTCCGAGCCATATTTGATCCAAAGTCAACGCCCAAACTTGGGAGCGGTCCAAAGGACTTTAGAAGGTCTATGAACTAACTTTCCAATATTTCACCCCGTGCATGATTCGGATCAACGTTTCACGCTCTGCGGCCAATTTTCTGAAAAGGCCTGAAAGACACTGCCAAACGACAAGTCTCAGACCCTACCTATCGGCAGTGTGCCTAAACACACCTGCTAATTGGGGGGAATAGGTCTATGCTGATCGAAAATGCCCTGGGCCTATAAAAAGGAGGCCTTGCCCTCATTACAAAAGAAGGCCCAGATCTGATATATATCACTCTCAGCAAATCCAGAAAACCTCTCTCGAAGTCAGCGTGATTTCCACATCCAAATCCCTTTCCAACCTTCACCGTTCATCATCCCTTACATCAAACTTGGTGAATTAACTACCGTCCATCCTCATCCAAGTTCAAGGGATGCTCTCCAACATTCAAGATCAAGCTCAAGATATTCAAGAAGGTCCAATTTTCTCAATTCTCTCCTTAAATTCGCATTAACTTGTTTTATTACTTATCACTTTTATTCTCTCATCTCATATATCCTAATATATTTTTTATTTAGTATTATTGCACATATCTTATTTTCATACAAGTAAAAACCCAAAAAATAAGAAAAAGAGGGTTTGCTCATAAATTCCAAATGGGAATTCTCACACCTTTCTTACACTTTTCTCACAACTAAAACACTTTTTCTACACACACACGCACACATAAATAAGAGAATCCCTTGATTGGATTTATGGGATAAACCCCACCCCTCGCTTTGCATACGAACTACGTGGACTTTGATGCCTCTATAGGCTACGTAGGCGTCTTGGGATAAAACCCAAGACTTGAGTCCTTTGTTTTTACTTTTTCTCTCATTTTTTTCCCTCTACAATCCACTCTCTTATATTACATATATCTATATATACATATATTTGTTCTTAGTGGCGTATTCTTCCACATGCGTTGTCGTTCCATCGTAACGATCAACGCAAGGATAATCGCATAAATCTTATTTTCTAACATTATTTTTACATTCCTACCGATGACTCGCTTTACCCCTTTCATGGTACAAGTCGATGACTCCTATCTCCACTACATATACACATGAACACATATCAGGGGGAAAATAAAGGAAAACAGCAAAAACCCATGAGAGACCGTAAGGGCGGAATGGGTGCCTAACACCTTCCCATTTCGTAACTTAGCCTCCGGACCCTTTTCAAATTATTTTGGTTTCGTATGTATCAGTATGTCTTTGGATGTTGTCCTTCGGGATGGATCCCTTTCTTTTGTCTGTTTTGAGTAAAATAGATTGGCGACTCCTTCTTTCTATATTTTTCACCTCACCCAATGACGCCGATCGAAGCGCTTCCGAGAAGATTGCGCGGGATCTAGGATCCTCACTCCGCCCGCTCTCTGTGAGGATCGGGGATGTCCACAGTGGAGACTCTGCTGGAGAATCTCCATTTTGAGGGCTAGACTCTATTTACATGGATGTTATGCTTGTTTATATTTACCCCCATTTTGCATGTCCCCTTTTTTCATGTGTACCCCACACTTATGCTTGTATTCACACACTTGTAGAAAAATTCTCCACGTACACTTCACACCACGAGCACCTAGGATCACATATATCCATATATTGCACGCATCACCCATACATACTTGGTTTACCATTGGTACTTGTACTTTTCTCCTTGTTTGGCATAATTAAGAAAGACATTCTCATCATAAGATATTAATAAGAGAATCATGCATGATTCACACGACATCACCAAAGAACATTGTTATTGACCAAATTTTGCCCAGTAACTGGAGGGTAACTTCATGATGAGCGCTGGTTCAGCAGGGCACAGTTAGCTTAAGCGATATGACTCTCACCTTCCATTGGCCAAGTACCTTTGACGTATATCGAACGTCCCCCCACATTGTATCGCTTGACCGAAGTCATGACGGGAGGTATTTCGTAGGGAACTCGTTCACGTACGCCGAGTATATCGAATTCGCTCTCACATGTACCTTCCCCATGAGGTATATAGTGAGGCAATTCACGTACACTCAGGTATATCAAATGGCTTGCCCACACGTACCGATTGCCCGCAAGAGCAAGCTGTATATCGTGGAAGTCACGCCAAAGGGAGGAAACCTTTCTGATTCACCCAACCAACTGCATAACCACATATAGGTGTCAAGCCTAGGACACACATGTTAGATTGCCAGTTTCTACCCGAAACTCTGCCAAAATTCCGGGTCGGCCTGCCCCTGAATTTTTGTGCATTTTTAAAATGGGATCCTGTCCGTGTACCTGGTCACAAGTCCAGCCACAACTTTGCATATATTACAAACCCAACTTTTCCAGGCTCGGGTCCCATCCGACATTTTATTTTGAATTTAGGAGAATTTAATACAAATGAGAACATAATAATTATAATAAACATGCTGAGACCGTCTTTCCTTACTTTATAAAAAAAATCAAAAAAAAACTTTCTCCGTTCTTTATCAAAAAGCCAAAAACATTTCTCATCTCTTTATAAAAAATCTAAAAATATTTTGTCTTTCCATCTCAAAAAAAAAGAGAAAAAATTTTCATCCCTTTTTCTCAAAAGTAATCCCATTTTTTTGCACCTTGGCCTAGCTCCCTATTGGCTTTGGTGTTCAGTCAAATCACCCCGGAGTTTCGTCCGTTCCCCTGTTACTTCTTCCGAGTCCAAAATCCATCTGCCTTCTATGGAGAACACATATCAAGTACCCGTTGTGCAGCCGGATCTGACGGCAGTCCTAGCTCAGCTTGTGTCCAAGATTGATAACGTTTAAACTGAGGTTCGAGAAATGCAACGAAACTAGGTTCCCATTCCTCAAGAGCCCGAGGCCCTATTCCCTCATGCTGTGGATCCACCCGAGCCTTACTGGGTTCCCGAAGAATATCAGCACGCTCCACGTGCCCCTCCTATTAATGGGCCATCTCCCGCCTAGATTTCGATGTCGAACCTTCCCAGCATGGGGCTAACTTGCCTATGATCGTTGATCCCAAAGAAAAAGAGCTAAACAAAGTCAAAGAAGGCCTCAAGATGCTCATTAAGAAGTTCGACCAAGTCATAATCTCAGGGAATTACATGGACTACACCCACATGTCTCCTTATCCTAAAGAGAGGTTACCCGAGAAGTTCAGGATGCCAAATATCGAGAAATTCATAGGAAGTGGACCCTCGATTGTTCATCTTCGTAGTTATCACCATTCCATGACTCTACTATGAGCTTCAGAAGAAGTGATGGCCCAATTGTTTTAGCAAACTTTGAAGGATAGCGCCCTCTGATGGTTTTTGTCTCTCGAAGAGTCCAAAATCCGTAGCTGGGAGGATGTAGCCCGAGAATTCTTGTCACAGTATAAATACAATGAAGAGCTTGAGGTCACCCGTCATGGTTTAGAGCTTCTCAAACAAACTCTGGGGAATTAGTCAGTAACTTCATAGCTCGATGGAGAGAAAAAGCATCAACCATGACCAATCGGCCTTCCAAGGAAAAACAAGTCAACATAGTGAAGAAGAACTTCTTACCCGATATCCGAGCAACCATGGGAGGGAAATACTATCCCCACTTTTGAGCTCTCAGAGAAGCAGGAGTAGAAATCGAGGAAGGTCTTGCTAAAATAGATGTTGAACCAAAGAAGGTTTTCGGACAGTTCACCCCCAGAAAATATGATAAGTCTACTAGTGTTGCAGTCGCAACCATCAACAACATTTCTCAACCAACCACATCATGGGCACCAAAAATCTGCCCTATCCCAGTCCAAAAGGAATACACCGAGCTCCATGCCCCCTCTCCAAAGTTTACCAAGCCTTATTGAGCCGAAACCTTATCAAATCCTTGGATCCCCGTCCATTGCCAAATCCACTCCCAAGAAACTTCAAGGAAGATGCTCATTGCACCTTTCACCAAACTGCTGGCCATACCACTGACCAATGCATCCACCTCCAAAATATAATCCAAGGTCTAATTGAACGGGGTACCATCGCCCCACCAGCTAATACTAAGCCAAAAACTACTCACAACCCACTCCCAAATCATACCAATGCCATCTTTCTAGAAGATAACCTAGAATTCGATCCCTCAACTCAAATCACACCCATATACTCTCCTAAACCTCTCCAAATTTGTCCATATTTCCTCCTACACCCTCCTAGCCTCGCTAATCAGGCACTGTCACTCCTTACCAGAGCATGCATCGCCGTCCGTACCCGTTTCGAAAATGGAAGTATGGAATTATCAAAAATCTTAAACCAACTCCTACAGCTTGGGCTGAAATTGCCCTCACGGATGATCATTTATTGCCAAAGGTTCAGTACGCTGTTCTTGGAAGCACAAAAATGGGCTTGAGAGTCAGACAGTTGGGTAGTATCGACCGATGAAGTCAACTTAGATGATGTTGTCCAGGTTATGGCAGAGATATTCAGGCGAACCAACGATATTTGTAATATGACTGATTTACTTGATGCTCTAAAGCTACAAGGGTGCCTGGTCCCTTTACCCTCACATATCCCCACAGAATGGGAAGACCTGTATAAAAAAGCCGTTAAAGTTGTGGAATGCATCGACTTCACGTGGAAAGACATAATTATTACCATCGGATGGGGGGAGGAGTTCAAGGACTCAAATGAAGAACAGGCTTCAGAGAAAACTGGACCGGTAGCCAACATATGTGGAATGATATCATTTGAGAAACTCCTTGGAGAACAACCCGAGGTTGACGAGGAAACGAGATTTATGTTCTTACCTTCTTGAGTAAATCACATGACCAGATCAGGGAGGCATTACCCGATCCCAAACTCACTACCAGCCAATGACAAATGGAAGGGAGTTGAAAATTTTCCTATGCCAGAAATGACCTTCAAGAAGAGCAAGATCCTCGATCAACTGAAGAAAACTCAAGCTAACATCACTCTATAGGGGCTTTTCATGTCCTCCCAGCTGCACATAAACGTTTTGATCAAGTTGCTCACTGGACCCACAGTTCCTCCTTCTACCACACCAGAAGAAGCGGTAAATTTGGTCGTATCCTTGACCTCTACCTAAATGCTATCCTTTTCCAAAGAAGAAATCCCTAAGATTGGGCCAAACCACAATCATGCACTCATCATCTCCGTTGAAGCTATGGGGAATGTTGTACCACTCTCTCTTATCGACAATGGATCTTCTTTGAATGTATGCCCATTGATAACCTTCAAATCTATAGGACTGAACGAAAGCGACCTCGCTCCAACCTCTGCTGTTGTATGTGCCTACGATAATACCCATCGAGAGGTGATGGGATCCATAAAGCTTGTAATAGGGGCTGGCCCTATAAACCCTGTCGTCGAATTCCAAGTTATTGACATCCCAGCTTATTTCAATCTGTTACTAGGACGACCTTGGCTTCACTGTATCAAGGGTGTGTCTTCCTTACTCCATCAGAAATTAAAATTCTTCACCGACAGACGAGTCAACACCTTTTTGGGCAATGATGAAAATACTGAGGGTGCAAGTACCAGCAGTCCAATCCTTAAAATACAGCACGGTTAAAATGATATTCTCCATCAGGATTTTAAGTTGAACAACTTTTACTCCCGGCAGGGGACGACTTCAAAGAAAGGCCTTGTCCAGAATACGACCCTCATGGAAACGTCAATGTGATTCAGATGTTCAGAAACATGCACTTCTTGCCCAGACTAGGGCTAAGACAAAGACAGCAAGGGATACTCAAGCCTATTGCACTGAAGAAAGCTTTCCCTCCTTGTGGTTTAGGGTATCAACCATCAGAACAAGAGCTCAAAATAATTCGCCAGTCTCGACCAAAGAGAGGACTAGACTGCATCCAGACTATCCCAGGTGACTCCTTGAATGGACGATTCATCAAAGAGGGTGAAGAATTCCCCTTTTATGGCTTATCGGAACCATGGTATGACCATACATACAAGAAGATGAAGCCTGGCATGGAGATCTTTTTCCAATACAGCTACCCATGGGTCGAAAGTTCCTAACACTGTGTACAATCGCTCATCAAAGATATCAAAGATTTTGAGGAAGGTGACTCCGAGAACTCGTTCAATTTACAGACACTGGGGCTGACACTCTGCATGGTTCACTCAGGCACTACATCACTGGATCCATCTCACATGATTAAAGATGCTGATACACCTCTACTCAATTGGCATGTTGTGCCGATTCTACCTATTCAAATCCCACCTAACCCCAATGTTTACGCCATTTATTCTTATGTTATCTATCCTTGCTCAAATGTAATCGAGACCTCCTTTGATGAGGTTCTCAATGTTATTTTTCCTATCAATGAAATAAACGAAGATTTTGAGTATCTTGCTGTGCCTTACATTAACGGCTTGGATTCTAATCAAACTTTTGATGATGATGATTTTGTAAATGAATAATTCTTAACTGATCTTAATAAGTTTAATAATAAATAACATAACCGCGTTCAAGTTAATGAAGAAGAGACTATTGTTGTTAACCTGCAGTTCTAGTAGCCAACAACACGAGATTAGGATAGGGGCTACCCTTGACAAGCATGAGCGTGCACAACTCGAAGAATTGCTAAAGGAATTTATGGATGTCTTCGCATGGTCCGAAGACTGGCCGCCCAGTACATCATCTGTCATAAAGCACTGCTCAAAAGGAACTTCGATGGAACTCACCTACACTGCATCGCAGGGGCTTCTATTGAAAAGATAATGCAGAAGATCCACAATGGGGAATGCGAACCCCACATGAATGATCACATGCTTACCAAGAAGATCACCCGACAAGGCTACTACTGGACCACCATGACCCAGGATTGCACCGCCTATGTCCGGAGATGCCTCAAATGCCAACAGTTCTCCAATCTCCAGAATCTGCCTTCGCGTGAATTATACAACATGACCTCTCCCGGGCCATTCTCCATCTGGGGCATCGACATCATAGGGAAGGTTACACTGAAGGCTTCCAATGGGCATGAGTTCATCCTAGTTTCTATTGATTACTTCACCAAATGGGTCAAAGCTGAGTCATACGCAGTGCTGAACGCTAAGAAAGTGGCCAAATTCATTAAGAAAAACATCATCTGCCGGTATGGGTTCCTGCACGAGCTAGTATCAGATAACGGGTTGCATTTAGAGGTAAACGTCATAGAGGTGGCCAATGAATATGGGACTCAAAGACAAAAATCTTCCCTCTACCGACCTCAGACCAATGGTGCAGTTAAAGCCACTAATAAGAACCTCAAAGTCATCATCAGTAAGATGATCGAAAGCTATCGAGATTGGGCCGAACGGATCGTGTATGCCCTCTGGGGATACCGAACCTCAATTCGAACCTCCACCGGGGATACCCCTTACTATCTAGTCTACGACATGGAAGCAATCCTACTCGTGGAGCTAGAAATACCCTCATTGCGCATCATGCTTGAGAGCAAGGTCAGTGAAGAAGCCTGGTGCCAAAGCCGTATTGACGAGCTGACCCTCCTAGATAAAAGGAGATTTAAAGTGCTATACCACATACAAGGGTACCATCTTCGAATATCTCATTCGTTCAATAAAAGAATCGAGGACTGCGGTGTTCGACAAGTGGACCTAGCCCTCAAATAAATCATAGAACCCATCTGGGACCCCAGAGGGAAATTCAAGCCCAATTGGAGCGGCCCCTACATTATCAAGAGGATCTTGTCCGGCCGTGCCGCCATGCTCACCGACTTAGATGGGGAAGAGATGGCTCGTCCAGTCAACCTGGACCGTCTCATGAAGTTCTACCCCTAGTTCGAAATCTCGGCGCGCTACGACTCTTCTCATCTCCCTTCTATTCTTAAAAAAAAATCTCTCTTCATTTCCTTCTACCAAGAACTACGTGGTCCTGACCCTCTGCAAAAAAAAAAAAAAACATTTTCAAAAAAATTGAAACTTTTCAAAAATCCCATAGGTACGTAGGCAAATCATACACCTTATATGAGCACGACCCTTTCTTTTTCATAAAATATTATTCTTTTCTTATCTCTGAGAACAACAGTTCATTCTAACATACACTTGAACAAAAGGATTATGTATGCCTTAGCGATCGGTATAGATAGTTCAAAAACACAAAACTCATCAAAAGGCACATCTGGATGAGCAAAAACTTATTTATTTCACTAATAAGAAATTACGGTACAAATTACATAGGAAAAAGGAACGGATAAACTCCCTTCCCCCTACCTTCCTAAAAAAGCCAAAATAAAATGTCCACATTTATTCCCCATTATAAACTCTCCAAGAATCCTATTCGCAGCTACCGGAGGAGCCCGCTCCATCATCATCATCACGGGGCTACCGGAGGAGTCACGAGGTGGAGTCTCTCAGATAACCACATGAACAGCATCACGAGGCTACCCCTCAAGAAGTCAAAACTACGTTCTCACCAGGAATCCAGGCCATTCAAGGTCTCTTCCAGTATCACTGTCGTAGGATTGCGACGGTATTACATCCAGTAAATAATGGCTGCAAGTTATGGGTCCACCAACAGTTCCCCAGTCACCAGCAACAATTTTAATACTAAGCCCAGAACAACGGCTCCGGCGTATCCAACATCACCTAATTCCCGTAAATGCACGAACTCTAACACTGTCGAAAGGGAAATCATTCCTCCAATAACCAGTGGTCTGTACGCTGAAGGCGAAATGCGAAGAAGCCCGAACAGCAAATCCCTGGGAGAACGGGAAAATTCGGGTAAAGTCCCAGCAACACTGGGATTTATCTCCAGCATGGCAGAAAATTCCTCGTAGGTAGGACAAACTTCACCCAACCCAAAGCTGAATACATGGTCTTTGGGGTACCAAAATTGTGCCTATGCCATCAGTGTGTTCCACTCAACGGATCGATTGCGCTACAAAGAGACTCGATGCATGTTGAAAGCATCGTAGTCGACATTATAAGAGCACATCGCTTCCAAGGCTTCGAGGTAGTTATCAAACTCAATGCTACGAGAGAGAGTCATCTTGCAAGACTAGGAGATAGTAAGAAAATAAGAGTGTGAAGGTGTGATGAAATCACTCCACCCTTTACCCCTTTTTATACTTGAGAACCCTCACAAAAGACATGACCCCTACAGAAATCGGAGAAAATCCTACCCCACAAAGTACAAGAGGCTGAAGAGGGCACTAATCAAAGTTTTGAATTAATGTTACTGGACTTGACTGTCGATAGGCTGGATAAGGGTCTTGCCAATCGACAACCCCCTATTTTTAGAAACTTCCCTTTTTCCTCTTTTGTCAAAATCAGAAACTCAATAAAAATATAAATTGATATTCTCAACAGAATGTCAAAAATCCTCTTCCACCCCTATATAATTTCTTTTTTTTAAAACTTTCCTCCAAAATCCCAAAAATATCTCTTTTTACGGTCTCAGTAGCAAAGTAAAAAGATCATGTGCATGCATTCATTTATTCACCATTGACAAAAGATAATAAAAAAACTCCATTGCATTGTATATATATTCTTCTGTGTTACATCAAATTTTGTAGGAAATAAAGAAAAGTAAAAACAATGGGACTCAGCCTGAACCCACAATCTCTCTCTTTCTCACCTACCCTTCACCCCTCTCTCTAAGAGCTTCCACCACTGCGACGCGCTCTCTTTCCCCTACAGTGAGATGACGCACCACCGCTACCTGAGCCAGAGTCCTCCCCGAACGAAGCAGATGACACCAAGAAAGAAGGAACCGGGACCGCATCCCAAATGTGGGCAGTCATCGAAGACATCCAGTCTCTAATGTCCCTCAGTCAAGCGATCGAACCCGAACTTGCTTCAAGTAAAAGGCAAAATCAGTATCAAAGAGGGATCAAAACAGAAAAGGAACTAAAAAGAGGAAGAAGGTATACCGCAAGATGAAGGACCTCCTCTGTCAAACCCAGCTCCTTCGAATCCATCGCATGAGGACGATGCAGCATAGGCACCATGCCTCCATCGGTTTGCCGAATGTTGTATAAAGGAGTGTGCAACCGTACAAAAGGAACCTCTGAAGTCGCCACCACCGTAGACGCCGACGAATCGTCATTACTGTGGGAAGACCCCATCACCTGACTCGAACCCGTAAAAGGGAAGGCCAAGGCACCATATATGATGGGCACCATCAACCAGCTCATCACAAAGTCCATATAGTCATATGACATGGCCGTATCAGTGTACAACAAGTAGGACTCGCCGATCATCGCCGCATTCATCGCATCCTCCGACAAAAGTTGCTCCTGCCTTATAAACGTAGAAGGATGTGCAGGTGGCACCTCCACCTCCTCCTTAGCAATATGTTGAACAACCCGCTCCTCGAGATACCAAGAGTGGCCAAACTCATGCGCCAGTAAGCGTCGCAGTTGTGCGTTCACCCCAGTCGCCCCCGTATCTTGAACAACTGTCCCCAAAGGGTAAAAAGTCACCTGAAAATCCCCAAGCAGGCATAGGTCAGTAACAGAATCAGAATATACAAAAATCAAGACTGAAAAAGAAAGAGAGTTACCCTACCACTGGTCAGGCCATTCAAGACCTGACGCACTGCCTCCAAAGAAATAGATCTCTTCGACTGCTGATTGGCCTTGCGCCATCGATATAATCGACAAAAGTCCCCAACAATCTCAAAGCGATCAGCTGGGTATTGTATCCAATCACCTCATAGAATCACGTCTGCCAAAGATAGTAATTCACAATAAAAAAGTGATGCATAAGCAAAATACGAATGCATGAAAGTAAAATGCGCAAAATTAAAGGATACCTCGAGGAGATACGTGGCTCAAATAAAAGTTTGCCAGTAGCACCGGCTGAATGCATCCAAAGAAAAATAGAGGGTCTCCAAAGTCAGGCTCCCCCAATCATAGAGAGGCATGTTCGAAAACATCCTCAAATATGGCAAGAACCAAAAGTGGACGACGTCCCCACTCGATGCCACCATGAAACCTCACAGCACCAACAATATGAACAACTGATCCATCTGCCTCACCTACAACCCATCCTCCACATCAACCTCCCTACTCAGCAAAACATCCTTCAGCAAGGACAACCGAATAGAATCCCCAGACACTATCCTCCCTATGTCACCAAGTGCCGCATGGATCGCCTATGGCCTGACCCGCAGGGTGCGATCCACCTCTATCTGATCTCCATCAAAATCCTGCCCCAGTAGCTGCTGCACGTCTATGGGAGTCACGATTATCTCCCCAAAACCAAAATGGAAGGTGTGGGTAGTATCCCACCATCTCTCCCCTAGAGCGCACAAGACCGCGGTCGAACGAGGCGTCTCATCCAGCGCAGACGCCAACCTCCCAAAACCCGTTGAGGATACCACCAACGCACCACAGGTGGAAGATGCTCCCAAACATCCTTAAGCCCCATCATCCCGCGGGCATGCATGTTCTTCAAAGAGATGTCAGACTGTCAAAAAAAGAAACCTTGTCAAAATTCGAGAAGAAAAGAAAAAAATCACCAAAAAGAGAAGAATGCCAAAAGTTAGGTTACTTACATAACCATCGGGGCTCACCACCCTCGAGGAACGATGATGCGATGGCTCTCGCAACAAACCCCGCTCATCCGCAACCGGATCGAATGCATTAAAGGAGTTCTCACTCCCCAAAGCAAGAGGCACCCTTGCCCTCCACTCCACGTTTGCCCAGTCATCGACAATCAACCATTCCTTATGCGCTACAGTGCTCACAAAGGCGGCCATTTCTTAAAGATCGGAATGCTAGAACGATTTGCAAAGGAAAATCTCAAAAAGAATGAAAGCAAAAAGCTGTGAAAAATGAAGGGAATTCGCCCCTTTATATAGGATGCCAAGGGTCATGCCGATCGGCATTTACCCCCCACCCATCGATCGACACTGATCCCTTACCTTCCCGAGGCAGTCCAAAAGTCCGTGCCACTACCTAATGGCACCCTTTGTACAATTCCAACCAGCACCCCCCTTAAAATTTCATACGAAAATTCCCAGAAAATACCAGAAAGCCCTGAAAAATTCTTAAAAATCCCAGGAAGGATTTAGAACATTTTCACCAAGAAAATTTTGCACTTCCTCAAGCGAAACCCCTATTTCCCCAGAGAAACTCTCAAAATCCAAGTGATTCTCCTCCCGGTGAAACCCCCAGGGGATCTCTAGGGATCATCTCCTATACCCCAAAGGTATCAGACCTCCCCGAGCAATACGTTCAATACCTGGACCACCTAATCACTTCCCCAGTGGAATTTACAGCATCAAATTGGCTGTTACATGGAAAAATCTCCGGAAGATACGAGGATTTCCCCAGTATTCAGCTCCCCAGCTCAAATAAAAGTCACGAGGTAATTTCCCCAACAGAGTTCCCCAAGAACATCTCATCTCCAAGGCCGCAGAATTGACTTCGAGCCGCAGAATTGGTTATCTCACCTTAAGCCCACAGAATTGGCTTCGACCCGCAGAATCGATCATCTCTACTTAATCCCGCAGAATTGGCTTTGACCCGCAGAATTGGTCATCTCTACATAAGCCTGCAGAATTGGCTTTGACCCGCAGAATTGGTCATCTCATCTTCAAGCCCGCAAAATTGGCTTCGACTCACAGAATTGGTCATCTCATCCTTAAGACCGCAGAATTGGCTTCGACCCACAAAATTGGTTATCTCATCTCTAAGCCCGCAGAATTGGTCATCTCTACTTAAGCCCATTGAATTGTCTTTGACCCGCATAATTGGTCATCTCTACTTAAGCCCGTAGAATTAGCTTCGACCCGTAGAATTGGTCATCTCTACTTAAGCCCGCAGAACTGGATTCGACCCACAGAATTGGTTATCTCTACTTAAGCCTGGAAAATCGGCTTTGACCCACAGAATTGGTCATCTCTACTTAAGCCCACAGAATTGGTTATCTCATCCTTAAGCCCGCAGAATTGGCTTCGACCCACAGAATTGGCCATCTCATCTCCAAGCTCGCAGAATTGGCTTCGACCCACATAATTGGTCATCTCATCCTTAAACCCGCAGAATTGGCTTCGACCCGCATAATTGATCATCTTATCCTTAAGCTCGCAGAATTGGCTTTGACCCGAAGAATTGGTCATCTCATCCTTAAGCCCGCAGAATTATCTTCAACCCGCAGAATTAGTCATCTCATCTCTAAGCCCGCAAAATTGGCTTTAATCTGCAGAATTGGTTATCTCTACTTAAGACCGTTGAATTGGCTTCGACTCGCATAATTGGTCATCTATACTTAAGCCCACAAAATTGGCTTCGACCCGCAGAATTGGTCATCTCACCTTAAGCCCGCAGAATTGGTCATCTATACTTAAGCCTACAGAATTGGATTAGACCCGCAGAATTGGTCATCTCTACTTAAGCCCGCAGAATTGTATACGATCCACAGAATTGGTCATCTCACCTTAAGCCCGCAGAATTGGCTTCGACCCATATAATTGGTCATCTCTACTTAAGCTCGCATAATTGGTCATCTCTATTCAAGCCCTCAAAATTGTCTTTGACTCGCAGAATTGTTTATATCATCTTCAAGCCCTCGGAATTGGCTTTGACCCGCAGAATTAACTTCGACCCGCAGAATTGGCCATCTCATCCTCAACCCCTCAGAATTGGCTTAGACCCGTACAATCGGTCACCCTCATCTTCAAACCCTCAGAATTGGCTTTGACCCGCAAAATTGGTCATCCCTAGTATTCCCCCTTTAGGTCCTCAGAATTGGCATCGACCCTCTAAATCAGTCATCCTCGCTCCCTTAGGTCCTCAGAATTGGCCTCGACCCTCTGAATTGGTCATCCTCCCTCAAAAGCATCATGCGGTGTCTATTAGATGGCTAATGTTTGTTCCAAACTCACCCATCAAGGGGCTTTGTAGACACCCCATTTTGTTACCCTTAAACTCTCCTTAGGTCCCTAGCACCTCTCTTCATCACTACAAACTCAGGCCAGAGCCATCGGGCACTCCCAGGCTCCGTTTGACTAAAAGTCAAAATCTTCAGCTCGACCGAGACTAAATGAATCTTCAAAGGTCCCTGAATCCCCTTTCCAACGGTCCATCCTGTGCGCGATTCCGACTTACCATGCGGACGAATGACCCATTTTCTCCTGAAAATCGATCTAGAGGCCACCGGACGTTCCTGGGCTCTGTTTGACCTAAGTAAACTCTTCATCTCAACCGAGACTGAATGAGTCTTCAAAGGGCACTGAAACACCTTTCCAACGGCCCATCCCGTGCATGATTCTGACTTACGGTACGGACGAACGATCCGTTTTACTCCAAGAGGTCACCAATCACTTCCGGGACTGGTTGACCAAAGTCAACTCCCTGAACCTGACCAAACTCTTTGGAATGCCAAAGTACATCTCCTAACCTTTCCAATGGTCTGCCCCGTGTGCGATTCGGACTTACCATGCGGACGAACAATCCGTTTGTGTCCGACGATCCCCCGTCCAAAGGACCGACGAGTGCTTCCGAGCCACATTTGACCCAAAGTCATCTTTTGAACCCGGGAGCGGTCCAAAGGACTTTCAAAGGTCTCTGAATTACCTTTCCAATGGTTTGCCCCGTGCATGATTCAGATCAACGGTTCACGGTCTACGACCGATTTTCCGAAAATGCCTGAAAGACACTGCCAAACGGTAGGTCTCAGACCCTGCCTATCGGCAGTGTGCTTAAATACACCTGCTGATTGGCAAGAACAGGGCTATCCCGATCAGAAATTCCCTGGGACTATAAAAAGGAGGCCTTTCCCTCATTGCAAAAGAAGTCCCAGATCTGATAGATATCAGTCTCAGCAAATCCAGAAAACCTCTCTCGAAGTCAGTGTGATTTCCACATCCAAATCCCTTTCCAACCTTCACCTTTAATCATCCCTTTCATCAAACTTGGTGAATTAACAACCCTCCATCATCATCTAAGTGCAAGGTCTGCTCTCCAACATTCAAGATCAAGCTCAAGATCTTCAAGAAGGTCCAATTTTCTCAATTCTCTCCTTAAATCACCATAAATTCGGATTAACTTATTTTATTACTTAGCATTTTTATTCTCTCATATCACATATCCTAATATATTTTTTATTTAGTATTATTTCACATCTCTTATTTTTATACAAGTAAAAACCCAAAAAATAAGAAAAAGAGGGTTTGCTCATAAATTCCAAACAGGAATTCTCACGCCATTCTTACACTTTTTTCACAACTAAAACACTTTTTCTAAACACACACACACACACACACACACACACACACACACACACACACACACACACACACACATAAGAGATTCCCTTAATTGGATTTATGGGATAAACCCCACCGCTCGTTTTGCATACGAACTACGTGGACTTTG
The DNA here is from genome assembly GCA_949130495.1 of Sambucus nigra. Lineage (NCBI taxonomy): Eukaryota > Viridiplantae > Streptophyta > Magnoliopsida > Dipsacales > Adoxaceae > Sambucus > Sambucus nigra. Next base: position 388,943,522 of record OX422207.1, on the reverse strand, counting down.
ATGCCTCTATAGGCTACGTAGGCGTCTCGGGGTAAAACTCGAGACTCGAGTCCTTTGTTTTTACCTTTTCTCTCATTTTTTCCCCTCTGAACTCCACTCTCTTATATTACATATATATATATATACATATATTTGTTCTTAGTGGCGTATTCTTCCACATGTGTTGTCATTCCATCGTAACGATCAACGTAAGGATAATCACGTAAATCTTATTTTCTAACATTATTTTTACATTGGTACGGATGACTCGCTTTACCCCTTCCATGGTAAGAGTCGATGACTCCTACCTCCACTACATATACACATGCACACATGTTACGGGGAAAATAAAGAAAAACAACAAAAACCCATCACTACACCAAAACTGGCGATTGGTCACGGCCAAAATCCCTGACCAAATCTGTGGGTCGCGGACTTGGGCCGTGACCATTTCGGGCGTGACCATTTTCGTGGGTCGCGGCCCAAGTCCGTGACCAAAAAATGGTCACGGCCGAGAGGGGTCACGGCAGATGGTCGCGGACTTAGGCCGTGACCCATGCCGTGATGGGTCGCGGCTCTAATCCGTGACCCATAACCGTGACAAATTGGTCGCGGCCAAAGTCCGCGACCCATGTGCGTGACAAAAAAAAATTAAAAAAATTGGTCGCGGCCCTTGTCCATGACCCACAACCGTGACAAATTGGTCGCGGCCAAAGTCCGCGACCCATGTGCGTGACAAAAAAAAATTAAAAAAATTGGTCACGGTCCTTGTCCATGACCCACGACCGTGACAAATTGGTCGCGGACTTTGGCCGCGACCCATGTGTGTGACAAAAAAAAATTAAAAAAAATTGGTCGCGGCCCTAGTCCGTGACCCATTACCGTGACAAAAAATAAAAAAAATGGTCGCGGACTTTGGCCGCGACCATTTTTAAGCGCGACAAAAAAAAGTAAAAATGGTCATGGACAAAGTCCATGACCATATTTATCTGTAATTTAAAAAAAATGTATTTTTTTTTGCCCAATCCTAAAATTGGGGTTCCTGTGAGTGCATCATCGGTTGCTACGAGGTGTTACAAATATTTATTATAGGCAAAACAATAAAAAAAAATCACAAATTGCGAATTGAGAATGTTGTTAATAAACAAATATATATACAAACATAAAAATATTACACGTCTTAATAATTCACAGACCAAAAAAAAATTGGGCAGAGTTTCCTCTATTTTCTTGACATTCCAAAACCTGTAAATGAAAAACCTGCTTATTATAAAGCCCGCACGGCTATAAAATTCAACAATCAAATTATAAAAGCCCGCACGGCCATAAAACTAAACAATAAAAGCCTGCACGGCTATAACACATAAAAAACATTATCCTGAATGTCCACAACATATAAATAATCATCATGTTGTAAAACATTGCCTCCTTCATTTGATCCACGCGCAAAAATCCTACAAATGATAGGATACAAAAAATAAAAGTATCAGTAACCAAGTAATTTTACAAAAAAATTAATTAAGCTGAAAAATTGCATATATGAGTTAAAATTATCAGTAACCAAGTAGAAATATAAAAATTAAGTGTGGAAATAAGCAAATTATCATCGTACTCTCAAACCGGGACACCCGCGGCTGCGGGGTCAGTTCCTACGAGTTACGTTGGTCCCGTGGGAGGTGTTGGTGCCACCCACGGGGCCGTTCGGGGGCTGTTTCGAGTTCTCACCCTCTAACGCCATGTTTTTAAGCCTAAGTGTGGAAATAAGCAAATTACCGTCGTACTCTCAAACCGGGACACCCGCGGCTGCGGCGTCCGTTCCCACGAGTTACGTTGGTCCCGTGGGAGGTGTTAGTGCCACCCACGGGGCCGTTCGGGGGCTGTTTCGAGTTTTCACCCTCTAACGCCATGTTAAGCCTAAGTGTAGAAATAAGCAAATTACCGTCGTACTCTCAAACCGGGACACCCGCGGCTGCGGGGTCAGTTCCTACGAGTTACGTTGGTCCCGTGGGAGGTGTTGGTGCCACCCACGGGGCCGTTCGGGGGCTGTTTCGAGTTCTCACCCTCTAACGCCATGTTTTTAAGCCTAAGTGTGGAAATAAGCAAATTACCGTCGTACTCTCAAACCGGGACACCCGCGGCTGCGGGGTCCATTCCCACGAGTTACGTTGGTCCCGTGGGAGGTGTTGGTGCCACCCACGGGGCCGTTCGGGGGCTGTTTCGAGTTCTCACCCTCTAACGCCATGTTTTTAAGCCTAAGTGTGGAAATAAGCAAATTACCGTCGTACTCTCAAACCGGGACACCCGCGGCTGCGGGGTCCGTTCCCACGAGTTACGTTGGTCCCGTGGGAGGTGTTAGTGCCACCCACGGGGCCGTTCGGGGGCTGTTTCGAGTTTTCACCCTCTAACGCCATGTTAAGCCTAAGTGTAGAAATAAGCAAATTACCGTCGTACTCTCAAACCGGGACACCCGCGGCTGCGGGGTCAGTTCCTACGAGTTACGTTGGTCCCGTGGGAGGTGTTGGTGCCACCCACGGGGCCGTTCGGGGGCTGTTTCGAGTTCTCACCCTCTAACGCCATGTTTTTAAGCCTAAGTGTGGAAATAAGCAAATTACCGTCGTACTCTCAAACCGGGACACCCGCGGCTGCGGGGTCCGTTCCCACGAGTTACGTTGGTCCCGTGGGAGGTGTTGGTGCCACCCACGGGGCCGTTCGGGGGCTGTTTCGCGTTCTCACCCTCTAACGCCATGTTTTTAAGCCTAAGTGTGGAAATAAGCAAATTATCATCGTACTTTCAAACCGGGACACCCGCGGCTGCGGGGTCAGTTCCGACGAGTTACGTTGGTCCCGTGGGAGGTGTTGGTGCCACCCACGGGGCCGTTCGGGGGCTGTTTCGAGTTCTCACCCTCTAACGCCATGTTTTTAAGCCTAAGTGTGGAAATAAGCAAATTACCGTCGTACTCTCAAACCGGGACACCCGCGGCTGCGGCGTCCGTTCCCACGAGTTACGTTGGTCCCGTGGGAGGTGTTAGTGCCACCCACGGGGCCGTTCGGGGGCTGTTTCGAGTTTTCACCCTCTAACGCCATGTTAAGCCTAAGTGTAGAAATAAGCAAATTACCGTCGTACTCTCAAACCGGGACACCCGCGGCTGCGGGGTCAGTTCCTACGAGTTACGTTGGTCCCGTGGGAGGTGTTGGTGCCACCCACGGGGCCGTTCGGGGGCTGTTTCGAGTTCTCACCCTCTAACGCCATGTTTTTAAGCCTAAGTGTGGAAATAAGCAAATTACCGTCGTACTCTCAAACCGGGACACCCGCGGCTGCGGGGTCCGTTCCCACGAGTTACGTTGGTCCCGTGGGAGGTGTTAGTGCCACCCACGGGGCCGTTCGGGGGCTGTTTCGAGTTCTCACCCTCTAACGCCATGTTTTTAAGCCTAAGTGTGGAAATAAGCAAATTACCGTCGTACTCTCAAACCGGGACACCCGCGGCTGCGGGGTCCGTTCCCACGAGTTACGTTGGTCCCGTGGGAGGTGTTGGTGCCACCCACGGGGCCGTTCGGGGGCTGTTTCGAGTTCTCACCCTCTAACGCCATGTTTTTAAGCCTAAGTGTGGAAATAAGCAAATTACCGTCGTACTCTCAAACCGGGACACCCGCGGCTGCGGGGTCCGTTCCCACGAGTTACGTTGGTCCCGTGGGAGGTGTTAGTGCCACCCACGGGGCCGTTCGGGGGCTGTTTCGAGTTTTCGCCCTCTAACGCCATGTTAAGCCTAAGTGTAGAAATAAGCAAATTACCGTCGTACTCTCAAACCGGGACACCCGCGGCTGCGGGGTCAGTTCCTACGAGTTACGTTGGTCCCGTGGGAGGTGTTGGTGCCACCCACGGGGCCGTTCGGGGGCTGTTTCGAGTTCTCACCCTCTAACGCCATGTTTTTAAGCCTAAGTGTGGAAATAAGCAAATTACCGTCGTACTCTCAAACCGGGACACCCGCGTCTGCGGGGTCCGTTCCCACGAGTTACGTTGGTCCCGTGGGAGGTGTTGGTGCCACCCACGGGGCCGTACGGGGGCTGTTTCGCGTTCTCACCCTCTAACGCCATGTTTTTAAGCCTAAGTGTGGAAATAAGCAAATTATCATCGTACTCTCAAACCGGGACACCCGCGGCTGCGGGGTCAGTTCCGACGAGTTACGTTGGTCCCGTGGGAGGTGTTGGTGCCACCCACGGGGCCGTTCGGGGGCTGTTTCGAGTTCTCACCCTCTAACGCCATGTTTTTAAGCCTAAGTGTGGAAATAAGCAAATTACCGTCGTACTCTCAAACCGGGACACCCGCGGCTGCGGCGTCCGTTCCCACGAGTTACGTTGGTCCCGTGGGAGGTGTTAGTGCCACCCACGGGGCCGTTCGGGGGCTGTTTCGAGTTTTCACCCTCTAACGCCATGTTAAGCCTAAGTGTAGAAATAAGCAAATTACCGTCGTACTCTCAAACCGGGACACCCGCGGCTGCGGGGTCAGTTCCTACGAGTTACGTTGGTCCCGTGGGAGGTGTTGGTGCCACCCACGGGGCCGTTCGGGGGCTGTTTCGAGTTCTCACCCTCTAACGCCATGTTTTTAAGCCTAAGTGTGGAAATAAGCAAATTACCGTCGTACTCTCAAACCGGGACACCCGCGGCTGCGGGGTCCGTTCCCACGAGTTACGTTGGTCCCGTGGGAGGTGTTAGTGCCACCCACGGGGCCGTTCGGGGGCTGTTTCGAGTTCTCACCCTCTAACGCCATGTTTTTAAGCCTAAGTGTGGAAATAAGCAAATTACCGTCGTACTCTCAAACCGGGACACCCGCGGCTGCGGGGTCCGTTCCCACGAGTTACGTTGGTCCCGTGGGAGGTGTTGGTGCCACCCACGGGGCCGTTCGGGGGCTGTTTCGAGTTCTCACCCTCTAACGCCATGTTTTTAAGCCTAAGTGTGGAAATAAGCAAATTACCGTCGTACTCTCAAACCGGGACACCCGCGGCTGCGGGGTCCGTTCCCACGAGTTACGTTGGTCCCGTGGGAGGTGTTAGTGCCACCCACGGGGCCGTTCGGGGGCTGTTTCGAGTTTTCGCCCTCTAACGCCATGTTAAGCCTAAGTGTAGAAATAAGAAAATTACCGTCGTACTCTCAAACCGGGACACCCGCGGCTGCGGGGTCAGTTCCTACGAGTTACGTTGGTCCCGTGGGAGGTGTTGGTGCCACCCACGTGGCCGTTCGGGGGCTGTTTCGAGTTCTCACCCTCTAACGCCATGTTTTTAAGCCTAAGTGTGGAAATAAGCAAATTACCGTCGTACTCTCAAACCGGGACACCCGCGGCGGCGGGGTCCGTTCCCACGAGTTACGTTGGTCCCGTGGGAGGTGTTGGTGCCACCCACGGGGCCGTTCGGGGGCTGTTTCGCGTTCTCACCCTCTAACGCCATGTTTTTAAGCCTAAGTGTGGAAATAAGCAAATTATCATCGTACTCTCAAACCGGGACACCCGCGGCTGCGGGGTCAGTTCCTACGAGTTACGTTGGTCCCGTGGGAGGTGTTGGTGCCACCCACGGGGCCGTTCGGGGGCTGTTTCGAGTTCTCACCCTCTAACGCCATGTTTTTAAGCCTAAGTGTGGAAATAAGCAAATTACCGTCGTACTCTCAAACCGGGACACCCGCGGCTGCGGCGTCCGTTCCCACGATTTACGTTGGTCCCGTGGGAGGTGTTAGTGCCACCCACGGGGCCGTTCGGGGGCTGTTTCGAGTTTTCACCCTCTAACGCCATGTTAAGCCTAAGTGTAGAAATAAGCAAATTACCGTCGTACTCTCAAACCGGGACACCCGCGGCTGCGGGGTCAGTTCCTACGAGTTACGTTGGTCCCGTGGGAGGTGTTGGTGCCACCCACAGGGCCGTTCGGGGGCTGTTTCGAGTTCTCACCCTCTAACGCCATGTTTTTAAGCCTAAGTGTGGAAATAAGCAAATTACCGTCGTACTCTCAAACCGGGACACCCGCGGCTGCGGGGTCCGTTCCCACGAGTTACGTTGGTCCCGTGGGAGGTGTTAGTGCCACCCACGGGGCCGTTCGGGGGCTGTTTCGAGTTCTCACCCTCTAACGCCATGTTTTTAAGCCTAAGTGTGGAAATAAGCAAATTACCGTCGTACTCTCAAACCGGGACACCCGCGGCTGCGGGGTCCGTTCCCACGAGTTACGTTGGTCCCGTGGGAGGTGTTGGTGCCACCCACGGGGCCGTTCGGGGGCTGTTTCGAGTTCTCACCCTCTAACGCCATGTTTTTAAGCCTAAGTGTGGAAATAAGCAAATTACCGTCGTACTCTCAAACCGGGACACCCGCGGCTGCGGGGTCCGTTCCCACGAGTTACGTTGGTCCCGTGGGAGGTGTTGGTGCCACCCACGGGGCCGTTCGGGGGCTGTTTCGAGTTTTCGCCCTCTAACGCCATGTTAAGCCTAAGTGTAGAAATAAGCAAATTACCGTCGTACTCTCAAACCGGGACACCCGCGGCTGCGGGGTCAGTTCCTACGAGTTACGTTGGTCCCGTGGGAGGTGTTGGTGCCACCCACGGGGCCGTTCGGGGGCTGTTTCGAGTTCTCACCCTCTAACGCCATGTTTTTAAGCCTAAGTGTGGAAATAAGCAAATTACCGTCGTACTCTCAAACCGGGACACCCGCGGCTGCGGGGTCCGTTCCCACGAGTTACGTTGGTCCCGTGGGAGGTGTTGGTGCCACCCACGGGGCCGTTCGGGGGCTGTTTCGAGTTCTCACCCTCTAACGCCATGTTTTTAAGCCTAAGTGTGGAAATAAGCAAATTATCATCGTACTCTCAAACCGGGACACCCGCGGCTGCGGGGTCAGTTCCTACGAGTTACGTTGGTCCCGTGGGAGGTGTTGGTGCCACCCACGGGGCCGTTCGGGGGCTGTTTCGAGTTCTCACCCTCTAACGCCATGTTTTTAAGCCTAAGTGTCGAAATAAGAAATTACCGTCGTACTCTCAAACCGGGACACCCGCGGCTGCGGCGTCCGTTCCCACGATTTACGTTGGTCCCGTGGGAGGTGTTAGTGCCACCCACGGGGCCGTTCGGGGGCTGTTTCGAGTTTTCACCCTCTAACGCCATGTTAAGCCTAAGTGTAGAAATAAGCAAATTACCGTCGTACTCTCAAACCGGGACACCCGCGGCTGCGGGGTCAGTTCCTACGAGTTACGTTGGTCCCGTGGGAGGTGTTGGTGCCACCCACGGGGCCGTTCGGGGGCTGTTTCGAGTTCTCACCCTCTAACGCCATGTTTTTAAGCCTAAGTGTGGAAATAAGCAAATTACCGTCGTACTCTCAAACCGGGACACCCGCGGCTGCGGGGTCCGTTCCCACGAGTTACGTTGGTCCCGTGGGAGGTGTTAGTGCCACCCACGGGGCCGTTCGGGGGCTGTTTCGAGTTTTCACCCTCTAACGCCATGTTAAGCCTAAGTGTAGAAATAAGCAAATTACCGTCGTACTCTCAAACCGGGACACCCGCGGCTGCGGGGTCCGTTCCCACGAGTTACGTTGGTCCCGTGGGAGGTGTTAGTGCCACCCACGGGGCCGTTCGGGGGCTGTTTCGAGTTCTCACCCTCTAACGCCATGTTTTTAAGCCTAAGTGTGGAAATAAGCAAATTACCGTCGTACTCTCAAACCGGGACACCCGCGGCTGCGGGGTCCGTTCCCACGAGTTACGTTGGTCCCGTGGGAGGTGTTGGTGCCACCCACGGGGCCGTTCGGGGGCTGTTTCGAGTTCTCACCCTCTAACGCCATGATTTTAAGCCTAAGTGTGGAAATAAGCAAATTATCATCGTACTCTCAAACCGGGACACCCGCGGCTGCGGGGTCAGTTCCTACGAGTTACGTTGGTCCCGTGGGAGGTGTTGGTGCCACCCACGGGGCCGTTCGGGGGCTGTTTCGAGTTCTCACCCTCTAACGCCATGTTTTAAAGCCTAAGTGTGGAAATAAGCAAATTACCGTCGTACTCTCAAACCGGGACACCCGGGGCTGCGGCGTCCGTTCCCACGATTTACGTTGGTCCCGTGGGAGGTGTTAGTGCCACCCACGGGGCCGTTCGGGGGCTGTTTCGAGTTTTCACCCTCTAACGCCATGTTAAGCCTAAGTGTAGAAATAAGCAAATTACCGTCGTACTCTCAAACCGGGACACCCGCGGCTGCGGGGTCAGTTCCTACGAGTTACGTTGGTCCCGTGGGAGGTGTTAGTGCCACCCACGGGGCCGTTCGGGGGCTGTTTCGAGTTCTCACCCTCTAACGCCATGTTTTTAAGCCTAAGTGTGGAAATAAGCAAATTACCGTCGTACTCTCAAACCGGGACACCCGCGGCTGCGGGGTCAGTTCCCACGAGTTACGTTGGTCCCGTGGGAGGTGTTAGTGCCACCCACGGGGCCGTTCGGGGGCTGTTTCGAGTTCTCACCCTCTAACGCCATGTTTTTAAGCCTAAGTGTGGAAATAAGCAAATTACCGTCGTACTCTCAAACCGGGACACCCGCGGCTGCGGGGTCCGTTCCCACGAGTTACGTTGGTCCCGTGGGAGGTGTTGGTGCCACCCACGGGGCCGTTCGGGGGCTGTTTCGAGTTCTCACCCTCTAACGCCATGTTTTTAAGCCTAAGTGTGGAAATAAGCAAATTACCGTCGTACTCTCAAACCGGGACACCCGCGGCTGCGGGGTCCGTTCCCACGAGTTACGTTGGTCCCGTGGGAGGTGTTAGTGCCACCCACGGGGCCGTTCGGGGGCTGTTTCGAGTTTTCACCCTCTAACGCCATGTTAAGCCTAAGTGTAGAAATAAGCAAATTACCGTCGTACTCTCAAACCGGGACACCCGCGGCTGCGGGGTCAGTTCCTACGAGTTACGTTGGTCCCGTGGGAGGTGTTGGTGCCACCCACGGGGCCGTTCGGGGGCTGTTTCGAGTTCTCACCCTCTAACGCCATGTTTTTAAGCCTAAGTGTGGAAATAAGCAAATTACCGTCGTACTCTCAAACCGGGACACCCGCGGCTGCGGGGTCCGTTCCCACGAGTTACGTTGGTCCCGTGGGAGGTGTTAGTGCCACCCACGGGGCCGTTCGGGGGCTGTTTCGAGTTCTCACCCTCTAACGCCATGTTTTTAAGCCTAAATGTGGAAATAAGCAAATTAACGTCGTACTCTCAAACCGGGACACCCGCGGCTGCGGGGTCCGTTCCCACGAGTTAAGTTGGTCCCGTGGGAGGTGTTGGTGCCACCCACGGGGCCGTTCGGGGGCTGTTTCGAGTTCTCACCCTCTAACGCCATGTTTTTAAGCCTAAGTGTGGAAATAAGCAAATTACCGTCGTACTCTCAAACCGGGACACCCGCGGCTGCGGGGTCCGTTCCCACGAGTTACGTTGGTCCCGTGGGAGGTGTTAGTGCCACCCATGGGGCCGTTCGGGGGCTGTTTCGAGTTTTCACCCTCTAACGCCATGTTAAGCCTAAGTGTAGAAATAAGCAAATTACCGTCGTACTCTCAAACCGGGACACCCGCGGCTGCGGGGTCAGTTCCTACGAGTTACGTTGGTCCCGTGGGAGGTGTTGGTGCCACCCACGGGGCCGTTCGGGGGCTGTTTCGAGTTCTCACCCTCTAACGCCATGTTTTTAAGCCTAAGTGTGGAAATAAGCAAATTACCATCGTACTCTCAAACCGGGACACCCGCGGCTGCGGGGTCCGTTCCCACGAGTTACGTTGGTCCCGTGGGAGGTGTTGGTGCCACCCACGGGGCCGTTCGGGGGCTGTTTCGCGTTCTCACCCTCTAACGCCATGTTTTTAAGCCTAAGTGTGGAAATAAGCAAATTATCATCGTACTCTAAAACCGGGACACCCGCGGCTGCGGGGTCAGTTCCTACGAGTTACGTTGGTCCCGTGGGAGGTGTTGGTGCCACCCACGGGGCCGTTCGGGGGCTGTTTCGAGTTCTCACCCTCTAACGCCATGTTTTTAAGCCTAAGTGTGGAAATAAGCAAATTACCGTCGTACTCTCAAACCGGGACACCCGCGGCTGCGGCGTCCGTTCCCACGAGTTACGTTGGTCCCGTGGGAGGTGTTGGTGCCACCCACGGGGCCGTTCGGGGGCTGTTTCGAGTTCTCACCCTCTAACGCCATGTTTTTAAGCCTAAGTGTCGAAATAAGAAATTACCGTCGTACTCTCAAACCGGGACACCCGCGGCTGCGGCGTCCGTTCCCACGATTTACGTTGGTCCCGTGGGAGGTGTTAGTGCCACCCACGGGGCCGTTCGGGGGCTGTTTCGAGTTTTCACCCTCTAACGCCATGTTAAGCCTAAGTGTAGAAATAAGCAAATTACCGTCGTACTCTCAAACCGGGACACCCGCGGCTGCGGGGTCAGTTCCTACGAGTTACGTTGGTCCCGTGGGAGGTGTTGGTGCCACCCACGGGGCCGTTCGGGGGCTGTTTCGAGTTCTCACCCTCTAACGCCATGTTTTTAAGCCTAAGTGTGGAAATAAGCAAATTACCGTCGTACTCTCAAACCGGGACACCCGCGGCTGCGGGGTCCGTTCCCACGAGTTACGTTGGTCCCGTGGGAGGTGTTAGTGCCACCCACGGGGCCGTTCGGGGGCTGTTTCGAGTTCTCACCCTCTAACGCCATGTTTTTAAGCCTAAGTGTGGAAATAAGCAAATTACCGTCGTACTCTCAAATCGGGACACCCGCGGCTGCGGGGTCCGTTCCCACGAGTTACGTTGGTCCCGTGGGAGGTGTTGGTGCCACCCACGGGGCCGTTCGGGGGCTGTTTCGAGTTCTCACCCTCTAACGCCATGATTTTAAGCCTAAGTGTGGAAATAAGCAAATTATCATCGTACTCTCAAACCGGGACACCCGCGGCTGCGGGGTCAGTTCCTACGAGTTACGTTGGTCCCGTGGGAGGTGTTGGTGCCACCCACGGGGCCGTTCGGGGGCTGTTTCGAGTTCTCACCCTCTAACGCCATGTTTTTAAGCCTAAGTGTGGAAATAAGCAAATTACCGTCGTACTCTCAAACCGGGACACCCGCGGCTGCGGCGTCCGTTCCCACGATTTACGTTGGTCCCGTGGGAGGTGTTAGTGCCACCCACGGGGCCGTTCGGGGGCTGTTTCGAGTTTTCACCCTCTAACGCCATGTTAAGCCTAAGTGTAGAAATAAGCAAATTACCGTCGTACTCTCAAACCGGGACACCCGCGGCTGCGGGGTCAGTTCCTACGAGTTACGTTGGTCCCGTGGGAGGTGTTAGTGCCACCCACGGGGCCGTTCGGGGGCTGTTTCGAGTTCTCACCCTCTAACGCCATGTTTTTAAGCCTAAGTGTGGAAATAAGCAAATTACCGTCGTACTCTCAAACCGGGACACCCGCGGCTGCGGGGTCAGTTCCCACGAGTTACGTTGGTCCCGTGGGAGGTGTTAGTGCCACCCACGGGGCCGTTCGGGGGCTGTTTCGAGTTCTCACCCTCTAACGCCATGTTTTTAAGCCTAAGTGTGGAAATAAGCAAATTACCGTCGTACTCTCAAACCGGGACACCCGCGGCTGCGGGGTCCGTTCCCACGAGTTACGTTGGTCCCGTGGGAGGTGTTGGTGCCACCCACGGGGCCGTTCGGGGGCTGTTTCGAGTTCTCACCCTCTAACGCCATGTTTTTAAGCCTAAGTGTGGAAATAAGCAAATTACCGTCGTACTCTCAAACCGGGACACCCGCGGCTGCGGGGTCCGTTCCCACGAGTTACGTTGGTCCCGTGGGAGGTGTTAGTGCCACCCACGGGGCCGTTCGGGGGCTGTTTCGAGTTTTCACCCTCTAACGCCATGTTAAGCCTAAGTGTAGAAATAAGCAAATTACCGTCGTACTCTCAAACCGGGACACCCGCGGCTGCGGGGTCAGTTCCTACGAGTTACGTTGGTCCCGTGGGAGGTGTTGGTGCCACCCACGGGGCCGTTCGGGGGCTGTTTCGAGTTCTCACCCTCTAACGCCATGTTTTTAAGCCTAAGTGTGGAAATAAGCAAATTACCGTCGTACTCTCAAACCGGGACACCCGCGGCTGCGGGGTCCGTTCCCACGAGTTACGTTGGTCCCGTGGGAGGTGTTAGTGCCACCCACGGGGCCGTTCGGGGGCTGTTTCGAGTTCTCACCCTCTAACGCCATGTTTTTAAGCCTAAATGTGGAAATAAGCAAATTAACGTCGTACTCTCAAACCGGGACACCCGCGGCTGCGGGGTCCGTTCCCACGAGTTAAGTTGGTCCCGTGGGAGGTGTTGGTGCCACCCACGGGGCCGTTCGGGGGCTGTTTCGAGTTCTCACCCTCTAACGCCATGTTTTTAAGCCTAAGTGTGGAAATAAGCAAATTACCGTCGTACTCTCAAACCGGGACACCCGCGGCTGCGGGGTCCGTTCCCACGAGTTACGTTGGTCCCGTGGGAGGTGTTAGTGCCACCCACGGGGCCGTTCGGGGGCTGTTTCGAGTTTTCACCCTCTAACGCCATGTTAAGCCTAAGTGTAGAAATAAGCAAATTACCGTCGTACTCTCAAACCGGGACACCCGCGGCTGCGGGGTCAGTTCCTACGAGTTACGTTGGTCCCGTGGGAGGTGTTGGTGCCACCCACGGGGCCGTTCGGGGGCTGTTTCGAGTTCTCACCCTCTAACGCCATGTTTTTAAGCCTAAGTGTGGAAATAAGCAAATTACCATCGTACTCTCAAACCGGGACACCCGCGGCTGCGGGGTCCGTTCCCACGAGTTACGTTGGTCCCGTGGGAGGTGTTGGTGCCACCCACGGGGCCGTTCGGGGGCTGTTTCGCGTTCTCACCCTCTAACGCCATGTTTTTAAGCCTAAGTGTGGAAATAAGCAAATTATCATCGTACTCTAAAACCGGGACACCCGCGGCTGCGGGGTCAGTTCCTACGAGTTACGTTGGTCCCGTGGGAGGTGTTGGTGCCACCCACGGGGCCGTTCGGGGGCTGTTTCGAGTTCTCACCCTCTAACGCCATGTTTTTAAGCCTAAGTGTGGAAATAAGCAAATTACCGTCGTACTCTCAAACCGGGACACCCGCGGCTGCGGCGTCCGTTCCCACGAGTTACGTTGGTCCCGTGGGAGGTGTTAGTGCCACCCACGGGGCCGTTCGGGGGCTGTTTCGAGTTTTGACCCTCTAACGCCATGTTAAGCCTAAGTGTAGAAATAAGCAAATTACCGTCGTACTCTCAAACCGGGACACCCGCGGCTGCGGGGTCAGTTCCTACGAGTTACGTTGGTCCCGTGGGAGGTGTTGGTGCCACCCACGGGGCCGTTCGGGGGCTGTTTCGAGTTCTCACCCTCTAACGCCATGTTTTTAAGCCTAAGTGTGGAAATAAGCAAATTACCGTCGTACTCTCAAACCGGGACACCCGCGGCTGCGGGGTCCGTTCCCACGAGTTACGTTGGTCCCGTGGGAGGTGTTGGTGCCACCCACGGGGCCGTTCGGGGGCTGTTTCGAGTTCTCACCCTCTAACGCCATGTTTTTAAGCCTAAGTGTGGAAATAAGCAAATTACCGTCGTACTCTCAAACCGGGACACCCGCGGCTGCGGGGTCCGTTCCCACGAGTTACGTTGGTCCCGTGGGAGGTGTTAGTGCCACCCACGGGGCCGTTCGGGGGCTGTTTCGAGTTTTCACCCTCTAACGCCATGTTAAGCCTAAGTGTAGAAATAAGCAAATTACCGTCGTACTCTCAAACCGGGACACCCGCGGCTGCGGGGTCAGTTCCTACGAGTTACGTTGGTCCCGTGGGAGGTGTTGGTGCCACCCACGGGGCCGTTCGGGGGCTGTTTCGAGTTCTCACCCTCTAACGCCATGTTTTTAAGCCTAAGTGTGGAAATAAGCAAATTACCGTCGTACTCTCAAACCGGGACACCCGCGGCTGCGGGGTCCGTTCCCACGAGTTACGTTGGTCCCGTGGGAGGTGTTAGTGCCACCCACGGGGCCGTTCGGGGGCTGTTTCGAGTTTTCACCCTCTAACGCCATGTTTTCAAGCCTAAGTGTGGAAATAAGCAAATTATCGTCCTACTCTCAAACCGGGAGACCCGCGGCTGCGGGGTCAGTTCCTACGAGTTACGTTGGTCCCGTGGGAGGTGTTGGTGCCACCCACGGGGCCGTTCGGGGGCTGTATCGACTTCTCACCCTCTAACGCCATGTTTTCAAGCCTAAGTGTGGAAATAAGCAAATTACCGTCGTACTCTCAAACCGGGAGACCCGCGGCTGCGGGGTCAGTTCCTACGAGTTACGTTGGTCCCGTGGGAGGTGTTGGTGCCACCCACGGGGCCGTTCGGGGGCTGTTTCGAGTTCTCACCCTCTAACGCCATGTTTTCAAGCCTAAGTGTGGAAATAAGCAAATTACCGTCGTACTCTCAAACCGGGACACCCGCGGCTGCGGGGTCCGTTCCCACGAGTTACGTTGGTCCCGTGGGAGGTGTTAGTGCCACCCACGGGGCCGTTCGGGGGCTGTTTCGAGTTTTCGCCCTCTAACGCCATGTTAAGCCTAAGTGTAGAAATAAGCAAATTACCGTCGTACTCTCAAACCGGGACACCCGCGCCTGCGGGGTCAGTTCCTACGAGTTACGTTGGTCCCGTGGGAGGTGTTGGTGCCACCCACGTGGCCGTTCGGGGGCTGTTTCGAGTTCTCACCCTCTAACGCCATGTTTTTAAGCCTAAGTGTGGAAATAAGCAAATTACCGTCGTACTCTCAAACCGGGACACCCGCGGCTGCGGGGTCCGTTCCCACGAGTTACGTTGGTCCCGTGGGAGGTGTTGGTGCCACCCACGGGGCCGTTCGGGGGCTGTTTCGAGTTCTCACCCTCTAACGCCATGTTTTTAAGCCTAAGTGTGGAAATAAGCAAATTATCATCGTACTCTCAAACCGGGACACCCGCGGCTGCGGGGTCAGTTCCTACGAGTTACGTTGGTCCCGTGGGAGGTGTTGGTGCCACCCACGGGGCCGTTCGGGGGCTGTTTCGAGTTCTCACCCTCTAACGCCATGTTTTTAAGCCTAAGTGTGGAAATAAGCAAATTACCGTCGTACTCTCAAACCGGGACACCCGCGGCTGCGGCGTCCGTTCCCACGATTTACGTTGGTCCCGTGGGAGGTGTTAGTGCCACCCACGGGGCCGTTCGGGGGCTGTTTCGAGTTCTCACCTTCTAACGCCATGTTTTTAAGCCTAAGTGTGGAAATAAGCAAATTACCGTCGTACTCTCAAACCGGGAGACCCGCGGCTGCGGGGTCAGCTCCTACGAGTTACGTTGGTCCCGTGGGAGGTGTTGGTGCCACCCACGGGGCCGTTCGGGGGCTGTTTCGAGTTCTCACCCTCTAACGCCATGTTTTTAAGCCTAAGTGTGGAAATAAGCAAATTACCGTCTTAGTCTCAAACCGGGAGACCCGCGGCTGCGGGGTCAGTTCCTACGAGTTACGTTGGTCCCGTGGGAGGTGTTGGTGCCACCCACGGTGCCGTTCGGGGGCTGTTTCGAGGTCTCACCCTCTAACGCCATGTTTTTAAGCCTAAGTGTGGAAATAAGCAAATTACCGTCGTACTCTCAAACCGGGACACCCGCGGCTGCGGGGTCCGTTCCCACGAGTTACGTTGGTCCCGTGGGAGGTGTTAGTGCCACCCAAGGGGCCGTTCGGGGGCTGTTTCGAGTTTTCACCCTCTAACGCCATGTTAAGCCTAAGTGTAGAAATAAGCAAATTACCGTCGTACTCTCAAACCGGGACACCCGCGGCTGCGGGGTCAGTTCCTACGAGTTACGTTTGTCCCGTGGGAGGTGTTGGTGCCACCCACGGGGCCGTTCGGGGGCTGTTTCGAGTTCTCACCCTCTAACGCCATGTTTTTAAGCCTAAGTGTGGAAATAAGCAAATTACCGTCGTACTCTCAAACCGGGACACCCGCGGCTGCGGGGTCCGTTCCCACGAGTTACGTTGGTCCCGTGGGAGGTGTTAGTGCCACCCACGGGGCCGTTCGGGGGCTGTTTCGAGTTTTCACCCTCTAACGCCATGTTAAGCCTAAGTGTAGAAATAAGCAAATTATCGTCGTACTCTCAAACCGGGACACCCGCGGCTGCGGGGTCAGTTCCTACGAGTTACGTTGGTCCCGTGGGAGGTGTTGGTGCCACCCACGGTGCCGTTCGGGGGCTGTTTCGAGTATTCACCCTCTAACGCCATGTTTTTATTCAAGCCTAAGTGTGGAAATAAGCAAATTACCGTCGTACTCTCAAACCGGGAGACCCGCGGCTGCGGGGTCAGTTCCTACGAGTTACGTTGGTCCCGTGGGAGGTGTTGGTGCCACCCACGGTGCCGTTCGGGGGCTGTTTCGAGTTCTCACCCTCTAACGCCATGTTTTCAAGCCTAAGTGTGGAAATAAGCAAATTACCGTCGTACTCTCAAACCGGGAGACCCGCGGCTGCGGGGTCAGCTCCTACGAGTTACGTTGGTCCCGTGGGAGGTGTTGGTGCCACCCACGGGGCCGTTCGGGGGCTGTTTCGAGTTCTCACCCTCTAACGCCATGTTTTTAAGCCTAAGTGTGGAAATAAGCAAATTACCGTCTTAGTCTCAAACCGGGAGACCCGCGGCTGCGGGGTCAGTTCCTACGAGTTACGTTGGTCCCGTGGGAGGTGTTGGTGCCACCCACGGGGACGTTCGGGGGCTGTATCGAGTTCTCACCCTCTAACGCCATGTTTTCAAGCCTAAGTGTGGAAATAAGCAAATTACCGCCGTAGTCTCAAACCGGGACACCCGCGGCTGCGGGGTCAGTTCCTACGAGTTACGTTGGTCCCGTGGGAGGTGTTGGTGCCACCCACGGGGCCGTTCGGGGGCTGTTTCGAGTTCTCACCCTCTAACGCCATGTTTTCAAGCCTAAGTGTGGAAATAAGCAAATTATAGTCCTACTCTCAAACCGGGAGACCCGCGGCTGCGGGGTCAGTTCCTACGAGTTACGTTGGTCCCGTGGGAGGTGTTGGTGCCACCCACGGGGCCGTTCGGGGGCTGTATCGACTTCTCACCCTCCAACGCCATGTTTTCAAGCCTAAGTGTGGAAATAAGCAAATTACCATCGTACTCTCAAACCGGGAGACCCGCGGCTGCGGGGTCAGTTCCTACGAGTTACGTTGGTCCCGTGGGAGGTGTTGGTGCCACCCACGGGGCCGTTCGGGGGCTGTTTCGAGTTCTCACCCTCTAACGCCATGTTTTCAAGCCTAAGTGTGGAAATAAGCAAATTACCGTCCTACTCTCAAACCGGGAGACCCGCGGCTGCGGGGTCAGTTCCTACGAGTTACGTTGGTCCCGTGGGTGGTGTTGGTGCCACCCACGGGGCCGTTCGGGGGCTGTTTCGAGTTCTCACCCTCTAACGCCATGTTTTTAAGCCTAAGTGTGGAAAAAAGCAAATTACCGCCGTACTCTCAAACCGGGAGACCCGCGGCTGCGGGGTCAGTTCCTACGAGTTACTTTGGTCCCGTGCGAGGGGTTCGTGACTCTTACGGGACCGTTTAAAGGCTGTTTTACGTTTTCACCCTTTGATGGCATGTTTTTAGGCTTAAGTCTATTTTTTATCAAATTTCCGTCATACACTCAAACCGGGAGCCCCATGACTACGCGGTTCATTCCTATGAGTGACATTGGTCCCGTGCGAGGTGTTCGTGACTCTTACGGGACCGTTTTGTGTTTGTTTTACGTTTTCACCCTTTGATGGCATGTTTTTATGCTTTAAGTCTAATTTTTTTTCAAATTTACGTCGTACACTCCAACTGGGAGCCTCATGACTATGCGGTCGGTTCCTACGAGTTACATTGGTCCCGTGCGAGGTGTTTGTGACTCTTACCGGACCGTTTTAAGGCTATTTTACATTTTCACCCTTCGATGGCATTTTTTATGCTTAAGTTCATTTTTTTGCAAATTTACGCCGTACACTCACCCGGGAGCCCCGTCCCTATGCGGTCGGTTCCTACGAGTCACATTGGTCCCGTGCGAGGTGTTCGTGATTCTTACCAGACCATTTTTTGATTTTTTTACGTTTTCACCCTTCGATGGCATGTTTTTATGCTTAAGTCTAATTTTTTGCAAATTTACGTCATACACTCAAATCGCGACTCCCGTGACTACGCGGTCTGTTCCTATGAGTCGCATTGATCCCGTGCGAGGTGTTCGTGACTCTTACGGGACCGTTTGGTCTTTGTTTTAGGTTTTCATCCTTCGATGGCATGTTTTTATAATTAAGTCTAACTTTTTGCAAATTTACGTCGTACACTCAAACCGGGAGCCCCGTGACTACGCGGTCGGTTCCTATGAGTTGCATTGGTCCCGTGCGAGGTGTTCATGACTCTTACGGGACCGTTTTGTGTTTGTTTTACGTTTTCACCCTTCGATGGCATGTTTTTATGCTTATCGTCGTATTATGAAATCGGGAGTCTAAAATATTTTCAACATATTATCCAACAATCAAACCAATAATTATCCCGTACTCCTTCTAATTATCACATATTCCTTCAAACATACTATCCAACAACAAGCCAACAACCAATAATTATCCCGTACTCCTTCTATCATCTAAAAGATTTAATAAATAATGCATATCAATTATATAACTACTTTAGTTAAAGTAAAGAGTACCTGGCGTGTAATGAAGAACTGGTATGTAATGAAGAAGTGGTATCTAATTGGTATGTAATAATGTATGTGAGCATTCAATTTCTATAAAATTGGATAAACAAATAAAAAATATCATAAAGTTTACCATGATATGTGTAGGTAGTAGCGTTGCACCTCTATCCGGATGCTCACTTACTGTGAAATACCAAATCTGAAAAAATATTTACACTCCGTTAAAATAATGGGTTAATTTAAACACGCCGTTAATTTCAGGGACAATATGCCGTTAAAATATGAGGGTCACCCAAAGTCGATTAATATTAACATCCGAAAATCTAAATATGTGATATAAATTGGCTTACCCAAAGTTTTTTTTACTAATATTAACAACCTAATAGGTTGTAAGACTAAAGTTTCAAAAACATTATCTCACACTATTTATACTTTTACATTAAATTATCTATATATACTATATATATAGATAAAAAATATTATCCCAAATTTAAATCATATAAATTATCTATATATACTATAAATACTGTGTATAAATTGTAAAGACATGTAAACTATATATACATATATTAATGGAATCTACATAAATTAATGGAGAAAAAGAATAAAATTTACTTGGGAGAGAGCTGGGGTTGGGGCGGAGCTGGGGCTGGGGCTGGGGCGGAGCTAGGGCTGGAGCTAGGGCGGAGCTAGGGCTGGAGCTAGGGCTGCTGCTGCTAGTAGGTTGAAGCTGAGGAATACTCCAACTGATTGACGAGAGAGAATCGCTAGGTCATCAACATCTGACGAGAGAGAGAGAGAAGCGGGCAAATGAAAAAAAGAAATAGCGCGCCTCTTTATTTTTTAGGAATGACCTGGTCACGGCTTTAGGCCGTGACCCACCATCGCAACACACCACACCCTTAGAGCTCTGCCTGCGACCTGATTGATGAATAATGGTCACGGCCTACAGCCGTGACCCCCTTGCGCGACCTACAGCAGCTACCAAATGAGGTATGGTCACGGCCCATAGCCGTGACCCATACCAAGACATGGTCGCGGCCCAAAGCCGTGACCCTCGATCTGTGATGCGCGGCCATTGTCATCCAACCTATAGTGCTTGAATAAGGTATGGTCACGGCCCATAGCCGTGACCCACGCCCAGAAATGGTCACGGCCCTAAGCCGTGACCCTCAATGTGTGTACTCACTTCTTCCTCATGCCATGGGTCACGGACTTGGGCCGTGACCCATCCGCGACCAAGCTTGGAGGGAATTTTGGCGCGAGTTTGGCGCCAAGATGGTCACGACCTGGTCACGGCCCAAGTCCGCGACCACTGTGGTCACGGCCCAAGTCCGTGACCACTTCCAGAGCATCGATAATTTAGTGTGGTAATTAATATGGTCACGCCAAATATGGAGTGGGTCACGGCCCAAGTCCGCGACCAGCTGGTGGCGGACTTGGGCCGTGACCCACTGGGCGTGACCATTCGCAGGATTTGGTGTAGTGCATGAGAGACCGTAAAGGCGGAATGGGTGCCAACACCTTCCCATTTCGTAACTTAGCCTCCGGACCCTTTTCGAATCATTTTGGTTTCGTATGTACTAGTATGTCTTTGGTTGCTGTCCTTCGAGATGGCTCCTTTTCTTTTGTCTGTTTTGAGTAAAATAGACTGGCGACTCCTTCTCTTTATATTTTTTACCTCACCCAATGACGTCGACCGAAGCACTCCCGAGAGGGATGCGCGGGACCTAGGATCCTCACTCCGCCCTCCCGCCTCGAGGATCGGGGATGGACACACTGACTATACAACCACACTCCACATCATTCCTGATTAGAAGAATAATATATACGTATAGTAATAGAAAGACCAATATATTTTTGTCTTTCTTCTTATACACACAAGTCTCATTCATGCATTGATCAAAACCAAAAATTTTGATAGCTTAATTAAATTGGATGTTTTAAGATCTTAATGCTTTCTTATGTCGATAAAAAGACCTTTTAAGCTTTCATGTTTTATTTTCTTGGACTTTTATTATGAACTTCGTGGGGTGCACTATATAGATGACCTTGTCAATACTACTATTGAAAATCGTAGTCTTGACATTTGTTTGCCAAATCTCGTATTCGATATATAAAATAATGGATAAAAGAATCTTGATAGACTTAATCATGCCTACCGGTAAAAAATATTCCCGATAGTCAATCCCTCTTTTTAAGTAAACCTTTTCGCAATAAGTCATGGGTTAAAGGTTTTCACATTCCCGTCTACCCATCTCTCCCTCTTGTAGATCTATTTGTATCCTATAAGTTTTATCCCATCTATAAATTATACAAGTTCCCACACTTGATTTGAATACATTAAATTCTTATTATTATCTATAGCCCTTAGCCAAAGGTCAACATAATTATCTTGGAGTGCCTTATCGTAGTTAATGGGATCCTGCTTGTGTTCCCTTAGGACGTCACCGAAGTTCTCTCCCAAATATACTAATATATCAAATGACGCTTGACCTTACCACTTCGACGAGGCTCCACTTGTGGTCTAGTATAAGTGACATGTGGATCTTGATCATCGATAATACTCCCACTACGGTCAAGCAGTTGACAATCGATATCAGGTTATATTTCATTTGTACGAGTGGTCCCGAAGCATTTTCTTGATCTTGTCCTCTTAGCTCCTGCAAGATTATTTTGTTCTTGGACTTGTGGTCAATGATATTATCTTCCTCTAAGAACCTACCATTTGTTATAATAAATACTTTCAGTCCTTAGGATCATTGAACTGTCCACCCCCACCCTTGTGTCCTTTTGGGTATCCCATAAAAAGACATACATTGTGTCCTTGATTATAACTTTTTTGTCTCCTTCAGCATCACGTGTACTGGGCAACGGCATAACTGAATGTGAGCTAGACTTGGCTTTCATTCTTTTTAAATTTCTATGGGATTTTATGAGACATATCGAGATGGTACTAAGTTAAAAAAATATGTAGTTGCCTCTATTGTAAAACCACAAAATGAATCTAGTAGATCTGAATAGATCATCATGGATATAACCATATCCAAAAGAGTCAATTTCCTTCTTTTTTCTACACCAATTTACTGTGGAGTGATCGGTGCAGACAATTAGATACCCAAATCCGATAAGTGTTGCCTAAGCTCTCTTAAGAGGTATTCCCCTCCACAATCAGGTCATATAGTATGGATTAGTTTAGTGTGAAGATGCACCACATTAACCTAATACTCTTTGATCTTATCAAAGGCTTCAGACTCGTGGTGCATTAGGTAAATATATCCAAACCTTGATTAATCATTGATGAAAGTGATGAAGTACTCGTAACCACCTATTTCCCAAATATTCATAGGCCACACAAATTAGTATGAACCATTTCCAACACATCTTTCGTTGTATACCACTTGGTCGTAAACGGAATCTGGGTCATCTTTCCCTCTAAGAAGGATTCATAGATTGAAAATGCCTCCACTTATAATGAACTCAATTGCCAATTTAAAACCAATTTTTAAGTTCTTTTAGATTGACATGACCTAACCGTAAGTGTCAAAGATATGTTTGGTTCAACCTAGAAGTTCTTTTCTTTTCAGGTTATTTCCATTGAAGTTATTCAATTCAGTATTAAGTAGTAGTGGCAAGATATGTCTTATAATATAAAGATCATTTTCCAATGATCCAGAACAATTAAGAGATTTTCCATTTGTAATAAAAAAATCCTTTATTAAAATAAATTAAATATCCATTCATCACAAGCTTAGAAACTGAAATTAAATTTCTTCTAATACGAGTATAATACCCCATATTTCTGCGTATTTATAATTTAATTAATTCGGGAATTAATTAAGAAAATACGTTTCATTTAAATTACGCGGGTGAAGTAATTCAATGTGACTAATGGTAAATGTGATTATCAAATATTAATCGAGAGATAGATACTGATTAATATTATGATATAATATTTACTAAGTGTGAATAGTAAATCATTTATGATTAGTGTTATATGGCATAGCGAGTGATATGTGCGTATTTTATTTTATCTCAAACGGGAGTCGCGTGTAGATTAATTTGAGGTCAAGATAGGAAATATATTTTAAGTGACTCGGATGATGATTTAGAGGTCACGGATGATTCCAAATGGGTCAAAATAGTAGGAATAGTGTACTCGGGGGTAAAGTTTGGGTCCCGAGTCAATTGTAGACCAAACCGGCACCTATTGAGCGAGATTCGATCACTTGACAAATAGAGATTAAGGGTCCTACGAAATTTAGAGTTCTATATCTGATAATTAGATATCGGGGTTAGGGTTATAAACACATAAACCCAAAGGAGGCCATTTGAGAGAAGAGATAAACCATTTTCAAGGCTTAAGAGGTGTTCTTGAAGAATTGGACCTAGATCTTGCATCCTAAGCATCTAAGGAGTACGGATTTGAAGAGAGAACCATCAATCCATCATCAACACCAAGAAATTAGACCCCTTATGTTAAGGCAAGTTGTTTATTGCAAATTAAAATGAAGTTATAATACCCATGTGACTAGGGTTTGAATAATATTGAGTTCTTTGTTATGTTTGGAAGAAAAACCTATGTTTATACATGTTTGGGTAAGATATTGCATGTAGATTGAATGAAAATCTGTAGAGGACAAGTTATCTGAGGTTTTAGAAATTTATACGAATTTACATTTGGGTTTCATATGAGTATTGATGGAGAATATTAAAATCTAGGGTTCTTGAGGATTTGATGAATTAATCCATTATTAATTGGTAATTTTAATATTTTGATGACTGATTTACGTTAGAAATTATCCCCCACACATGTAGAAATGTTTAGGAACATGTGGCCTTGAATTTGATGGAGTAACATGAGAATTATGTTAAGTAAAAATGGTGGAAATCGAGTAAAAATGCATGAAGAAGACGAAGTGCAAAATCTATACAGAATCAAATCGATTCGGTAAGAGAAACGATTTGGCCTAGGGCGAATCGATTCGGTTACCCAAAAAACTAAAAATTTCCCTTGTTTAGCCTAAAATTTCTCAATCGTGGTCGTGTAAACTTTTAGGACTTCGGTAGTATTATATTGAGGGACTCGCCATACTATAGTAGGCTTATGAGAGGTTGGAGACTTAGTCCTATTTGGGGATTAAGGAGGGAATGAATTGGGTTAAACTTCGTCATAAATTATCAGAGAGAAAGATAATGAATTACAGAAATTGAGAATGAGTTAACGCTTAGACCAGTAGGGTAAATATCGATTTAACTACTGAAAATAAATGAAGGGGTAACTAGGGCCCTTAGAGTTGTGTGAATACTCAAATAAACGATAGTGCGAGAAATCGTAAAACTAATAAGTGTGGTAAGTATGAGAGAGAGATATACTACGTACGAAATTATGAATAATTGGGTTGTGTGAATACCTATCGACGGATAGTAATACATAGGTTGTGTGAATACCTAAAGTATACTAAATAAATATTGGTGATCGAGGTAGGATTTCGAGCCAATATAGAGGACTAGTATTAGTGATTGAGGTATGATTCCGAGCCAAGATATATAAATCACTATTGGTGATCGAGGTAGCATTCCGATCCAATAAATCCCTAATGTGTGATACATGGATGCGATAGTAAAGTATGCACCTATAGTATATATTGCGTGTGAAATATATACCTTATGATTATTCCACTTACGGGTGATAGTAGTACTAGCAGATGTTATATATAGATATATATCTGAAAAGTAAATTAAGTAGAGAGACTTAATTAATGGATTAAAGTTAGATAGTGAATATCTGGGTTAATCAATTAAGTAGTGAGACTTAATTATAAAGATTGAATTATAACATATGTGAAATGCTGCATGAGAAATAATTAACATATGAGAGATGTTAATAAATTAATGTACTATATGGGTGGTACGGGAACTTAGAAGTGTAGGTAAGTTTAGCTGAATACTTTAGTCTAGTTAGCTTGGGTAGTATAGCTAGGTTGGCTAAGTATAGAACATTAGGCGTGCACTACAGACGAGAGGTGAGGAAACTCAAGAGAGTATACGCAAACCTAACATGTGTAATCAATAATCGAATTTTATTGTAATAAACGCTTGCTAAATATTTTCAAAACATTTTCAGTACTAACTCTTGCTATCAAAATATTTTCAAAACCTTTTAGGTGTCCAACCACAGGGACACCAGGCTTGAAGATTTCATTCCATGGACTCACAGTTGTAGCACTGTGGATACTGACAGTATTTGAGTAGACGATTCTTCCTTTCAGATCTAGTGTAGAATCTCATTTTATATTCCATGTATGGACATTTTGTCCGATGACAGTTTTTCAATCATTTAGTTCTTTTATTATTATGGAGTATTTAGGTTTTGATTTTAGTCGATGGTTTATTCGAAAAAAACCGTATTCATTTATATATTGTGATGGTTGGACTCTAGTATTTTGTGAATGTTTAATTTAGTTTTTTCGCATTGTTCATTTATCTGTTTTAAAGAAAGATAAAATTTGGCACCGGTCTAATTTCACTTAGGTGGTTAGTAATTAAAACGTTTTCCATAGTGATGCTAAGAATGAAACATATGAGAAACCTATTTTAATTTAATAAAGGCTTGATCAACCGATGTTTAATTAAACGGGGTGTCACAACCAGGAACATAAAAATAATCTACCAATACTAATTTATTATCTCCACTAAAATTTAAAACTAAATGTCTTATTATTACTATTATTGCATTGTGATGATCGTCGATGAATAGAAACATCTCTCCATCACTGAGCTCCCTGGTTACCTGGAACCCCTGCAAGGAATTACAAACATTATTAATAGCTTTCGAATCTACACACTGGGTACCGGTAGATTTGAAAAATGCGTTACTAAAGCCGTTTATGAAAATAAACTATTTAAGTAACTCCGAGTTGTTTTTTGAAGAAACTCTTTTCTTAAATAAAAAAGGATTAATCACAAGATGTGTTTAATAAAATAGTATGTACGAGATCTGTTCAAGATTTAATCAACAAGTTTAAAAAATAATTTAAACCAGTTTTAAACACAACACAACCAAGAATGAGATGAGAAAATGTAGAAGGCTTCTGTTCACAATTTTTTACGTGGTAAAACCTCATCAATTGAGGAAACATCCACGACTCCCTCTAAGGAGTAAAAAGAAAAATCCACTAAAACAAATATATGAGTTACAAACTATATAACTAACATGCAAACAACTCAGACCTATATAAGTTTAGGAATGTACCCTCTGGTGTCCTTAAACTTCTCTGCAGTTCGGATTGTAGATGTAGTTTCCCAGTTTGTCAACTTTTGATTTGTTCCAGCACTTTACGTCGACTTATGTTCTCAAGATCTTATCACCAACACTTTTCGTGTTGTAGGGTGTAAGTGTTTGTGAAGGTTCTCTCTAACACATACATGCACACACACACACTTATTAAGTACAAATAGTCCTAACAAATTACAGTTTACACTATATGCAGTGATCTTTTCTTTTTCTTTCTTCTTAGAAAACTTTGAACCTTTTTGACCTTTCAAACTATCCCAGAATCCACGGATACCTTGCTAGGAAGTCAGACAAGGTCTTAATCAATCTCAGAATTTAAAACAAAAACTTTTTTGAGATTGAAAACCTCCAAGTGAGATTCCAAACTAGGTTAAAGGTTTAGTTTTACAAGAACAAGAAACAGAAAGCATTTATTGTTGATTTCAAAGTAAGAAAACGTTTTAGAGAAAACAATCAACAATATATTTCTCAAGATGAGAAATAAAATGAAACTAAGTGTAATGTAACATGAATAACTCAGATCTGAGATTTCTATGGAAACAGAAACTAGATCTAAGTAAAAGTCTAAGTTGGAAACAAGATCTCACGAACACAAGGTTACAGCAACAAAAAATAACTCAACTCAAACTCTCAAACACTCAAGAACACACAGGATGGTGTTTTTGGTTATGGTGTTTTGAAGAAGTGTTTGGGTTAGGTTTGAAGAGGATTTGGACGAAGTTAGGGTTTCTAACTTTCTTCTCTCTCTGGTTTCTGTCTTCTCTCTTCTCTCTCTACGCTCTTAATTT
This sequence comes from Sambucus nigra, assembly GCA_949130495.1. NCBI lineage: Eukaryota > Viridiplantae > Streptophyta > Magnoliopsida > Dipsacales > Adoxaceae > Sambucus > Sambucus nigra. The sequence continues at coordinate 388,916,824 of OX422207.1, read as the reverse complement.
CTCAGAGGAAATGAAATGGCAAAAATCTTCGAAGTCTGAGAGAAGGTCCCTTTTTATAGGGAGAGTGGAAGGTTCGAGCAATCTGATCCAAACCAAGGGCTGAGATCGAGTCAATTTAGATTGACTTGAATCTAAGGGCTCACACCAGGCGGTGCTTAAACGAGCGCTGATTGGCTTAAAAAGATACACGAGGATTCATCAAGGAAACATGCAGACCATTGATAAGAAATGATCCAAGGGCTGATAACACACGCGTCTGTTGTCTCTGTAAAGAAACACAAATCTAACCAATCAGAGGCAGACAGGTGTTGTCCAGTTATGGGATGTTAAACGCGCGTCAAAACTAATTACAAAGCACACCCTGAAGTCTCTGCCGCTTTCGGATTCTACCCAAGGTAACATTAGGCCATAAAATACAACAATTCATATTTGGAGATTGACTCCAAAACTTTTTAAAACAAGATTTAATTATTAAAAACATGATTTAAAAATGTTTAAAAAATCCCAAAAAAAATTATTAAAAATCAAACTTAGGGATTTAAACACACACAACACATGTACACACATACTTATGCAATATGATGTGCAAAAGATTAATTCTAAGTGTGTGAGTGTTGGCAATAGTCTCTTGATCATAACAAAAAAGATAGATGAATAGGCAATCCAACTTCTGAGGCTCTTTGGTTTCTAGGAAGACACAATTTTGTCACAATTTCCAAACTAGATGAGCACTTATACAATATAGACTCAAGTGAGTCAAATGTATAAGGGCTTTAATCTCCCCCTTTGGAAATATGAGACAAAATCTCCTTTGAGTCATCTTGGACTCGTAGGGCAACAAGAAAATAATAAAAACTTATTCATATCAAAATTCTATCTACCCAAATCCTAGAAATAAAAAAATACATAACTCAACTAAGTACATTTCAGTACCCTATTACAACTGTTGAGAGTAACTGTACAATAAGAACCTGTAATAATTCACTAAGATCAAGCTGTTTAGAATATGCAAGAGTTGAATAGACTCAAATTTTCCCCCATTTTGTCTCAAATGGACAAAGGGAAAAACTTGGATAAACAGCAAAAAGATTAATCCGCATAAACCATACCAATAGATTTACGTAATGAAATGAATCTATTATAATCTAGAGGTTTGGTAAATATATCTGCGAGTTGTAGATCATTAGGAAGATAATTGATTTCTAACTCCTTAGATTCAACTAATTCACGTATAAAATGATGTCTTATTTTAATATGCTTTGTTCGCGAGTGTTGAACAGGATTTTTAGAAATATTAATCGCACTTTGATTATCACAATAGAGATGCAATTGGTTTTCTTGAATACCATAATCACTTAGCATTTGTTTAAGCCACATTAATTGAGCACAACAGTTGCCAGCGGCTATGTATTCAGATTCAGCTGTTGAGAGTGATGTGCATTTTTATTTTTTACTACTCCATCCTACCAAGTTATTACCTATATAATAACATGCTCCTGAAGTTCTTTTACTATCATCAGTACACCCAGCCCAGTCAGCATTAGTGTACCCAATTATAGTGCTTGGTGTGTCATTAGTATACCAAAGACCTAGATTTAGAGTGCCGTTTACATATTTAATGATACGTTTAACAGCATTCAGGTGGCTCTCTTTAGGGTTACTTTGATATCGAGCACATACAGACACAACATACATAATATCAGGACGTGAGGCAGTAAGATATAGTAAAGTTCCTATCATACTACGATATAGAGTAGGATCTACAGATGGTCCATTTTCATCTTTAAAAAGTTTTAGCGTAGTACTCATGGGCGTTTTGGCATTTTTAGCACTCTCAAGGCCGAATTTCTTAACGATCTCTAAAGCGTACTTAGATTGCGAAACAAATAATCCTTCTGGATTTTGTTTGACTTGGAGACCTAGGAAGAACTGTAACTCCCCCATAAGGGACATCTGAAATTCCTTACTCATAATTTCAGAAAAGGATTTTACTTCTGAGGTAGAAGTTGATCCAAATATAATATCGTCTACATAAACTTGAGCAATCGTAATGTGTTTGTCAAAATGTTTGACAAATAAAGTTTGGTCATTTCCACCTCTTTTGAAACCTTTATCCAAAAGAAAATTGGAAAGTCGCTCATACCAAGCTCTAGGAGCTTGTTTAAGGCCATATAAAGCCTTTTTCAGATGAAATACATGATTAGGATATTTAGGGTCAATGAACCCTTTAGGTTGTTCTACATAGGTTTCCTCAGCCAGTATTCCATTAAGGAACGCAGATTTGACATCCATTTGATATAATGTAAAACGCATGTGACAAGTTATAGCGAAAAGCAGACGAACTGATTCTAAATGAGTAATAGGGGCAAAGGTCTAGTTAAAATCAATTCCTTCTATTTGGGAGTATCCTTGAGCAACTAATCTAGCTTTATTTCTAATTATTATCCCATTTTCGTCAGTTTTATTTTTGAAAATCCAACGAGTACCAACAACCTTTTTGTGATTAGGACGTGGAACAAGATACCATACATCATGAATGACAAATTGTAAAAGTTCATCCTGCATATCAGAAATCCAGTGAGAGTCATTTAATGCCTCATTTACATTATTTGGTTCCACAAGGGAAACAAAACATGCATAATGTGCATAATTTCTAAGTTGGGATCTTGTACGCACTGTGTCACTAGGGTTGCCAACTATGTTGTTTATGGGATGATCTTTAGAAACCCAGTTAGGTACTTTAGGTGTCTCAATAGGTAATGAATTATCTATTTCAGAAGGGTCATTTTCTAAAATATTTGAAGACTCTTCTTCAATAGGTAATTCATCTGTCTTGCTTTCTACACTAGTGTCACTAACAGTTACATTTATGGATTCCATCATGGTTTTAGTACGAAGATTATACACTCGATAAGCTCTACTGTTAGGCGCGTATCCTAAAAATATGGCTTTATCTCCCCGGCTCTCAAATTTAGATAAGTGTTCCCTATCTTTGCATACATAACAAGTACTGCCAAAGGTTCTAAGGTATTTGAGATTAGGCTTCTTATTGTACCAAAGTTCATAAGGGGTTTGTTTGGAATTCTTTCTAAGATATACCCTATTAATGATATGACACGCAGTACGAATAGATTCTACCCAAAAATATTTAGGTAAATTCTTGGCATGTAACATGACACGTGCCATCTCTTGCAAGGTACGATTCTTTCTCTCGGCGATTCCATTTTGTTGAGGAGTCTTAGGAGCACTAAACTCGTGTTTGTAACCATTATACTCACATTATTCTACAATACCAGTGTCTTTGAATTCACCACCTCTATCACTACGAATTCTATTCACTTGAATATCCTTCTCATTTTCGATCCTAAGAAGAATTTTTAGGAAAGTTTGAAATGTTTCAGACTTTTGTTTTAAGAAGGCTACCCAGGTAAATCTAGTGAAGTCATCAACCATAACTAGGATGTAACTGTGTCCACAAAGACTAATAGTTTGGGAGGGACCCATTAGGTCCATATGGATGAATTCTAAGGGATTAGAGGTGAGAATGTCTTTGACTTTGTTATGAGGGGCCTTAATAATTTTACCTTCTTGACAGGAACCACAAACAATATTATGAATGGGTTTAATTTTTGGAATTCCTCTTACTATGTCTTGAGTAGACAATTTACTAAGATTATCGTAATTTATGTGACCCATTCTGTTATGCCATATCTCGTTGTCATCCATTCTGGCAACATTACAAGTTTTAGAATTGTTCTTGACAGTGTAACAGTTGTCAGGAGTTCTGAATCCAGTAATTATGCATTCACCTTTTTCATTTAAAATCTTGCAATTGTTCTTTGAAAAGGTAACAGTATGGTCTGAGTCACAAAATTACGAAATGCTAAGTAAGTTGGCCTTTAGACCTTTAACTAAAAGAACATCTTTAAGAATAGGAAGCCCATCTTCTTGGAGAGTTCATTTACCTGTGATTTGAGATGAACCTCCATCACCAAAATGACTTTACCACCAGCATATCTGGTTTTGTTTAAAAGTTTAGTTTCATCTCCTGTCATATACTTAGAACATCCAGAGTCTAAATACCAACCAGATGCTGTGTGTTCGGCTTTTAAAGAAGTAACAACAATATTACACTTCATCTGAGGTAATAGATAATCTTTTCTAATCCAAATTGCTCTAGTTTTCAACTTGCGCTTATTAGCTCTCAACTCATAGAATTTGCGAGCATTAGATTTTTGCTGAAAAATGTTTTGCGCATGTTTTTGAATTTTGTGAAAGACTTGAGCATTTGGTTTAGGAAAATGCTTAGGATTCCTTCTAGGAAATGTTCTTTTAGGTTTGGTCTTTCTCTTTCTATAGTTAAAGTTTTTATCTGGCTATCTAGGAAGTATATAATTATTTCGACTCCTCCTAGAATAGTTAAAGTTCTGGTAAGTACGAGGATTATAGATAGGTTTGACAAGTCTCCTAGCATAGCAACCATCGAAATAATGACCATATATGTCACAGTAGGAGCAATAAAGATTGCTCAAGATGGGGGTCTCCTTAGGAAAGTCTCTAAACAAAGGTTTAATAGAGTTTTGAGGCTGAACTCTATTTCTAGGTGGTACAGGTTTGAATGCAGACTCACTCTTTCTAATAGAAGGACAGACGTATTTAGCCTTAGGTGAACTTTTAATCTTAGAGCAACTTGATTCCCCAATGTTAAAACTTTAATTTTTCGAATCAAACTCAGTTTTTATGGAATGAAAATCTGGGCATGTTTCAATAGGTCTTTTGCCTCCTGACACAAACTTGATAGGTTCAAAATGTTTTGTTTGTGTCTTCAAATTGGGACAAAATCCTATACCAGTTCGATCATCAGAATTGGTTTTAGATTCAGCAACAAATTCATCAAAATAATTAGAATTATTTTCAAATTTTGTAAATTTTTTGAAAACAGTTGCTGTCTTTTCTTTGGTTTGTTCCAATTCTAACAATGTCCCTTTGTACTTTTTCTGCAGAATTTCATTTGTTTCAGTCAAATTTTTCAGTTTTTCATCAAAAACTTTAATTTCACTTTCATGAGTTAAACATTGGGTAGTGTACTCTTCAGCACTCAGTTTAACAATCAGACTTAAATCTTCCAATTTCTTGGTAAGATCTTTAACAGTCTTCTCTAGTCTAGCGCTTTTCTTGAGAGTCTTAGTGTAAAGTGTGTGAATGTCTGGGAGGTCTTCATTGTCCGAATCACTAAGTGTGGTGTGTGGAGTGACCCCTAACGATTCATTTGTTAAACTCACACACCCATTGACATCGTCATTATCGCCATCCTTTTGACTCACACACCCCGAGGTAGAACATGCAACATTCTCAGTAATCAAAGCATCTAAACCATTAATAACCACATTCGAATTATCAGTCATAGAGTTATTTGGTTCATCCTCATTAACAAACATAGGCATGTCATCATTATAAATAATCTTAGCAAAGAAGGACATGCAAGGATAAGAAACATCTGATGACTCAGGTTCCTCATTTTCAGAGTCACTTGAATCATCCCATGTTTTGCAGATGTTAGCTCTAGTGTGTTTGTTTTGAGTGTTCAAATTAACTCTACAATCTTGTGCAATGTGTCCCAGTTTACCACATCTATAGCATTCAGTCTTCTTAAGGTCTCTATTAGGTCTAGCGTGAGAGTCCTTGTGATTTTTGTCATTGTTTTTCTCATGAGGTCTGTGACTAGAGGGAGTTGGATAATTTAACTTGCCTTGTTTATTTGCCACTTTGTTTTTAAACTTAATGATTTTCTTAAACTTTTTAGTCATTAAGGCAATCTGATTGTCCAAACTCTCTATATCGCAGTCCTTATCAGATTCAACAATGGAAGTATTAAACTCAGGTTTAATCAATTTAGAAGAGAAGCTTAGATTGGAACTAGTCTATTTCCTATTGGATTGGATTAATTGTTTCTTAAACTCCAGTTCCATTTCCACAGTTCTTAATTTACTACTGAGTAATTCAGGAGTGAGATTTATATCACACATTTCCTCAATAGCATATCTTTTGTTGTCAAACTTCCGTGGTAATGATCTCAGAATTTTAGATACAATTTCTTGTCTATCATAGGTTATCCCATTAGAATGCAGTTTGGTTACAATATCAGTCAGGTTCATATAGAAGTCATCAAATGATTCAGTTTCAGACATAATTAAGGAGTTATACTGCTGGATAGGCATTTGGGTTTTAGCAGCCTTAACTCTAGTGTCTCCTTCATGAGCAGTGACTAAGGTGTCCCAAGCTTCCTTAGAAGTGGTACAGGATGAGATTCTTTTGAACTCATGTTCATTTATAGACATAAATATAGCATTCTTTTCTTTATTGTTATTTCGAGAAACTTGTTTCTCTTCTTGAGTGAACTCACTTAGAGCTTTCTTAACCCTCTCATTACTTCCTTCGTTGGCTGGTTTAGTAGGAAAAGTATAACCATTTTCAACAATGTCCCAGACATCATCTCCCAAAGATCCTTGAATGAAAGAAATCATCCTTACTTTCCAGTAAGCAAAATTGGTTCCATCAAAGATTGGAGGTCTGGTCAAGTTACCAAATCTTTCATTTTTCTCGTCCATATTTGATTTTCAGAAAACAATTTCAGAAACACAGGATCTTTTTAAAAGAAGTTTACAAAGCTCTGATACCAATTGAAAAATGCGTTACTAAAACCGTTTATGAAAATAAACTATTTAAGTAACTCCGAGTTATTTTTTGAAGAAACTCTTTTCTTAAATAAAAAAGGATTAATCACAAGATGTGTTTAATAAAATAGTATGTACGAGATCTGTTCAAGATTTAATCAACAAGTTTAAAAAATAATTTAAACCAGTTTTAAACACAGCACAACCAAGAATGAGATGAGAAAATGTAGAAGGCTTCTGTTCACAATTTTTTACGTGGTAAAACCTCACCAATTGAGGAAACATCCACGACTCCCTCTACGGAGTAAAAAGAAAAATCCACTAAAACAAATATATGAGTTACAAACTATATAACTAACATGCAAACAACTCAGACCTATATAAGTTTAGGAATGTACCCTCTGGTGTCCTTAAACTTCTCTGCAGTTCTGATTGTAGATGTAGTTCTCCCAGTTTGTCAACTTTTGATTTGTTCCAGCACTTTACGTAGACTTATGTTCTTAAGATCTTATTAACAACACTTTTCGTGTTGTAGGGTGTAAGTGTTTGTGAAGGTGCTCTCTAACACATGCATGCACACACACACACACACACTTATTAAGTACAAACAGTCCTAACAAATTACATTTTACACTATATGCAGTGATCTTTTCTTTTTCTTTCTTCTTAGAAAACTTTGAACCTTTTTGACCTTTCAAACTATCCCAGAATCCACGGATACCTTGCTAGGAAGACAGACAAGGTCTTAATCAATCTCAGAATTTAAAACAAAAACTTGTTTGAGATTGAAAACCTCCAAGTGAGATTCCAAACTAGGTCAAAGGTTTAGTTTTACAAGAACAAGAAATAGAAAGCATTTATTGTTGATTTCAAAGTAAGAAAACGTTTTAGAGAAAACAATCAACAATATATTTCTCAAGATGAGAAATAAAATGAAACTAAGTGTAATGTAACATGAATAACTCAGATCTGAGATTTCTATGGAAACATAAACTAGATCTAAGTAAAAGTCTAAGTTGGAAATAAGATCTCACGAACACAAGGTTACAGCAACAAAAAATAACTCAACTCAAACTCTCAAACACTCAAGAACACACAGGATGGTGTTTTTGGTTATGGTGTTTTGAAGAAGTATTTGGGTTAGGTTTGAAGAGGATTTGGACGAAGTTAGGGTTTCTAACTTTCTTCTCTCTCTTCTCTTTTCTCTCTCTACACTCTTAATTTCTCAGAGGAAATGAAATGGCAAAAATCTTCGAAGTCTGAGAGAAGGGCCCTTTTTATAGGGAGAGTGGAAGGTTCGAGATATCTGATCCAAACCAAGGGCTGAGATCGAGTCAATTTAGATTGACTTGAATCTAAGGGCTCACACTAGGCGGTGCTTAAACGAGCGCTGATTGGCTTAAAAAGATACACGGGGATTCATCAAGGAAACATACAGACCATTGATAAGAAATGATCCAAGGGCTGATAACACACGCGTCTATTGTCTCTGTAAAGAAACACAAATCTAACCAATCAGAGGCAGACAGGTGTTGGCCAGTTATGGGATGTTAAACGCGCGTCAAAACTAATTACAAAGCACACCCTGAAGCCTCTGCCGCTTTCGGATTCTACCCAAGGTAACATTAGGCCATAAAATACAACAATTCATATTTGGAGATTGACTCCAAAACTTTTTAAAACAAGATTTAATTATTAAAAACATGATTTAAAAATGTTTAAAAAATCCCAAAAAAAATTATTAAAAATCAAACTTAGGGATTTAAACACACACAACACATATACACACATACTTATGCAATATGATGTGCAAAAGATGAATTCTAAGTGTGTGAGTGTTGGCAATAATCTCTTGATCATAACAAGAAAGAGAGATGAATAGGCAATCCAACTTCTGAGGCTCTTTGGTTTCTAGGAAGACACAATTTTGTCACAATTTCCAAACTAAATGAGCACATATACAATACAGACTCAAGTGAGTCAAATGTATAAGGGCTTCAAGATTACACCACAAAATATGTCTCAATGATATAGGAGAAATTACGATTTGCGTTCCTCCTGGTAAAGAAGACGGAGCGTTGCTTCTTTTAGTGTCCTTATTATTTGCAGATGTAATAATGCCTTTCGATTTCTTTCTTTCTCCATGGGGCTTAAATTTTTTCTTAATAACTTTAGGTTGTTCCTGGGACTTTTCCTTCTTATTACCTTTCGGGAAAAAAGTAGACGGGCCTTTATCAGTAACCTGAACGACATACTGGAACCTATTATTATTCTCTACATCCTAGAGTAACTTAAGAAGTTACGCCAGAGAGTAATCAAATTATTTTGTAGAATAATTTAGGAGAAACTGTTTAAAGGACTCTGGTAGTGATTAAATCACTAAATCAACTTAGGTTTCCTAGTCGACTTTTAATCCAAGTACCTTCAGTTCTCCTAATATGGAAATCATATTTGGAACATGCTCGAGTATGGGAGTAACATCAAGCATCTTGGTGTTGACCAACATTGCCATATCATCTATCCTTGCATTATGGTTTTGATCCTCAAACATATACCTGAGGATCAAAATCATGTCGTAAGTAGTGGATATGTGATAATGTTAGTGCTACAACACATTAGTCATAGAGGTCAATATGTAGTAGTGAGTTATCTGATCAACCTTTTGCCACCTATGATAGTCTTGGACATCCCTTTCGGATGCCCCTTCCTTCGATTTGGCAGGGCAGGTCTCTATCAAGTCAAACATAAAGTCCTCGGCAATTAGGACAAGGTCTAGGTTTTTTTTCTGTCTATATAGTTCATGCCAGTTAACTTGTTGTCCTTTAATATTGAAGCAAGTGGGTTGAATGGTGATCCCATTTTGAAATTTGAGAATCATAAATTTTAAAAAGCTAATAAATTTCGAAATATACATGTGAGAATTTAACCTTTTTAATTTTAAAGTATCTCTGTAACGCCTCGACCCGGATTTAAAGGTTTATAAAGGATCAATCCGATCCGGTCCGTACGTTAATTATAGAGTGCAATAGAACAACCTAAATAATGTTTCTAATCCAATTTTATTATTATTTAACGTTACTCTTATTACCATGCCATTCCAATTATTATAAACTATGTGATAGGACCCAAGGGAAGTGCCCCCAAGGCCAAGTAAACAGAGCTACTAATTGTAAAAGCAAGTAACTACTTACCTGTACAACGCTCTTAAAGTACGGAACATCATGCACAAAAGAGGGATATGAGCCTAATGCTCAGTGGGATTATATACAATGTAGTATAGAAATGAATGGCAGAAAAGAATACTGACACGCTACACTACATGCATGTGAAAATACGTATGTATCTGTAGGAAAATATATATCCCAATATATTAAATCGTTTTATTTCGAAAATGTTGTTTGATACCTTTTATCCTCTTTGTCTTTACAAGAATTGTTTTGTCATTATGCTTAAAGGCTAGCATTCTCTCCCATTAACGCACACGGTTAAACAATTAAAAATTGTTGGGAAAATCTTCCATTTACTTTCAAATGTTATTACCCCACGTTCATTAACTCACGCCGAGTTACTAATCATTACTTAAGACTTGCTTTCAACGTACACACAATCCGTGTTTAGAAAAATACTTATTTTCCTTTGAAAACCTTACATAACATAGGCTTATGTTCATTATGGTTCAAACCTCAATAGGTAGCTTAAATGTCATTATATCATCTTATTAAACCATTCCATGTTACCACATGAATATTAAACATTTAATACGTTATTTTTGCATTAGTAAATCAATTAATTAATGCCTCGTTCATGAATATTCAATTCACTACTTAAAATTTCTTTAGGGATTCCGCCAACACACACACCCATCATAACACACGCACACACACGGTTTCACGAAATTTCACCGTCCGGCACCGAGCATCAAGTAAATTGCAGTTGGTTTGGGGTCTTTCACTAATAGGAATAGCATAGACATACTTAATCGTTTAACCCGACATCATCTAATATCATTATCAATGTGTTCAAAATTTTACATTAATTTGCCTTTTTCGGTCGAAGCCAAAACCTTGGACTTAACCGTCCATTTCCCATTATACTTGGAAAATTATTACTTTCTCCTTAAATCCTTTATTTACACACATGATGATTTTATCACATTTTAGGACTTAATTCAATTTCACCCATACTAGTATAAAACATTCATTGACATTTTTATTTCATAAAAATGTTCCTCTTTAGGTAAATTACCAACTTACCCTTTATTTACCAAAACTTACAGTTTATTTCCTTAACTAATGTCATTTCTCAAAAACAATCATTAAGTTTCCAACTTAACATTTTAACGCTGAAGCCGTTTTAACACTTGTTTCACATCACGCTTTGTCCAACTTTCATACTTGTCAATACAACAATTTTATTAGATGAAATGGTATCCTTTATTCTTGACTAAAACTTTCCCTTTGTCTTACTTTATGTTTAAACCCAATAAGACCTCTTCTAAACTCGTCCACATGTGTATTCATAAATTTTACGAGTTTCAATGCGTAGAAGACATACTGATAAATACTAAAATCTTATAAAATGGATTAAACACGCATTTCTTTCTAGAATTATACACTATTCACAACAAATATGCTTCTCAAGTAAGTTAAGGCATTCGAAAATGACCATTTATTCATAAGTTCTCCATTTTACAAACAAGTTTAAAAATATTTGTTTCATAAATATTTGGCAACATTGATCATTTTCTACATTTTTATTTCATAAATATGTCCATTGTTCCGTTTTATGAGAAATACATAAAAATGTCCATAATTTTCTTTTACTAGGCATTCTCATACATTTTTATTCCGTAAAAATATCCATTTCAATACACGCAATGTAGAAAATGAAAATAAATTTCTAGCATAAAAATGTTCATTTTCATACATTTTATTACCATAAAAATAGACATTTTACTACCATAAAAATGCCCATTTTCTTAGAAAATGCACACAAACAATATTTTCTTACATTTTATTACCATAAAAATGCCCATTTTCAGTTTCATTAGAAAATACACAAAAATAATATTTTTTAGCATTTTTACTCCATAAAAATGACTATTTTCAGATTTGATAGAAAGTACACAACAATAATGCTTTCTACCATGTTTATTCCATAAAAAATGGTCATTTACAGATTACTAAGAACACATAATATCACAAGACAACAACAACAACAAGACTATCATATATACACCAAATGGAGTCTTTAACATACAAGGGTAGAGTATCCCTGTTGGAAGAGGTTGTTTATATATTTAGGGAAGGGAGCAAAATATATGAAAAAAGAGTGGAGAACTATTTGGTGAAAGAAACTATTTTATTAGAACTCACTAAATTTTGCTTGATACAAAATGTGGAGACAACACCCCTATTTATACTATCCTCCAACTCAAATGAATGGTGGAGATTAAATTTACATCAAGGGTCAAGATTGAATCTCTAGAACCTTGCACATCTATTTACCATTTCTTACACTCTCCACAATACACAAGATGGATCTAGAATGTTCTTGGCAAAATATCACTCTTAATGGGTCTAACTTTATAGAGGCCCAATACTAACTAATTAGACAACCCAAACATTTAACCCAAAAATACAAACTAATAAAGCCCAATTATTTTAATTTCAAAAACAAGTTTAATTTTCAACACCCCCTCTTAAACTTGGTTTTGCAACTCCAAGTAGTCTTCGTAGCTTGTGGAACACTTCATGCTTGAGTGGTTTGGTAAAGATGTCGGCAACTTGATCATGAGACTTTACGTACTTCAGTTGTACCTCCTTCTTTTCCACACATTCACGAAGGTAGTGATACCTTGTGTCGATGTGCTTGCTTCTGTCATGGAAAACTGGATTCTTTGCTAATGCAATCGCCGATTTGTTGTCGACACATATCTCAACCGTATCTTCAGGTATGTTAAGCTCTTTCAATAAATTCTTCAACCAAATTGCATGACATACACAATTTGTTGTGGCGACGTATTCAGCTTCACAAGTGGAAAGGGTGACAATAGGTTACTTCTTTGAACTCCATGTGAATGCAACGTCTCCCATGTAGAACACGAACCCACTTGTGCTTTTTCGATCATCTAAGTCTCCTCCCCAATCACTATCACTGTAGCCAACAAGCTTGAAACTGTTAGAGACTGAATAAAATAATCCATAGTCAATCGTTCCTTTAACATAGCGAAGGATCCTTCTTGCAGCCTTCAAGTGTGTTATTGTTGGAGTTTCCATATAACGACTGATAAGTCCAACTCCAAAGAGGATATCGGGCCTTGTGCATGTTAAGTATCGCAAGCTTCCAACGAGGCTCTTAAAATACGTTGGATCCACTATTTCTCCTTCTTCATGCTTTGACAGCTTGGTTCCACATTCCACGGGAGTGCTTACGGGCTGACATTCATTCATCTTGAATTTCTTGAGAACTTCCTTTGCATAGCTTTCTTGAGAAATAAATATTCCTTCTTTCTCTTGCTTTACTTCTATGCCAAGATAGTAGGACATGAGCCCAATATCGGTCATCTCGAATTCTCTTGTCATCACCTTCTTAAACTCCTCGATCATCTTTGCATCATTTCCTGTGAAGATTAAATCATCCACATACAAGCAAACAATTAACATATCTTTATTTCCATTCACCTTTGTGTATAGGGCATGCTCATAAGAGCATTTTTTGAAACCATTTTTATGAAGATATTGATCAATTCTACTATTCCATGCCCTTGGTGCTTGTTTTAGGCCGTATAATGCCTTGTTCAATTTTAACACCTTATCTTCGTTGCCTTTCACAACATACCCCATGGGTTTCTCTACATATACTTCTTCTTCAAGATGGCCATTTAAGAAAGCAGACTTCACATCCATTTGATGGATTTTCCATCTATTTTGTGCTGCTAAAGAGATAATTAATCTTATAGTTTCAAGACGAGCAACTGGAGCAAATACCTCTTCATAGTCAATTCCATACCGTTGCTTAAATCCTTTGGCGACTAATCTTGCTTTGTACCGCTCCACTTCTCCTTTAGCATTCTTCTTGGCTTTATACACCCATTTGACTCCAATAGCTTTGTGCCCTTTGGGAAGACTTGTCAACTCCCATGTGTCATTCTTCTCAATTGCTTTTATCTCATCATCCATTGCATCCTTCCATCTCTTGCTTTGTATGGCCTCTTCAAAACCTATAGGTTCACAATCGGCAAAAAGACAAAAGAGAGTTATATCATTTTGATTTTCAGTTACCTCATATATTTCATCCAAGCTTCTGAAACGTGGGGCTCTTTTATGTGAACTTTGACTTGATGATGATGATGATGATGATGGATCTCCATGAGTGGATGATGGTAGTGATGGAGGTGGCGTAACAGGCTCTTCTAACTCTTCATTGCTTCTATCTTCATCTTCTTCTTCAAACAAAGGAAGAAAGTCATAGTTTTCCTCCTGGGCATCCCACTTCCACGAGCCTTCTTCATCAAACTTGACGTCTCTACTCGTGATGACTTTTCCACTGATTGGATTGTACAACTTGTAACCTTTGGAGCGTGAATCGTAGCCAACAAATACATATTTTTCACTCTTGTCATCAAGCTTTGTCCGCTTTTGATCTGGCACATGAGCATATGCAATGCTCCCAAATACTCTCAAATGAGAAATTCCGGGTTTTCTCCCGCTCCATGCTTCTTGTGGAGTTTTATTCCACACACTTCTAGTGGGGCTTCTATTTGACAGATAAACGGCACAATCCACAGCTTCGGCCCAAAATTCTTTTGGCATTCTTTTACTTTTCAACATGCTTTGAGTCATATTTAAAATGGATCTATTTTTTCTTTCAGCAACTCCATTTTGTTGAGGTGAGTATGCAACCGTTAAAGGACGGCGTATCCCATTTTCTTCACAAAACTTTTCAAACTCTTTAGAAGTGAATTCGCCTCCTCTATCGGATCGCATAGATTTTATTTCATAACCACTTTCTTTTTCCACAAGTGCTTTAAATTTCTTAAAAGAACAAAATACTTCTGATTTTTCTTTTAAGAAATAGACCCATGTCTTTCTACTAAAATCATCAATGAAAAGTAGAAAGTATCTATTTTTGCCAAAAGAACAAGGAGTAATAGGGCCACACACATCGGTATGAATGAGTTCTAGGGGCTTCTTTGCTCTTGTAATTGACTATTTTGGAAAACTCATTCTAGAATGTTTTCCAAGTAAGCATCCTTCACATAATTGATCCGGATGATTAATGGGAGGCAACCCATTAACCATTCCTTTGTTATGCAATAATTTTAAGCCACCAAAATTTAGATGCCCAAACCTTAAGTGCCAAAGCCAAGACATGTCTTTAAAGCAAGCATTTAAACACATTGCACCTTCACTTTGAATGTTTAGCAAAAACATTATATTTCTTGCCATAGGTACTTTAGCAATTAAATTCATTCTTTGGTCTCTTAAAGAAAGACTATGATCTTTCATGTGGATATCATAACCTTTCTCTAAGAGTTGCCCCAGACTCAAGATATTTGTTTTCATGTTTGGCACATAGTAGACATTTGAAATAAATTGGTGCTTCCCATTTTTCATACGAATCAAAATTTTACCTTTTCCTTTCACCGGCACTTTTGATTCATCTCCAAAAGTAACATTGCCCTTTACCGATTCATCAAGTTCCACAAACATGTCCTTTTTTCCACACATATGGTTGCTTGCTCCCGTGTCAAGATACCACATCTTGCTTTCTCCATTATGTTCTCCTTTGTATGCTAATAACAATGTCGAATCCTTGTGCTTTTCCTTTTCAACATAGTTAGCCTTCTCCTCCACAATATTCGAATTACTTCTGCATTCCGAAGCATAATGGCCGAATTTTTGACAATTATAACACTTAATTTGAGATTTTTCGTACCTTGGTCTCGTGTTGCCTTCTCTTCCACGTCCTCTTGCTGGATATGAGTTTTGCCTTTCATTGTTGAAATACTTCACACCGCCTTTTCCTCGAAATTGACATCTGCCTCTTCCTATTTGGCTCCGTTCGTTGTTGTATTCTCTTCCTTCTTTTAGAGTAAGCTTTGTTTGAAGAGCTTGCTCTAAAGTCTCCTGACTTTTCCTGTTAAGTCTCTCTTCATGGGCTTTTAAGGAACCCATGAGTTCATCAATCCCCATAGAATTTGTATCTTTAGATTCTTCAATTGCTACAACAACATAGTCAAACTTGGAACTTAAAGAGCGGAGGATTTTTTCTACCACCCGCGTGTCACTCATATTTTCACCATTAGTTTTTAATTGATTGACAATAGCCAAAACTCTAGCAAAATAATCTGAAAGTAACTCGGAATCTTTCATATGCAAAGACTCGAACTCACCTCTAAGTGTTTGGAGACGAACCTTCTTTACCTTCTCAATCCCCTTATGAGAATTTTGTAGAGTCTCCCATGCTTCTTTGGCAGTTGTGGCAAACGCAATTTTCTCAAACGTACCTTCATCCAATGCTTGGTGAATGAGAGTGAGGGCCTTTTGATCTGTCCTCCTTGCTTCTTTTAATCTATCCTTTTGAGCTTGAGATAGAGTGGCTTCATCTTGAGGCTCATTGTAGCCTTTTTCAACGATCTCCCAAACATCTTTAGAAGCGAGTAACACCTTCATCTTGATACTCCAATGGTTGTAGTTGTCTTTGGTGAGTTGGGGAATTTGGAAAGGAACCATACCATTAGCCATTTTAGAACCTTGGCTCTGATACCACTTTGTTGGAAGAGGTTGTTTATATATTTAGGGAAGGGAGCAAAATATATGAAAAAAGAGTGGAGAACTATTTGGTGAAAGGAACTATTTTATTAGAACTCACTAAATTTTGCTTGATACAAAATGTGGAGACAACACCCCTATTTATACTATCCTCCAACTCAAATGAATGGTGAAGATTAAATTTACATCAAGGGTCAAGATTGAATCTCTAGAACCTTCCACATCTATTTACCATTTCTTACACTCTCCACAATACACAAGATGGATCTAGAATGTTCTTGGCAAAATATCACTCTTAATGGGTCTAACTTTATAGATGCCCAATACTAACTAATTAGACAACCCAAACATTTAACCCAAAAATACAAACTAATAAAACCCAATTATTTTAATTTCAAAAACAAGTTTAATTTTCAACAATCCCACCTCAAACACTCTGAAAATGATGGTAGTGTTTGAAGAAGATGGGTGAATCCCCATCTCCAAAGTTGGCCTTAAATGGAGGCATAAAAGCCCTACCGAACATCCCTTCGTGAAAGCTTCATAAAACTCTCTCCAAATGCTTCAAATGACACCTTCATTTTCTTCTATTAATATTACCTCGAACGCCCATAAAAAGTCCTGGCAAAAGTTTTTTTTGTCCTTCTTTTATTTACAGTGTGGAAATGACTACTGGTGGTATGAGTGTATAACACTATGCTTAGGGAAGGCAGGGGAATACTGCAAGGGAGCGTGGAGGTAGGGTAATCATTTTGGGAGAGAAATTGAAGATGGTCTCTCTTTCTAATCTCACGCCTCCCTCTCACATATACACACAACAAAACCAAAAACCCTAACACTTCTAATCTCTTCACTGGACAAAATTTCCACTGTCCAAACACTATCCACGGTCAAAAAATGGTGGCAGCACAAAGGTACCACATGTGCTCCTCAATCTTTCACACAGTCCAAAACCCACCGGATCTCTCGTAATTTCCATCTGTCATATGGTCAGTCCCGAGGCTGACACGCATTATGTGATCAATGGTTAGGATATTGTCAACGATTGTGTGAAAGTTATGCTACCTCGGTTTACTAAACCCATAGTTTCCTTATAGCATACACGAAATAACTAAGGCCAAAGTTCTCATCACGTTGTACATGGTTTCATTCAGATTGTCATGCTCAGACCACTGAAAAGATAATTCACAACGAACAGAGGCAACAATTCATGGGGAGTCTGACCTGAGGCAACGCATGAGTGGTTGACAGCGCATAAGAGGTCCTGATGTCTGCCATGTCATTTGAACGACTATGGTAGTCGTTTGAGCGTCCACCAACTTCGCTCAAGTGAGTGGTTGGGATGGCACCCGACCTGCGTCTCCTCATGTTCGTGTAGTCCCATTTTTACAACAAATGTTTCTTCTTTATTAATTTGGGCGACAGTGATCTAAATGTGATAATGGGGTTTGTCTTTAATCCACTATTCTTTATTTGCACATTTTCCCCTCTTAATTTATAAAATCTTAAAGGGGTTTATATGATTTGTAACTTAAGAATTCCATAACCCTTATAGTGTTACCCTCAATCCGATAATTACTTTTTGTTTAATCCAATTCGTCACCTGCTATTAATTAGAATTTATCCCTCCTTACATAAATCTATATAAAATTTCTGATTTAATAATTTCCCTTCACTTTATTTCAAATCCCAAATTTTTAATACTCATTTTCAAGCCTCCAAATTAGTTTAAATAGGGATACAACCTAATCATAATCACCTAAATTTCCATGTTTTTTATTTTATCGCGAGTATACACGGGGATCAATAAAATATTTAGGGTGGGTATTACAATCTCAGTCACGGCCATTATAAAGTAAAACTTGCTAGACATCCTAGTTCTCTTATGGAGTGAGATTTCTCATGGGGAGCCTAAATCACCCCACCTTAACCTAGACATATTTTCATCTTTCAATTATGTACCTGTACAGTTCAGGAACCTCTGTCTAACATAATTGAATGGTGAGAGACTTTTGCTCCCATAATTTATGATAGTGACTCTGTCGGGGAGGATATCATTAATTATGTTTAAGTGTATACCACTAGTTCATTCCTTTGCTCATGATGAGCTTTCCAGTGCGGGGATCGAACTCCCTCACCTTATATTTCTTGGAACTATAACTTAAGGGTTTTAATGAATCCCTAATGCCTTGATTCGTTCCTTTTATAGGGGGAGACTAGCTAACTCGGGGAATTAATCACATCTTGATTCATGAAAACACCAATGGAGACTGCGGAGTTTATGTTGAAATTCCTCTTCCACTTAGTATTTTGAAAAAGAATTTATTCAATCCCAAAAGACCGAATTTAAATCCTTGGTAATTTCCAATTTACTTATATGTATTAAATATCTTGAGCTCATATTTTAATTTTCTTCATATAAAACAATAATTGTAATTTTCCAAAATAAAACCCAGAGATCTCAAATTAATTTACACCAAAAATTTAATTATCCCGATTTAATTCAATTTAGAAAAGAACAAATAGAACACAAAATTTTGAACAAATTTGATGATCTAAACCGATCTCAAATTTATAAACCATGTTGTCCATAAAAATGGGTGTTCCTAATTATCCTATTAATTTGCAGACGAATTATTCAACATAATAAAATAATGAGACATTCCAAATAGATAAATAAATATATGTCATTTCCTTTATGGCCTAAACTTCTTCTTTAAGTGAAAATATTCAAGTCCAATGGCTTTGTTGTAAAAGAATTCATTTTGTCATAAAGCTAACTTGAAATAAACTTCCACACAAATAAGAGTTCTTGAGGGTGGTTTTCATTGAAAACTGATCCTCTCGGGTCTGGTAATAAGATAAGGAAGAACCACTACTAGCAGCCACCAAAAAACACCCAAAAGGTCCCAATTTGGATTAAGCCTGAGCCCTATATGATCGATTCGGGCCCAAATTTTGATCGATCTGAATTTCGGATTGATCAAATTCTCCTTTCAAATCGATTCCAAAGACTTGTGTTGACATCTTTCTTCTTCTCTATGGTTATTCATAAAAAACAGTCATAACTCTTCCAAATCTTCATGAAATTCCATGAATCATCACCAAACACTTAAACCCACACTTATACATTATTCTGAGTGTAAAAAACATTACACCCCTCACAATCATCTCCAAATACATCGATAATGAGATAATTACAAAACTTAATTATTACAACCATATCGAATTAAGAAGGGAAATAACTAAGGATAAAAACTAGAGGATCCATTCATAAAGAAAAATAATTTGTGGCCATGATGAAACGGATATAAGCAAAGAATATCTTTAAAAACATCTCACTGCGAAATCATACAAAGAGATACACCATCTCACAACATGAAAAAAATAAGGTTTTCTTTTTTGGACAACATGGACCTTTCTAAAGGATGATTAATCTAAACCAGACGCTCTAATACCAATTGGTGGGGAACGATATACTAGGAATAAAAAATCTCAGTTGTAGATCTTTGATTAATCAAACACAAGAAAGAGGTAAAACTAAAAACTAGGTTGAAGAATAAACCTTGGATTTAGAACAAAATAACTTTGCAAACCCGGTTGCTATCCGATGGAAAGAAAAGTATTTGTTGATGATATAGGTATGCCTTCTTTTGGATCCTCGAATATCTTATTAATATCTTATCAATATTAGGATCTTCTATTGTATGATCCTTTCCAAAGTCATGTAGGTGGGTGAACACCTTTTTGAGATTGGAAACTCTTACTTATGATTGAGATATGGTGGTCTTTCTCTATCTCTCTTTACACAAATATGAATAGTGTTTTTTCTCACCCCTCCCAAACCCTAATGACTAATAATAATAATAATAATAATTAAAACTACTTCTCACACCTTTATATAGAAGTACAAAAGGTGAGATTTGGACAAATTGGGTTACTTGAGAGTATGGGCCTGATTACTTGGGTATGTGGACTACACCAGGGACCTAAGACAAATAATTAAATTATCTTCAAATAAATACTCAAAAATCCAAAATTACATTTACTGTAATTTATTTCCTTTATTTATTTAATCATAATTAATTTCACTAAATAATTATGAGTGCACCCAAATTTAATTATCTCATAAATCACTCGGATATAATGAGATTTTATTTGTAAAGTCGATAATGGCACATAATATGATTCCCCGTGTTAAGCTTCCGATACTCACTTGGTCAAATCAATTTATCGCCAATTGACTTTCACATACATCTAATCAATTCTTTAATTCTCAGACTTAACCTATTTTGCCACTCCACCGGATTATAAATAATCCACTGATCAGGTTTACTGGTGGAAACAAATCTTATAAGTCTATGAAGAGGCTATCGCAATCCTAGGTATACCAAGAGGAGGACTCCTCCTAATTAAGATATCACACCTACTTATATAACTATCTTCCAATATGCATGGATCATTTAATTCAATCTAAAATTGAATCGCACCCATAGCAGTCAAAGCAACAACTACATAAGCATTATAATCCTAATATTTTTTTTAGATTAAGAATCTATTCACCCTTTGCAAATGGTGTGAGATTTCATGAGTCTAGTCAATACAACCTTTAGACTTAAATCTCATAGGTGATCATGTTCAATACATTCCTGGGATGTACCGATCACAATCCTTTATTGAACAACCATACAAGTTCTAGAACCATTGTAAAGGTTCTTGTAGTTCGAGATAAACTACTAGGATTGTATCGCAACCATTCTGATAGGATGTCAACTCCCTATTTAGGTTATGAATTTTTCAATAGTTCTAGCAACAGAATTTCATTTCCTTGTGATGAAAAAACCTAGTGTAGGTTTTCTAAGTGTATTCAAATACCCAATATGACTAACCAACATTAGACATGTCCCTAAAATAGAAGGGAAGGGAAGTATGCATGTTGATTATAGATACTTGAGTAAAGTCATTCCTAAAGAGGATTATCATTAGCCAAACATTGACATGATCATCGACAAAACTTCTAACCACGATTTGAAATCCTTTGTAGATGGATTCGCTAGATATAATCAAATTAAGATCTACCTAGATGATCCAGACTAAATGGATTTCCTACCCCCTGGGAAACTTTTTGTTGTGATGTCGTTCAGATAAAGAAAGTTAGTGCTAGCATTAAGAAAATTATTCGAGAGACTAAGAATGTACCAAATGCACTTGAATCCCCATAAATATGTCTTCGGAGTAACTAAAACAAAGCTATTAGGATTTCTTATCAGTAAGAAGGGAATTGAGGTAGACCTAACCAAAGTCAAAGCCATCCTATAAATGCCATCTCCATTCATTGAGAAAGAAGTCAAGGATTTATTAGGAAGGCTCTAATACATTAGCAGGTTCATCTTTTAGATGATCTCCATGTGCAAGATAATCTTTAAATGGATTCACAAAGATTCTACCAACATAAGGAATTCTTCATGCCAAGAGTCTTTTAATAATATCAAGCAGTATTTAGTTAATCCCTTTGTATTGGCTCCACATCAACTTGGATACCCATTGTTCCTATATCTCACGGTCAATGACAGAGCAACATGAGTCATATTAGCTTAGTATATCGAAGAATCATAAAGATAGTAGGCCATATACTATGAAATTTAAAAACTCACAACTGTTAATAATGCTATACGACTTTAGAAAAATGACGATTATCCTTAGTGTGGGGAATATAATTATTGAGACACTATATGATCGCCTTTAAAATTAAGTTGATCTCTCGAATGAATCCCTTGAAATACTAACTCGAAAAACCTCCATTATTAAGCAAAATGTACAAATGTCTATTTTTGCTTACAAAATTCAACATCGATTATGTACACCAAAAGGCAATTAAAGGATGAACCATCACAGATTGTTTAGCCGAATCTCCTTTGGAAGAACATGGCGAGGTCAACATTAACTTTCTAGACAAAGACGTCTTAATGACTGAATGCCAAGATGGATACAAATGGTAGTTGTATTTCGATGGGGCATTCAATAAGAAATGATATAGTATTGAAATGATATTAGTTTCATAAGATGGTAAGAACCAACTACAACCATCAAGTTAAATTTTAACTGTACCAATAACATTATTGATAACTAATCTTGAATTGTAGGGATAAAGATAACACACCACAAAGTAATACGAAGGATCAATGTGTTTGGAGACTCTGCATTCATTATCTACCAGATCCTGGGATATTGGAAGATCAAAGAGGAAAATTTATTTCCATACCACGAGTACTTAGAGGAAGTAGCGTACTCATTCAAGGATGTTCAATTATTTTACCTCTCACGAGATCGAAATAGTTTTGATTGTGTCTTGGCTACTTTCGCCACCATAGTGTATATCTCCACAGAAATGACAAAGTACCACTGGATATATACAAGTGGAAGCGTCCTGGATATATGTACGATATCTGCATGGCTAAAACTAGTATCAAGATATAAAGTAACTCCATTAAAAAGGCAAATATCCTCCAAGATCCAATAAGAAAGAAAAAATGGCACTTAGACAATGGGTCTCTAAATTCATCATGGGCACTAGACAACTATAGAAAAAGGCATCTTGATAGAACTCATCTACATTGTCTCACTTAAAGAGACGTAAAAAAGTGATGGTAGAAATCTATGGGGGAGAGTGTGTCCCTCACATGAACGGTCACATGCTATTAAGGAAAATTATCCTCCAAATATATTATTGGATCACCTTTCCACATGATTGTAGTAAGTATGTCCAAATATGTACAAAGTGAAAAAAATTTATAAACTTGCAACATTTGCCTCCAAGAGAATTGTACAACATGATGTCACCCTAGCCATTTTCAACCTGAGGAATTGACATAATTGGAAAGGTCACTCCAAAATCCTCCAGCGGTCATGAGTTCATTCTACTAGACATCGATTATTTCACAAAGTGGGTCGAAGCAGAACCATATGTTGTACGGAATGCCAAGAAGGTATCTCTGTTTATATCACATCATTTGTAGATATAGTGTACCCTCTGAATTAATCTCCGATAATGGAATGCATTTTGAAGCAGAGGTCATAGAACTCATTGAGGAATATGGGTTTTAAAGACATAAATATTCATTGTATTTTCACAGACTAGTGGCATTATTGAATTAGCTAATAATAATGCAAAGGTTATATTAAGCAATATGATCGAAGGATGTCGTGATTGGGTTAACAGGATACCATATAAACTCCAGGGATATCAAACCTCCATTAGAATACCTACTGGATCCACTCTATACACACTGGGATGGATAAAAATGTCCTACTCTTACACGATGACTTAAAATGTCCACTGAAATGAGTCTATCTGGGGAACATAATCCCATGAATCATATCTAATACCACTGAAACCATAGATCCATAAAATCACCAACACATAAAGAACGGTCGCAAGACATCCCATTTATATCCTTTAGAGATTGCAAAGAAACGTGATACAACTTGTCAACCTTCTGATACCAAATATGTCCCAATACCTAGGCAACCCAAAGAACACCCAAAAAAGGCCACAAGACCTTAGCAAACCCAAAGGAAATATCTAGAAAACCCAAAACCGTCCCCGAAATAAAAAAAAACATTTCAAAAGCACGTGGCCATGATCGACCGGTCCTAAACTTCAGGCAGTTTGCCTATAAAAAGGAAGCCTCACCAACCACTTTAAACACAATTTACTTCGCCTCTTAAATGCTTCTTTTCTGCTTTTTTACTCTTTCTCTCTAGAAAATCCTTATAATATTCTTCTTTGGTCTTCCAAACCCCTTCAAAGCCAAGATCTCACCCTCTATCCCAAAAGTTCCAACTTTTTCCCTTTTTATATAAACCCAAAAAAGACAAAAACACATTTTTCTTTCTTCTTTCTTCTTTCTTCTTTCTTCTTTCTTCTTGTTGTCTTCAAAAAGGTATTTTTCCTTAAATAAACCTTAAATTTATATTCCAAATAGTTGATTTCAAGCTGGAACATTGCCAAAATGGAAAGGCATATGTGTGACATCGCAGGTACGCTTCTTTAACTATTGTATTTTGAAGTTTAGACTAAAAAAGGGCCGTGTTGTGATGAAACACCACCCAAATCATCTTTTTTTTTTATCTCATTCTTCTAAATTTAAGACATTTCTCTAAAGGTCATGTCCAAACTATGTTGACTTTGATTCTGCCTACATTGGATACGCAAGCGTAATAGGGGGACCAACCCCTAAATCTCAAGTCAGATCTTATACATATATACATGTTTCTACTCTTTATTTTTACAAATACCAAAACTAAAATATAAAACTTTCAAAAACCATGAAATACTTTCATATATGTTACAAGATCACTAGATCTGTGGCTACTTATTATTTTGTTCTTAATGTTTGAAGTCTCAACTCTCTTTCTCCATCAGAGTGGTTTTATGAGTGAACCAATTTCATCCAAGTATTTTTAATAAACACAAGTCTTTTATATCTTCAGGTATAGCCTTGTTTCATTTTAAAAGCACCTTGAAACATCAAATAGAGTTGACATCTCTTACACCGAGCATCCATAAAAGGTAGAATACTTTTTGTCCCTTCACGAACTACATAGACTTTAAATCGCTTCATGCAAGTACGTAGGCTTGTAATACCCCGTATTTTTATGCTATATTAATTTGGGGATTCATTAAATTTAATGTGAATTAATTATTTAATAGAAATCCGAAAATTAATTATGTTATAATTATTAACGTGATGAGAGTTAGTAATTATGGGAAATTTATTGAATATTACTAATGATCAAAGTAATTTATAATATTGGTTATATTAAATGTCACGAGTGAATAAAATGACAATTTTAAAAATTTGAGTCGGGACGCGCCCGTGTCGCGTCGGGACTAAATATTGATGAATAAAAGTGAATATATTATAAGTCGCTCGTATGGTCGTTTTGAGTGGGCCAAAGTGTCCGGAAGGGTCGAGATAGTCAGAAAAGTGTACCCGGGGATTTAGTTTGGGTCTCGGGGCGTTTTTAGGTTTAATTAGTACCCCGGGAGGGCATTTTGGACATTTCGCATTTTTGGGTAATTAAACCCACGAAATTTCAAGGGATATATCAGATGTCTAAGGTTGCCTTCTAGGGTTAAAACAACCAAAGACAAGTGACGGCCATAGGAGAGGGAAGGAGAGAGCTTTCAAAGCAATCCAAGGCCCAAAATCCATTCGTTTGCACCGCAACCACCACCAACGCGTAGATCGCGCGACGGGGAACGCAACCACATCAAATTTGTCATCAAACCAGAATTCTGAAAATCCCAGGCAAGTGTTTATCTTGCTTATTTTCGTTAATGCATCACTCATGTTAGTCTAGGGATGATTAGGATGAGTTTTGTGGAAGAAAACCCAAATTTGAGATATGAAATCGCATGTAGTAATGATTTAGATGTTATTCTGGAAACCCCTTCACATGTAGAGGATTAAACCACGAAATTATGATGTGTTAGAAGAAGAAAATTCTCGAAAATATTGATTAGAACCATGTTAAAGAAATTCTAGGGTTTTTGAGATTTTTATGAAGTTTTTGCCTACAAATCCATGATTAGTGACGGAAATTTACATGCTTTACGTAGAAGATACATAAAATGAGATTATAATGTTAGTAGTACAAATTTATGGGCGATTGGGAATGAAAAGTTTGGATTTGGAGGAGGTTATGTGATAGAACCCGTAACTGATTAACTGCAGAATTTGCCATACCTGTTTGATCGATCGATCGATCCAAGAGCTTCGATCGATCGAGCCCCAGACCTCGATCGATCGACCCCTTCTGGCAGACTCATATTTTCCCTTTTTAAATTAGTTGAATTCAATTTAATGAGAAATAATTCTTGGACACCCTTATTAAATATTTTGGGAGATAAAGAAGACCAGTAGGACATGTGAATAATTTTGGGACCTTTAATGTAAGACAAGAGTTGTATTTTTGGGATAATTACATATAAGGGACGATGAAACTATGTATTAAAGGGAGAGATGCGTAAGATAGTTACGTTGGAACATAAATGTATACCTACTGAATTTTTCACTTGAGAGGATAGAGTCCATGAGTATTATGTAGTAAGTTGGAAAAATCCCTCGAATCAAAGTAAGAAATGAACGATTATACGTGAGAACTAAATAATGAGATATGAGGACAAATGTCGTAATTATGGGATTTGAGATGTACCTAAATTGATATGGTAATATTAGTATAGTTATATGACTGTGTTTATGCATATACTATCTATGTGTGAAAATCGTGCTCGCGCTACTTGCTATCCCGGAGGTTACCGCACTGGGACAGTCTTATCTCGATGGGACCTTTATGGGGGATATTGACTCGTACCCTAGAAGATAGATATCCTTGGTACAGGCTATCGAATCGATAGTTCAGACGGTTCTAAGAGACGTGGGGGCATGTGCTATCCTCTTAGAGACTTGGAATCTATGCTTCGCCTCAATATTGTTTGTGTATGTGTTAATACAGTTCGAGAGTGATTCCGAACTTGTATTTCCCTTAGTACGAGAGATACGGGGATCGGATAGCAGAGTATGCACGCACCATAATTTTTTATGTGGGGTGCTGTTAGAATATATATATTATACGAGTATTTAATATATATATGAAATTCTGAAATTCGGAATTGCCTACTGTGTTATGGTAAGTAAGATATGAATCTTGACTTCAAATTGGAAACACTTGTTTTGAAAAGTATAATATGACACTGGAAAACTTTATTAATAAATAAAGTTAAAATGAGAGCTTTGTCACTAAATGTAATTATCCTCTTAAACAATTATATTGTTCAGTTTTAAATCTTACGAGTAACTTAAGACAAGTTAAATCATTGGGAAGATTAGTGTGATATAAGATAAGATAAACCGTTGGGAAGGTTAGTGCGATAGGTGTGTACATTAGAAGAGAGGTGAGAAATTCTCAAGAGAGTGTCGCACTAATATGTTGTTGCATTGGCCTGTAAATATTTTAAATACTTGCTAAACGAATTTTAAATCTTTTACACTATCGGGCTCTGACCCGTTTCTATTTCTCTTTTTCTCTTGTATATATATGTATATGTTACAGGTTCCCAGTTATAGGGGCGTCTTGCATAGGATCATTTGGAAGGAACGCGCTGCAGCTTAGGTGGGAGTTACAGACCTCTTGCTTAGACGACTTCATTTATTTGACTCCACTCCTAGCATATTCATTTAGTGGGGCATGTGTCGCCCTCTCCATTATTCAGTTGTTTATTTGGACATTGTGATTCAGTTATTTCTAGTATTGTCATTTTGGGACTTATTACTGTCTGGATGTTTTACTTTAAGTTTTAATGTTGGGATTTAGTTGTTGAATGTTTAAATTATTTGGATTATATGTTCCAGGATTATCGTGGTGTGATTCTTTAATATTAAATTGTTGTACATAATAAAATCTTGGTTTTTAAAATAAAATTTGGAAAGTAATGTTTAAAAATGATTTTGACACTTAACTTAATTAATTAGGGTGTTTAAATTGGAAAAGTTATTTTTACGACAGTGATGCCAAGAATGAACCAACTGTTCACCTTGATTTTAATTTAATAAAGGAGTGATCATCCGGTATTTAATTAGGCGGGTTGTCACAAGGCTCACCCAGACCGTCATCCAAGTGAACAAGTCTGACTTTGTATATATTTATCCTTTGTCTATATTATCTATATACATATCCCACATTGCACTGTACATTCTATTTACAGATTAACTATTTTCATTTTATTACTTATATTTACACCATAACAAGTTGATATAAATGCTCCATATCTACATTTGAGATTGAAAGGGCGTAAGGGTGCTTAACATCTTCCCAATCCGTAACCTAATCCTCGAACCTTTGACTCACTATTAAACATGCAAACCATTTGTCATCACTAGGTCTCCGCAGAGGTCTACCCCCTATTTTATCTTTTATGTGTAAAATATAATGGAGAATCCATCATTTTAAAGAGAACAAGGTGATGACCACGCATTACCGCTAAAGACCCATTTCTTCATAATGTCCAAGGACATGCGGGGAGAGGAGAGTCATGCAGCCTCTGGTTCAGGTTATCACAACATCTATTATAAAAATTTAAAAAGATCTTGTGTTATTTGTATTTTTTATTTGGGCTTAGCATTTTTAAATTTAATTGGATAATTTGTGTTAAGCATAAGAGATGTTTATATGCTACATATTTACAAATATCTTTAAAATACCATGAAAGTTAATATGTGCGAGTGTTTTGCATATTTTTATCCTCATAATGACTAAAGCATTATCACACTTATTTTGGTAGTTTTTTTAAGCTTACTATGATGATTAAAGGAGAATATATATGTGGTTATCATCTTATACATTTCTTATTGAATATCCATGGTCCACTTTTGTGAGCAAGAGTTGTATAACATAGGCGAAGTTGAATATGTGCCATTTTATATGCACAACGATAAGAGCTATTAGTTGAGTGATAACGTATAACTTGAATTTGACTATCTTTGGGTAGGTGTCATCCAAGGAGGGTGTGAAAAAAGTCTAAATCTTATGTAAAACCCAATAATTAAGAGCTAACAAAATGATAGTCATGAAAAAACAAGATAGGTCGTAACATAAATTCAAAAGAATTTTTTATATTAGATTTAGTATGAAGGATTCATTACAACATATGCTTGAGGGAGCTTATATAGTGGATTGAAACTTCTTATTAAGCCATAATATTATATGATGATATTGTAGACTAGTTCTCACATTATTGAATAAAATGTTAATTGAAACCCTTATTGACTCGTTTTGTTCTTTATGAACATACTTGATATCATGTTTAATCTCACATGATAAATTCGATCTTTATGTGACTTGAGATAAGTGTAGAATGTGTTTCAACAAATTTTATGTGCCAATCAACTTTAATAAGTCAAAAATACTGAATAATGTTTTAAATGTTAAGGCTTCATTATTGTTAAGTTTGAATCTTGTGTTTTGACGTGTTTTTTTGTCAATAAAATTTTAAAAACATACATAAGCATGCATTTCATAGAATGTTTTAAGAGAGTGTTGGGTTTTTGGGATTCTTGTGCTATAAGTCTTTTATGGAATAATTTCCCTACTTTTAGCTTTTGTCCAAAATCGTGCACACTATTTGTTTTGAAAAGTATATGCATGGTGGCTTTTAATGTGTGAAGAGGAAATGTTTTTTCCTCAACCCGTTCACACGATGGACTTTTGTTCATGTGCACAGAGGTGAAAGTATGGTTTTTTTCACTAAACCGTATGTATGGGTTGTCTTCCAAGAACAATTGTTTACAAAACTTAGTTGTTATTCAGACTTATGCATACCATACACATGGTTAAGCCAAGAATTAGTTCATATTCATGGTACATTTTAAAATCAATTAGACCATTTTGAATTAATTTCTCATATATATATATATATATATATATATATATATATATATATATATCATAGCCAAGGTGATTTTGAGTCCTTAACACATTCCCGTCACTAATTCCTTAAGATTTCATCAGTTTGAGACCTGATTTGGACGTTTAGGGTTTGAAGCCCTAGTTTTTCAATATTTTGTGGGTTTTTTATTCGACTCCGGTACTTATTCTTTTCGATCTTTATAATTATTTCTCGTGTAGATCTATGTTCTTAGAGCTATCTACTATGAATGATTATCATATTTTGATTTGTTTCATTGGTTTTCACTACCTAGGTGTACATTTTCCTTGATTATTATCTTTATTACATGTTGATTATTATATGTGATATATCTATGTTATCACACTCCATTACATGAATTGTGGTAATATAAGGATTGAGTTGATCTTTTTCTTCGATCATCCATTATCTGGTCTTGCGTTCTTTTATCAATGGTGCAAAAAAAGAAACGTGTTCTTATCTAAAGTGGACATAAATAGACATATGTTATCACAGCTAGACGTTTATTTCAACAACATGAGCAATCGAGCTGTTATGCCCCTAATGATCATGTCATTAAGCATCCGATAGTCAAGTGATCCACCGTTTGCATTACATGCAACAGAGTATCTCATCGTGATTATTTTATCAAATGTGTTAGTCAGGAAGAGAGTCATTTCCATTTTCATTATATAAAGAGGACTCCTGAGGAAATATATTTTGTCACAAATATCAAACACTTTGGGTTGTTCACGCTTATTTTTTATCTGCCGTGTGGCATATGTTATTCTTTTTCACAAGTTCTTTATAAACTTGACCGGTCCATCAGATGACCATCTAACGTCGTTATCTTTTTTTTTAGATCATGACATTGTTCTCACCGATGACTTCCTAGATCAGGGCATCCATCTGCCCCTGTTGCACCATCAATCAATCATGTAACTCCTATTGTACCTATAGTTATCCTGATCATTCCTCCAACTCTTTATGAGGATGAGGATGAGGATGATAATACAAATTATGGAGATTATGTAGATGTTGGCGATGATGATGTTTTTACCATTTCAAGTTCAAATTTTTATATGCTACTCTATCTGCCTCAACCGCATTTTAGGACTTTGCATCTTATTTTTGTTTTTTTATGGAGAAGAGTAGTGTTGTATATGGTTTGTTTTTATATCTTTTGATTGGATACTTCAGTTGACATTGTATGGAGTTTTTGGACACTATATTTTGTATATCTGTATATATTTTGTTGGTATATACATAATTAATGTTTATGCTTTATATTTCCTAACATGATTTGGTTATATCTCGTCCTTATTATAAAAATGTGAATTTATATCATGTTTTATCAATTATATCCCGTGTTAATCATGTTTTAGCTTCGTTATCACTTGTATATATGTTATATTCTGCATTTGTTCTTGCTATCATACATCGTATCAATTTTGTGTGAGACTCTTATGATTATTTGTTCTTTCCTCCAGCAGTTCAGAAGGAAATGAGGAGGAAACTTCAAGATGTAGTTCAAGGTGAGCATTCTGTGGCTGAATACGAGGAAGAATTCACTCGTTTATCTAGTTTTGTGCCAGATGAGGTGACTCCGTAGGAGAGGAAAATATCAAAGTTTATTAGAGGCTTACACCGGAGAATCCGACAACACTTGCTAGGGAATCCATCTTTACAAACATTCGGGGACATTATGAATGCCGCTTTACTCCATTAACAAGATCGTCGGTTGCATGTACAAGGAAGTAAGAAAGCTTCAGCTGTGGGGCAAGCAAGTAAACCAGGAGGAAATGGTGCGGGAGGGGGAGATCTATCCTCATCCTAATCATCGGGAGGTAAGTAAAAGGAGAGGGATGCCCGCAAGGGGATTTGTCCAAAAGATAATGTTTCGGGGGACTTAAATTTGGTAGAAATTTTTTTAGGCATGATCAAGGTGCCCAACAACAACAGCAAGTAGGCCAGGCAGGTCGAGGTAACAATGGGGGTCGAGGCCATTCGGGCTAAGTCCTTGGGAAGTTCAGAAATAATAGAGTCTGTAATTAGGAAAATATGTCAGGTCGTTGTTTTCTTTGTGGGGAGTAGGGAAATTATAGGAAATATTATCCGCAGTTGATTAGGGGACAGTTTTTTAGAATTCCACAGCATCAGCAGGCATAATTACCACCACTGGGGCTCAATCCAGTCATCCTTCCCCAACAGGTACAGTTACAGTATGGTCGTATATACCATACACAGGATGCTATGCTTCCTCCAGCCCTGCCGACAATTGAGGGTAAGTTTCTCATTCATGGACATATGGGCCGTGTACTATTTGATACAGGGGCGACACACTCTTTTATTTCTAGAAGTTTTCCTTAGTCTATGGGGTTAATAAAATATGCGGAGAGTAATTTTACTAGTGTTGAATCTTCTATGGGTGGCTGTTCCCTTATTTTCTTTATTTGTAAAAGGGTAGAGAAAAATCTTGGCAATTTGTGTTTAGAGGCCAATTTGCTTGTCCTTGATATGACAGGGTATAAGGTCATCCTGGGTATGGATTGGTTAATGAAATATCATGCAATAACAAATTGTTACGGGAAAAGTGTAGTTTTTGCTATTCCGAGGCAAGAAATGTTTTTAGTGGCTATGCCTCTTTCTGAGAGGGGTTCTAGCACGTATTTATATTGTATTACGGAGGAGACTTCTCGTGATGTAGTCATTTCCTTAGATTCAATTTCCATTGTTAGAGAGTTTGCGAATGTTTTTCAAGAGATACCGGGTTTGCCTCTAAGTAGGGAGATTGAGTTCGTGATTGATTTAGCACCGAGAACACGGCCGATTGCTAGAGCTCCGTACCGTATGGATCTTATTG
Source organism: Sambucus nigra (assembly GCA_949130495.1). Taxonomy (NCBI): domain Eukaryota; kingdom Viridiplantae; phylum Streptophyta; class Magnoliopsida; order Dipsacales; family Adoxaceae; genus Sambucus; species Sambucus nigra. Next base: position 388,884,043 of record OX422207.1, on the reverse strand, counting down.
AGATGAGGGAGTAAAGTGATCAGATTCAAACATTGTTGGAGAAGGGATTTATTAGGCATAGTATGTCGCCATGGGGAGCTCCTGTATTATTTTTAAAGAAAAGAGATGGTTCCCTCCAGTTGTGCATTGATTATCGGGAATTGAATAAGGTTACCATCAGGAACAAATACCCACTACCTCGTATCGATGATCTATTTGATCAATTAAGGGGAGCGTCGTACTTCTCCTAAATAGACTTGAGGATGGGGTATCACTAGCTGCGAATACGAGAGCAGGATGTGTCCAAAACTGCGTTCCTAACTAGATATGGGTCCTACGAATTTTTGGTTATGCCTTTTGGACTAACCAATGCTCCTGCCATGTTCATGGACCTCATGAATAGAGTGTTTTGAGACTTCCTAGACCAGTTTGTTATCGTGTTTATTGATGACATCCTAGTGTATTCTGAAACGGAGGTCCATCATGCTAAACATTTACGGTTGGTTTTGCAGATGTTGAGGGATCATCAATTGTATGAAAAATTTGAGAAGTGTGGTTTCTGGCTACAGGAAGTGCATTTTCTGGGTCACATTGTGACAACTCAGGGTATTTCGATGGATCCGAGTAAAGTTATTGCAGTGAGGGAATGGGGTCAGCCCATGACACCTATAGAAATTCACAGTTTTCTGGGTTTGGCTGGCTATTACCACCGATTTATTAAGGGCATTTTAGAAGATTGCTAGCCCTTTGATAAATTTGACTCGGAAGGGAGTGAGGGTTTTTTGGGATGATTCTTATCAACTATCTTTTGATGAGCTGAAAGATAGGTTAACTTCTGCTCCAGTAGTTGCATTACCGATGCCGAGGGTGGAATATTTGGTTTATACTGACACATCTCTACAAGGGTTGGGAGGTGTGTTACAATAAGAGCATCAGGCTATTGCTTATGCTTCTCACAAGATAAATCCACGTGAGAAGAATTATCCAGTTCATGATTTGGAACTTGCTGTAGTGGTTTTTGCCTTGAAGATTTGGCGACATTACCACCTGGGGGAGAAGTTTAGTCTTTTCACGGACCAAAAATCGTTGGAATATTTATTTTCGCAAAAGGATTTCAATATGCGACAACGTGGATGGTTAGAGTTTAGGAAAGACTACCAATTTGATATTCATTATCATCGGGGTAAGGCTAATGTAGTTGCGGATGCATTGAGTCGAAAACCCGAGGGGGGATTAGCAAGAGTATGGAAGGATAAATGGAAAGAACTTAGCCAGGAGGACGATGTTACAAGGGCATTTATGTCAGTATTGACCATTACACCTACGATGAGGACAAGAGTTATGGAAGCCCAAAGAAGGTACAAAGATTGTCAGGACCGTATACGCCAATTGTTAACCGAGGGAGCAGAATCCTACTCTATAAGTTCTAAGGGTGGGTTACGTTTCCACGAGAGGCTTGTTGTCACGAACGAAGGGGATTTTAGGCGGGACATAATGATAGAATTTCACAGGTCCAAGTTTGTAGTACATCCTGGTGGGGACAAAATGTATCAAGACATGCGCCATAAATATTGGTGGGCGGGTATGAAACATGACATTTTTGAATTTGTTTCCCAATGTACTACTTGTCAACTGGTGAAAATAGATCATCAACGACTGACGGGATTGCAACAACCCTTAGAAATACCGGTGTGGAAGTGGGAAAGCATCTTAGTGGATTTTGTCATGGGATTGCCAGCGTCACAAAGCGGTCACGATTCTATTTGGGTGATTGTCGATCGTTTAACCAAGTCGCCACATTTCTTACCGGTACGTACAGATTATAACGCGGCTCGCTATGCTCGGTTATTTATTGCGGAGATTGTCAGACTCCACGGGGTGACCATTAATATAGTCTCTGATCGAGACAAGATCTTTGTTTCCCATTTTTGGCAAAGTTTCCAGGAAGCTATGGGGACCGAATTGAAGTTGGGTACCTCTTATCACCCTCAAACAGATGGACAGACTGAATGAGTCAACCAAATGTTGGAGGACATGCTCAGAATGTGTGTGCTTGATTTTAAAGGAGGTTGGGAACAATATCTTCCCTTGGTCGAATTTCCTTACAATAATTCGTACCAATTCACTATCGGGATGGCACCCTATGAAGCATTATATGTTCGACCGTGTAGATCACCTACTTGTTGGTTGGAAGTAGGAGATATTAAATTTCTTGGACCTGAAATGATCCAAGATACTTCTTCCAAGATTGAGCTCATACGCAGTAGCATCCGAATATCTCAAGATCGTCAAAAATGTTATGCAGATGCAAATATAAGCCACGTGGAACTCGAAGTTGGAGATCAAGTTTTGGTATGAGTATCACCAATGAAAGATATAACGCGATTTGGGAAGAAGGGGAAACTTGCGCCTCGCTATGTAGGCCCTTTTCCCATTATTATTAAAGTAGGACATGTAGATTATAAACTTGCTTTTCCAGAACGCCTACAACAGATTCATGATGAGTTTCATGTATCTTCATTGCAAAAGTCCAAAAGGTGTAAAGGAGCTCACTGGCATGGTCCCTTAGATGATATCGATTTGCAGTCCGATATTTCATACGAGGAACAACCAGTGGAAATTTTAGATCACAGGGAGCGTAGGCTAAGATCTAGAGTTGTACCTTTGGTTTGGGTCCAATGGGGACGTCACAATTTTGAGGAGTTAACCTGGGAACGTGAGGACGATATGCGAGAAAAGTAACCACATCTATTTTTACAAGGTACGCCTGAATTTTGAGTGCAAAATTCACTTATAAGGGGGGGAGTATGTAATAACCCTTGCTTTTGAGTAATTGAATTTATATTAATTTACCATGTGAGGTAATTATATAAAATATTGGAGGGTGGAGTAAATAATATCTAAGTGAGTAAAAGATAATATTAACTAGATTCTTGCATATTTACTATTATGTGAATGTAAATAGCATCATGTTTTATTTTGTAATGTCGTGTGCTAAAAATGACAGTTATGGTTTAAAATGAAGCGGGATATGAAAATGATTTATATTATTCTGGATGCTAGTTTAGAGGGCGTAGTTAGTCCCGAAATATTTGACATAGTCAAATTAAGTGCCATATTTTATTTTTGGAGTTCCGGGCATTTTTGACAGGTTATGACTTAATTGTGTAATTACGAGTCATTTTAATGAGTTATTAACATTTAAGGTTAAAAATAAGTGTTAAGTGAAAGATTTAAGTCTTCCAACCCTTTTTATTCCTCTTATATGTTCCTAAACCGAGAGAGAAAGAGAATCGTGGAGAAAAAGAAGAGAAAGGAGAAAAATTGAAGAAATTGGGGTGTGATCTTGCATCTACCTCCCGGGAATTCGAGATTTCAGCTTAAGGCAAGTTTCTAACTTGCTAATATGATTTAATGTGAGTAATTTGTTGTGATAGTTATGTAATTAGAGAATGGGAAAAAATAGTAGTTTTTTTTATATAAATTTTGGATGTTTAACCCTTGAATCTTGGAGTTGTATGGATTAAGTTAGTTATATGGATTTATTGGGGTGTATAATTGTTGGGGTTATGTGGTTGGGTGATAAGAATTAACAAAGTGTAATAATAAGGAGTTTAGGTTTTGGATTCAATCTTATAGAAGAAGATAAATTCGAGGGTCTGCTAGGCGCGATCAACCGCGGTTCCAGGACCGGTCGACCGGGCCTTTAGGGAAAGCCTATTGCTTTTTTATATAAGTATAAAATTTGAGCGTGGTCGACCGCGATCCCAGGACCGGTCGACCGAGCTTCCCAAATTGATCCTACTGCATTCTTTTATAGACAAAACCATTGAGGCTCGGTCGATCGCGGTCGCATGATCGGTCGATCGGTTCCCTATTTTTCACTCTTAAATCCCAAATTCTTTCTAGTTTATTTATTTTAAGATAGGAACTTAGGAACCTTCTTGAATGAAGTAAAAATAGAGTATTAGAGTCTAGTAGTAAGTTATTTAAGAACCAAAGTAGAAATGAGAGTTAGGGCTTAGTTCGGGATTCAATTTAGTAAGTTAAATTAGAGGAAGATAAGTGATTCTTTATTAGAATGAACTAGTCTATACCTAAGAAGAATTAGAGTGAGTTAATGTCGACTTTTGGAATTGTATTGAAAAATATCATACATGAGGGGTTATAGATGGAATGTTAATTAAGGGAGATTCATATTGGGGATAATTAAACATTAAGGTTTATAATGATGACATTAAACGCTTATGGCTCCGGATAAAATGCAATGCATACTTGATAAAGTAAATAACTTGTGAATGATAAATTTACATATACACACCTCTCTAAATTCTATCATAGGGGAAGTTACGCGTATGAGGTGAAGTCCCCTGGCTAGTGAATGCAGGGCGAACATAGTCCTCGGTCATAGGACCGGTTATATTATATTGTGTGATTATTGTTGAAAGTGAGGTAATTCCGGGTGTGGTTATGACTCACTGTCGAACGTATAATGCCTTTTCCCGACGTTATTCGATGTAGTATGCCCAGGTTATCTTGGTGATAGGCCCTGGAAGATGATAGGTATTTAGGGGCGCGTCTAGTGGGGAAACCCGGAAGGGCGGTCTTAGAATCGTTATATGTTGTGAAATACAACTATTCATAAGTGGGATATTATTTATGGCAAAGCACTCTATGAATAACTGCTTTAAAACGTCTCCTAAAGAGATATGGAATGTTGAAATGAAATTGTCTAGAAAGGGAATTGAATTCTATTTAGTAATATTTTTAGTCATATTCCATTGCATAATTAAAATGTATTCATGCTTTTAGATTGAGTAGTTAGATTCTTATCATTATTCATGATGATTAGATTGTCCATAACTATCATGCATTTTATTCACATGGTGATGATATAAAATCAGGCCCTCACCTGTTCATATTTCCTTATTTTGCATGACTCTAATATTCGCCCAGGTGCTCCGCTGCAAGGACACCCATATTGACTTTTCTATCCCAGTATCTTGGAGTTGTAACCCCTCGCAGATGTTACGAGATATTTTGATATAGACGCTTCCATATTTTGTATTCTAGTTTTGATCGGTTACACATTCCGGTGTGTTGCCCAAGTTTTGTACTTGTATGATATTGAGAAATTTTATACTTTAAATCTCATTGTAACCTTTTTGTAAGTATTTGTTAACCGATAGCTTATTCGGTTATTTTGATGTATATGATGGTTGATAGATTATCTGTCTTTAATTATTTTCGCCTGCTTTTCAATTGGGATATTTTAAATGCTTTCTTTAACTTAAAAAAAATTGACAATCCGTTTTCTAAAATAATGAGTGGTTAGCTCGTATATTTATTATATTATCGTGATGCTAAGAATGGACAATCTATGATTCCTATTAATATTGGAGTAGCGGGCTGGCCACCTCTTATTTTAATAAGCGGGGTGTCACAGATAGTATCAGAGCATCAGGTTCTAGAGTCTTTAGGATCTATGCGGACTTATCACGTTCTACCGTAGAGTTATTTTATATAGAGCCCTATTTTTAGGACTGTTTTGTTTTGTATGGTTGCGATCTTCTGTGAAGATAATTGTTCTACACGGTATTCTAATTCAATTATTTCTTTTCTCAGATGTCTCCTAAGAGGGGTCTCCTTGCGAGAAGAAATAGAGTTGTAGAAGATGATGTAGATCCTCCACCACCACATCAAGGAACTATAAATGCCACTTAGGTAGCTGATATAGTGTCCCAGGCGGTCAATGTTGCGATGACTACTGTGGTTCAATAATTTCCCCAAGCCCAACAACCGATAGCGCAAGGTATGCAAGCTCAGACGGGACCTTCTCCATGGGAAATAGTCAGAGAGTCTTTCTTGAAGGGTCATCCCCCAGAATTCCAGGGTAGTTCTGATGTAGTAGTTGAAAATCATTGGAAAAAGGATATGCAGCACCATCTTCGTATGGTAGACTGTAGTGAGGACCAGAAGCAAATCCTTGCTACCTTTAAACTAGTTGGAGCAGCGTTGCACTGGTGGGAGTCGATGACCACTCCCAAACAAAGAGATATAATGACGATATCAGACTTTTGGATTTTATTTGACCGAAAGTACTTTCCTCCAGCAGTTCAGAAGGAAATGAGGAGGAAACTTCAAGATGTAGTTCAATGTGAGCGTTCTGTGGCTGAATACGAGGAGGAATTCACTCGTTTGGCTAGTTTTTCCAAATGAGGTGACTCCGGAGGAGAAGAAAATATCAATATTTATTGGAGTCTTACACTGGAGAATCCGACAACACTTGTTGGGGAAGCCAACTTTACAAACATTCAGGGATGTTATGAATGCCGCTTTTGTAATGACCCCACTTTTATATATAGTTTGTTTTTACATTCTTGTGTTACTAATAATCTTATAAATGTTGTATTATTAGATATGTGGTATTATTGGATATCAATATAACAAACCCCATTTTTAATTATGAAGAATCAACTGTAAATTGGATCAAATCGAAGTCTTATGACATATCTTAAGGCAAATAATAAGTTTTGGGGTAGAAAATATAATTTTATGAAACTTAAAGGACTAAAATAAAAATATAAAATGGGCTTTTTTGTAAATAAAATATTTTAAAGGACCTCTAAGAAATATTCAAAATATATAGTGTGAAATTACAAAAATACCCTTCATGTGTGAAATGACCCTTATACCCTTATCACCTTTCCACCACGTGCTGGTCACTTCCACCTTCCACATGTCATCTGTAGAGAGAGAGCTAAAACACTTGTCATCATTTGGTGATATTAACACCGCAAGACCACTCCGGATCGCGACACCTCGGTGTTGAATCACCAATCCAAAAAGCTTAGTCATTTGACACGTGTCAACACCGTAATACATTTGGAAACCTATAAATAGGGCCTTAGGGTTCATTTGAAACTCACACCAATTCCTTGAGAATTATAGTAAGAAAGAGTGATAGAAAGCTTGGAAAATATCTTAAGAAGGAGTTCTATAATTTCGAAGAAAGAATTCATTTCGTAGGTATGATTTTATTTAAATGTTATAATGTATTTTTATAGTTTTAATTTTGTGTTTTATAGCTTTACTTAGTAGTTATGCTGGTAAAATACACTAAGGACTTCACTACTCAAAACTTAAAGTTTAGAAAAAATCCAAGTTGATTTTTATTTTCATGTAAACTTGTTTGAAATTGTATATACGCTTTTAAAAAATGATTTTTCAAAAGTAATTGCTCGTTATTATGGAATCCCATTTAAGTAATTCCAAAGTCAGGCTCGGTGAAATTCTGTCTAGGCGAGATGGTATTTATGTGGTGCCCCTGTGACCCTCCATCTCTATTGGGAATGAATTCAGAAATGTTCTTTCTAGAGGAGATGGTATTTAAGCGGTGCCCCTGTGACCCTCCATCTCTACTGGGAACCGACTGATTAGGAAGAACTATGAATTGAATCCTTTAACTACGATCAATAAGTTTTAAAAGTTAAGAAAATGGTTTTTTAGTAATCCTTTGAAACAAGTTACTATTAAAATACAATATGTAGACTGGACCTTGTTTAGAACATATACTTAAACCTTTATCTCATTTGTTAGATTAACGTGCGATCAAAGACTCGTTATCTATAATTTTGACCTCTATTTTAGGTGAGTACTCTATGCAATTTCTTGCGCATTTTGATTATATTATATTATGCAAACTATGTATATTTTATGAAATGCTTTTATTCTCAAAATGCACCTGATACCGATGATTCCGTCGTTTGTTATATGTTTATATCTCTCCATATAAACATCTTATTTGAATTCTGAAATTTTTGATTCGGCCTATGGAAACTCTCTTACTATATTGGCCTTGACTACCGGGTGGAAATATTTGGGTGGTACTTTTCCAGCTGGTTTATCGCTGGTGTGCCCTAAATAAGTCGTTGTTCCAGAAATCATGATTATCTGTCTGTGATGTTACTGGGTGGAAACATTTGGTAACACTATCTGTCTGGGTATTAGAGCGTACATGGCCACTAAAATTGAATAATTGACACATGCTCAATTATTTTATCTACTCTGTTCTGAACTGTTTATTCTGAATATATATATATATATATTATCATTTACTTTATATATATTACTTGAAATTCCTATCTCTATGTATATACCTTCTGTTCTAAATTGAATAGGTATTTATTTTCTGAAAACCTTGGAATATTTGGAGATTGAATCTCATTCGGCTTTTAGCTGATGTTTTATAATTAACCATTTTTCAGGAAATAATTAGGAAACCGGATGGAACATAAGGGGACTATGTTGAAGATTTAGCTTTTAGATCTCTTTTTGTTACATTAAGTAGAACTTTATTTTATTAGATAAAGGATGTTTGGCTCTTTAATTAAAAGGCTTTAAAATTTCTGTCAAGTTGTAACTCTTGGATATTTTAATATAAATGAAGTTTCCTTTAGAAAGCTCTGATGATGTAATTCCTTCACTTTCAGTATTTTACGATTCATAACCATGTGATTATACTTCCGCTATATATATATTTTAAAAGAAAATTTTTTACGCCAGAATATTGGATGCCTTGGTGGCATGTCAAGACACTCGTTCCCTACGATTTTGGGTCGGGGTCGTGACAGAGGTGGTATCAGAGCATAGGTTATGAACCCGTAGACTACCGAGCATAGGTTTCGAATGTTATAGATTCTATGTTTCCATCCTTAGGAGATAGTATTAAAAATCTAATTTATGTGATAACCCTCCATATGTGTTATATTATTTATAATTGGTCTTTTAGTTTTCAATATTGATATAGTATAGTAGATCTTACGTTTGGCCATGACTGTAGAAAATGACCAAGAGAAGATCATCAATGGGAACTAGTGATTCGAGTATAGAAGGACTGAAAGGTGCAAACAAGGCAATTGAAAGTCTGGCAAAGATTGTGGAGCAGCAGGTGAATAATGGAGTACCAAAGAATCTTGAACTAAGTAAATGTACTATTGAACAGTTCAAGAAGTTAAATCCTCCATATTTTAAAGGTACTCCTAACCCCACCGAAGTACAAAGTTGGATTATGCAGATGGAAAAGATACTCGATGTTCTTAAGTGTACTGATGAACAACGGGTGTCATTTGCAATATTTATGTTAGAAGGGGAGGCCGAACATTGGTGGAGAATGACTAAGTGAGTACACGGGGAAAGGAATACTTACATAGGTTGGAATGATTTCTTAGTAATATTTTATGAGAAATATTTTTTGGAAACGGTGAAAGACGAAATGGAAGCTGACTTCATGAGTTTGGTGCAAGGGAATATGACGGTTAGTCAATATAAGGCAAAGTATACTGAGTCATCCCGTTTTGCACATCATGTTGTAGCAACTGATGTTTTAAGAGCGAAGAAGTTTGAGCGTGGGTTAAGGTTGAATATTCGTAGTTGAATTTCCATCCTGAAATTAACATCATATATTGATGTCGTGACTAGGGCTACAATAACTGAGAGGGATGGTGAGGAGTACAATCGAATTAGAGATGGAAATAGGAAGTTTGGGGAACAAAAAGGAAAAAACCCGAATAATAGAAATTTCTTTAGGAACACATCCAATGTTGGGGGATCTAGTGATAACAAACAGTATAATAACCAGACATGTCAGCAGTGTGGAAAGATGCATGGAGGACGACCTTGTTATAAGGATTCAGGAGCTTGTTTTAGATGTGGACAGAAAGGACATCATATAAAAGACTGCCTAAACCCAGCAAGGGTTTCGATAAATCCTTCAAGTGCAAAGAAGGATCAAGACAGACAGGGTAGAGTTTTCGCACTTTCTGATACCCAAGCTTCTAATGCGGTAGTGTCAGGTACACTTTCTATATGTGCACAATCTTTTAAAGCTTTGATAGATCTTGGTTCTACCCATTCGTTCATATCTATACATGTATTAAATCTCTTTCATAAATTTCCTGAACCCTTGAATCATAACATACATGTTTCTACTCCTTCGGGTGAGTTATTGATGGGTAAACTAGTATACAAGGCATGCCCCATAGATATTGATAGTCATAAACTATTTGTTGATTTGATAGTTTTAGACATTAAAGATTTTGAAGTCATTTTGGGGATGGATTGGTTAGCATCACATCATGCTAAGGTAGACTGTTTTGAGAAGAGTGTTACTTTCCAAATTCCTCACCTGCCAAAATTTAGTTTTGAAGGAACTGGCATCATATCTCCGATGTGTATTATTTCTGCAATGCAAGCCTATAGTTTTCTTAAGAAGGGATGTCAAGGATTTCTTGCAACTGTTACCAGTTTGTAGACAATAGGGCCTAGCTTAGAAGATATTCCTATCGCTAAGAAATTTACAGATGTTTTTCCAGAGGATTTACCAGGGCTACCTCCTAATAGAGAAATAGAATTTACGATTGACCTTGTTCCTGGAACTATACCAATATCAAAACCACCATATCGTATGGAACCTTTAGAATTAAGAGAGTTAAAAGTTCAATTAGAAAACCTTTTAGACAAGGGTTTCATCAGACCAAGTATATCGCCTTGGGGTGCTCCAGTGTTATTTGTGAAAAAGAAGGATGGGACAATGAGACTATGTATAGATTATCGTGAACTGAATAAGGTAACCATTAAGAATATATACCCCTTACCTAGTATAGATGACTTGTTTGATCAATTAGAAGGTGAACAAGTATTCTCTAAGATTGACCTTAGGTCAGGCTATCATCAATTAAAGATTAAGGATGATGATATTTCAAAATTAGTTTTTCGTACTTGATATGGTCACTATGAATTTCTTGTAATGCCATTTGGACTAACTAATGCACCAGCCGCTTTTATGGATATGATGAATAGGGTGTTTAGGAAATATTTGGATCAGTATGTTGTTTTTCTCATTGATGACATCCTTATTTATTCCAAAAGTATTGAAGAACACGGAAAGCATTTAGAGACGGTATTACAAATCCTTAGGAAAGAGAAATTATATGCAAAATTAAAGAAGTGTGAGTTTTGGATGCGTAGTGTTTCTTTTCTAGGACATGTCATATCCAAAGAGGGATTGTCAGTTGACCCTCAAAAGATTGAGGCTATATTAGATTGGCCCAGACCAACTAATGTGAGTGAGATTTGTAGTTTCCTTGGATTAGCAGGTTATTACCGAAGATTTGTTGAAGGATTTTCTAGCATTGCCAAAAGCTCTATCTAGGTTAACACAAAAGAAGGTAAAATATGAATGGTCTGAGCAAGCCGAGAAAAGTTTTCAATAACTTAAGAATCGATTAGTAACTACCCCAATTTTGACTATTCCTTCTGGGACAGGGGGATTTGTGATTTATAGTGATGCTTCTAAAAATGGTTTGGGATGTGTGCTAATGCAAAATGGAAAAGTAGTAGCTTACGCCTCGAGACAGTTAAAAACCTATGAGCAGAATTATCCAACCCATGACCTAGAATTAGCAGCTGTAATTTTTGCTCTTAAGATTTGGAGGCATTATTTGTATGGTGAGACTTGTGAGATTTATACCGATAATAAGAGTTTGAAGTATATATTTACTCAGAAAGAGTTGAATATGAGACAAAGGAGGTGGTTAGAATTGATGAAGGATTATGATGTAAATATTCACTATCACCCGGGGAAAGCTAATGTAGTAGCCGATGCTTTAAGTAGGAAGTCTACACCAAATTTAGCATGTCTTATTACAAGCCAGGAAGCACTGTTAAGGGATTTGAGAAGTATGGAAATAGATGTACGTATCTATAGCAAAGGAGGAATAATTACAAACTTACAAGTACAACCCATGTTTATGGAGAGGATAAAAATTGCACAAGTAAATGACCCACAACTGAAGAAGATTAGAGAAGAAGTCATCGAAGGTAAGAGAACTGAATTTGCGATGCGAAATGATATATTGAGGTTTGAAAATAGAGTGTGTGTGCCATGTGATGCCCAACTAAAGAGGCAAATTTTGGAGGAAAGTCATTACTCAAGATTCACATTTCATCTTGGATGTACAAAAATGTATAGGGATCTTTAAGAAGTATTTTGGTGGAATAACATGAAGAGGGAGATATCAGAATTTATATCTCAGTGTTTGGTTTGTCAACAAGTAAAGGCAAAACATCAAAAACCATCAGGATTACTGCAACCCCTACCTATCCCTGAGTGGAAATGGGAACATATTACTATGGATTTTGTGACAGGTTTACCGAGGAGTTCAAATGGTAATGACTCTATTTGGATAATTATTGATAGGTTAACTAAATCTGCTAATTTTCTTGCCATTAAGATTACCCATTCTTTAGAGAATTTATCTAAGTTATATGTGCGGGAAATTATTAGGCTTCATGGAACCCCAATTTTAATTATTTCTTACCGTGACCCTAGATTTATGTCTCGCTTCTGGAAAAGCCAACAAGAAGCCATGGGAACAAAATTGAATTTTAGCATTGCTTTTCATCCTCAAACGGATGGACAATCATAGAGAACTATTCAAACCTTAGAGGATATTCTTAGGGCATGTGCACTTGATTTAAAAGGGAATTGGGATGATCATTTACCGTTAGTGGAATTCGCATATAATAATAGCTATCAAGCAAGTATTCAAATGGATACATATGAGGCACTCTATGGTAGAAGGTGTAGTTCCCCTACATGTTGGGTAGAAGTTGGGGAAAGAAAATTGTTGGGGCCAGAATTGATTCAGATCACAAGAGAGAAGGTGAAATTAATACAAGACCGACTTCGAACCGCTCAAAGTCGTCAAAAGAGTTATGTTGATAATCGACACCGACAGTTAGAATTCCAAAGAGGAGATTATGTGTTCTTGCGAGTATCGCCTGCAAAGGGAGTAATACGATTTGGGAAGAAAGGGAAATTAAGCCCAAGATACATAGGACCTTTTGAAATCCTTGAAAGGATAGGAGCTGTTGCGTATAAAATAGCCTTACCACCGGAACTCTCTAGTGTACATAATGTGTTTCACTTATCAATGATAAAGAAATATGTCCCAGATCCAAAACATATCTTAAGTCATGAGCATCTTCAAGTTAGAGAAGATTTGTCGAACATTGAGCATCCAGTGGAAATATTGGATCATAAAGATCAAATATTAGGAACTAAGGTTATTCCACTAGTTAAAGTATTGTGGCGGAATCATTCTGTTGAAGAAGCAACGTGGGAGCGGGAAGATGAGATAAATGAGCGATATCCATACTTTTTTGAAAATTAATGCAAGTAAATTTGGGGACCAAACTTTTTATAAGGAGGGTAGGATGTAATGACCCCACTTTTATATATAGTTTGTTTTTACACTCTTGTGTTACTTATTATCTTATAAATGTTGTATTATTAGATATGTGGTATTATTGGTTATCAATATAACAAACCCCATTTTTAATTACGAAGAATCAACTGTAAATTGGATCAAATCGAAGTCTTATGACATATCTTAAGGCAAATATTAAGTTTTGGGGTAGAAAATATAATTTTATGAAACTTTAAGGACTAAAATAAAAATATAAAATGGGCCATTTTGTAAATAAAATATTTTCAAGGACCTCTAAGAAATATTCAAAATATATAGTGTGAAATTACCAAAATACCCTTCATGTGTGAAATGACCCTTATACCCTTATCACCTTTCCACCACGTGCTGGTCACTTTCACATGCCTTCTGTAGAGAGAGAGCTAAACCACTTGTCATCATTTGGTGATATTAACACCACAAGACCACTCCGTATCGCGACACCTCGGTGTTGAATCACCAATCCAAAAAGCTTAGTCATTTGACACGTGTCAACACCGTAATACATTTGGAAACCTATAAATAGGGCCTTAGGGTTCATTTGAAACTCACACCAATTCCTTGAGAATTATAGTAAGAAAGAGTGATAGAAAGCTTGGGAAATATCTTAAGAAGGAATTCTATAATTTTGAAGAAAGAATTCATTTCGTAGGTATGATTTTATTTAAATGTTATAATGTATTTTTATAGTTTTAATTTTGTGTTTTATAGCTTTACTTAGTAGTTATGATGGTAAAATACACTAAGGACTTCACTAATCAAAACTTAAAGTTTAGAAGAAATCCAAGTTGATTTTATTTTCATGTAAACTTGTTTGAAATTGTATATACGCTTTTAAAAAATGATTTTTTAAAAGTAATTACTCGTTATTATGGAATCCCATATAAGTAATTCCAAAGTTAGGCCCAGTGAAATTTTGTCTAGACGAGATGGTATTTAAGTGGTGCCCCTGTGACCCTCCATCTCTACTGGGAATGAATCCGGAAATGTTCTGTCTAGAGGAGATGGTATTTAAGCGGTGCCCCTGTGACCCTCCATCTCTACTGGGAACCGACTGATTAGGAAGAACTATGAATTGAATCCTTTAATTACGATCAATAAGTTTTAAAAGTTAAGAAAATGGTTTTTTTAGTAATCCTTTGAAACAAGTTACTATTAAAATACAATATGTAGACTGGACCTTGTTTAGAACATATACTTAAACCTTTATCGTATTTGTTAGATTAACGTGCGATCGAATACTCGTTATCTATAATTTTGACCTCTATTTTAGGTGAGTACTCTATGCAATTTCTTGCGCATTTTTATTATATTATATTATGCAAACTATGTATATTTTATGAAATGCTTTTATTCTCAAAATGCACCTGATACCGATGATTCTGTCGTTTGTTATATGTTTATATCTCTCCATATAAACATCTTATTTGAATTCTGAAATTTTTGATTCGGCCTATGGAAACTCTCTTACTATATTGGCCTTGACTACCGGGTGGAAATATTTGGGTGGTACTTTCCCAGCTTGTTTATCGCTAGTGTGCCCTAAATAAGGCGTTGTTCCAGAAATCAATATTATCTGTCGGTGATGTTACTAGGTGGAAACATTTGCTAACACTATCTGTCTGGGTATTAGAGCGTACATGGCCACTAAAACTGAATAATTGACACATGATCAATTGTTTTATCTGCTCTGTTTTGAACTGTTTATTCTGAATATATATAGTATCATTTAGTTTATATATATTACTTGAAATTCCTATCTCTATGTATATACCTTATGTTCTAAATTTAATAGGTATTTATTTTTTGAAAACCTTGGAATATTTGGAGATTGAATCTCATTCGTCTTTTAGCTGATGTTTTATAATTAACCATTTTTCAGGAAATAATTAGGAAAGCGGATGGAACATAAGGGGACTACGTTGAATATTTATCTTTTAGAGCTCTTTTTGTTACATTAAGTAGAACTTTGTTTTATTAGATAAAGGATGTTTGTCTCTTTAATTAAAAGGCTTTAAAATTTCTATCAAGTTGTAACTCTTGGATATTTTAATATAAATGAAGTTTCCTTTAGAAAGCTCTGATGATGTAATTCCTTCACTTTCAGTATTTTATGATTCATAACCATGTTATTATACTTCCGCTATATATATATATATATATATATATATATATATATATATATATATATATATATATATATATATATATTAAAAGAAAAATTTTGACGCCAGAATCTTGGATGCCTTGGTGGCATGTCAAGACACTCGTTCCCTACGATTTTTGGGTCGGGGTCTTGACAGCTTTACTCCATTGTCAAGATCATCGGTTGCAAGTACAAGGAAATAAGAAATCTTCAGCTGTGGGGCAAGCAAGTAAGCCAAGAGGAAATGGTGCGGAAGGGGGAGCGTTATCCTCATCCCAGTCATCGAGAGATAAACAAAAGGAGAGGGATGGCCAGCAAGGGAATTTGTCCAAATGACAGCGTTTCGGGGGACTTAATTTCAGTAGCAAAAATTTTAGGCACGGTCAAGGTGCCCAGCAACAGCAGCAAGTAGGCCAGGCAGGTCGGGGTAATAATGGGGGTCAAGGTTTTGCGCAGTTTAGAAATAATAGAGGCCGTAATCAGGAAAATATGGCAGGTCATTGTTTTCTTTGTGGGGAGTCGGGCCATTATAGGAAATCTTGTCCGCAGTTGATTAGGGGACAGTTTCCTAGAATTCCACAGCATGAGCAAGCACAGTTACAACAACCAGGGTTCAATCCAGTCATCCCTCCCCAAAAGGGACAGTTACAGTATGGTCGTGTATACCACATACAGGATGTTATGCTTCCTCCAGCCCTGTCGGAAATTGAGGGTAAGTTTCTCATTCGTGGGCATATGGGTCGTTTACTATTTGATACGGGGTCAACGCACCCTTTTATTTCTAGAAGTGTTGCTCAGTCTACGGGGTTAATAAAATTTGTGAAGAGTATTTTTACTAGTGTTGAATCTTCTACGAGTGATAGTTCACTTATTTTCTTTGTTTGTAAAAGGGTAGAGATAAATCTTGGCAATTTGTGTTTAGAGGCTGATTTTCTTGTCCTTGATATGGCGGGGTATGAGGTCATCTTGGGTATGGATTGGTTAATGAAATATCATGAAATAATAAATTATTTCGAGAAAAGTATAGTTTTTGCTATTTCGAGGCAAGAAATGTTTTTAGTGGCTATGCCTCTTTCGGAGGGGGGTTCTAGCACGTATTTATATTGTATTGCGGAGGAGACTTCTCGTGATGTAGTCATTTCCTTAGATTCAATTTTCGTTGTCAGAGAGTTTGCAGATGTTTTTCGGGATATACCGGGTTTGCCTTCAAGTAGGGAGATTGAGTTCGTGATTGATTTAGCACCGGGAACACGACTGATTGCTAGAGCTCCGTACCCTATGGCTCTTGTTGAGATGAGGGAGTTAAGATATCAGATTCAAACGTTATTATAGCAGATATTTATTAGGCGTAGTTTTTCTCCACGGGGAGCTCCTGTATTGTTTGTAAAGAAGAGATATGGTTCCCTCTGATTGTGCGTTGCTTACCGGGAATTGAATATGGTTACCATCAGGAACAAATACCAACTACCTCGGATCGATGATCTGTTTGATCAATTAAGGGGAGCATCGTACTTCTCCAAAATAGACTTGAGGATGGGGTATCACCAGCTGCGGATACGAGTGCAGGATGTGTCCAAAACTGCATTCCTGACTAGATATGGGTCCTACGAATTTTTGGTTATGCCTTTTGGACTAACCAATGCTCCTTCCGTGTTTATCGACCTTATGAATAGAGTGTTTTGAGATTTCCTGGACCAGTTTGTTATCGTGTTTATTGATGACATCCTAGTGTATTCTTAAACAGAGGCCGATCATGTTAAGCATTTACGGTTGGTTTTTCAAACGTTGAGGGATCATCAATTGTATGCAAAATTTGAGAAGTATGGTTTATGTCTACAGGAAGTGTAGTTTCTGGGTCACATTGTGATAGCTCAGGGTATTTCGATGGATCCGAGTAAAGTTATTGCAGTGAGGGAATGGGGTCAGCTCATGACGCCTACTGAAATTCGCAGTTTTCTGGGTTTGGCTGGCTATTACCGTCAATTTATTAAGGGCTTTTCTAAGATTGCTATCCCTTTGATAAATTTGACTCAGAAGGGAGTGAGGTTTGTTTGGGATGATTCTTATCAACTAGATTTTGATGAGCTGAAAGATAGGTTAACTTCTTCTTTAGTACTTGCATTACCGAGGCCGAGGGTGGAATGTTTGGTTTATGCTGACGCATCTCTACAAGGGTTGGGAGGTGTGTTACAATAAGAGCATCGGTCTATTTCTTATGCTTCTCGCAAATAAAGCCACATGAGAAGAATTATCCAGTTCGTGATTTGAAACTTGCTGCAGTGGTTTTTGCCTTAAAGATTTGGAGACATTACCTCCTGGGGGATAAGTTTAGTCTTTTCACGGACCACAAATCGTTGCAATATTTATTTTCGCAAAAGTATTTCAATATGCGACAACGTCAATGGTTATAGTTTGTGAAAGACTACCAATTTTATATTCATTATCACCCGGGTAAGGCTAATGTATTTGGGGATGCATTGAGTCGAAAACTCGAGGGGGAATTAGCAAGAGTATGGAAGGCTAAATGGAAAGAACTTAGACAGGAGGACGATGTTACAAGGGCGTTTATGTCAGTATTAACCATTACACCTACGATGATGACAAGAGTTGTGGAAGACCTAAGAAGGGATAAATATTGTGAGGACCGTATACGCCAATTGTTAACCGAGGGAGCAGAATCCTACTCTATAAGTTCTGAGGGTGGGTTACGTTTCCACGGGAGGCTTGTTGTCCCGGACGAAAGGGATTTGAGGCGGGCCGTAATGACAAAATCTCATGGTTCCAAATTCGCAGTACATCGTGGTCGAGACAAAATATACCAAAACATACGCCGTCAATATTGGTGGGTGGGTATGAAACGTGACATTTCTGAATTTTTTTCCCAATGTACTACTTGTCAACTGGTGAAAATAAATCATCAATGACAGACGAGATTGCTACAACCCTTAGAAATACTGGTGTGGAGGTGGGAAAGCATCTCGATGGATTTCATCACGGGATTGCCAACGTCACAGAGCGGTCACGATTCCGTTCGGGTGAGTGTCGATCGCTTAACCAAGTCGGCACATTTCTTACCAGTACATACATATTATAACGCGGCTCGCTATGCTCGGCTATTTATTGCGGAGATTGTCAGACTCCACAGGGTGCCCATTAATATAGTCTCTGATCGAGACAAGATCTTTGTTTCCAATTTTTAGCAAAGTTTACAGGAAGCTATGGGGACCGAATTGAAGTTGAATACCTCTTATCACCCTCAAACAGATGGACAGACTAAACGAGTCAACCAAATATTGGAGGACATGTTCAGAATGTGTGTGCTTGATTTTAAAGGAGGTTGGGAACAATATCTTCCCTTGGTGGAATTTGCTTATAATAATTCATACCAATTCACTATCGGGATGGCACCCTATGAAGCATTATATGAACGATCGTATAGAGCACCTACTTGTTGGTTGGAAGGAGGAGATAATAAATTTCTTGGACCTGAAATGATCCAAGATACTTCTTCCAAGATTGAGCTCATATGTTGTCGCATCCGAATAGCTCAAAATTGTCAAAAGAGTTATGTCGTTGAAAATAGAAGGCACGTGGAACTCGAAGTTGGAGATCAAGTTTTGGTATGAGTATCACCAATGAAAGATATAACGCGATTTGGGAAGAAGGGGAAACTTGCGCCTCGCTATGTAGGCCCTTTTCCCATTATTATTAAAGTAGGCCATGTAGCTTATAAACTTGCTTTGCCAGAACGCCTACAACAGATTCATGATGAGTTTCATGTATCTTCATTGCAAAAGTGCAAAAGGTGTAAAGGAGCTCACTGGCATGGTCCCTTAGATGATATCAATTTGGAGTCCGATATTTCATACGAGGAACAACTAGTGGAAATTTTAGATCATGGGGAGCATAGGCTAAGATCTAGAGTTGTACCTTTGGTTCGGGTCCAATGGGGACGTCACAATTTTGAGGAGTTAACCTGGGAACGTGAGGGCGATATGCGAGAAAAGTAACCACATCTCTTTTTACAAGGTACGCCTGAATTTTGAGTGCAAAATTCCCTTATAAGGGGGGGAGTATGTAATAACCCTTACTTTTGAGTAATTGAATTTATATTAATTTACCATGTGAGGTAATTATATAAAATATTGGAGGATGGAGTAAATAATATCTAAGTGAGTAAAAGATAATATTAACTAGATTCTTGCATATTTACTATTATGTGAATGTAAATAGCATCATGTTTTATTTTGTAATGTCGTGTGCTAAAAATGACAGTTATGGTTTAAAATGAAGCGGGATATGAAAATGATTTATATTATTCCGGATGCTAGTTTAGAGGGCGTAGTTAGTCCCGAAATATTCGACATAGTCAAATTAAGTGCCATATTGTATTTTTGGAGTTCCGGGCATTTTTTGCAGGTTATGACTTAATTGTGTAATTACGAATCATTTTAATGAGTTATTAACATTTAAGGTTAGAAATAAGTGTTAAGTGAAAGATTTAAGTCTTCCAACCCTTTTTATTCCTCTTATATGTTCCTAAACCGAGAGAGAAAGAGAATTGTGGAGAAAAAGAAGAGAAAGGAGAAAAATTGAAGAAATTGGGGTGTGTTCTTGTATCTACCTCCCGGGAATTCGAGATTTCAGCTTAAGGCAAGTTTCTAACTTGCTAATATATGATTTAATGTGAGCAATTTGTTGTGATAGTTATGTAATTAGAGAATGGGAACAAATAGTAGGGTTTTGTTTGATAAATTTTGGATCTTTAAAGCTTGAATCTTGGAGTTGTATGGATTAAGTTAGTTATATGGATTTATTGGGGTGTATAATTGTTGGGGTTATGTGGTTTGGTGATGATAATGATGGAAGTGTAAGAATAAGGAGTTTAAGTTTTGGATTCAATCTTGTAGAAGAAGAGAAATTCGAGGGTCTACTAGGCGCGGTCGACCGCGGTCCCAGGACCGGTCAACCGAGCCTTCAGGGGAAAGCCTACTGCTTTCTTATATAAGTATAAAATTTCAGCGCGGTCGACTGGGGTCCCAGGATCGATCGAACGGGGTTCCCAAACTGAGACTAATGTATTCTTTTGTAAACAAAACCGTTGAGGCGCGGTCGACCGCGGTCCCATGACCGGTCGACCGGTCCCTTATTTTTCACTCTTAAATCCCAAATTCTTTCTAGTTTCTTTCTTTTAAGATAGGGACTTAGGAACCTTCTTGAATGAAGTAAGACTAGAGTATTAGAGTCTAGTAGTAAGGTATTTAAGAACCAAAGTAGAAATGAGAGTTGGGGTTCAGTTCAGGAATCAAGTTAGTTAGTTAAATTAGAGGAAGATAAATGATTCTTTATTAGAATGAACTAGTCTATACCTAAGGAGAACTTGAGTGAGTTAATGTCGACTTTTGGAAATGTATTGAAAAATATCATACATGAGGGGTTATAGATGGAATTCTAATTAAGAGAGATTTATATTGGGGATAATTAAACATTAAGATTTATAATGATGACACTAAACGCTTATGGCTCCAGATAAAATGTAACGCATAATTGATAAAGTAAATAACTTGTGAATGATAAATTTGCATATACACACCTCTCTAAATGCTATCATAGGGGAAGTTACGCGTAAGAGGTGAAGTCCCCTGGCTAGTGAATGCAGGGCGAACATAGTCCTCGGTCATAGGACCGGTTATATTATATTGTATGATTATTGTTTGAAGTGAGGTAATTCTGGGTGTGGTTATGACTCACTATCGAAGGTATATGGCCTCTTCCCAACATTATGCGATGTAGGATGCCCAGGTTGTCTTGGTGATAGGCCCAGGAAGATGATATCTATTTAGGGGCGCGTCTAGTAGGGAAACCCGGAAGGGCGGTTTTAGAATCGTTATATGTTGTGAAATACCACTATTCATATTAAAGTGGGATATTATTTATGGAAAAGCACTCTATGAATAACTGCTTGAAAACGTCTCCTAAAGAGATATGGAACGTTGAAATGAAATTTTCTAGAAAGGGGATTGAATTCTATTTAGTAATATTTTTAGTCATATTCTATTGCATAATTAAAATGTATTCATGCTTTTAGATTGTGTAGTTAAATTCTTATCATTATTCATGATGATTAGATTGTTCATGACTGTCATGCATTTTATTCACATGGTGATCATATAAAATCAGGCCCTGGCCTGTTCATATTTCCTTATTTTGCATGAATCTAATCTTCGCCCAGGTGCTCCGCCAAAAGGACACCCGTATTGACTTTTCTATCCCAGTGTCTTGGAGCTGTAATGCCTTGCGGATGTTACGGGATATTTTGATATAGACGCTTCCATCTTTTGTATTCTAGTTATGATCGGTTATACGTTCGGGCGTGTTGCCCAAGTTTTGTACTTGTATGATATTTTGAAATGTTATACTTTAATACTCAGTGTAACCTTTTTGTAAGTGTCTGTTAACCGACAGCTTATTAGATTATTTTGATGTATATTGTGGTTGATAGATTATCTGTCTTTAATTATATCCTCCTGCTTTTCAATTGGGATTGTTTAAATGCTTTCTTTAACTTAAAAAAATGGCAATCCGTTTTCTAAAATAATGGGTGGTTAGCTCGTATATTTATTATATTACTGTGATGCTAAGAATGGACCATCTATGATTCCTGTTAATATTGGAGTAGCGGGTTGGCCACCTCTTATTTTAATAAGTGGGGTGTCACAGTTCACACTGCCGATGTCACTTGGGATCCTATTCCTCAAAGGTTGCATCATATTCTCTAAAACCATATCAGTCAACTATCTGGGGTTCACTCCTACATCACTTCAACTCATCATTGTTACACAAGTAACATAGTTACCACCAATGGTCGGTAACTCTTGATATAGCATGAAAGATACATCGATAATCAGCAAGGCACTCACCTATAATAACAGTAGCATATCAACTATGTCCGAGTACACATCCTCAAGTAATGACCGATGCGAGTTTACATGCCCACCAAATTGTCAAATGCTTACAACATGACACTACCCCAAGGATCAAGTTTGCCTAATCACATCATCATTATTAACTACTCGTAAGTACCTAACCAAGGAACTTAATTCATCTTTATCGCAAAGTCAATGTCGCTTAGATATGACACTTTAGTCACCTATCCTCCACAGTTGACTTTATAAAATTCTTGTCTCTAATTTGATGGACATCATTTTCTTTTATTAACATCTTACTAGACCTCTTACATCATAAAGGGTTGACACAAAATCATCTCACACTAAAAATCGATGTGTCGCCACTATTGGCTCGCATAGACACTCGCAAATTACTAACATGTTTAAATCAAAAGCACGGAATCTATTAATGACAACTGACTTGACCATATGCTATTTCGCCACACATTCCCATCGTACTAATCTCCTTGACTATATCGTAGAGAACACAAATCGAAATCACCACTTGTCTAGTGTGGCCGGCCCAAAACCAACACCGATGTCGAAAGATCCACTATCATCTCACTACGTCACTCCCGAAGATAACCTTGAACCTAAAGCTCTGATACCATTTGTAACGTCCCGACCTAAATTTATGGGTTACCCGTGCTCAACCCGGTCCGATCCGAATGTTAGGGGTGAAATGCGATGAGACTACCTATATAATGTCACTATTTTAGTTTTATATAATCAATATTTCACTTGTTTAGCATGCGGTTCCAATTCAAATCAAGTTGCATGAAGGATCCTTGGGAAGCATCCTCATAATCTAATCATACAAATCTACAAACGTAAAATGAAAGAATACTTACATGTATAACGCTCTCCACATACAGAACCGCACACAAACTTCCATAACAAATAGGAGGGAATGAGCCGAATGCCCAATGGAAAAATACAACAATGCAATATAGAATCGAACAATAGAAAAGAGACGCTAACACGTTTTTCTAGGTGCACATGCAATTAATTTGTGTGTGTGTGTGTGTGTGTGTATATATATATATTAATGCATGAAACCATTTTGTTCCAAAACATTACTTATTTCGATTAATTCGCCTCAATCTTGTAAAAGAACCCCTTTTTACTTGACCTAACATTTATTTCTTGATTTAACGCACCCGGTTAAATACTTTAAATAAGTACCCTTTGTGATGAGAAATCACTCATTTTATCGAAATTTTCCTTTACTCACACCAAATGTACCTTAGTATTTTCCTTGAAAATCACCTTTCAATAAATGCACCGTGTTAGAAAATACTTATTTTTTTGTTGAAACCTTTCATAAACACACTCTTGTGTTAATTATGGGTTAAACTTTCTTAGGTTACATAATTACCCAATTGATCACTTCACTTAACCGTTCATTTTATTTCATGGACATTAGTCAATTTCTCACTTTACTTATCCACATTATCTTTCAACCAGAACATGTATTAATTCCATTCAAGTTAGGTTGTCTTTTATTATATTTATAATGCAACCCATTTCATGACATGTTTTAATTTGATTATCTTTTTCTTGGAATCCTCTAAATAACTGCGTACATGAATGGGCTCCATACCGCTGACTACGTTGCCATATGCTTTGGTCCGTATTTTAGGTCTTTCACCCTCGGACTCCGAGCCGTTCTTAATTCTTTCCCGATCTCAATCGCGTCCATATTAATGTGTTTTAACATTTATCAATTGTACACATTATTTCACTTTTACCGACCAAAGCCTAAATCTGGGGATTTCACCCCACCTTGTGTTACACTTTAAAAATCATCATTCCTTGTCCTTTACACACTTGCATTGAATTTATCCCAAAAATCACTTTCATTTAGGACTATTTCTGTAACAACATTTCTATAATTTTTATTTCATAAAAATGTTCCACCTTATCTAAAATTACCATTTTACCCATTTATTTCAAAACTTGCATTTTCCTCCATTTTTACAAGTGTTATATTTTCAAAAACATTACCAAGTTACACATACCAACTTCTCAAATGTTTTTACTTATTAATACTCATTTCACATTTTGAAATTAACACCCATTTCAAGTTGGAAATTTCTTTATTCCATTACTTTCTTTGCTTAGAGAACACTTTAGCATTTGGGGAACTACTTTACAAGAAAACATCATTTTTCCTTTATTTTCACATGTAGTCTTGAACTACCCACTTACCATATTTTCTACACTTTTTCACACACTTTAAGGGATAAAATTTCTATTTTCTTTATTTCGTATTAAAATCCAATAAAACCTTCATTAAACTTATTTATATGCTCATCATCAAAATACTACAAGTTTATATACATAAAGAGATGGATTTTTAGTCCAAAAATCCTATTAAACGGGTCTAACACAATCCATTCTTGAAATTTCATAAATTTGCATAAACATGTTATTCAAGCCCAAAGACATTTTTATTTCTTTAAAACCTGGGTAAATGTCAATTTATATAAAAATTCTAATTTTCACAAGAAAACCTTGAGACACTTGTTCATAAAATATTTTCAACAAGAGAAATATCATTTCAAACATTTTATTCCATAAAATGTTTAGATATCAAAATTTCTTGAAATATATCATTTTTGTCAAAACTTTTGGAATCTTTTACTAACCATTTTTCACAAAACCATAAGAAATAACTTTCTTAAATCATATATGCATCATTCTCTTATAAACTCTAACTACAAAATCAAATCCATGGAAAATAGAATTCTTGAGTTAAGAGCAGAGTTTCTCACCTCAAAGGAAGCTTCAATAGTGGAGGATGAAGTGTAGAAGAAGATGGAAACCTCCCACCTCTTAAGGTGGCCTTAAAGAGGTTTCCTAGCTCCACTAAGCTTGCCTTATTAAATGCTCCATGAAAAAAAAAACCTTCAAACTCCATACTTTCTTCTACTTATTCTCCAAAATCCCCAATAATATCTCCATA
Organism: Sambucus nigra; assembly: GCA_949130495.1. Lineage (NCBI taxonomy): Eukaryota > Viridiplantae > Streptophyta > Magnoliopsida > Dipsacales > Adoxaceae > Sambucus > Sambucus nigra. Next base: position 388,858,693 of record OX422207.1, on the reverse strand, counting down.
AAAACTCATCTTGCTTGAATGTGTGGTGTATTAGGCTTTTATGAGATTAAATATGGAAGAAGATAGTTAATCTTTGGTGGTTTAAGGTGGAGGGTGGTGGTTCAAAGGTAGTGTGTGGTGGTTGAGATCCATGGGATCTCTAAGGTTGTAGAGAGAGAAGGAAAATCTTATGGAAATGCCCCAAATGAGCCAAAGCCTCATTTAAATACTCCAAATATTGTAAGGGTTAAATCCCCCAAATGTCCCAAACTCGAACCTTTATCCAATGGTCCATCAAGTCTTTATCCCACTCTTTGATATGAGACGCTGAGATCTCGACACATCATTCAATTCGATGATCCACGTCGTAACATCACATTTAAATTTGAAAATTTTCAAAATTTTGTTCGGTCGTTCGAACGATATTGGGCCTCGTTCGAACGAGATCCCTCCTCATTAAAACGTGAAATCTAACGAGGTACTAACGAGGCAAAATCGTAGGGTTAAAATAGATGTGATATATACCTCCTTCGATCGAAAAACACCCATTCGTTCAAATGACGGTGTATCTCATTCGAACGTTGGCCTTCTAAGAGATTCCAGAGAGCAAGGGAAATCGTGTGTTTCTCACTCATTACAAGGTCGTTTGAACGACTGTAAGAATTCACCAAATTAACTTTTGGCCATAAAAACTCTAATCTAATTGCGTCGGGGATATAAAATTACTCAAATTTGACTTATGATCCACCTCAATAAGCCCATAGGCCGATTAATAATAACAAGTCACCAAATCGTACAAGTACGATCAAAATTATTAGGGTAGGTGTTATATAGTGGCTGAAGAACACCCAGAATGGACAGCTCGGATCAGCTCATCACTGCCTTCAAGAAAGAATTAGTTGGGTTTTTTAGAAGGAAAAGGAATGTGTTTGCCTGTAGCCATGAAGACATGTTGGGTATAAATCCAAAATTCGTTTCCCACGAGCTCAGCATAATGAAGGATGTAAAACCAGTAAACCAAAAATGTTGTTTGTTTAGTTAGGAGAAGAGCATGGCAATCCAGGAAGAAGTAGACAAATTGCAGAAGGCAAAGTTCATCAAAGACCTGAAACATTCAGAATGGATATCGAACGTTGTCATAGTCAGAAAGAAGAATGATAATTGATGCATGTATGTAGGCTTCACCAACTTCAACAAAGATTATCCAAAAGATCATTATCCACTGCCCAAGATTGACAAACTAATTAATGATACAGTGAGGCACGAGCTCCTTAGTTTTATGGATTCTTATTCAGGGTAAAACCAGATAAAGATGAAACTGAAATACTGGGAAAAAAACTCATTTATTACGAGTCGAAGTGCGTATTGTTACAACGTTGTGACTTTTGGGCTCAGAAATACCGGAGCAACGTATGAAAGGCTTCTAAATAAGGTCTTCTAAGATCAGATCGATAAAACCATGGAGGTCTATATGGATGGCATGTTAATAAAGAGCAAAAAATCTTCAGACCACATGAGTGATCTGTGGCAAACTTTCGACCAATTAGAAAAATACCAAATGAATATTAACCCGATGAAGTGTATTTTGGGGGTTAAATATGGAAAAATCCTTGGTTTTATAGTAAACCAAATAGGTATAGAACCAAACCTTGATAAGATCCAAGCGCTGATAAGCCTGAAATCCCCCGCAAGCAAAAAAGATATCCAGATATTGGTGGGACGAGTGGCCTCATTGAACAAGTTTATATTCAGGGCCACAGACTAATGTCTTTCATTCCTCAAAGTGTTAAGGAAGATCTTTAAATGTAATGGTGAATAAAAATACAGTCTTCTTGGAATTGAAGAAATACATGGGATATGCACCATTGTTGTGTAAAACCCCGTACTTTTATTGATATTTATTTGTGGGATTAATCAAATTAAATGTGAATTAATCCGGATATAATACTAACGAGATGTGAGTTGGTATTTAATTATAATGTGTATATATGGCAGTATATGAATATTGGAAATATTGAAATTGTCACGAGATTGAAATACGGCAATTCGGGAAATTTTGTTGGGAAGCGTGTGACAGTCCCATCAGAAATGTAATTATTTTAATTAAAAATTGAATTTTATTTTTATCAAACGTATGGTCATTTTGAGTGCGCCAATGAGTCCGTAAGGGTCGAAATAGTCAGAAAACACTAGCCGGGGGTTTAGTTTGGGTCCCGGGGCATTTTTGAGCCATACCGGCAACTTAAAAGGGTATTTTGGTAATTTTGGAATTTGGGGAATTTTGACCAACGAATTTTGGGAATTAAAAATAGGGTATTTAGGAACCCACTAACCCATTACCATCACTTAACTAATTAGAGGGCTACGGGAGTTATAGGAGAAGTTAGGAGAGGTTCCCAAAAGAGAAAACCCTAACCTTCATCTTCAACCTTCAATCTTGGGAGAAAAGGGGAGAGCAACCTTCATCAATTCAACACCAAATTCGGAGAATAATCCAAGGCAAGTGGTTTAATTACGTTAATTTCAAGCGAATGTTTCTTCCATGCTTAGAAATTGATATAATTGCATTGTATTGGGAGACTTGTAAAAACCCATATAATTGGAGTTATAAATTCATGTTTTGATAAAGAGATTGCATGTAGAATTATGTTTGGACGATTATATTGTTAGAAATACATCTTTTAGATTACAAAAACCGATTTAATTGTGGATATTGATGACTTTAATTTTCTAGGGTTCATATTCATAAGGGTTGGGGGAATGTTGGGAGATTTGATAATTGGGTGTTGTTTAGGGAGACTTGACCCCATAAATATGTTAAAATACGATCTAAGTATGTTTAGGAATGATTAGGAGACTTAAAACACTGTTGGGATACTGTTTGGATGAATTTTGAGAAGAGAAAGTTGGAGGAAAAACGAATTTAGGAATTCTGGGCTCGAAACTGTCACCTCGTTAGAAGACCTGCCCAAGTCGTTCGAACGAGCTCGTTCGAACGAGCTTCTAATGAGTTGACAGTTTGACTTCTAACGAGTGGGATGTTCGTTCGATGCCTTTCATTCGAACGAGATCTCGTTATATGTCCACTTCGTTCGAACGAACTCTCATTCGAACGACCTCGTTCGAACGAGACTTCTAACGAGTTGATAGATTGGCCTTAATTGTAGAGATAACATTCCCTTGATGACTAATTAATATAGTTGGGATATTTGGGATATATTGAGGAGTAAAACATAGAAGTGTGATTGGAACCAAATGAAAATTGTGGATTAGGACGTGAGTGACTAATTACGATGTGAGAATAATTGACGATTTAAATGTTAGTATTAACCGGGGATATGTGAATTGCGTAAATTATAAGTTGGTATAAGAATGAGAAGTATACCACTAATAAATTATGGTAATTACTAATATGTGTACATGCTTAGTATATGTATATGATTTTATGTGTATGACATACCTATCATACTTGCTATCACGGGAGGTTTGCGTTCGCTTAGGGCCATTTACTCTTTGTGTGCCTACGGGGGGATTTAGATTGGTACCTCGAGAACATAGGTCAGAGAAGGACTTATTGGGAAGTTAATAAGACTGCTGATCGTGGGAGCGTAGGTATGTACGTGACCCATGTGATGTGACTGTGTTCGCCTCCATTATTTGTGATTGTTGTTATCTGAGAACGATTCCTGAGAGATTCGGAATGCGTAATCCTTATGTACGTGATGTACCGGGATGGATAGCAGAGTATGTGTGCACCTCAGCTTAGTCTCGGGTGCTTGTATTGTATATTCATGACGTGAATAATATACGCTTAAATAATGAGAACTTTCATGTTGGTATTGTGAGTATAATTATGGTAACGCTTTGAGAAAATAAAAAGGGATAACCTGTAGTGAATTGTATTGCTAATAATTGAGAATTCGAGTTTAAGTAAAACCTATATATAATTGATAACGTTAGAATGTATAATGGTAATCGAGTAGAAAGGGGTAGAACTTATGATGGTTTAGTTAGATATGAATGTCACTTAGATGGGTACGGTACGTTAGGAGTGCACAATTAGTCGAGAGGTGAGGATTTCATGTGAGTGCACGTCCTAACATGTATTTTGCATTCATTTTTTTAATGTTATTAAAACACTTGCTATTTTTAAAATACTCTCCACTTTCGAGCTCTGACCCGTTTTCTTTCAAATCTATTTTTTTGTAAAAAAAACCTTTTAGGTGCCCAGCCACAAGGACACTTGCATAGGATTTCCATTCAGGTGACGAGCTGTAGCTGTTGTGGAAGTTACAGGGCCTTGCTAGTAGACGCTTCTTTTGTCTTGACTCCATATTCAGTTTCATCATTTGTAGGGCATGTCGCCCATTTCTATTAGAGACATTTCTTATTTCAGTTATTCAAATCTTTGTCATGTAATTAATTCAGGATACACTGTTTTATTTATTTCAGTTGTGGGATTGTTGTGAGGAGTTTTCCTCCAGACTTACTATTATTTGTTGGTTACCTTCTTGAGACTTTATGGTGTATGGTTATGATATTCTTTCATAATTATTTTATTGTATGTTAATCAGACTTAATTTTAAATTTGACATCTTACTTTTTAAATACTAGGTGGTTAGTAATGATTAAAATGTTTTCGACAGTGATGCTGTTAACTGGACGAACTTGACATTTTGTATTAATTTAATAAAGGAGTAGCTACCCGGTATTTAATTAGTCGGGGTGTCTCATGTTGTATAGGCCAATCCAAGGTGAAAAACTATATTCTTAATTTGCAGTTTTAGAGTCATCTTTCATCTTAGCATTGGTTAAACAAGAGGTGGGAGTGCAAAAACCTATATACTACACTAGCAAGGCATACCGCGAAGCAGAAATTCGGTACCCTAGGCTGGAAAAATTAGACTTATCTTTGATTAAGGCCTCTAGAAGAATGAAACTGTACTTTCAGGTGCATACCATTATCGTTTATACAGACCTTCCCCTACGCCAAGAATTCATTAACCTGATAAATCAGGATGACGGATGGTTTGTGCAGTAAAACTTGGAGAGTATGACATTCGATACGAACCTATACTTGTAGCCATTTTATAGCAAAGTTTACTTATAAAGAAAGATCGACAGAGTAGACCTCTAAGAAAGAGTGCTCAGCCCAGAAGCAAACTGAGCAAACTTCTATGAAAGAGAGCTCAGTATCAAGATCGACAGAGCAGGATTCTATGGAAAATAGCTCTATCAAGAAGCTGGCTGAGCAGACTTATAAGGAAGAGATCTCGATAACCTAGCCAGCAGAGCAGATTTCTCTGGAAGAGATCTCAAAGATTCAACCTACCGAGTAAAATTCTATAGAAGATAGATATTTAACTGATGTAGCTAATCGGGTTGTTGAAATACCAGAGTCCTCATTTAGACAGGAAGAAAGAGCTTATGATATCGACTAAATGAGAAAATTATTCAAAATGGGCATCTAGTGGAAGGAAACTTTGAAAAAGAACCACCGATTTGGAAACTATTCATAAATGGCTCATCATATGCCAATGGCAGTAGAGCAGGTCTGATATTCATAAGGCCAGATGTAGGTGACGTGGAGTACGCCCTCAGATTCCACTTTGAGGCCTATAATAATGAGACAAAGTATGAAGCCTTTATAGTAGGTTTGGGACTGGCATCATCAATTGGCACTCAGTGGTTGTCACCTCACAGTGACTCCCAACTTATAGTCAATCAAGTCCTTGGAATTTACTAGGCGAGGGATGAATCAATAATGAAATACTCAGCAAATACAGAAGCATTTTTGTCAAAATTCTCGACTATTCTAATGGTCAGAATACCAAGATTTTAGAATGCTCGAGTAGAAGCACTTGCCCACATGCCATCAGCCACCAGAATTGAGTTACGCGGGTAGCATAGATGAGGAACGTGTGTTGGTAATAGAAGTGTACTTGGATCCATCATTGATGGATCCCATTCAAGCATATTTTGAGTTCGCGACAATCCCAGTAGATCCAAAAGAGGTAAGGAGGCTTCAATACAAGGTGGCGAGGTATGTGATCGAAGGAAGAATCCTATTTAGAAGAGGATTCATAGTACACTACTTATACATGTCCATCCAGTAAGGTAAATGAATTGATCAAGGAAGTGCATGAGGGCTCATGTGGAGCCCATTCGGCAGGCAGATCTTTATCGAAGCAATTGGATACTCAAGGGTATTATTAGCTAACAATAAAAGAATATTGTGTAAACTACGTAAAGAAATGCCAAAAGTTCATTGTGATCTATAAAATCCCAAGATCACCGTTAGCACTCATCCATCCCCTTGTCCCTTCGCCATGTGGGGGACCGATTTAGTCAGCCCATTGTCGAAGATAAGGGGTAGGTTTGAGTATATAGTCATGGTAGTTGATTACTTCACTAAGTGGGTTAAAGTCGAGCCCTTAGTAGAGATGTCGTACGAAAAAGTCTTCCACTTTATATGGAAGAACATCATCTGTCGATATGGAATGCCATATTCCTTCATCACGGACCATGGCACTTCGTTTGATAGAAAAGATTTTAAACACTATTGTGTGCATTCAAAGATCTAGAAATCGCACTCAGCAGTGTAACGGGAAAACAGAGTTAGCAAACAAAACCATGCTCAGCGGAATAAAGAAGAGACTAGATGATGTTAAAGGGAATTGAATCAACGAATTGTTGAACGTATTATGGGCATACATAACAACACCAAGGATGGAAACATGAGAAACCCCATTTATGTTGGCATTTGGCACTGAAGCAGTGGAGCCCACTTAGATTGGCATGCCTAGTTATTAGGTGCTCAACTTTGACACACCTAAGAGTGTTCTAATGAGAATAATCGATCTAGATCGAGTTGAAGAGGTCAGAGAATGCAGTGCTCTATGGGTCACCGTCTATCAACAGAGGACTATTCAATTTTACAATAAAAGAGTAAAACCAAGCATTTTAAAAGAAAGGGACTACGTGTTAAAAAAGGTTATTCAGAAAATAAACAAACTGGAACCCAACTGGCATGATCCATACAAAGTATCTGCTATCGTTCACCCAGTAACCTACAAAATTGAGACTCTAGATAGTGAGCAGTTCAAGAATCCTTAGAACTCCGAGAACCTGAGGAGATGCTACCAATAACGGTGACAGATTAAAGAGAAAGTAAAAATGTAATCCTTTGTTTTAACACCTTTACAATTCCCCTCGGTGGTTAATGAGAAGAACATCATTTTTTACATATGTGGTTATTTCAAGCTTTTGTATGTTACTCAACGACCATTTCGTCGATGTGAGAGGTGTGCAAAGAATCCTAGGTCAAAGACACCTTATAGTTGAGTGCATCTAGATTCACGATCAATAAACGTGCTCACAATCAGAAATTCAACTTCATGTATGATCTCATCTTGGGACAGATCATGGACAAGAACTCCATCTAAGTTTGGGAAATCCAATGCAGTGTTATGGACGACAAGATCTGACCACAAGTGACTAACGCAAGGATAGATCCTAGTAAACTTGGTTAACTTTGATAACCTATGCTGACACATGGTCAGGACGAGGAGATCTGTTCATCAGACTAATAAGAACTTAGATCAGGATAACTGAGGTTAATCCAAAACTGGTATCTGGTAAGGCTGATCAAGTTGACAAAACCACATGATTGTAAGCCTAGACTATTGGCAGGCCTATCCAAACACTTCATATATGACCATGTCTCTAGATAGGTCACGATCAAGAAGTTTAACTTTATGTACGATCTCGTCTTAGGACAGATTGCAAACAAGAAGTCCCTTCAAGTTTCGGAAATCCAGTACAGTTAATTGGATGAAAAGATTCGACATGGACTAAAGCAAGCATAGATCCGAGTGAACTTGGTCTACTCTATGCTGACGTATGGTCAGGACGATGAGATCCGTTCATATGACCAATAAGCCGACACAAGCATTAGTAAAGCTTAGGTCATAACAACTCAAGTTCGTCCAAAACTTGTAACTGGTAAGGCAAGTCATGTTAGAAATAAGATGACCACATGATCATAAGACTAAACTACTAGTAGGCCCATCCCAAGTGCTACAACAGCTAATAAGTTAACTTAGAAAACAATTAATATGCTATGTAAAAAGTTATGTGTCATACTGATTAAACAGAATTTGCAAATTTCCAAGTTAACCTTATTTAATCAATGTCAATTTTCAAACCAAATTAATTCATCCCTAAAACATGCAACTACATGTGGATAAATCAAACCAACATAAATAATTGCTGACACACAAATTTCAGAAAAAAAAAACTTTCGGGTAAAACCTTTATTTCACTATAATACATACAATGATTACAATGAAATCTATAATGGATTAACCTCAGAAAACCCACATAGGCCACAATTTAAATCAGCAATGGAATTTCGTAACAACTCCACATGAACTGCAGTTCAGTCAGCCCAAGAACATCCACGAGTACTCCCTATTGACACGCAGTCAGTCAGCCAGTACGTCCTTCAAGTGGCACCAAATAACCAGTAGAGATCTTTTTTACAAGTAAAACTTCACAAAGTTGTGTTTTTCTGTTCCAAAACAATTCACATAAAGATTGGGATGATTTGTGAATTGAAAACAAAGATAAAACTCTCAAAAGTGAGAAGACAAACGTTTATGCCAAAGCAATTTTCGTAAAATGAAATTATAAGGTATTCTGAACCAAAATGAACTGTTTAACACGTTAGTTATAAAAACGTTAAGGCGGCGTGTCGCTCAAACGAAAAGTCCATCTCGCTTGAACGCTGACACGCATCGCTCAAACGAGCTTCTCTGTCGCTCGAATGAAATCAAATAAAAAATTAATTTTTGTTTCGTCAAAAAATGTTCGCCTCAACACTTAGAAAAAATTCTTTTGACGAAAAACGACGCCTCGACACTTAGAAAATATTTTAGAAAAATATCCCAATACTCTTAAATGAACCATTAAGTATCCAAATCATAGGCTTACCAAAATTCATCTCGTAGAGGCTTGAATGTTGAAGAACTTTTATATTCGAATCCTCTTGATGCATGATTGATCATGAATAAGTCTTCGACGGTTGTAGTGGTATACGACATACTCAATACAAAGTACGGACTATATAAAATATGTCCTTACAAATTTTCCCCTATGTCTATGCTGGTACAAAATAAAAAATATCTAAATTATCAAACCAAAATGCCTATACAAATCTAATACCCTCCCATGAATCCAAAGCTAAAAGGGTACTAAAATGCAAGTCTAAAATTTTTCTTCAAAATCTTCAACAAAAAATCTTCAAATATTTATGCTTTTCTCATCAAGGTATGCAAAATAAAGATCTTCAATTTTGTATCTACATAAACGAGACAAAGCAAATACCTTTGTGACGCATCGAGTTTCAAATTATATAAGAATAAATCAATAAATAATCAAATCTCCCCCATAATGCAAAACTCCCCCATAATTCGTTCTCCCCTTTATTATTTGATCGAAATAGACAAGAAAATGAGTAAACAAAAATAAACATGGAGTTATCACGACAAATATTCATAGCAAATATGAATCAAAGTACGCTCATGCAAAGGAATCCTCAAAGGCATCCACAAACAATTTTTTATTTTTCAATTTTTCATACAAAAATGCAAAAATAATTTTACAAAAATCATACACCATGAATTTACACTAAGATAACCAAATCATGGAAACGGAATGAATGGGTGTGAACATATTTGATAGGCAAATCGAAGCAATCAAACATAACATATGTGCACGATGAATATGTCTACTCCTAATGAATGAATCTCAAAATCGTCCTTAGGTGTCGAAAGTGTTGAATTTAAATGACATCGACTTAATCCATCAATATATCAAAGTAAAAAATGATTCCCACACCAATAAAGTCTAAAACTATGTAATTCTTTTTCATGATGCTGTCAGGACGTGCAAACTCGTTGATTTATTTTTCATCCAAACTCCCATATAAATAATTATGCATTAATTTTTCTTTTGAGCTAATGAAGGTAAAACCTATTGGACCACCTTTTGTCATGTTTATCTTTTTATTGCCTTTCATTTTTTCAGGCTCTTTTCAAACGGTGGCCTTCACGATGAGTTAATTTTGTACTCTCGCAGCCCTTTCCCTTGCACTCATTGTTTTTTAAATTAAACAAATTCCTCACGGCCAACGGTTCTTACATGCACTACTTCCATTGTTAAGTTTTATCACATTTGGTTCGTTTTAAAGACATAATTGATATGACAACACTCTGACCAATATGTGATAAACAAGTAAGATAAGCAAGCAAATCCGTGTAAGTGTGCATTAAAGGAACTTATGAGTCAAACATGTAGGTAGTAACAAAAAATCACATCTCAATGGCTCCAAACATTGTAAAGCATAAAAATGAAATGATGGCGCATATAAAAATAGTATCAAACAGCCACATAGATATAGAATGAAATTGTGACTCGTTCATCCTAAATATCCATTCATATACGGTGCAAAACAAAATACAAAGCTTTTTTTATCTTTTTCAAAAATTTTATAAAAATAAAATCTTTTTGTATTGTTCAAACGTTTTAAAAAACAAAAAACTAATACAAAAAGGTACACGTGTCATTGCACTAGCAAACATATATCATGAAACACAACTAGTGTATGACAAACAAAGCATGCAAGCAACTATCCATACGAAATAGCAAGTGACGCATCATGTGCAAGCATGTGAGAATCAACTACTCTAACATCTAGTGCCTCTAAAAGTGATTTCCTAACCCCAAATAGGTGTGCAACGACGCATTGGGGTTTTGGGAACCAAGGGAACACTAGACTTCAACTTCCTAGGACTTTTTGGAAGATCGAAATACAAACGCCTAAGGTGACCTTTCCTACCACAATGTGAACGTGTGTAAACGGGTGGAACAACGCCTATGGGTTGACCTTTTCTAATGTCCGTAGGAATGATTGACCCTTTAAAACAAATAATAGTCTTGGCTTTAACACTCGAAACATGAGAACACGACGAGCCACTACTATTTCTACTAATACTACTCGAGTCAGTCAAATCATTTTTCATCTCCATAATTTTTTACTCAAGCAAAGAATTAGACTCTTCCAATTTTAGGGACTCCCTATCTAAATTTTCAGTAACTCCTAGAAGGTCATTACGTTCGTTTCTAAAATACGCACACTTATCCCTAAGAGTCTCCTCACATGCCACAAACTCATCGAGTAAAATTTTCTTATCCACTTTGGCACAAACACAAATCCTAGAATTTTTAAGTCCTCCAATTCTTTTTCTAAAAATAAAACTCTATCATCACTCTCCTTTTTGGAAAATTTTAAAGCATTAAATTCATGATCCAAAGAAATAAATTTCTCATGATAAAAATATATTTGATTTTGAACCATTTGCAAAAGATCTATTGCGGATTTAGAACGACAATTTTCTTTTTTCCAAAAAATCAATTCTTTTAGCAAATGTCAAATTCAAACTATTTAAATCATCAAAATTGTGACTGGTGTCATCAAAACTATTTAAATAATAAAGCACACACTAAATGACCGTAAAAAATGGGCATCCGATTATATAAATGCTCCATTGGAAAAATTATAATTTTTCACAAAACATATTTTTCAAAAAATACCAGTATCACACACTTTTGCGAAAAACGGATCAAACACAATAACTTAGCGTAACAGGCCCTGATACCAATTTGTAATAATCTATGTCTGATACTGATTAAACCGAATTCTCAAATTTTCAAGTTAATCTTATTTAATCACTGTCAATTTTCAAACCAAATTAATTCAACCCCAAAACATGCAACTACATGTGGATAAATCAAACCAATATAAATAATTGCTGACACACAGATTTCAGGAAAAAAAATCTTTGGGGTAAAACTTTTATTTCACTATAATACTTACAATGATTGCAATGAAATCTACAATGGATTAACCTCTTAAAACCCACATAGGCCGCAACCTAAATCAGCAATAGAATTTCGCAACAACTCCACACAACCACAGTTCAGTTGGCCCAGGAACACCCACAAGTACTCCTTATTGACATATTAGTCAGCCCGATACCTCCCTCAAGTGTCACCTAATCAACAATAGATATCTTCTCTATAAGAGAAACTTCACAAAGTTGTATTCTTGGGTTCCAAAACAATTCACCTAAAGATAGGATGATTTGTGAATTGAAAACAAAGCTAAAACTCTCAAAAGTGAGAAGACAAACGTTTCTGCCAAAGCAGTTTTCGTAGAATGAAATTCTCAAGTCTTCTGAACCAAAACGAACTGTTTAACACGCTATTTATAAAAACGTTAAGGTGGCGCGTCTCTCAAACAAAAATTCCATCTAGTTCGAACGGTGACACGCGTTGCACGAACGAGTTTTGCACGACATTAGGTTGTTGCCCGAATGAGTTATTGTGTCGCTCGAATGAGTTTCTGTGTCGCTCAAATGAAATTAAATAAAAAATCAATTTTTGTTCTGTCAAAAAATGTCCGCCTCAACACTTAGAAAATTTTCTTTTGACGAAAAACAATGCCTCAACAATTAGAAAGTATTTTAGAAAAACATCCCAATACTACTAAATGAACTATTAAGTATCCAAAACACAGTCTTACCAAATTCATCTCGTGGAGGCTTGATTTTGAAGAACTTTGATATTCGGATCCGTCTTAATGCGTGATTGATTTTGAATAAGTCTTCGACGGTTGTAGCGGTATACGACATACTCAATATGAAGTATGGACTATATAAAATATGTCCTTACATGCTAGACTAAAGTCAATTTACTATAAGACATACGATCACATTTACTTTAGAGAAATATTTGTTATAGTATGATCTAGTAAAGCATGTGTGAATATCCTCAAAGACAACATGGTAAGCATAAACACACGGGAAAAATAGCAGACACGATAAAAAATTGATTACTTCAATGCATAAGCAAATGTGTTCATAAAAAATTATAAAACATGAGAAAATTAAATGTGTTCGGCCAAGACGACCACAAAATAAACCTTGTACCTTCTACAATCTCCTTTTCTTCGATAAAATCTTCACGAACCTCGCGTTTTGCAGACAAGTTAATCTGCTCGTCTCTAGGAGGGACACCGCCTGGCGGATATAATAACCCAAGTCGATGAACTTTTGTATGGAGAACAACTTCTCAAACTCTATAGAATTAGGTGTATAGGTGGTCCTGACCAACTCCTTCAAAGTAGGAGGAAGCTTTGAAGCCTTCTTTACTGTAAAAAGATAAATAGAAAATGAGGTTAGTAAACATATGTAAAGAAAAATACAACAGAAAAAAATGCTAAAGAATGTACCAATGTGGTGGGGCGAGCACCAATCACGGGAGATACTACAAGACATGTCCCTTTCATCAAATCAGAATTCTCAGTCGCCTTTTATGAAGACAAAATGGTTTTCCAACTGTGATTTCTCATTTGTACGACCTCCACCATCTTTTGGTCGCATTTCGAAGCGAAAAATAATAGTAGCCATTGACTTTGGCATTGTCTTTGACACCATAAACCAAATAGAAGATATCTTCGATCAGGTTGAACCCCTTGTGGCTCGGCCAATACACCATGGATCCAAGGATGGACCTGTAGGAATTTGATGCGAGCTAAGTAAAAGCTACACCAAAGCCCCATAAAATCAATCTTAGTATGGGGTGAAACGGCATTCGAACTCTCACCTTTAAAGCCCAATGAGGGAAACAAATCTCGTCGCCATTATGCTGATCATAGACCCTCATAGTGGGGCAGTCATAGGGAAATGCTTATTGGTATGTCATATCTATCCCTCAAATCATCTAGTTCATCCTCCATAATGTCACAGCCGCATTTTACAACATCAGTGGTGGTTGGATCCCAAGAATCAAAGTGTAATGACCCCACTTTTATATGCTCATATGTATATAGTTTGTTTTTACACTTATGTGTTACTTATTATCTTATAGATGTTGTATTATTAGTTATGTGGTATTATTGGCTATCAATATAACAAATCCCATTTTTAATTACGAAGAATCAACTGTAAATTGGATCAAATCGAAGTCTTATGATATATCTTAAGGTAAATAATAAGTTTTGGGGTAGAAAATATAATTTTATGAAACTTTAAGGACTAAAATAAAAATATAAAATGGGCCATTTTGTAAATAAAATATTTTCAAGGACCTCTAAGAAATATTCAAAATATATAGTGTGAAATTACCAAAATACCCTTCATGTGTGAAATGACCCTTATACCCCTATCACCTTTCCACCACGTGCTGGTCACCTCCACCTTACACATGTCGTCTTTAGAGAGAAAGCTAAAACACTTGTCATCATTTGGTGATATTAACACTGCAAGACCACTCCAGCATGCGACACCTCGGCGTTGAATCACCACTCCAAAAAGCTTAGTCATTCGACACGTGTCAACACCGTAATACATTTAGAAACCTATAAATAGGGCCTTAGGGTTCATTTGAAACTCACACCAATTCCTTGAGAATTATAGTAAGAAAGAGTGATAGAAAGCTTGGGAAATATCTTAAGAAGGAGTTCTATAATTTCGAAGAAAGAATTCATTTCGTAGGTATGATTTTATTTAAATGTTATAATGTATTTTTATAGTTTTAATTTTGTGTTTTATAGCTTTACTAAGTAGTTATGCTGGTAAAATACACTATGGACTTCACTAATCAAAACTTAAAGTTTAGAAGAAATCCAAGTTGATTTTTATTTTTATCTAAACTTGTTTGAAATTGTATATACGCTTTTAAAAATGATTTTTTAAAAGTAATTGCTCATTATTATGGAATCCCATTTAAGTAATTCCAAAGTCAGGCCCGGTGAAATTCTATCTATACGAGATGGTATTTAAGTGGTGCCCCTGTGACCCTCCATCTCTACTGGGAATGAATCCGGAAATATTCTGTCTAGAGGAGATGGTATTTAAGCGGTGCCCCTGTGACCCTCCATCTCTACTGGGAACCGACTGATTAGGAAGAACTAGGAATTGAATCCTTTAATTACGATCAATGAGTTTTAAAAGTTAAGAAAATTCGCATTAGAAATCCTTTGAAACAAGTTATTATTAAAATACAATATGCAGACTGGATCTTGTTCAGAACGTATACTTAAACCTTTATCGTATTTGTTATATTAACGTGCGATCAATGACTCATTATCTATAATTTCAACCTCTATTTTAGGCAAGTACTCTATGCAATTTCTTGCGCATTTTGATTATATTATATTATGCAAACTATGTATATTTTGTGAAATGCTTTTATTCTCAAAATGCATCTGATACCGATGATTCCGTCGTTTGTTATATGTTTATATTTCTCCATATAAACATCTTACTTGAATTCTGAAATTATTGATTCGGCCTACGGAAACTCTCTTACTATATTGGCCTTGACTACCGGGTGGAAATATTTGGGTGGTACCTTCCCAGCTGGTTTATCGCTGGTGTGACCTAAACAAGGCGTTGTTCCAGAAATCATGATTATCTGTCTGTGATGTTACCGGGTGGAAACATTTGGTAACACTATCTGTCTGGGTATTAGAGCGTACATGGCCACTAAAACTGAATAATTGACACATGCTCAATTGTTTTATCTGCTCTGTTCTGAACTGTTCATTCT
The DNA here is from genome assembly GCA_949130495.1 of Sambucus nigra. Lineage (NCBI taxonomy): Eukaryota > Viridiplantae > Streptophyta > Magnoliopsida > Dipsacales > Adoxaceae > Sambucus > Sambucus nigra. The sequence goes on along the minus strand of OX422207.1, from coordinate 388,843,039 downwards.
GAATATATATTATCATTTACTTTATATATATTACTTGAAAATCCTATCTCTATGTATATACCTTCTATTCTAAATTGAATAGGTATCTATTTTCTGAAAACCTTAGAATATTTGGAGATTGAATCTCATTCCGCTTTTAGCTGATGTTTAATAATTAACCATTTTTTAGGAAATAATTAGGCAAGCGGATGGAACATAAGGGGACTATGTTGAAGAATTAGTTTTTAGAGCTCTTTTGTTACATTAAGTAGTGTTTTATTAGATAAAGGATGTTTGGCTCTTTAATTAAAAGGCTTTAAAATTTCTGTCAAGTTGTAACTCTTGATATTTTAATATAAATGAAGTTTCCTTTAGAAAGCTCTGATGATGTAATTCCTTCACCTTAAGTATTTTACGATTCATAACCATGTGATTATACTTCCGCTACATATATTTTAAAAGAAAATTTTTAATGACAGAATATTGTATGCCTTGGTGGCATGTCAAGACACTCGTTCCCTACGATTTTTGGTCCGGGGTCGTGACACAAAGAGTCGCTGAACATGGGGTGGATAACTCATTAAGATGAAAGGAAAAACTCCCTCAGGCATAGGAAACAAATGTTAATTTTGGGGGAAACCCTAACCAAGTTGGGAGTCCTAGACCAACCAACTCAATGGCTATCTAAATATGGGAAATACTCTAGTAAATCTACAATTTTCAACAAACCAAGCTAAAAATGAGGATTTTCCGTAAACAGACCCTAAATTGTAGAAAGGGGATGGAAGGCGTACCTGAAACCCCTAACAAGTTTTGAAGTCAATCGAAAGCACCTAATCCTTGAAGAAAAGAAAGGGAAAAACTTGGATTACCCAATGGATATGGAAGAAGCTTAGTAGATTTCTGGGTTGGAGAAGAAGCGGAGTTTGGAAATTTTAGTGGTTTTTCTCTTTCTATCTCTAAAGACTTAATCAAGGGAAGACGATAGATTGAAAAGGGACAAAAATAGAAATGAGTATTTATACTCAAAAAGGGGAGGCAGTAATCAATCATGACGCATGATGTCATTCCTGGAAAAGAGGATAAGCGCAATCAGTTTGGATGTGTGTGTGCTTGCCCAAGTGCGCGTGATGATTACATTAGGCGTGAAAACCTATCTAATGACATGTGTGAAATTATATCCTGGAGCCAGAAATATTACAAATCAATATTTTCAGCACGCGCAGAGAAGATTTTAAGTCCGACGACATTCTCTTTGGATAAAACTTCAGTTACTCATATCAGCTCGGTAGATACTCCCAAGGCACAACACTTCGTATCTACCTCGCTCCTCAATCATTAGCAAAGTCTTGGAGGATTTGTTATACCATAAAATATGGTGTTTTGGGTAACCAATCACGATGCAATAACTAGCCTTTTCATGACCAGAAAGAGGTCGGCTCAGACCTAGTCTGGTCGTCTAGCACAATTTTCTCGGCCCTCGCATGACTGGCAGTGAATTTAGCCTACCTGGCCTACAACCATTGATGGTGTTAAATAACATTGTGTACAAGTGGACGTCAGCTAGTGGGGTGACATGAGCAAGACTTAGCAGACAAGCATGAGGGATCTCAGGTTTATTATTCCCCTATTATTGATGGGAAATGTGTACCCATACCATCCCCACATAAATACATATAATAATTTAACTACCTAATTTGTAAAGGCATGCCACTTGTCACCCAATATTCTTTTTGTCTCCACTACTCTCTTTTGTAGACCCACTCGTAATATGTATAAATATGGAACACGATCCCCTAAAAAGGGATCAAGAGATCATTTCCCTACTATTATGCTACCTATTTCTAAAGTGAACTAGAGAGATGGTTGTTACCCACTGAAACTAATACAATCACAAATAAACCTGTGGACGTAGGCACCATTTTGGGGTTGAACCACGTAAACACGATTTTTCTCTTTTTTCTCTCATCTTCTCTCTATTATATTTACTCTAGATAAGCATTTTTATGATTATTCTCTCCTTATCTTTAATGAATCTAAGCTTAGTGTATTTAGCTAAGATATAAATCCACACAACAGTTTTAGGTGTTAACAGTACATGTAAGCTTGGCTTGGTGAATTCTCCCGAACAAGAATTAACATTTATATTCATTGAACACTAAGGTGCAATATCTTAGTCCATATCCAATGGGCATCTCTATTTCTGCTTATTTCTATAATATAAATTTGAAATATTAAAAACTTATCTAATGGGAATTTATATATATCTCCCAATATGATGTGGTGGAAACAATGTATACAATAATGAGAATTTCTATATTTAGAAATTTTTAATAAGGTTTTCTACGTATATGGCATGAACAAATATAATAGGATTTAAGCATTGTCTGTAATGATAACTATTGACAAATAACACTTTTAAAAAAAACTAGAGAAAGTATTGCTTATTAATGTAAATAAAGTCCCTAATTAATATTAAAAGACATTTAAAAATAACTTGACACATAAACCACCACTAGTTTCTCTAAGAAAAAACCATTTAAAAAAAATGTTTTCATGCTAAAATGAATTGTATGATACTTTTTTAGGGCAAAACTAACATTAGAAAATTTAAATTACTGCAAATGTTTTATCATGAGGGTCATAGCCACCTCCTTTAACTATATGAGTCGCCAACCACAATTCAGCCCATGCTTCTTTCTCCAATTCTCTTAAGCTCGGGCATAACCATGACGACCTGTGTTATGAGTTGTCTTTCTCACACAATTTTGTTAAGTCTCTTTGTTCTTTCTTCGCAAAGTCTTTTGAACCTCTAAAGCTTCATTATTGCAAAACACCTCCCAGCCCTTAGATTTGACATTTCGAGGCACTTTCTCCTTTTCCAACATCACCATCCTTCAAATTAACCCTTAGCTTTGACTGGAACTTTTTCCAATCATCATTTGATTTTTTCATAAATATAGTCTTCTGACTTTCGCGCACATCTGGGAACTCTTTCTACAATATATGAAGAAATAAAATTATAACATCACATAATTGAATTTACTAACAATTACATTCTTCGAAAAAGAAAAAATAGTATACCATGAATGATGACCAAACTGAGTTCTTATATCGCACATCCACATGCTTCCAACTCGTATAAGAAATGGAAACATGTGTCCTTGCTAATTCACCCAACCTAGTTGAGAGTGCATATGAATCTTCACCAACTGGAAGGTCGTACTCATTAAATTTCAATTTCTTAGCGGAAGAGTCATCACCTGCTCTCGAAGCATCCAAAGCAACCTTAGAACGGGAGGTTGATATAGGTGTCGTCCCACTTAGTGACGGTTGCAAAGTATCACCCATATGAGACATTTATCTAGAAAAAAGTGACTATTAGACACCAAAATAATCAGAATAAACATTAACATGAATATCACATGTTTAAATGGCAATAAACAAGATTACGTGTTCAAATAGCAATATAAAGAAGATTACATGTTTAAACAACAGTAAACATGAAATTACAAGTTCAAATAGCCACACACAAACTATTAAATGCTTACAACAACAACTAACAGAATAAATAGAATACTACCCATTCAAAATAATAAAAATTAGAATATTTCATATTAAAAAATATACACATGAGCTTACTAAGATTCACCATCACCAATTTTGAGGTGGGTTTAACTTTGCAAGAATTCTTATCATCAATATCCACCCAACCACAATAAAAGACTGTATGTGTGAATTCAATGTAATTGAGGTCAAGTATTTTTCTAATAACTCCATAAAAGGTTGTTATAATCCCCTTCCTATTAAAGTCCTTTGTGGGTACACTGCTACTTTGAAAGTTATGATTCTCTTCATGTGCAAAAGTACAAAAGGTGTACCCATTGCATTGAAATTTCTTATAACTGATAAACTCATGGAGCGGACCATCGGCATATGGAAAAATTCATGTATCATTCCCTCTTGAGGACTGTAAGGAAATGATAATTTTTCAGAGTTTCATTAAAAATAATTTTGGTTGATAAATAAGTACACGTATAAATAAAGACTTGCCTAATTCCTTAGCCAAGGGATGAAATCATAAATTTTATGCGTCGATAAAGTCTCAGTTACCATAAATTTTCTATAAGAAATTAGTTTTAAAATTAAGAAATATCACATTGTAATCAATTAGTATTAATTAACATAGAACTAAGTGTGTACCTTCTCCATTAATCAACACTGTCGCATTGAGATAAAACCCATCTTCGTACTTGCTCATATTGTACATTATTTTAGATCAATTCTTTACTTTTACCTAATGCTCGTTGACATTTTGAGTCATCAAACTCATCGTCAAGAAAATCCTAAAGATTCCTCTTATGAGTTTCTTATCCTCTTTTCGATATGTACTCCATGGCATATAAAGAAGCTTCATGTAACAAATATACATTAGCAACGCTCCCTTTAATGTATCTCTTATTTCGGAGCCACTTTTTATATCTTCCCATTTCTCTATCAAATAACCACATCGCTTGATATTTTGGCGGCCCAGCTATCAAAGCTTCATTGTCTAAATGGTGCATGAGGTGGATCATTACCATAAAAAAGGCAAGTGGAAAATAAATTTCAAAGACACAAAGTGCCTCTACCAATGCGTTTTTAGCCTTCAAAAGATGTTCTCTAAATATCACTTTGGCACACAACACATTAAAGAATATGCGTATATAACTTATGATCCAAAAATGAATGCATAAGCAACGAAGGAAGCAACCGTTGCATAATGACATGATAATCGTGGGACTTGAGATTGGTAAATTCAGGTGGATCGAGGTTAACATTATTATTGAAATTTGATGAAAATCCGATTTTTACCTTTAATGTTTTAGTGTACGATAAAAGGATTCTTTATCTTCCTTTACTAATGCGAAAGGTGCCTTTGGCATTCGCCTTTTATTACTGCATTCAATATCTTTGATCCATAATTTCATTTTAAGTTTCAAATGATCTTTCAACTCTTCACAAGCTTTGACCGTATCTTTCTTTGACGAGTTTTTCATCGAGAATATTATACCTAAAAGAGTCTCTTTGACATTCTTTTCAACATGCATAACATCCAAATTATGTCTAATATTGTGATCCTTCCAGTACTCTAAGTCAAATAAAGTTGAACTCCTTAAAAAACCCTCAGTACCCGTTAGATTCTCATCGTCTACCTCACTTGGATAATCATCGTCTTCTATTATGACATCCTCCTTACCCTTACCCTTCCCCTTCCACTTCCCTTTTTCCTTTCCGTTTTTGTCTCCCTCTCCCTCTCCCTCTCCCTCTCCCTCTCTTTTAACACCTTCTCGAGCGATAAGTGACACTATCTGCACTTTTTAACTTTCTTGGATCCATAACATCCTCTATTTTACCATTAAATGTTTCCTTTGACGTGTCAAACTTGTAAGGATGGTTTTTAGGAAGGAACATATGAGATCATTGGTAATAACATTTTGTTGACTTAGGAAGATATTGAGAAGGTGTATTTGTAGAACAAACGGGACACCCATTGTAACCTTGAGTTGAACAACCTGCTAACATCCCATAAGGTGGAAAATCATGAATACCCCACATCAACATGGCTTTGAACTGAAATTGCTCATTTTTGTTCGCATCCCAAGCCTCAACTCCAGACCATAAGATCTTTAACTCATCGACCAACAGTTGCGGGAAGACATCAATATTACTTAATGGTGACTTTGGCCTGAGATTCAATACAGACAACATTGAAAACTCACTTTTCATACACATTGATAGAGGAGGGTTGAGAGGTTGAATTATCATTGACCAATAACTATACTTATGGCCAAACATGTTATTCGGGATGAAACCATTAGTTGCTATTGCAAGTCGAATATTGCACGGATCTTTTGCAAAATCTGTCCACATAATGTTTGAATTTACCCATTATGATGAATCTCAGGGATGACGTAAGAATTCCATACAAGAGCTTGCACGAGCGTGCTAAGTCATTTTCTCTGTAATCCATTTTATGGTATATAACCATTTTAGCTTAGGGATTAAAGGGAAATGTCGTATTACCTTTTTAGGAACCATAGAGTGCTTTTTTCCAATAGTATTCTAAATTTCTACCCCGTCCTCGTCTACAGAATTAAACTTGTAGCGTAAAGAATCACATTTTATACATCTATTAGATTTTTCATGCTTGTTCCAAAACAACATACAGTTGTTAATGCATACGTCATACTTAACATAATCCATAACGAGATCTCTAACGGTGTTTTTCATTTATGTGTAACTAGTTGTCAAGTTGTTCCTTTCAGGATGTAGTTCATTTAACAATCTAATAATTCCACCTGTAGCACCATCCGAAAAATTGAATTGTGTTTTCTAATCATTCAACTTTATAAGAGAATACATTATGGTATGACGTAAAGAACCAGTAGCTAGGTGCAATGGCTCCTGTGCGAGTTAATGTATACGATAATACTTCTTGCCTTTGTATTTATGTGTTTAAGAATCATTGGGAACCTCAAAAGTTGGGGGGGGGGGGCTTCATCACTGCCTACACAATTAGGTTCACTAGGCTCCGCTTCACCCGTAAACATCTCACAAGCATCATTTACAAGATCATTCAAAATTGGAATATTATGCACATCGGTGTGTTCTGTTAGTGTCACAAACTGAGGTGGTGGTTGGACTTGATCAACAACTAATGTCTCACCATAAAAATGCCATAAGGTATAGTTCATGTCCATAACATATGTCATTAAATGAACGGATATATCATTTATAACAACATGTCCTTTCACATTTCGACAACGTCTACATGGACATGAATGTTTAGCATTCGAACTATTATTACGCACATAATGTAGAAACTCTAACACCCCATCTTTATACATATCGGTCTCGATATTTTTCTCGTATATCCACTCTTTGTTGATTCCCGATGACATCCTGATAAGTTTAAAGAACACATATTATAATATAAACGCTTACTGTAGATATATTTAAGTTTTTATTCAAGTGTAAATATGTATATATTTTATCTCCCACATTTCCTCCATCTCCTCTACAGGGTAAGGGTTATATCCCATTCGAAAATGCATATTTTGTATTGTTCATAATGTCTCATAACATGTCCTAATCTGGAAAATTTTACCAGCATCTCCCTACAGTTCTTTAAGTACACAACTTAAATTGGGAGTGTTCATGTGTTACTTAAGTTTTTCAACCAAGAAAATAAAAAAGACTACATCAATCTAGTATGCACCCAAAGAACATAAAGAGATACCACCGAATTTTCCAAAATAGGACATGCATAAATATTATGTACAATACAAACTTTTGCATTTCCAAATTGTCCAAAAATGGGACAATTCAAGAGTTCTCACCACAATCGCAGTGAGACCTCTTGAACGGGTCTAGGGTTTTTCTATATGTGTACCATTATTATTGAATATTTACCATTAATGTCTACTTACTATTTCAATAGGTTTTTCATTTTTTCTTAAATTTTTAACACAAAATCTCATTTATCCATTTAATTAGTGGGGGTGTCTACTTACAATTTCAATTTATTTTTTTGCATTATTATTGAATGTTTAACACTTATATTTTCTTAAAAATCCATAAACTATACGAATCAGAACAAATATGCAATTTAAATAGTAGGGTAAGAACATAAAAACATAGATTCCCACTAAAAAATCCCAAGCTCCATCCAAAAACCAATTATTTAGTTTTTTTCATTATCAACATTCAATTTGTACTAAAAACTCACACATTAAAAAAATAATAAATATTTAAAAATGTATAGACTTAGGTTAAAAAAAAGGGGTATCTTGTTAGGTTGTCTTTGTAAAGACTTAGGTTAAAAAATAGAGATGCTTTTAAAAATTACCCGAGAAGAATGAGTGGGGAGAGAGAGATGAACGGAGAGAGAGATCTGATCGAAGAGAGCTGGACGGAGAGAGAGAGAGAGAGAGAGAGAGAGAGAGAGAGAGAGAGAGAGAGAGAGAGAGAGAGAGAGAGAGAGAGAGAGAGAGAGAGAGAGATGACCGGATAGGGAGAGAGAGAGTGAGCGCTGAGCAGAGAGGTCAGAGAGAGGGGTGAGCGGGGTGAGTCGAAAGACGAGCAGTGGGATATGCTTGAGTGGGATATAACAAAGTGTGTGATAGTGAAATTTTTTAGGGTCTTTTATATTTTAGACAAGTTTACTCAATTTTGGCACACTTTAAAGCAGTGCCAAATTTTGGCACTGTTTTAAAGTGTGTCAGATTATCATTAAACTGTGCCAGAATTTGACACAGTTTTAAACTGTGCTAAATTTTTAATATCCGGGTGTGCTAAATCACTTTTTTTTGTGTAATGTACTGTTAACACCCACCTATTTTAATTGCCCACCCATTTTAGGTTTGTAGTCGTTTAAACTTCCCCACAGTTGCGGTTTGTAGACGAAAAAACAAAAAGGGGTTGTTGACACCAAATGACTTCTGACAAAGACAATAACAAATACTGTTTAGACAAAGACCAAATGATCTTATGGAATGTAAATCATACCCAAAAAGATGTTCAATACCTTTGGTTTACAAAAGCTCCAATGTCCAACACCTTCATTTCACCAGAACTGATCAAAGCAACTAACCATATAGAAGAGTACCAAAAGAGCCAGGACCAACCTATCAACACCTTCGGTTTCTTTTCATTCCAACCACAAGAGTCAACACCAACCTACGTAAATCTCTATCTGTATGTGTATATGCATTGTATGTATACAATATTTGTTATCGATTCTTTTTATCTTGCCTTGTTCTATGAATTATTATACTGTTACTTGGGAAATGGGAAGAATTTTTTCCAAATAATTTTCTAGCAAAGTACTCTTAATTCCCTCATAAATAAATTTTAAACACTAAAGGAATTGTGACAAATTTTAAACACTTAGGTCCACTAATTCTCTTCCTGTAGAAGTCCATGCTTGTGGCACAATTGGACCGAATAGTGAATTGTCCTTAACTTCTTAAAAATTGTCAACAAGTGACCTAATTGGAAATTGCCCATTTTTTTAGTGAATAATGACACCCTTTCCACATACAAGAGCAGGTCTATTGAATTATATAAAATTATGTATCCAAATGAAATAATGGTTTCCTTATGCTATAATTTCCAAATAAAAGCAATCCTCAATAAGGAATTCCGAAAAATAACAAATAAACAGTTGGAAATAAAATCAGTTCTAAATAATAGGCCCAAAAAAATGAATAAAAAAAGAAGTCCCAAAAAATGAAATTAAAAAAAAAAAAGCAATCTCAAATGGTAATAAATTTAATAATATAAACAATCGTTGTCGAACAAGATTCTGAACATAATTGCAGCACCCATTATCCTGAAATATAAAATTAAATATAAGTGACTAACACAATTTCTTTCAACGTGGCATAAAATAATGATTATTGACTTTTTTATACTTATGATTATATCGAATATCCACATATGCTAATCATTCAAGATATGATCAAATCTACGTTTCACTATTACAAAAACATATCAAATTTGAAATTAAGTGATGACCTTGGAAAAACACAAATACATAACTTTAGTTATAAGACATTTTGAAGCATTAAAAAAATAACACTATCGAATAATATACCTTTATCGATCGTCATTTTAAGTGTAATTATCTCCGGTATTGGATAACCAATAAGTATATCCCACTTACGAATTAAATCTCCCACCACATCAATCCATTTTTGCGCATCCATGTATCGATGGTATTCCCATCCCGGAACAATGTGTGGCACTGGTGCCTCTTGTTTAAGGCTAACTTGCATGAAATGATTATTATCGTACAACACACTGTTAGTCCTGTCCGTAAAGGTAAGTAACTGATATTTTTGTTTAGGAGAATAAACACAGAGAATATAATTGAATGCAGTGGCGAACAAGCAACCCATAGCTGGAAACTGCAACCTATACCAACGGTGGACAGAAATGGTACTAAAAATATCTAACGCCTCATCCACATCGTTATATGTTTGGTCACCACCCAACATACGCAAGTGAAATTTCTTATTCTCTCGTAGCTCAATAAGTATCTTTTGTTTGACAATCATCCATCCATCATCTGCACTCAATTGTAATAATTCAACACAACATCTGTATCCGCAGTGGCCATCAGGAGCAACATTCTGAAAACTATCTATAACATGTTCTTTAATCATTGGATCAAAATCATCTAAAAGTGAAGAAAATTATTCTTCATTTGTTATGTTATGACCATATTTAGGCTTCGATCTCCTCACTTCTATCTTTTTCAAGGGCCAAGAGTTTGTGACTGACTGTCGGCTTTGACGTTCTTCAACAGTTTTTGCATATTTGAATGCTGATGGATTTCTTTTTGTACTGCAATTTTCTTTTGATGACAAATTCTTTTTCTTTTGTCTTGACCTCCCTTTTGGAAATTTGTTCTTAGAAGAAGGTACCATATCAGTTGATGATGTATTACTGACCTATAAAAACAAAAATAAAAAAATCATTGTCATGGATGTGTATCTTGTTTTTTTACAAGGATAGTGTGGAAGATTTCCCAATATTATCAAGGTTAAAATGCTAGGTTGCCCAACTTATTATTAGAAACATCAATTTTAAGCAAGGAACCTAAGGAAGTTTTCTAGTCACAAATCATGTCCTAACTGCTGAGCTTATCAAGGTTACAATTTTAGGTTTCCCAACTTATTCTTAGTAGAGGAAATGTCAATTCTAAGCAAGGATCCTATAGAAGATTTTTTAGTCACAAATCATGTCCCAACTGTTAAGCTTATAAGATAAAACATCATGCTATACATAACATGTATAGATATTTCTGTTTTGATTGCAAAAAATAGTTCTTTTTTTAATTGAAAAACAAGTCCTGTATATTTTCCTATTTATAGTTTCATGGGAGACAATGCATCTTATATTACTAGGTCTCTCCTCTAAACTATTGAAAGCATTCTCATAACAATAAAATCTTAAAATACAGTTTCAGTATTTTAATTTACTTCAAAGGTTGCATCTACCTAGGTAAGCATCCATAATTTACTTCGAATCATGATCCTTTACTATTAGAAATTTCAAACAGGTGATTAAGGATCATTGGTTGAATTACTGTGAGGGTAACCATTTATATGGTTGAATACAGTTTTGTAGTAAGGTTTTACCTAACTGCTATGTTAAAGACATTTTGTTTATTTTCAGTTCATTTGACTGAAAACAACATTTAATAAGTTATTGCATTACTAACCTCTTATATATACTTCAACATCATACATTTTTGTTCCTCGGTTGCACTAGAGAATCTCTCCCTAAACAATGATAACTCTATGTCACAATTAAGTGACTTCCTCGGAACGTCCCTTGGAATGTCATTGAGCTTCCTCCAATGTGGGTGTATATATGATAATGGAATACCTCTTCCTTCACAATGAAACGGTACAATCTCATGTGTACAAGGAAGACCATGAGTACGCTTCAACACACAACCACAACTATAAACGTCAAACCCCACATCATTTCCCCTCTCTCTTTCTTCAAAAATGATCTCAAGTGCAACGCATGAAACGAACCCCTGTAACTAATTAAAATCAGAAATCCGATGTGCGAGCCTATTCGAGTTTATAGATCTACCAAACGATGCTCTGACAGCTACATATTGATATGCAAGAAGATTATCAATCATCTTAAAGTTATTTATGAGTCACCACGTGATGAACCCAAATACCTCTTCAACGATGCATGTTGTGATTCCTCTCTAGTTGTTGAAACATTACCAAAATGCATTTTGTTGTTTGTCCAGGGAGAAACAAACCTCTCTTTGTAGGCTGCAAGCCGATTATCATCAATATAGTTGAGGATATCACCAAATTGGTCATAACGAAACTTAAAATCAGCAAGTGCGACATAGAATAACTGCTCCGTATTTTCCTTAGTCACCATATTGAAATCTTTTATCAATAACTCCCACTCTTGCTTTGTTTTAAAATGTCTCCTGCCATGTGTTTTAATGTTCTTACATATATGCCATGTACAAAGTAAATGTGATGCGTTGATAAATATTACTTGTATAGCATTTATTAAGGCCAACTCTCGATCAATGACAATTACAGAAGAGGTCCTAGACGGTTGTAAAATATCCTTTAAACAATGTAATGACCACATAAATTTATTTTCCTTCTTCGATTTAAGATACGCATGTCCAACAGTAAAAATCTTATTAGTAGATTTCACACCAACTATCTCTAGTAAGGGCATGTCATGTCTATTGGTCTTATATGTACAATCCATTAGAAGAATTTATGGGAAATATTTCGCAAGGGAAGTGAAATACGGATGTGCAAAAAATATATCTAATACTTCATCTGTGTCTGGATATCTCCTGTGAAATTCCTTGTATTGTTTAGTATCCAATATGTGCATCAACTGTTGCATTTTTGTTCTTCCTTGCTTTTAAATAATTTGATTCTTTGCTTTGCAATTGTATATTGTTTCAATGGTGGATGCATTATTTGGATCCCGTCTTTTCAACATGGGGAGAATCTCTTTTCGTTTGACTCCGTATACGCTCATGTCAAGCACTATTTGCTCCTCCTCTTTAGACAACCTCCTAATATATGAACGCCCTTCAGATGTGGTATCTTTATCAAGTGAATGGTTGTGAGACCCGTATACAATGTTAACTTTCCGTTGGTCATCATTTGGCAATTTAATTCCTTTAACTAAAAATGGGCAACAACACTTTTTGGTTCCAGTTCTCCTAATTTGCTTCCTTTTCTCGTTGTTCTGCACTAGCTCGACATTATTTATGTTTTTTTTGCTTTTTTTGTACTTTCGTCCCCTTTCACAAACAAACCATACTCGACCACGTTGATCATACATTCAATTATCCGATTTTGTAATAGACACAACCACCCCACAAGCTTTGCTAACCGACTTACACCATGCGATTAATTCACCCTGTGAATCAAATACCTATAAATAACATATACAAACATTTATTATGTTGTTGAAAAATAAATTATAAGGATTTCCTATTTGTTAAAGACCAATATTACCTTGCCGTGATAAATTGAGATTTACAGTCCCATTCGACTTATCCCTTATCACTGCTACTATCACTCTCATATGATTGTATTAGAGATAATGCATTCATAATATTTGTTTCATTCAAAATTATGTCCTGAAATTAAAATTATTTCTAAATTAATAACATATTGATCCAATTGTAATTATTATTGAATATTTGCAATTACTCGTCTGTTTATTTTCTTGGATTTCTTCCATTACAGGTTATTTTGAAGAATGTAATTTGGTTCAACAACGAGGAGCAAGAATTTATTGTGAGCAACTTTTTTTGTATTAGTTTTTGAAAAATATAGGACTGTTTTAATATATTATTTACTGCTGGGACTGTTTTATTATATTAATGTGACACCCTGACTAATTAAATACCGGGTAGCTACTCCTTTATTAAATTAATACAGAATATCAAGTTGGTTTAGTCTTAGCATCACCGTCGAAAACATTTAGTTAATTACTAGCCACCTAATATTTAAAATAGAGACATGCCAAATTTTATTAATTAAGTTAATAATTAACCAAGTAATTAAATCATCATCCATCAATCGCATAAACAATATCATATGAATAACCAACGAAATGAAATAATCTGAGTCTGGAGTAAACACTCCAATAATAATAATAATAATACCAGAGTAAATAAAATGCCAATATAGGAGTCTAAATAAATAAATCAACTTCTGAAATAATGGAAATCTGTATCTACAATCTCTAAATAAGAATGAGCAACATGCCCTAACTGCTATGAATGACTCTGAAGGAACTAAGGATAAATGTGGAGGCATCTAATACCGAGATCCTGTAACTTCCACAACAGCTACAACACATCATCAGAATGGAACTCCTATGCTTGGCATCCCTGTGGCTGGGTACCTAAAAGGTTTTTACAAAACAAAATAGATTGGGAGGAAAACAGGTTAGAGGCGAGGTGAAAACAGTTTAAAAATAGCAAGTGTTTAATTGCATTAAACAGTAAATATTATATACATGTTAGTTGCGTACTCTCATATGAGTTTCTCACCCCTCAACTAATGTGCACGCCTAACGTATACCCTTAACCCATCCAAGTTATGCCACTATCTAACTAGTTCGTATTAACTCCTTCTTTCACATTCTAATATAGGGTGCCTACTCGTATTACCCAAACAAGTCATATTTATATCCCACATTCACATTCATTAAATTACTTACCTCAAGTGTTATTTAGATTTTCACATTCTTAACCCATTTACATATTTTAGTTACTCACATCTACTAAGCAACAGTGAAATAATCATAGGCATATATATATAATTCACTAGCATAAAATATATATACAAATCCGGCACCCCAAAAGGCTAGATCCTACGGTGCACACATACTCTACTATCAATCCTGATACATCACACATGTGAGGATTTACATGTTTCGAATCACTCAAGAACCGTATCAATACAATTCACACATTGGAGGCGAACATAGTTCACATACCCATGGGTCACGCACATACCTACGCTCCCATGGTCAGCTGATTTATCAACTCACAGATAAGTCATTCACAGTCCTATGTCCTTAAGGTACCAATCTAAATCCCCCCAAAGGCACACAAAGATAAGATGGTCCTTTTTCCAAAAATCAACCTCCCGTGATAGCAAGTATGGTAGGTATGTCATACACAGAATCATCCATATACTAGGTAATCACACAACCTAAGTATTTATAAACATTAACATAGGTATTCTTTATCCTATATTACAAGTCACATACGCATTTTAATGCCACCCCAAATATTCTACGTAATATGTTTAGCGCGACAACTCTCTCGTCGTATAAATTCGAATATTTAAACCTATCTCAAAAGGTTACTAAGTTACCCACTTGCCTCTAAGGTTATTTCAGTAATTCAAATTCTCTCTTATACTGTTCCTAACCTTAAATTAACATTCATCCCATTTAAATCCCAATTTTATAAAATTTCTAACCATACCTCACTCGGTAAACACTCGTAAGTATCCCATTCAATCCCAAAAGGTATAACATTTTTCGAACATAAAATACAACCCTACTGACCTTAACCAAGTCCCCCAATATTCTATTAACCCCCTACGAATTCTTACAAGCTTGGTGTGGGTACCTCGATTAGTTATTTCGACGGCCCAGATGAGCAGCCGGATTAAGCCTGGCCCAAAGTATAGAGGCCTCGTGCTTTAACTGATTTAGTTTTTCCCATTCAACTCCTAAAATCTCTCAAGAGATATTCCAGGGATTATGGGCTAACACCCCCACTCTCCGAAAATGACATGGATAAATAAAACCCTCAGCCCGTGGCAAAGGGCATGCAATTGTAAACACTTTACTGGAGTAAAAGGAAACAAAATACAAAGAGCACCACCTTGGACGTAGGCCTTCTTACCGAACTACGTATATCTTGTAACGTGTGTGATTGTAGTAATTTTATGTTCTTTATTTATTCTGGTGATCGCATTTTCTTATTATTTTGTGTTGATATTTATTGTCACCACAATTGGCACCGTCTATGGGAATCGATTGTTTTCCTTTAAGAAAAGCCTTCACCAATAAGAACCTAGAATGTTTGGTCACATCAGTAATGCCCCTCAAGAAGGGGATATCCAAGAGAAACCCGCCCCTTGCAGGGTTAGATCTGAAGTTTGGTGATCAAATCCTAGGTCTCGCCCAGAACGGTAAGCTTCAAAATAGAGTCAGGGACCAGCTAGGTCCACGCAAGTCTCCTGGATGATCGACGCCTATGAGGCCAGACTCCAAGAGTAAGAGGAAGCCACTCTTAAGCAAGAAATTGAGAACTCTCATCTCAAGAGAAGACTAGAGAAGATGGAGAGAGAACTCCATCGTAGCACAAGGTAATGTCATTATCGCACTCCTAGCCCTCAAGAGAGCAAGTCTCGCAGCCGACGAATGAGACCTAGATGTGGATCTCAAATATTTAAGGAACACAGGTCATATGATAACTTACCTGAGAAATAACAGTTAACTTGTCGTTATAAGAGCCCAGGTTGAGGAAACGATGATATAAGAAATTTGGTATGGAGAGAAATGGACCAACACCCAGAACATCGGGGTGCCAGATCGACTAGAGAGCTAGCCAGGCAAGCTCTCAGGACTCAAATGAAATCCCTTTTCTCAAGGAATATGGAAGAAAAAAAAGCCCCCAAGAAGTTCTCGATGCCCAGATTCAAGATCTACGACAGAAAGATTGATCATATTGACCATGTTAGGCAATACAGGCAGGCCATGACCCTCTGGAACCATAAGGATGCATTAATGTGCTGGATCTTTTCATCGAGCTTGCATATCGTGCCTCAGAATTGGTTCGAGAAACTCCCTAACAGATCCATCAGAATTTTCTAGCCCCTGGCAGAGCTCTTTACAGCTCGCTTCATTACCAGCAGCTCCCATCCGAAGAGGATGGATGCTTTGTTGACAATGAAGAAGACACCCCAGGAGAGCCTCAGAGACTACACAAAGAGATATTGGGAGCTATTCAACGAGGTCGAGGACTGCTCGGAGTAGGTCGCCATGGCATCCTTTAAAATTGGTTTACCCAGCTCCTGCCTCTTGCACCAGTCCCTCACTAAGAAAAAGGCCACGACCATCGATGACTTAATGGCCCGTATTGAGAAATACGCCAAGATTGAAGATGTGACCCGTCTCAATGCAGGCAAAAATGATTGCGCCAAGTTCGCCGACAAGAGCAGCGATAAAACTGAGAATCAGAAGAAAGGAAGTAAGAATGGGGGCAAGAGAGGCCCTAAGAATGGGAATAAGAGTGATGCCTCGAAAGCATTTTAAGCAGTAAACACAGTTTTTAAGGAACCAATCTACAAGATTCTGGAAAAGATCAAGGACGAACCATTCATGAAGTGGCCCAGGAAGATGGGTGGAGACCCCTCAAAGAGTAAAAATGCACTGAGGTGTGCGTTCCGCAAGGAGGGCGGGCATAAAACCGTGCATTTCAAATCCCTTAAGTCTCACATTGAGTATCTAATCCAGGTTGGGTACTTGAATGATTTTGTAGAGAAAAGGGCAGAGAAGGTAGCTACCAATGGAGATCGAAGACCCGATAACGTGCTCTAAGAGTACATGGGCCATGAGTTCACTATAATTCATGGGACGTCTGACCTAAAGCAGATTCAAAGAAACACAGCTCGGATGGAAGTCAAAAAGCTTATGGCAGTAATGCAAGCTTTTCAAATTGATCAAGCCAAAATGAAGGCAGGAAAGCGTCGGTGAGCAGATGACGTTGACTACAGAAAGCATATTATGTTCACATATGAAGACCTAGTGGGAGTAAGGACCCCACATTATGATGCCTTGATCATTACACTCAGGATAGATAACTATTATGTCGACAAGTTGCTCATCGACCAAGGAAGTTCATCCAAAGTAATATATCTCGACCTATTCAGAAAGTTGAAGTTAAGCGCCGTCAACTTAAAGGAAGTTATCGTCCCTCTAGTTGGCTTCGCTGGAAAAATAACCATCCCCTTGGAAAATATTGTACTGCTTGTGAGGACAGGAAACATCTCCAAGATGATTAAATTTCTGGTGGTCGATATTGATTCACCCTACCAGATGATCCTTGGCAGAGGGTGTCTACACGCAATGAAGGTCGTCCCCTCTACCTACCATCAAAACTTAAATATGTGAGTGAGAGGGGAGTAATGGAGATTCACGAAGATCAGGCGATGGTGAGAAAGTTCTTCATAGGTTCCATCTATCCCAAGCCAGAGAAGAAGGTTGATAAAGTTACAAGCAAAGAAGAAGATCAGAAGAGGCTTATGCCCTCTAAATAGCAACTAAGGTGTAGAAGACCAGGAGTGGAGGAGACCAGGCTCCTCCCCTCTGAAAGAGTCGTCGAGGACTTGGAGGAAGTCCAAGACGATAGCAACTCAAGTGAAAGAAAATTCCTGATTGGAACCTCACTCACTGACAAAGAAAAAAGGGAATTAATCACCTTACTCCGAGGTAACCTAGATGTCTTTGCATGGGAGCCTTACAAGATGCTCGGGATAAATCCAAGTGTCACCTGTCATCGACTTCACGTCGACCCAGCATTCAAGTCAATTACGCAGAAAGCTCGATGTGCTACTCCAGAAAAAAGCCAAAGCAGTGGAGAAGGAAATTGAAAAACTACTGGATGCAGGATCCATACGGGAAGTCCAGTTCCCCAAATGGTTATCCAACCCAGTAGTTGTCCCTAAGAGGAACAGAAAGTGGAGAGTCTGCATCGATTTCACCGATCTCAACCAGGCATGCCCTAAGGACAGCTTCCCCCCCCCCCCCAAAGATTGATCAGTTGGTGGATGCCACTACAGCGCATAAAAGGATGAGTTTCCTGGACGCATACTCCGGGTATCACCAGATACCTCTGTACGAGCCAGATCAAGACAAAACAGCATTCATAACCACAGTGGGGTTATATTTCTACAAGGTAATGCCCTTTGGGCTAAAGAACGCAGGATCCACCTACCAACGGCTAGTCACCAAAATGTTCAAAAATCAAATGGGAAGCACCGTGGAAGTCTACATCGATGATATGCTCGTCAAAAGAAAGATCAAGGAAGACCACCTCTCTGACCTGTCAAGAACCATCAAAATCCTTAGGAAGTATCTAATGAAGCTCAATGTAAGCAAGTGCTCCTTCGGTATCCAGTCAGAAAAATTCCTTGGGTACTTGGTCAGCAAAAGAGGTATCAAAGCACACCCAGAGCAGATTTCCGCCATCAATAGGGTAAAGCCCCCCCCCCCCCCCCCCCGTACAATAAAAGACGTGCAGAAGCTCACAGGAATGATCACCACCCTGAACCGATTCATCTCAAAGTCATCTGAAAGGTGTCAGTCGTCATTCCAACTTTTAAAGAAAAGCAAAGATGTGGAATGGAATGAAGATTGCTCGAAGGCGCTAGAAGGACTCAAGGCTTACCTCAGCACACCACCCTTGCTCGTAATCCCTCAAGAGAATGACTCTCTCTACCTGTACCTCGCAATTTCCATTTATGTTGTAAGTTCTGCACTAGTATGCGAAAGAATGAGGATTCAACACCCGGTTTATTACGGGAGCAAAACTCTCTTGGACACCGAACAACGATACCTACCACTAGAAAAGCTCGCCTTTACGCTAGTAGTAGACTCGAGGAAATTGAAACATTACTTCGAAGCCCTCTCCATAATTGTACTTACATCCCACCCTCTTAAAGCAGTCCTTCGAAAAACAGATCTATCCGGCAGACTATCAAGGTGGTCAGTCGAGCTCGGGCGATTTGACATCTAATTTTAGCCAAGGAATGCCATCAAGGGTCAGGTCCTCGTTGACTTCATTATAGAATTTATAGGCGAACACCCTTGCGACCAACTTCAAACTATTCATCAAAGTGAAGTTCCACCAGTGTCAGGCATCTGGAAACTATTCATTGATGGATCCTCCAATTCCAAAGGGGCGGGATTAGGCATCGTGTTGGTTACACCTGAATATGCAATACTCGAGCAAGGAATCAGGCTTGGATTTGAAGCCTCCAATAAAGAAGCAGAATATGAAGCACTGATAGTAGGCCTACATAAGGCACACGCACTGGGGGCAAAGCAACTCCAAGTGTTCGGTGACTCACAACTGGTCTCCAACCAGATAAGTGGTGACTTCAACGCTAGGAATGAGAGGATGGCGGCTTACCTCGCCATAGCGAAAAAATTAATGGCTAACTTCGAACAGGTTAGCGTCTAATAGTTTCCCAGAGGACAGAACAACCATGCTGACGCCCTAGCGGCCTTGAGCTCAGCGATCAATTTTGACTTGAAGAGAACAATTCCGATTGACTTCCTCTCCCAACCAAGTATCAACCAGATCGACGAACTTCCAAACATAGGACATGTTCTCCAGATTAAGTCAGCCCCCAGTTGGATGGACCCCTTAAGGGATTATTTGAAAGATGGTGCATTACCAGACGATAAGAAGACTGCACATCGGATAAGAGTCAAATATGCTCGCTTTCACTTATCTCCTGAGGGCAAACTGTACAAGAGATCTTTCACTGGTCCTTACCTCCAATGCGTCCACCCAAAGGACGTTGAGCAAGTTCTTCACGAGATCCATGAGGGAATCTATGGGATTCAAATTGGGGGCAGGTCGCTAGCTTTCCAAGTAATGAAAGAAGGTTATTGGTGGTCGTACATGCAGAAGGACACTGGTATATATGCTCGTAAGTGCAAAACATGCCAACTTCACGCTCCTATGGTTCACCAGCCAGCCAGCGACCTAAAGTCACTTACCATCCCGTGGTCTTTCGCCCAATGGGGAATGCACATCGTAGGCCCTTTTCCTACTGCTGCTGGTAATCGCAAGTATTTATTAGTCCCAACAAACTACTTCACCAAATGGATAGAGGCAGAGCCGCTGGCAAACATGAGATACGCGGATATGATAAGATTCATATGGAAAAACATTATCACCCGTTTTGGGATCCCCAAGACCATTATCACTGACAATGGAACCTAGTTTGAAAGTGGCCTCTTCCGGGGTTTGTAACAACCACGGGATCAAGCACTACTTCAACTTTATGGCATATCCTCAGAGCAACGGACAAACTGAAGCTTCCAACAAAATAGTGATTGATGGATTAAAGAAGCGATTGGAGCGAGCCAAAGGGGAATGGATAAACGAACTACCCCACATCCTATGGGCTTACCACACTACCCCATGGTGAGAAATTAGGGAAACACTGTCCGCACTAACATATGGTATGGAGGCAATCATCCCCTTGGAATTTGGTCTCCCCACCGTGAGATCCACCCTGGTCGACCAAGGCCAGAACGATGTAGCATTGATCGTTGAACTTGACCTAGCTGCGGAACAAAGAGAGCCGGTTCTAATGAAACTAGCAGGTTATCAGCAAAAGCTAGCAAAGAACTACAACAAAAAGGTCGATCCAAGAGCATTCCAAGTTGGGGACTACGTCCTAAGGAAAGTTCTTGTAAGCGTAGTAAAACCATCGGATGGCAAGCTAGGGACGAACTGGGAGGGACCATTCAAGGTGATAAAAGACGACCTATAAGGAGCATATCACTTAGAAACGCTGGAGGGCAGGGAGATACCTCGAGCTTGGAACACAACCAGTTTGAAGAAATTTTACTTCTAGTTTTATGTGTTGATTTTTTAACTCAATGTTGAAATTTGCAATTCATTTTCGATTAATAAAAAATTGTTTGGCAGTGGTATTATATGTAGTGTTGATTTTTTCTCAAATACTTAATTCATGCACCTTTTCCAAGTTACTGGCTCTCCTCTTAAAATATAAAAGCAGGGTATTACCCTCCTCAGGTTTTCATCATCAAACACGAATGACCTCCTAGCATTGCCCCTGGTAATATATGAAGCCCTACAGGGGACCCTTAGGCAGCATGACCAACCATGGTTGGTC
The DNA here is from genome assembly GCA_949130495.1 of Sambucus nigra. Classification (NCBI taxonomy): domain Eukaryota; kingdom Viridiplantae; phylum Streptophyta; class Magnoliopsida; order Dipsacales; family Adoxaceae; genus Sambucus; species Sambucus nigra. The sequence continues at coordinate 388,821,527 of OX422207.1, read as the reverse complement.
GCCAACAATGTTTGGCTAAAAAAACCTGCTCGGATAGAACATCCAACACCAGGTGTGTCCTCGCCATTGCCACACTTAGGCCTAAGGAAGTGTGACGACACAACCTAAAAGGTAAAGTGAGGCAGAATGGTATCCTATAACCATACTAGACTGGGGGGATACTCACTCAACAAACCAACTCTGCCTATATCAAATTTAGTCGTCTAAGAAGAGCCCAGGATAGTCGAACAAGAAATCAATGAAGTAAAAAATAAACAACACATGTTGATACGACGCAAATATTGCGTATTTCACCCGTTAACCTACACCTTATTAGCCCCCTTAGGTATCTTAATCCCTATATTTATGCTCGCTAACCAAAAAACCTCGGATTTCTATGTTAACATGTTTTGCAGGGGTTAATTGAGCTTTTGTAGGTGTTTCGATGCTTAGTATGAAGTTTGGACGCTTTCCGAAAAAGTTTCGTCGACTTTTACAGCTTCGGGGGCATTTTAGTAATTTCATCATTCGGGTTTGAATCCCGAGCTCTTCACGGAAGTTGAATCCCTTTGATTTCTCTTCACGTGGCCGCCGACGGTGCATAATTCCGAGTTGTAATGATGGAGTTATGGCATTTTTTGGATGATTTTTACTTAAAAAGTACACTCAATGTCACATTCAAGGGCATTTTAGTCATTTCATATTTTGGTTTTTTGGCCCAATGTCTTCTTGGATGTTTTAGTCCTCTGAGTTATCTTCGTGTAGCCTCCGACCGTGCCTAATTCCGAGCTATAACGAAGAAATGGCGGCATTTTCCGTAAAACAGGACAAAGCTGAAAATTGTAGATCTGTAGGTGCGAATCGATTCGGAATTTTTCCAAATCGATTCGGCCCTACAGAAAGTCCGCAAATCTCTATTTTTAAGTGGATTTTTGTGGGGTATTTTGGGGAAAAAGAATCATATTAAGTGGGGGATCATTTTTAGACTTGAGAAGAATTCATTTTAGGTTAGAAGAGGGGATTTTGGTGGTGGAGCTTCTCTCTAGGGTTTGCACCATTTGGGTTTGTAAGTAACACTATTCATCTTCTTCTCCATTAATATAATTGTATTTCCTTTTCTTGCTTTATTTCCATTGATGTCATTCCATTTCTTGCCTAGATAATTAGTTGTAGTTATTTATTTCTTGCTTTAATTGATTAATTAGTTGTTTAAAGTAGTTTAATCCATGTATTGTCCGTAGATAACGGGTTGGGATTGCATTTCCGCCATTAATGGGCGTCGAGCTCCGAAAGTTAGGTTTTGGGGAAAATTGCATTTAATTGAAACCTCGGGTATTAAAGTCGGATTATTATGCATTTAACTTTCTTTGTCACACAACATTAGTGTTTATAGCGATAATTCGAATTTAATCCGCGTGTGACCATTTTTGATTAAATGTTTAATCTCGCAACTTTTGGTTAAATTCCTGATTGTGTGATGTTTATGCTTAATTGAAAATGCTCGATTAAATATTTTCGAATCAAAATTCTAATTATTAGTTGTTTAGCCCATGGTGGGGATGCGATCCCGACTCTCGTTTTATTAATTGTAGTATAGTGTTAACTTCTTCCTTTTTCTCTTTTGTCACCATTCCCAACCATCACCTTTTCATTTATTTATTTTACACTTTTATTCCTGAAGTAATTAAACAATTAACATCTAAAATTCAATCACTCCCTGTGAATTTCTTACGATACCCGACTTACCGCTGTGCTTGCTTGTCAAGTGTAGTTTAGCTTAGGTTCTTTTTGTATCGCAACGGCGAAACACACAACGATTGTGTCTTCACACAAACACACTTTTACCGCTCGATCACATGTTTAGTCGGCAAATTGCCCAAAACATAACTATTTTATTACATCATTACATATACAAAGAGTTACATGTGCTGAGTAAAATAAATCCTAATGAGGATTAGGTCTCCGAACAAGATAGTCAGCCACTTGCGCTCTTCGTCCATCATTTGGGTGAGGAGCTGATTCTTCCTCGACTTTGTTTGAATTTGGTTCCAATAGCTGCCTTGGGATGGAATTTATGGGGACCCATTGATTATCCCTTCTGATTGGGTTTGGCATCAAAGTTGAGGGGGAGATATCATGACGATACCAGAGGACAGTTCCTAGGGACCTGCAAATCCCTAAGAGCACTCAACCATCCTCTAATAAAGGATAACTCTTCAACCTCCCCCAACTTTATTGGAGCATCGGTCTAATCCTGATCATAACCATCAGCCTACACTCACCGAGGACCTTTCTTGAACAAGTGCCTCAGCAAGGTAACATCTCGTTGAAGACCGACAGCCATCACATACGCCTGACGAACATCACCTCAAAGCTCAGTAATCTCCCTAGCTGAACCACTATCATCAGTACCAGCTCGCGGTCCAGTTGATGAAGACGAGCCACGTAAAACTCGAGGAGTAATGCTCAACGCATTCTCCCTAAGTTGCAAGACTTCTCTCCTCAGAGCATCGTTCTCTTGCTGAAGTACCTCTCTAATTTAATTGACCTTAGAGGCATCCACTTCTTTTTTAACAGAAGCGTCGATCTCCTCCATCTCCTAGAGCCTATCCATAAGCATGGCAACGAGCTCTGACTGGTCCTTATAATCTTGATTCTTCGACCTAAGAGACTTACAGATCCTTATAAAGGCTTTGCGAACTTGATTTCTCGCATCAGGACCAAGAATTTTTCCTAATTGAGAAGTAACAGGTATATACTCCTCAACATCAATCAACTACAAACCATATGAGCGTGGAAAACAAATAAATCTGCATACATAAGTGAAAGGAATTTCATTTCATTAAAGGTAAGTCCAAGTACATCAGCAAAGCAAAGAAAGAACAACAAAATTGCAAAAATACAAAAGTTCCTAAGAAAGACTAGTTAGCGACCTCAGTCTGTTCTGAGGACGCTGGTTGCTTCCTCTTATCCACAGCATCTCCAGACACTCCTCCCTCAGATGGAGCAGTCGTCATTCCCTAGTTAAGGGGAACATCAGCAACAATGATCGGGACAGTTGGGGCACCTTCATTGGCAGCAGGAAAAGGCTCCTCATCCACAACAGGCTTGGGACCAGTATCGTGCTCATCAAAGAGGGGGAAATCAATATCTACCTCGGCAGTAAGTAAGGATTTGTCCTAACCCTTCTTGAAGTTGAGACGGCCAATATATCCAATTTGGGCCTCAGCATCCTCGTACGCTGCGACCCACCTTGAATTGTACGAGCTCTCCTTGAGGGTGGCACTCTCAGATTCCACCTTCTCCACCTTCCCAGCAAGCACCTTGTTCTCTTCAACCACCGCCAGCTTACTCGTACAGACCAAGTCATAGGACTGCCTCAGCTCCTGAACCACCTTGGTCTCCGCCTCTTTCACTTTATTGGCTTCGAACAAGGCGAGATCAGAAGACTTTTGAGCAACATTGGCAGTCTTTAAACTGGCCTCCAGCTTAGCACTCTTCCCATCTAGATCTGCATTTCTCCTCGCCAATTCGTCACGATTGCAGTAGAGGATAGTGAAATTAGACAAAAACTGTAGAAAAAAGGGAAATATTAGCAAAGGAGGTATTGAAGAAGAACATTGCAAGAGCATAGAAGTAAAAGCAGGCTTACCAAGGCTATCCTCTGACTTGCCTTCAGGGCTAACTGTTCGGCCCCCATCGACCTCTGACCATCAGCCGGTAAAACTGCTCTCTCGAGCACCGCCGGAGACAACTGAGGTAAAAGTGCAACAGAAGCCCCTTCGGGCAGAGCAGACACAGAAACCAAAGACTACCCCGCCTTTGTCCTCACTTCTTCTCTCCTCTTTTCTTCTTCTTTCTCTTTGTTCTCCTTCTCAACCCTCTTTCTCTCTTCCATTTTCTTCCTCTCTTCTAGTTTGGACCTCTCTCTTTCTTTCACCGTTGCTTCCTCTTTCTTCTTCCTCTCCTTTTCATGAGCAGCAGTCTAGGAGCCAGTAGCAGTGTCCCCACTCCCAAATTTCTGCTTCTTCAACCTACGAGAAAGCAGCACATTATCTTCATTGTCATCTTGGATCAGATTTTTCCTTGGAGGGGCCATAGCTTCCTCGCTGGACCTATTTGAATCATCTGAGTCCTCCGGAGCCTCTGAACCCTCCTCTGAGCTGGAAGATTCTTCATTGCTTGAGCTCTCCTCGCTATAATCACCTTCAGATCCACCCCTATTAGCTCCCTCACTCTCTTCACTAGAGCTTTTTTCCTCCTCGTCTAATTGAATTGGGTCAGCAGTAACCTCTTCTATGATATCTAACTGAGGAATGCTATCCACAGATCATGCGATAAAACTGGACCCAAGGTTCTTATACTCCAAAAGGAATGCAGCTGATCACGGATGCTCACCATCGACCAAATATTCTATAATCCTCCAAGCCTTAACCAGCTCAGCAGCTCGAATCTCGCAAAGATTAGGTTCTGAGTTCTTTGTCTTCGCTGAAAAAGGGAAGAGGAAAAAAATGTAAGAAAGGCAATACACAAATAGAAAATTCAATAAGCAGAACAAGAGTTATGCCAACCTATGTACTCCTCCCCATAAAAGGGAATCACAGGTCCCCTGTACCTCGCCCCTTCATCTTGGGGAGGAAACTGCCAGTTTCTGGCAATAAACCCCTCATGCCAATAGTCCTTGTGGGAATCAGGTATATTTACTACAAACACCCTATCGGGACTCCTAGATTTGAGATAAAGAAGACCAGAGCTTGTTCGAGAAAAAGAATAACAATAGCAAATTTCAGCAAGCCCTAGATTGGTATCATAGAGATGATTAATTTTATATACACCATTGACAATTTTCCAAACATTTGGCGAGCACTGTGTATGAACTATATAGAAGTAACTAAAAAAATGCAAAAACAAACGATTTGGGGGAAAAGTAAGACCCCCCCTGGGATAACAGAAGAACATGTATCTAGTGACCGTCCTCAATGTCCCTGACATTACGAGGAATAGGGGCACATTCAATGTCTACCCTGTTTGGAATATTGTAGAACTTCCTAAACTCAGTTATCGACCTATTGCCTATTTTTGTCATAAAAAAAGAGAAAGCCTAGTATCGATAAGGAAGAAATTCCAACAGAAAAAGAAAAGAGAAGGAGTGTGAAGAACTTACGAAGTAAGAATCAGCTTAAGACAATGCAAAGCCACAAGCGGGGAAGATTATAGGATAAGGAAGAAGCTCGAAGATGGAAGACGAGACCTGGAAGTGAGAAAGAAACAGTGAGAGGTTGGAAAAATCTAGAGAACGCGAAGAAGTTTGAAATGACGTCAGGGAATGGCTTCTCCAATCTAGTTTAAACCCTCTCAATCATGACGCACAGGAAACGAAGCAAATCTGCCGCCTAAATCAACCCGAGAAAGATGCTTCAATCCCAAGGTGCAACACGATTCACAAAAATGCCATTAAGGCAATCATTTAAAATTATTGAGTCCAAATTGTGACCCAAAAATTTTAGGGGCAATTGTGGGTACCTCGATTAGTTATTCCGGCCCAGATGAGTAGCCCGATTAAGCCCAGCCCAAAGTCTAGAGGGCTCGTGCTTTAACTGATTCAGTTATGACCAACTCAACTCCTAAAATCTCTCAAGAGATATTCTAGGGATTATGGACTAACGTGGAGGAGTCCAATACCCCCACTCTCCGAAAATGACATGTATAAATAAAACCCTCAGCCCGGGGCAAAGGGCATGCAATTGTAAACACTCATCTGGAGTAAACGAAAATAAAATACAGAGAGCACCATTATGGACGTAGGCCTTCTTGTCGAACCATGTATATCTTGTGTCGTGTGTGATTGTAGTTATTTTATGTTCTTTATTTATTCTGGTGATCGCATTTGCTTATTATTTTGTGTTGAGATTTATTGTCACCACACTTGGGATTTGTCAAACCTTATAGGAAAATAATTTACAAAAATCAGGAGGAGTCGATCGATCGAGAAAAAGAGGTCGATCGATCGACATTCATGGGTCGACCGATCGATCAAACAAGTATTGCGATTCTGCATAATTTTACCTACGGGTTTCATCAAACTTAATCCTCAAATCCTCTACTATAATGTCACAAACTCCCAAATATTTATTCCTAATATCATGCCAACATAAATACATAAGTTCCAACGTTTTAGAATCACCAAATCATAATGGGAATCACTTTCTTGGATCAAATCATATAATTTTCACAAAAAACCCTAGTTCTCCTATTTTCTTCAAGAACATTATATATCTCAATACAAAATTCATAATTCTCTACACATGGATCATAATTTCGTGGCTGCTATATTCCCAGAAGTTAAACTACATGCAAAAGCTACCTAGATTACGATTTTAATTCTTCAAATCCATTCATTCATTATTTTTCAAGGTTATTCTTCAATTCTACACTAACATGGATGATATATGCACTGAATTATTGCAAGTTAAATCACTTGCCCGAAAATATAAGTTCTAATCCTTTGGAGAAGATGATACGGGAGTAATTCTGTCTTCTAGATCTATCCGATGGCGGTGACGATGGTGCAAAAAGCCTAAAGGTGGTGGTTTTCCTTTGGTAACTTCCTCCACTTCTTCTCTAATGGTCGTCTGTGAATTTTGGTGATGGAAACCCTAAGGATCCTGAGTGTTGGATGATATAATTCACTTAAAATTTATGGGTCACTATTCCTCAAATAATAAAAATGACTAAAATGTCCTCTCGAGTTGCCGATTAGGTCTAAAATGCCCCGAGACCCAAACTAAACCCTCGGCTAGTGTTTTCTAACTATCTCGACCCTTCCGTACACGTTGGCACACTCAAAATGGCCATACGGATGATATAAAAATAATTTACTTTTAAATTCATTAAATTAGGTCCTGACACGTGCGTCCCAACTTCATTACTGAAACTACCGTATTTTCAACTCGCGATAATTTTAATAAATCCATAATCATATATTACTATATTCACTCAGTAATGTTCAACATAATTATCATAATCAAATATTAACTCTCGTCTCGCTAGCATTTAAATCCGGATTAATTTCTAAATAATTTTCTAGTTTTTAATTTAATTAATTCATAATTAAAAGCCATAAAAATACGGGGTATTACAATTAATGGGAGTTTGTTTTCTATTGGACTCTTTTTTTAAGTTGCTTATCATTATAGATTTTGCACTATTTATGTTCACTGATTTATCTCAGAGAAAGGATGGCAAAGAATACTGCATACAGTAGCATCTGCTTTGGCGGTGGACTGTTTTATTATATTAATGGGAGTTTGTATTTGATTGGACTCTTTTTTTAAGTCGCTTATCATTATAGATTTTACACGATTTATGTTCGTTGATTTATCTGGAAAAAAGGATGGCAAAGAATGTTGTGTACAACAGCATCAACTTTGGTGGTGGCTGTTAAAAAATGGTAGAATGGTCAATTTTCGATTTATCAATTAAAAACACTCTTGGGTGGTGTTAATCAGAAGTGATGGTGCGTTTAAAAACACTCTTAAGTTATCGTGTTTAGGAGGTCCATCTCTTAAGCACTCAAATTCATTAAGATTTGACAAATACCCAATAAACATATGTTGTATATTGTGTCATATTATCATATATGTGTGACATTTTGCCTCCATTTATTCGAGGGGCTTATCTAATGACAAATTTGGATTGAGACTTATCGAAACAAGGAACAAGTTTAAGGATTACTTGTCTATTTTTCTCTCGAACAAGCAGACGAAAGATACATTTTAACTAATTAAAAGTGCCTTCCTCTAAATTATTTGGAGAAATCTATGGTTACAGCTAGCACTGGCAAAATTATGCTCTGGGCCTAATTTGGACGGATCAAATATGGGTTGAGCTAAATATGGGTTGGGTCAAATGTGGGTTGGGTTAAATGTGACCGGGCCAAATATGGACGGACCAAATATGAGTTGGGTCAACCCATTATTTTTCTACTAAATTAAGTATTACAATTCGAGGTATATATAAAAAAAAACTCATATTTTACTCATAACTTTTTAAAATTAGTGTTATATTTGATTTGTATCTTTTAAAATTGAGCTCCATATTTGATTTTTTGCTTTCAAATATGGGCTTCATATTTAACTCATAGCTTTAAAATATGGGCCCCATACATATTTAAATCATAACTTTAAAACATGAGCCCCATATTTAGATGCTTGAACTAATATGAATTATTTTATTATTTAGACCACATTTTAGCTCTACTAGTTACCGCAATGGAAATTTGGTCATTGCCATCCGTTTAGATGCTCACACAAACTAATCTGATAAACAAACTCCACTACCTACTTTCAATTGAAAAAAGAGAAAAAAATAAGAGGGGCCCAACCAGGTCTCACCACTAGCACCAGCTAATGGCATGAAAATGAGGAACAATTTAGTGATACAAGTTATATAAAACTTGGGCAGAATGATAACAACAAATCAGAGTGGCGCAGCGGAAGCGTGGTGGGCCCATAACCCACAGGTCCCAGGATCGAAACCTGGCTCTGATATAAAAGAGTAGCTTCTCCTAGTGCCATAAAGTTTTGTTAATTTTGACTGACCCACAATTGATCTCCCTGCATATCAATCTTCCTGAGAGAATAATAATAATTCTAAGTATTGAACCAGCCAATTCTTCTGATTGTTGTTCTCAATTAAGAATCATTACTTTTTTTAACCAAAACGGAGCTTATGGCTTCAATCGCTTTATGTTTAACCATAAACAAATATTTTAGTTAATAATAATAATTCTAAGTATTGAACCAGCCAATTCTTCTGATTGTTGTTCTCAATTAAGAATCTATTCTCAAGCACAATTTCTGATAAAATGTTCTCTACTGGACACGAAAATTCAGACTAGACTATGCATCATTGAAAGATTTGAGTTTAAAATTTCAGTTAATAATGGAAACTTTATGCAATTTATTATTTACTAAATTGGTGGCATTTCTTCGGTAATATGCATACCTTTAAAGTCAAGACGTGGCGACCTCGTAATTGGCATACCTATAAAGTCGAGACGTGGCGACCCATTAAGGACTTGAGAATCCGACCCGAATACCCGAATAGTTGGAACTAAAAAATGAACCAAATAACTTTAATTTAAACAAAAAATTACTTATATTTCATGTTTTGCCCAAAATATAATGACTTATAAATATATATATCACTGTTCTAAAAAATCCGCCTAGGTACGCCTAGGCTTGGGTGAAACGTCCCGCCTTACGTTTTTCACGCCTTATTCTTGATAAAACCCTTAAGGCGCACTTTTTTTCTAAAAACAACAATATTTTAGTGAAACGATATCGTATTTTAAAGAATTTTTTTACAAACCGGACCATTATCTCATTCAAAATAATCAAATAGTATTTTAATTTGCATATATTCAGATATATTTTTATGATATGTACAATTTTAATATTTTAATAGCCTTGTTATGATGAAAAAATATTAAAATATATTAAGAAGCCCTAAATGTCTTTTCACGCCTTTTTACGCCTAAGGCCCGCCTAAGCTTCTAAGGCTTAAGGCTTGACATTCACGCCTCGATCAGGCCCGCAATTTTTTAGAACCTTGATATATATATATATATATATATATATATATATATATATATATATATACAGTCCTGCTCTTGTGCGGACTAGTTCGCATTTTAAGAGTGCGGACCGGACATGTGTCACCTGGCGGTGAGCCCAGAAAAGAGAGAGAGTGTCTCTATAATTTAGGCGATAATTTCTAGGCGCACCGTTAGGTGACACGTGTTCGGTCCGCATTCTTAAAATGCAGACTAGTCCGCACAAAAGCATATATATATATATATATATATATGATAAAATGTTCTCTACTGGACATGAAAAATCAGAGCACACTATTCGTCATGAGAAATTTGAATTTAAAATTTCAGTTAATAATGGAAACTTTATGCAATTTATCATTTACAAATGTGGTGGCATTTCATCGGTAATAGGCATACCTATAAAGTCGAGACGTGGCGACCCATTAAGGACTCAAAAATCCGACCCGAACACCAGTTGGAACTAAAAAATGGACAAAAAAAATCAATTAAAACAAAAAATTACTTATATTTCATGTTTTGCCCAAATTATACTGACTTTTGTATATATATATATTAGTCAGGGTCTCCAACATACCTATGAACATACCCATTTTTTAAAATAGTAAAAAAAATAATTTGAAATGACATTTTTATGAGTTCTTGATATGGCGTGCCTCTATAAAAAAAAGGGCAACTTACAATTTGGTCCCTTGGTAACAATTTTTAAACATTTAAGGACAATTTATAATTAGGTCCACTTGTTATGCCACTAGCGTGGACTTTTACAATAAGAGAATTAGTGGACCTAAGTGTTTAAAATTTGTCAAAATTCCTTTAGTGTTGAAAATTTGTTTACGAGGGACCTAAGAATACTTTCCCCTAAAAAAAGTCAACTGAAAATATTATTTTTTGTTATTTTTAAAAAATAGGGCAAAAAACTGACAATTTTTACCCTTTAAAATTGTCAGCTTTTTTACCTATTTTTTAAAAATAACAAAATACATTATTTTGAGCTCAGTATTTTTAAAGGGGCACATTGAAATATCATAAACTCATATAAAAAAATATCAACTCAAAATTATTTTTTTACTATTTTTAAAAAATGGGTATGTTCATAAATATATTGCTAGGAGGTATGTTGGAGAGTCTCTCTCTCTCTCTCTCTCTCTCTCTCTCTCTCCCTCTCTCTCTCTCTCTCTCTATATATATATATATATATATATATATATATATATATATATACATACAGGTCGACTCTAATGCGGACGCAACTCGCGGATTTAACTTGCGGATGAATTTTTCTGTATTTTTTAAAAATAGAAAAAAAATGTTTTTCGACTTGATTTTTTTTCTGCGATATTTAAACATTTCAAGGGACTCCTATAAAAAAACTCAACTCAAAATGAATCGTTTTGGTATTTTTTTAAAATCGGTCAAGCATATGTCAGTTTTTAAAGCTCTTTAAAACTGACATATGTTTGACCGATTTTTTAAAAATAGTAAATCATTTCATTTTGAGTTGATTTTTTTTACACGGGTCCCCTGAAATGTTTAAATACCAGAGAAAAAAAATCAAGTCGAAATTTAATTTCTTGCTATTTTTAAAAAATACACAAAAATTTGTCCGCATTAGAGCCTGCTGTGTATATATATATATATGTATATATAATATATGAGAGGGGGTGTTTTACTATTCTAAAATATCAAGGGTTGAGATTGATTCTCCTACTACAATTTAAGGGCGTCATGTTGTGCCACGTCATAATGGGAGTGTTATGACACGGCACAATTAGGGATCACAACCAAAACCCTCCCGACACGCCTGTTTTCTCCCGTTATCCCATCTGCCTCACAAGACAAACCCTCACAACAAAATAACCCTCCTGCAGATCCGTCCTCAGCTCCACGTGGTTGTCGGCTCAGTGCCATGCCGCCGCCGCCCTCTCTTTCACCCCCTTTATCCAGTGTTTGATCTCCATCTTTCTCTTCTCCTCCCATATCTATGCCGGTTTTAGGGTTATACATACACATAGTAGATTTTTTGCTATACATACAAATTTATATATACATCTAACATTTTAGATTGTGATTTGGTGATATTTGTTCAATTTTGTCCTTGTAATTTAGGGTTTTATAAAATGGGGATCTTCATAGTTACGGATCTGCTTGGATTTTTTGTATTCGAATTGGGAATTTTATTGGGTTGTTAAAATTTCGTATTGAGGATCTCCATTGTTGAAATTCGATTTGAGGATCTCTTTTAAGCATTTTTTTTGTTAATCTTTTATTCCTCATTAAAGTTTTGTATGCTTTCCAGGTATTATCATGGTGTGAAAATTGTATGCTTTTCAAGTATTTGTGAAAATGCCCAAATATATGTTTACTATCTTTTATGAAACTACATTGTCATTATTTCCCTTTTTGCATTAATTGTCCATCACTAAATAGTATAGGCTCCCTACAATCTAGCTACATGCCATTGCTTAATTGATTTCTATCAACTAATTTTAGTTTCATTTTGCATATCTGTCAACTAATTTTGTTCTAACCATGTTTAGGTTAAATGTTTTTTAGATATGATATTTTTGTTTAGGCCCAGCAAGATGTTACAATATATTTCTCTTTTCTCTCAAATTATCTAAGCTCATCAGATTACATATTGTTAATAGTTCCTTTGCTTGAGAAATACTACCCAAATACTAGATTTAAATAATAAGTTTTTTTAATGGACTAATATTCCAGGGCTTCCTTTTCAAACCCCATCCTTTTTAGACCCCAGGCTTCAATATTATCACAGAATACATAATAGGGTTGATATATCCTGGAAGACCTATATTTCTCTGCGATTTTAAGTTAGGTCATTACATGAAGATCCCTCAAAGGTCAATGTTCTTAGTTCAGGTATATTCCTAATTCTCGCTAAAAATTATAAAGTGATACTTATTTTTCTTAGACAATATTCTTGCTACTAAGATGATCACCACCCCAAATTGTGACCAACCCTATTTTTTTGGTTTATTACAAATCTTTTGTATAAGAATCAATTTCAGAATATAACATGCTTCCTAGGTGATAGAACGACAAATTTTCAATGAAAAAAATCCCACAAACATGAGTTGATGTCATTGTTAAATATTCAGACATTTCTTCGTAGTTGTATTATACTGAAAATGTAGAGTTGGAACATTTAAAATGTATAGGTTTCAATTTTTTATAGTGAATTGTACATCTAGATAGAATGTTTTATTGTTATTTTATTACAAACTAATTCTTATTTATAAATTATTGTGTATTCCTTATAAGGTTTACTTTTCTTATTTAAAATTTTGAAATTATGAATGATCAAATTTTTTTCTTTTTTTTTTCTATTTTGCAGGTGAAGAAGTGGATGGAATTTTGTAATTTTTTAGCTTTGTGGTTAATTAGATGATATGTGATTCTCCATCATAAGATTTATATTGGATTCTTACAGTTCGTAGAGTTTGATAAAGTAAACATCCAAATGTTGTTGGGATTTTGATTTTTGATCTATAACACACGTTTTTTAATTGACACTGTGTGCGTTGTTAGCGCAACACATGGAGCATGCCGCGAACAAAATTGTGCCATCGACACGGCTAATATTTTTATTTATTAAATTCATCAAATATAGTTATTTATTAAATTTAGCAAATTTTGTTTATAGATTGCTAAAATTAATGTTTGTGTGTAGGAAAATGATGCATACATGCAGCAACGAGATAAATCATCGGATGAAAAATGACGCATACAGGTATCGAATTTTTTATTCGTATGATTACACTATGTTATCTATATGGGATTCTTATAACACTTGCCGTTATGAAATGAATAAATGATCAGTGCCAAGTTAAAAATTTGCTGAAATCTTAGTTATATCATGATTAGCGAGCTATCGACACTGACATATGCCTGAGAGGCCAAAAAGTGAGCAGCAATGTCTATGATTGCTCAACAAAGATACATCATAGCAACGGGTTGTGTATGGCTTGCATTTATTGTATCTCACATTGCTTTGGTGTGGGCGTTGCATTGTTTTGGTGTGGGTGTTGCCTAAATGTCTTTTCTTCAGCCATTCAATAGAGATTGCTCTAATTTTACTTAGGCATGGGCAGAGTGATAATGCTGAGGTTTCTTGTTATGCCTTTAATTTCATTCTATCATAACATTATTTTCCTTTTGATATGTTATATTTTGGGAGAAAATTACCGAGTTACATTACACATTTGCTCCAAGTAAATGCCTTTTTTTTATACAAATGTCTGTATATTACTACAATGAATAGAACTCATATCCGACTAGATTTGTTCTAAGTTTAAGCTTACTACATATCCTGGTAATGTAACAAGGAACCAGTAGAACAATTATTAACCTAAGCATTATAATCCAAACAATATAAGAGTTTAATAACAATGCAAGAAAAAGGAGAACAAAGGAGAATTTTTTTCAAAAATAGGTCCTATACACATCCAAAATGTTTAGAGACCAACTGAACTGACCACCTCAAGAGTGAAAAAGGGTTTCATATTCAACACTTATTTTGGTAGTGAGAATACAAATCCAGCTAAAGATAATCATAGGAGTAATAATTTGTCCATAGATTTTCCTTTTCATCTCTAACTTGAATATTTTCCTCTCTTAAGCAATTGCACCTGTACAAGCTGTGACTGGAAAATAATTTTTTGTCTTACAGAACTGTATTTCTTGGTGATAAATGTAAAGAAATCCCTCCACAAGAGCTCTTACATCAACCAGTTCATCCTCGTATCAGATGAGCCACTACCACCATCATCTTTTCGATTTGCGACAGAAGAAATTATTCTCGGAGCAGATTTCTTCAACTCATCAAACATGGACCGAGGAGAGAGACAGTCCATAGCGAGCCATGGAGAAATTTTACACCAAAAGTTTGCACCATATATGTTATAGTCGAGTGATGATAAGAAGAATCCACTTGCTGCAGTCGAGTATGTTGATGATATTTATGCATACTACAAGAAAGTAAAGATTTCTAGTTGTGTGTCACCAAACTATATGGAACATCATTTTGATATCAACGAAAGGATGAGAGGGATTCTCATTGACTAATTAATTGAGGTGCACTACACATTCGAACTGATGAAAGATGATGGAATATGGTAAGATATTAATTAATCTTTTAAATTATTATCTCTCACTCTCTCAAATTATTTATTTTTTTTCTTTTAATTGTTAGTTCTTTCTCTCCCAAAGTCCATTGTGAGTAATGGATGGCCAAAAACAACAAGGCATCTATGCATTGGAGAGTCAAGAACTCAGTGATTCATTTCAAGTCTATAACATTATCTACATTTTTCATGCTGACATGTTTCATCTATTATAAGTATGTTGTCATACATTTTTCTTCTAAAAGAAGTTATCCATTATCTAGGGGACATACAATAGTCCTCCAACATCATTTGATTTGAAGGGTATGTTTGTACGCTTGAATTGTTAAATACATTTTTTGAAACCAAAGTAAGATAACTAAATACATGACCAGTAATTTTGTTAATGTTTACTTTATAATAGTCATTGTGTCTAACTTTGACTTATTGAATATTAAAAATCATTATTTTTACATATTGATGTTTTTTTTAGGTCTGATATATTAGGGAGCCTTTTAATTGCAAGATTTTGTTTTAAATTTTGCTCACCGAGGTCACCTCTTAGTGCGCTAAAGATCGACATTTTTGTTCTGTTGTTAAATTAATTTTTCTATTATTTTTTTTATTGTTAAATTAAGATATAACAGGCGTTAAGATACACTACTTAACCTGTTAAGCAGTGATCTTCGTTCAACATCATATGCATGCAATTAGGCCCTGCTAATGGTATTTTTATTCATAAATGATGCATTATCAAATTGTTTGAAACAATACGTACCATTATATCCTACTCATCTTTACTTCAAATGCATTTTGGAACTGATTCATTTGCAAACGATTGATAAACCATATTTTTTTTGTTTTGTATCAGGTCGCATTTTGATAACTACGGACAATCATTATAATGGAACACGTGGGACAACCTCCATTGATATGTGATTTTTTTAAAGAATTTTTTTTCGTTGAATTATTTGTTTGATGAATTTGGACTTTTTGATTATTGTTGGATTGGTTGTTATCCCTTAAGCAATGCGGATAGTCCAATAAACAAAGGAGATTATATCCATTATTTTTAAATTGATATTTTGTTAATTTGAGGTACAATGTGAATTCGATTGATGAATATTGTATATTTCATGTTACATGTGAATTTGTTTGATGAATTTAGACTATTTCAATATTGTTAGACTATTTGTTATTTGGTTTAGCAGTGTGAATAGTCTCATAAACAAAGGAAATTAAAATTATTTTTTTTTAAATTAGACTTTATTTTATTGGGGAACAAATTTTCTTCTATTTTTCAATTACATACTTGGAAAATTTTTGTCATTTTGCAATTACGTACTTCGAAATTTTTTGTCGTTTGGCGATTACGTACTTCAAAAAATTTTGTTGTGCCTTCAGGCACGGGCATTTCACTAGTATATATATATATATATATCAACTCAACAAAACATTTTTTCAATTATTTGAGGTCGATTATATATATTCTATTTTTCCATTTCATTCTATTCAGTGCAATATCTTAAATTAAAACACATGATATCATGTTCTTTTTTACAATATCCCACCAAGTTAAGTTGGCCTACCCATTAATACTAACTAAATCACTCTTCCTTATGAGGGCATCTATTGGTCTACGCTTGAAATGTCCAAACCATCTAGGTCGATTTTCTCTCAATTTATCTTCTATAGGAGCTACTTTTACCGTTTCACGAATTTATTTATTTCTAAACTTATGCTTTCGAGTTTTACCACAAATCCATCTTAGCATTCGCATCTCCGTTACACTCATTTTCTGCACATTATGTTTTTTGGTTGTCCAACACTCTGTCCCATATGACATTGCAGGCATAATGACCATCCTATAAAATTTCCCTTTTAACTTAAAAGGTATACATGCCTATCACACAATACACCGGTAGCACTTCTCCACTTAACCCACCCTACTTTAATCTTATGAGTAACATCATCACTAATATCTCCATCTTTTTAGGTAATCGATCTTAAATAACAAAAATGATCATTTATAGGTATAACTTGACCCTCCAATTTCACCACATCTCCCTTTGTTCTCCTATTACTACTAAAATTGCATTCCACATATTCTGTTTTAGTCATGTTTATTTTAAATCCTCTTGTTTCTAGAGTTTCTCTCCACAATTTCAATCTAGCGTTAATCCTCATCTTAGTCTCATCCACCAAAATAATATCATCTGCAAATAGCATACACCACATCATCTCATCTTGTATTTGTCCAGTCAACTCATCCATAACAAGAGCAAAGAGATAAGGACTTAGTGTTGAACCTTGGTGCGAAGCTACAGTAATTGGGAATTCACTACTTTCTCTAACTCGTGTTCTTATTATAGTCATGCATCCATCATTCACATCCTTGATAATATCAATATATTTACGAGTCACCCATTTTTTTATGTAAAACCCATTATATTATATACCTTCTTTAAATCTATCTTATCATATACCTTCTTTAAATCTATAAAAATCGTATGAAAGTCCTTTTTTTCTCCCTATACCTCTCCATTAATCTCCTCAATAAATAAAATCTTCCATTGTTGACCTCCCAGGCATAAACTCAAATTGATTCTCAAATACAGTTGTTTTCAATCTCAATCTATATTCAATCACTCTATCCTACTTTTTATTGTATTACTCATTAATTTAATACCACGATAATTTGAAAAACTTTGTATGTCCCCTTTATTTTTATAAATAGGTAATAAAACACTCTTTCTCCATTCATCGGCCATCCTATTAGCTATTATAATTCTATTAAATTATTTTATAAGCATATATATATGCAGAAAGTCTCCTATAAGGACTCCTTATAGTGCAGACTCTAGTACATACCATTTTTTTAAAATAGTAAAAAAATAAATTTTTTGATGAAGCTTCATGGATATGATGTCCATGGTTAGAAGATCATCTCCAATTTTTTTCATCAAAAAATTCAGTAAAAAAACCGTTAAGATGAAATGATATGTAAAAAATTGGTATAAATATTCATTTTCAACCGTTGAAATGTTGGGTCGGCGTCAGCCACTTTATTGATTGAATTTTTTGATGAAACCTTATGGATATGATCTTCTCACTGTGAAGATCATATCCATGAAGTTTAATCAAAACAGTCAATCAAAAAGTGGATGAGATGATCGCTAACATTTCAACGGTCGAAAATACATATGTATACTATTTTTTTACATATCACCTCATCTCAACGATTTTTTATTGAATTTTTTGATGAAAAAAATTGGAGATGATCTTCTCACCGTGGAGATGATATTCATGAAGTTTCATCACAAAATTCATTTTTTTACTATTTAAAAAAAATGGTATGTACCCCTGCACCATAAAGAGTCATTACAAGAGGGGGCATACACACACACACACACACACACACACACATATATATATATATATATATATATGTATGTATTTCATATCGTGTCCTTAGCAGATCGGGTCTACCTATATTCATATCTGATCCATTTAATTATCGAATAACCGAGTAATCGGGTAATCAAGTTTTATAAAAGCACTCAAGCTTGGGTTTAACGGATCGGGTCCGAGTCGGGCCGGACCCATTGACATGCCTACAATTATGTAATTAACTAATAATTATCCACACATCATTCAAACTAGCAAATGAACTATGTAAGTCGGTACTGTGTGATTTTGTACATAGAAAATTGTGTAACGTAAATTACGCCCCAATTTATGTGGAAAAACCCCACGACGGTAAAAATAATAAAATGCTCTATGAAGTCCACTAATTAGTGAGAATTATAATAAACTAGCTTGCAGGCCATATATTGCGTGACCGTAAAAAGTTATTTTTAGAGACACACATTATGAAAGAGAAGAACTTTAATAATAATTGTATTCCTAATAAATAATAAATATAATTGTATATCAAAAAAGAAAGTGTAAATGTGTGGAGAAGGAAAGAGAGAGGGAGAGGAGTACATAAAAAGGAGATAAGTTCGAAATGCAAATAATAAAAATCATTTTTAAAAACTCCATCTTTTAAACACTATCTCTCCTTCCATTTCCCTCTCTACCGTCTCATGCATTTGTTACCATATGTAAGAAATCACAAATCAACAGAAGCACTTGCAACAATATATATATATATATATATATATATATATATATATGTGTGTGTGTGCTAAAAAAATAAACGTTATACACAACTTATATGCAACATACGCAAATGCTTTAAAAAGGTGCATGGAGATAAGATGAAAAAAAAAAAAGAATATATAGAGATAAGATGAAATGCTCTACAAATATATAAAGAACCTGTCTTTTTTTTGTACAAAAGAAAGCCCGGCTTAGATAGGATGCAAGGGGGTGTATAGTATGAAAAAATTAATGAGTGATTGATTAGTTGATGGAGATAATGACTCTTTATCTCTAAAATGTATCTATCCAAATACATGTATCTATTACATTTAATGTAAATTTAACCATTTAAACTTCTATACATAAACCTCCTAAGACATGAACCAACTAAATGCATGTTTTGACCAAATATATATGTGTCTAAATTAATCTAGATAATATAAAATTAATAAATGGCTAGCACATTAATAAAAGTGTACACGTGTCAATGTGTGAGCACGACAAATATCAATGCTGGGTTGGGATGTCAATTTTAGTTATGTACTGTAATTAGACTCCAAGTTCACCCACACCCCTTGATGTCAACCCAAGTCCTCGAGTGATGTTTGAGTAAACTCCTCCAATCAAGATACTTCAAGTTAATGGTGAAAGGCCCCTAGGCTCTTAATACTCTGTCTAAAGTTACCAATCTTCACTAGTGATCAATTCATACAATTGAGAGTTGCAACCAATGATTCCAAGTGTTTTACCTCACATTCAAATTAACCAATAGAAGATCTCAATCCATCATTGAACTTTTGACAAAGTATTTGTTATTTGAGTAATTCATAAGTGAAAAATATTGTGTTATCATTTTTACCAACAAACTGTAAAATTAATAACATACGCTAAAGTAACTATTTCAAGCATATAGAAATCAAAAGTCTCTCAACTTAAGCTTACGAAAGATAACAAATATCTTCAAAGAAAAATAAGTAATAGTTATTGTAAACGAATAGATAAATAACTAATATAAAAATTGAGTTAGCCAACCAGAACACATACTTAGCCATTAATGAGCGTGGCACTGAAAAAATTAACAAGTTCACACCCTGAAAAAAAACATGGGTTCTCTAATGCTAATTTTGACAAGTTTATTTCCACGCCATATAAATTTTTACCACTGCCATTAGTTTAGAAGGTTTTTGTTAGTACAATTTGTATATTGTGACTAAAAATCATACCAAAGAGTTTTATGGAGAACTCGAAAAATAAAATCATAATTTAATTTTAGCCTACTACTCAAAATTAAATTGTTACCTGATATGATTATCGTAAATGTGAACCTCATACGTGAAATCCAAATAAATATTGCACAATAAATATAAACAATATTACCTCAATTGTTTATAAATTCTGTCGTAGATGATTTTTGGGTTGAGTCGCAGACTAGGTTGCTCTCTTTAAGACGTTTCGCGGCTCTACCCTCTTTGTGCAGGTAGTGTATAGTCACGCCGTCCCCGGGATAAAACAAGCCCAGAATCACCTATGTATCATATAACCATGCACTGAAGTTATATGTCCTACTAACACCCATTCCAATTAATTGCTCAATATCCAAAAATATTTTTAAGAACAACAGTGGTTTTGTAATGAAGAAAAAATTCCCACAGAAGAAAATAATTGAGTTTGAGAGAGAATTTTTATGTTTTCTTTTGAACTCAAGATCACCAATTTTCTTCTTCTCATTTTTCTTCTCAGACTCACTCTCTTTATTATGTAGGTGGGAGAGTTACTTGTTGTTGTCCGCAAGTTCATAATGAAAAGGAGTGATTAGTGGGGTTAGTTGGTAAAAGGTGGGCAAATGAGTGCACATGTGGGGATAATGGGTAGACAATTAGTCTCCCACTTGCGTTTTTAAAATTCATATTAACAACAATCCCCCACATGAATTTTAAAAATACATTCATCGGTAACAATCCCCCGCTAATAAATTTTGAAAATTATTGAGTAATAATTATCCATAGAATTGTGCATAAGTAAAGGTGTCTTTCGACTTGAACCTTTACTTGGTAAAGATGATTCATATTATACTAGAGTAACTCGTAGTTTTGAACTCTATCTATGACAACATCCCCCACACAACCTTACTTGGGTGTAGTTCTCAAGCCATCACGTTACGGCCATGTACTTCTTTTCCAGTATGTGAACGCTCTAGAAAATTTGTCCAAAATTACCATAGGAAGCGGCCACACTTCCACATCCACATAGGTGAGTCTATCAAGGATACCCCCGTAGATAGGTACCCCACTCAAAATAGAGCTATAGATCTTCATTAAGAGTTATAATTAACTCAACCTTAACTCGCTTCAGGATATCATGCTCCATAGGGATGGATTTGGAGTAAAATCTCGTATATAATTATTAGCATGATTCAGCCCATATCACTGTGACTTGTTATTACCCTTTGAACTTATTTCTTGGGATCTCCAGTCTATAGGTTGGGTTATCACCACAAATGATTCAATATAAACGGGCTTTAGTCCAATCCCTTTCTAGGTGTTAAAACACCTTCTCCCGCACTAGTCCTTTCGTCAAAGGATAAATGAGGTTCTGTTCTCACCAGCCAAAAAATAATCCACACACATAATTCATTAGTTTTAAATTCTTAAAACTATGTTGTGCTTACGACACATTCGTCGTTACAAATTTGACGTTCTTTTCGTTATGATAACTGTTCTAAAATTTTACAATAGCCATAGTTCTATTGTTGTGGATAAAATGACTGTGTCAATCCCTACCATAAATGATATCTTATAATAGGTCTTTTAACCTCTCATTTACTCACTATCCATGGCTAATGGTATGACCATATACTCCATCATTAATTATGCCAATAATTAATATTTCCGGGAGTTCCAAAAAATAGCATCATAATATGTGTTAAACACATCCACTATTGATTTAGAATCAATTTTAGGTTCGTGATTTTATCAAAACACATAACCTTTCTCAATAGCATAAGAATGCACCTTTTTTTTTAAATATAAACCTTCGTAGTACTCCCACAAAAAATAATTCCAAGTCAATCGTATTTAGTATTTCAGTTGAGACTACTTAAGATGTTCGCATAGTCATCTTTTCTTATCACTATATATAGTGTTCTTATACTTGGATCATGTGGAGTACAAGATGTTTTATAATAAGCATATATCTAATAAATATGTGTTCTTGTGTTTCAATGTACTCGATCCATATAGCCTTGTAATATTAATAAGTAATATTCTTGTTTCATTGAAACTCTTTATGCCAATACTTTGACTTAGCATGAATTTGGTTTTCTAGGCAACAAAATATTATAACCAAATATTTTCTAATCATTTTTGCATAATAAATAAGATTTCATTCATATTTCAACATGCTTAATGATAAACATGATTCATATTATTCTCAGTTCATTCTCATTTGATGATTTATTAAAATATCATGCCATTTATTGGTGCCTTCCATATTAATTTTTTCAACTTCAAGTTAGTCCATGTAAGTTGCCTTACATAGGTCATCATTCAAAAAATTATATATATATATATAAAAATTTTAACTCAGCATCATATATAATATCAATGGCATTCAAATTATATGAAGCTTCTTCATTTTCATGAGAATAATTTAACGTTCAACATGTATAACTAAGTTATATTGATGAATTTCGACTATTAAACAAAGCTTATATTCATAAATGATAATGGTCTCAATATTCCTTCAAAGGATGTGTATACACCTCATTATCTTAAAGTTATAAGATAAGTCACTTATAAACTAATTTCTAGTTCATTCTAAGGAATTCAATCAATCATTTATGACATGACTTCTCTAAGGATTTTTCGAATCCTTTTCAATAACATAAGCAAACTTTTATTTTTATTTATTTTTTTAAGTCACTACTAAAAAAAAATCTCTTGAAAACCAAAGTTTTAGATTCTATTAAATGCTCATCAATTATAGTTGAGAGGTACTTGATTGAGTGCCCCCACTATTCTCTAGATATTTCATTGAGAAGCTACATGTAATGTGTCCCGACTATATCTTCAATTCATAAAATGAAATCTAAACTTATAGAGTTTCAACATTAAATAAGAATTATTCTTATTTCTTAAAATAATACATGCTTAATGCTTTCATGTATAGTCGAATACAAAAAATACAAGTTCATTCGTTCTAGTCATAATTTTAGATTTTCAAGTGCAGGAAAGTCACATATAGATTACACAATCTATTCGATAAAAAATTATAGTATACAATTTTTCATATATTATTTTTCACAATGTATGTAATAATACTTCGTATTAGAGTTTAAACCTCTATTCCAAATCATTCAACTAGAATATAATTACCAAAATAAAGATGCATTTGCACTAAACTCAATTATGATAAAATCCTCCAATTATTATCATTTCAAAATATGATTTATATTTACTCAATATAAAGTCCGATATATGAGATCTTTACTTGTATTATTAGATTCTTGCATGTCTAAACACACATAGATCAAACAAGTTATTAAAAGCATAACATGTTTGATTTCATATGCAAATACATAAGGTAAAATATATGTCTTTGAGTTTTGTACTCTATTCAACACAAAGCATACGGTCAAAATAATTTTACCCAACTAAATTATTTCTACATACGTATGAAGCACACCAACTGATTCCAACATAGTAGAATAAAATTTTATTATATACCTTTTCCAACTCGTATAAATGAATAATACAAAGAATTATTCATATAAAATTCTAGCGGTTGCACTCCAAACTCAAATATTGTATAAGTCATTATACAATTTCTATGAAATTCATCTTCCATAAATTTGAGTCCAATTTTTTAAGTACTTCATAAATCCTCGAATAAGATAATTTATAAAGGCTTCAAAATATTTTGAATCCGTTGGGAACACTACATGATACATTTTTCTAAGAAAATGTTGTCCAATATATTTGTTCAAACGAAAAAATTTCAAGTTTGAAATTTCACCACGACCAAACCGCTTATTGAAAATTTATGAAAATTTTCAAAATCCATACTTAATGAGCAAAGTCTTATCTAAAATTGGAATTACTACAAAATATTAAGTACAAGTTAAGAAAAACTTGTTTTACTACAAGTTGTCTAAAAAATTCAGCATTTCTCATCACATTTGTAAAAATCATAATAAAAGATATACAACTCTTTTTTCAGAAATTCCAAAGCCAAATATTCATAATCTCATCATACTACATGCGTGCCAAAATTCATGAAATTTCAATCTATATATCATAAAAAAAATTGAGATGATATACCAACAAAATTCATAATAAAAAATTTAGATTTTTTTTTCATCATCGATCACTTTAGTGTGGTTGAAAAATATCAACTACACTTCAAAAAATATTTGAACAGATTTCTTTTGTAGAAAACATAGCTCAAGGAGCAAATATTTATTCATTACCC
Organism: Sambucus nigra; assembly: GCA_949130495.1. Lineage (NCBI taxonomy): Eukaryota > Viridiplantae > Streptophyta > Magnoliopsida > Dipsacales > Adoxaceae > Sambucus > Sambucus nigra. Next base: position 388,797,191 of record OX422207.1, on the reverse strand, counting down.
TTCGAATCCATATAACAAATGTTCATTTATTTTCATATAACAAATTTTCATTTGTTTCCAAATATCAAATTTTTACTTGATTCCATATAACAAATTTTCATTTGCTATTAATTATCAAATTTCAATTTGATTCCATATAACAAATTTTAATTTGTTTTCTTAACCACAAGTGGCTCAAAATGAATTGTTTAAAAAAGTATACAATTCCATTTCCGACAATAACATCTTATGTGAAATAATATTTCACATTCATAACTAAAAAATAGGATTGACCTATTTAAAAGTTTTCCATGAAGAGGTTCATTATTGTTCAAATTCTAATTTCACACGAAATTATTGATCGATTCCGAATTGACCAAAAATACTGAAATTTATTTTTCTACTTCACAAAATATAATATTATGGAAGTTCGGGGGCTATATGGTCATTTCTAGAGGTAAAAGGTCAAAATTATAATGTCTAGACATAGAAACTTTATTGGCCTTTTTTCCATTTTAGGCATCACAAAAATAATCATATAAGCCCCAAAAAAATTATTTTTCGGTCTCCATGGTAGATATAACACGTCTTAAAATTGTTGGTACAATTTGTATATTGTGACTAAAAATCACATCAAAGAATTTTATGGAGAACTCGAAAAATAAAATCATAATTTAATTTTAGTCCACTACTCAAAATTAAATTGTTACCTCATATGATTATCATAAATATGAACCTCATACGTGAAATCCAAATAAATACTGCACAATACAAATAAACAATATTACCTCACTTGTTTATAAATTATGTCATAGACGATTCTTGGGTTGAGTCGCGGACTAGGTCGCTCTCTTTAAGACGTTTCGCAGCTCTACTCTCTTTATGCAGATAGTGTACAGTCATGCCGTCCTCAGGATAAAACAAGCCCAAAATCACCTCTGTATCATATAACCATGCACTATAGTTACATGTCCTACTAACACCCATTCCAATTAATTTCTCAACATCCACAAATATTTTTTAGTACAACAGTGGTTTTGTAATGAAGAAAAAATTCCTACAGAAGAAAATACTTGAGTTTAAGAGAGAATTTTTGTGTTTTGTTTTGAACTCAAGACCACCAATTTTCTTCTTCTCATTTTTCTTCTCAGACTCACTCTACTTATTATGTAGGTGGGAGAGTTATTTGTTGTTGTTCGCAAGTTCAGAATGAAAAGGATTGATTATTGGGGTTAGTTGGTAAAAGGTGGGCAAATGACTGTACAAGTGGGGATAGTGGGTAGACAATTAGTCTCCCACTTGCGTTTTTAAAATTCATATTGACAACAGGTTTAGCTCCTGTCCATTACACTCAATACATATCTATTTTAATATTATAAAACAGAGTACATATTAAAGTTCCAAAGCCATCTATACGAGGTAGCCCAGCATTGTCCTTTTTATTTACACAAAACACTCAATTACGAAGGATTTTAGAGCTTTCGCACTGCTCTATGTTCCTTGACTCTTGGTCTTCCTCATTCCTCTTTATTTCCTCATGAACCCTTCATTTTCTCGAGTTCTTAAACGCTTCATCCCATTCATAGGTAAAATAGTATTAAAACATGATAAATTCATCTCCTGTTTATTTCTCTCCCTCTTTGTCACACAGATATATGCTTATTTTTTTTCAATTTCTAATGTATTTTCTACTTTTTTAATCTATTGATGTAGGTGTATAAACAACAAATTCAAACATGTGTTGACTTTTGGGCCATGGCTTCAATAGAATGTTTCTCAAGGGGAGTTTGATGCGGTTATATGGGGGAATTACTTTATGACTTTTAATGATAATTTTTTGGATAGAAGTTTAGTAGGACCATTATACATCTTCTCACTATACTATTAAATATTTAAATATTAGCAACATCATCATTCGATTACTATATCTAGACTTGTCAAAAAACATGATCACATGTTAACATGACACAACTCAACACGAAATTATAAGTTAATGGTTTATCTTTATTGAGTTTGGTTCATTAACAGATTAACATGATAGACTCGTTAACACTAACGGTTCGAATTTGAAAATTGATTTATAGCCAACCGCTATTACTTGTCTCTACCCATTAATACTAATGGGTACTATAGGGTCACCCAACCCGTACACAATAAGAATATCATTATAACCCGTTATTTTTAAATTATTTAACACTAACGGGTACTATATGGTCATTCAATCTATACCCAATAAGAATAATCATTAAAACCTATTATTTTTAAACTAATGAAGACTAACATGTATTTTAGGATCACCCAACTCATTACCTGTTTAGACCCAAATTGATTCGTTAGTATTTTAGGATCACCGAACTCATTACTCCTAGCACATTTCCAGTGGGTAGAACCACATAGAACTTTGTTTCTCTTTTTTAATGTTTACGAAATATTTGGGATTGGAACTTGCCTTTTGGACGTATAGTTCTTTTTTGGTGTCCTTATTGCATGGCATGGTGGTTATGAGAACTTACGGATAATTTATAAAGAAATTTGTGCCTTTTGTTTGTGTGGTCATAGTTTAGAGTTTTTAAAATATACTGTAACACCCCGCCTAATTAACCCCAGGTGATCAGTCCTAAATTAAATCAGAACATGTTTCTCATTTGGATCATTCTTAGCATCACTACCACCTTTTTAATTACTAACCACCTACATGAGAGAATTGGACTGGTGCCAAGTTTTATCTTTCATTAACTTAAATGAAACTCATGCGGAAAATAAAGCATCAATATAATCTTAATTAACTGAAACAACCATACACAATTAAATGACTAACTGAATAAACCATCGGCCCAAAATCCAACAAATATAAAATTAAGATAAGAAATCAATCTCAAGAAGTCTAACAAGAAAAACTAAATGGATTGTGAGCGACATGCTCGAAATACTAATAGAAGTCTCCATACTAGAATGAAAGAGTGAGGCGTCTATCAAACTCCCGCAACATCCACATATGCTGCAGCAACGGATTCCTGAAATAGAGTCAAGCCTGACGTCCCTGCGACTGGACACCTAAAAGGTTTTTAAAAATTTATATAGCAAGGGTTAGTACCCAAAAATATTTAAAAAACATTTAGCAAATGAGTAACTTGCAGTAATAAATAAATACGCATGCTCTCCATATTTTAGTTAGTGCCGCACTCCCTTGAGGACATCCTCACCCCTCCTCTAATGTGCACTACTAACGCCTTAATTAAATTCACCTAGTTATGCATCTTATGACTAGATAATTTATAAAACCCCTTGCAACCACCCTACTCTAACTGAGTATGCTTTAATTATGATTTTGAAGTTATTATCATCATCAACTTAATTAAATCATTTCCCTTTTTAATTTCATATAACTTTCAGGTCGGTTATACCTATAATACAACTCATGCTTTGTATTAATTAGCCCGTATATAATTATTTACCTAATTATATACTCAATCAAATTACAGTGTTCACGTCTACTGAAATAATATTTAATAATAGGATTTCCCCCGAGTAAAGTCTCACCGGTTATAAATTCTCTACAGTGCTATCCCATTTGGTATATTCACATAACCTAGTTACCCCCAAGTCAGAACCGCTCATTAACTTGGTTAATACATAAATGTTGGAGGCGGTCATATTCCTTCCCTGAAAGTGAGATGCCCCTCACCCATATAACGGACGCTATGACCTGGGATTATACTCGCCCTACTTCTCAAGCTAGGGGATTCATCCACTACGCGCAACCTCCCCCTATAGCACTAGAGTATATATATAATAATAATATCTATTCACTGATATTGATGTACACATCATATATATATACTATCACACACCGTATATATATAAATATAAAATTTCCCGGCTACACCGTGCACTAAGTCCGTGACACAAGCCTATTCCATTTTATTTTGAGTTTATGGCCCAACTCTAATTATTAATTAATTGGCACATTAATTCCTTTTGGTACCACCCCAACCAATGTATTCGGACTTACTCTCGTGGCCCGAAGTCACCTTACCCAAGTCTAAATCCCCGACTCTAAATTATTTAGCCTTCACCTAAATAAAATTTACATTTCGGTATCACTCAAACCTTTATTCCCGAATTTGTTTACTACGTTTATATTTAATCATTTCGAAACAAACTTTCCAAAATTCAACCTTAGTGTGTCACACCTAATTTTCTCAAAATTCCAATTAATTTTAATTATGATGTCATACCAAGTCGCCCTCAAATCCTAATTAATCTTGATTCACAAGTAATTAGATTTAAACCCATGTATTAATTACTCAACAACTAAGACATGGAAAGATTTTTAATTATTTTCCCTTTACATTAAAAATTGGGTGAACTGTCAAAATGTATGGACCATCGATCGATCGATGGTCCACCTTCGATCGATCGATCGATTAGGTCCTCGTCTTCTCCGAGTTGGTTGTTTCAGCCATTGATGCACACCTCCAAACCCTAGTTTCTTCTACACTGAAAACTAAGTTTTCCCATCGACAAATAACATCAAAAGCCTTATAAGGATCATTCCTAGAGTCCGGAAACATCACTTAGTTTTGCTTTCTCTATTGTTTCCACGAATTTGGGTAAAGACCCATTTAATCTTTAACCCAGTCAAACATCAATTCCCTAATACCAATTCGTTTCTAAATCATCCAGGTTTACACATTTTACCAGATACAAGTACAAATCTCAGATTGTATACGAATTTCTACTCAATTTAGAAATCAGATTCATGGTTTACAAAACCCCATGTTTATCCCCTTTAAATCCCAAAACGAATTTCTTTAATTAGCCACATCACATAAATATGAATTGAATTACACTTTAAATGCTACAACAAGTTAACCACTTGCTTTAGGGTTCGTTGAGTCTGAATTTGGAATCGTGAGTGCCCAAGGTTGAAGATGACTCTTTTTTTGCTCTCCGGTGATCCCCAAATTTGCCTTTGGCTGCTGTTAGGGTTTCCTAACCCTCTAAGTCTCCTCTCAAAAATAATTCAGTTGTTCCCTTATTACTTTAAATTATTTAATTAATCTTAATCCCGTTTTTTGCCTAATGGGCCAAGCCCAAGTGGCCCAAATGCCCCCGTGTGGGCCTGGCTATGCCTAAAAACGTCCCGTGACCCGTTTACTACCCCCGGGTACACTTTTTCGACTATGTCGGCCCATTCGGACTCAACTGTATACTCAAAATTGGCATCCGAATTAAATTATAAAAATCTTTATTTTACACCCAAATTAGTCTATACCGACTCCCGACTGAAATAAGTACATGTCTCGTCATTAATACTCGAAATGATGTAATACATTATTACTATTCACTTAGTAATTAAGTTTCCGTAAATATTAACCATTCACTTCCCGATTAATATTTAAATATAATTTGCCATAATTAATTCAATTAAAATTACGTCACACAAGTAATTTTGAATTCCCGAATTAATTAAGTATTAAATGCATGAAAATACTAAATGCATGAAAAATACGGGGTGTTACATATACTTGAATTGAATCTCCATGTTATAATGAATTCAGTGCTATAAACTATGAATATTAGTCAATGGATGGTGAATTGGGGATATATGTATGAATTTAATTTCGACCTTTTAATAATTTCCTCATTTTATTTTTAATAACTTCCATCTAGATTAAATTTTTCGTTCTATTTAGAGAATGGCTATATATATATATATATATATATATATTAAAGTAATCACGTAATCATATACAAATTCTATCAAACTAAATGAACAAACTATTTGAAGTTTGTGAAACCAAAACAAAACAAACCATATTCTTTACTAGTGATACTACCTATGGATTTAAACAAACAGAGTTGTTAAGATATCTATGATGGGATGGAGATAACCATGCAATGTATGTTGGATAATATGAATGCAAATACAAAAACGGAACTCTTTATATATCACAGTAATGTCAACTTCAATACAACAATGTAACTTCTGAATAGATACTAGAAAACTTCAAGGTGTGATGTCACTTTCCTAAATACAGTATTTGCCCCACACGAATAACTTCGGTATACAAACGGGAATCAGCAAATCCGTACTCAAGATACAATGAAGCAATTGCACTGTCTGCAAATTGTATGTTTGAAGACAGCCCTTAGATGCAGCAGCGAAGAACAGTCAATCAAGTTCTTATTCTGTTTATGTGCACAAAACAGAATAAGAGAATTTGTATCTCCTGAAAATTGTAAGAGAGTAATAGCAGGGTTTGGAAATCTGAAATCGTGTTTTTTGTTATATGCAATTTCGTTTTAGGCAGCCTTTATTTATAGATAATGAAAAGCTTTGTCTTCAAGAGTCATGACTGTTGGATTAGCAGTCTTACTTAATTCCGTAATGGTATGACTGTTAATTACCAACAGTCTCAAGTCATTTCCGAACAGGTACAATTAATACCGAATCGATTTTGCACGGGTTAACCAAAAAGTGACCGCATTCGAGCTACCGCGATCCGACCCGGACGAATCCCAGCAACCCGCTACCACTGCGGACACGCAGCATGCGAAGTGCAAAGTGCATCACTAGCGCCTCTGGAGCCCACTGCCCCCACCCGCACACGCGCGCGCGCGTGTGTGCATGTGCCTACGGTGCTTCGCACCGTATTGAGGTCTCTTGAATAGCCTCTTAAATGCTAGATGAATTAACTCTCCATCTTCCATTTGTACTTATTAAGTGCACAAATTCTTAATATTTTTCCAATGTGGGACTCAAAGGTTTTTCACTCCTTTTATAGCTTAGTGGTGACACTTAGCTTTGTACATTTTCCAATGTGGGACACTATCCCTTTTTATATTTGGATTAGCTTCCCACCTCTTTCACACACTTCCAATGTGGGACAAGCCCTTTAAGCTCTTACACCCAAAACTCTTACTCACTTATTTTATAAAATATCCAACATTCCTCCACCATTTTCAAAATAAGTTTTGTAAATCTTTGATTGTCTGTAAGACTGTGTATAAGTACTGGTGTCTCACGACTTGAACCAATACCCTGTGAAGATTCGTCAAGGCTAACCATGAAAGTATAGTAGACTTGTGTTTGAACTATCAATCCATATTGATCAGCCGGATTTGTCTACACACACAAATCTTTTAGTCACTGATTATCCATATAAGCCGACACATGTATTAGGCCTTGTGTCTGTACCTTGATTTCATGAGTGCTTTAGAGTCAAGCCCAGTTCTCATAGGAAGCAGCACCACTTCCACACTTATATAGGTAGATTATAATAGGTGTCCATGTAACTTGAAACACCATAAATCTATTAAGGTTAAAGTCATCCTCTTTCCTTATTCATTACATGTTCTAAGCACTTATCCTTGGGATGTTAAATTTTATAGTGCTTACAATCACATCGTATGATGTACTTTAATCATTGAACTTGAGACTTGAATATATCAAGTTTCAAGTTGAGTTTCCATCAAGAATGATTGTTATTAATGGGCTTTAGACCCATCCCTAATGATGTTTTAGACACCATTCCTCTTGCAATACCTTTTGTAAAAGAATTGTGACACCCCGCCTAATTAAATACAGGGTGATCACTCCTTTATTAAATTAAAATCAAGGTGAACAGTTGGTCCATTCTTAGCATCACTGTCGTAAAAATAAAATTTTCCAAATTAACACCCTAATTAATTAAGCTAAGTGTCAAAACCATTTTTTAACCTTTCTAACCAAATTGTGTTTTTAAAGAAAAACTTAGTTAATTAATTATTAACCACATTTTCAAAAAAATAAGAATCATACAACAATTATCCTGGATCATAATCCAATTACTTTCAAACATTCAACATCCAAAATCCCATCATTTAAAACTAAATGTAAAACATACATGCTGAATAAATCCCAAAGTAACAGTACTAGAAATAACTGAAATACAAATGTCCCAACAGAACAGATAAATAGTGGAAAGGGCGACACATGCCCCAATAACAGAGAATCATAGGAATGGAATCAAGTAAATGAAATCGTCTAAGCAAGTGGCCTGCAACTCCCACCTAAGATGCAGCACGTTCCTTCCAAGAGATCCTAAGCAAGACGCCCATGTGGCTGGGCACCTGTAGTACATACATATGTATACAAGAGAGATAAAGAGAAAAAGAAACGGGTCAGAGCCCGATAGTGTGTTTGATTTAAAATGCGTTTAGCAAGTATTTAAATTGATACAGGCCAATCCAACAACATATTAGTGCGACACTCTCTTGAGAAATTCTCACCTCTCTTCTAATGTGCACACCTATCGCACTAACCTTCCCAACGGTTTGTCTTATCATTTATCGCACTAATCTTCCCAATGATTTAACTTATCTTAGATTACTCGTAAGATTTCAGAACCGAACCACGTATAATATATATATTATAACAGCACCCCAAATAAAACTATGGTGCGGGCATACTCTGCTATCCAATCCCCGTATCACTCACGCTAAGGGAAATACAAGTTCGGAATCACTCTCGAACTGTATCAACATATACATAAAAACAAAAGTGAGGCGAAGCGTAGATTCCAAGTCTCTAAGAGGTCAGTACATACCCCACGCCTCTTAGGACCGTCTGAACTATCGATTCGATAGCCTGTACCAAGGATATCTATCTTCTAGGGTACAAGTCAATATCCCCCATAAAGGTCCCATCGAGATAAGAATGTCCCAGCGTGGAAGCCTCAGGGATAGCAAGTAGCGCGGGCATGGTTTTCACATGTATATAATATATGCATACACAATCATATAAATATACCACTTTTAATATCTTAATATAGGTTCCTCTCATCACCCATAATTACAACATTTATCCATTATTTTCACATTATTAGTATTACGTATAAGAGTTCGTTTCTAACCTTAACTCGAAGGATTTTATCATCTGAATACGTAACATGCATGGACTCTATCCTCCCAAGTGTAAAATTCAGTAAGTGTCCTTTCTATGTTCCAACGTAACTCTCTTACGCAACTCTCCCGTTAGTTCATAAATTCATCAACCCTTAAGTAATTTTCCCACAAGTACAATTCTCGTCTCATATTAAGAATCCCAAAGTTATTCATATGTCCTACTGGTCCTCCATATCTCCCAAAACATTTTATTAAGGCTGCCCAAGAATTGTTTCACATTAAATTGAGTTTCAACTAATTAATAAGGGGAAACATGAGTCTGCCAGGAGGGGTCGATCGATCGAGGTCTGGGGATCGATCGAGCGAACCTTCGATCGATCGAAGCTCTGGGCTCGATTGAACGATCAAGCAGGTCTGCGAAATCTGCAGAATTGCAGTTACGGGTTTCATCTTCTAACTTACACCAAATCCATATTTTACATTCCCAAACGTCTCAAAATTTGTACTACTAACATCCTAACATGATATCATACATTTCCTACGTAAAGCATGTCAATTTACGTCACTAAACATGGATTAATCATGCCATCATTCATTTAAATATTCAAGAACCCTAGAAATCTCTAAATCATGGTTCCAATTTGTTTTTCCAGAAATTTCTTCTTATAAACATCATAATTTCGTGGGTAAATTCCTCTACATGGCAAGGGTTTCCAGAATTATCATTTAAACCATAACTACATGCGATTCCTATCTCAAATCTTAGGTTTTCTTCCATAAAAATCATCCTAATCATTCCTACACTAATATAAAAGATGCATCAACGAAATAAGAAAGATAAACACTTGCTTGGGATTTTCGATGTTTTGGTTTGTAGATGATTTCGGTGTGGTTACGTTCCCCGTCGCGCGATCTACGCGTTGGTGGTGGTGGCGGTGCAACCGGGTGGATTTTGGGCCTTGAATTTGCCTTGAGAGCTCTCTCCTTCCTCTCCTATGGCCGTTCTTGTGTTTGAGCTTTCTAACCCTATCTGACTAACCTAAATGGCTGATATAGATTACTGATTTTCGTGGGTTTAATTACCCAAAAATGTGAAATGTCCAAAACGCCCTCCCGGGGTACTAATTAGGCCTAAAAACTCCCCGAGACCCAAACTAAACCCCCAGGTACACTTTTCTGACTATCTCGACCCTTCCGGACGCGTTGGCGCACTCAAAATGACCATACGAATGACTTATAAAATATTCACTTTTATTTATCAATATTTAGTCACGACGCGACACGGGCGCGTCCCGACTCAAATTTCCAAAATTGTCATTTTATTCACTCGTGACATTCAATATAACCAATATTATATATTACTTGCTCATTATTAATATTCAAAAAAATTTCAATAATTACTAACTCTCGTAACGTTAATAATTATAACATAATTAATTTCCGGATTTTTATTAAATAATTAACTCACATTAAATTTAATAAATCCCCAAATTAATATAGCATAAAAATATGGGTTATTACATACTTCCCCTCTAATAACGGAATTTCGTCCCGAAATTCGGAAAACAAGGCATACCTGGTAAGAACAAATCTGGATATCTCTCGCGCATATCGGCCTCGCGCTCCCAAGTGAATTCCTCCACATTATGATGCTCCCACTGGACCCGTACAAGTGGAACTATCTTCGACCTCAATCTCCTCTCACTATAGTCTAGGATAGCCACCGGTCTTTCCTCGTAAGAGCTGTCAGGCTGTAAGTCGATTTCATCTATCGCAATGTGAGTATGGGCCATATCATCCCAAAGATACCGTCTCAACGACGAGATGTGGAATACATCGTGAATGCGATGTAAATGCTCTGGTAGTCCCAATCTATATGCTACCGGCCCAATCCTCTCGATAATGGGAAATGGTCCCATGTACCTCGGGGCCAATTTCCCCTTCTTCCCGAACCTCATCACTCCTTTCATAGGAGATACAGGCAGTAACACTTGGTCCCCCACATTAAACTCTCGGAAGAACCGTTTCGCATCGGCGTAGCTCTTCTGCCTGTCATGGGCTACTCGAATGCGACTCCTGATCATCTCAATCCTCGCGGAGGTTTCCTGAATCACCTCTGGTCCCAACAACTTGTTATCCCCCACCTCGAGCCAACAAGTTGGATAACGACAAGGCCTGCCATACAAAGCCTCAAATGGAGCCATACCAATCGTAAACTGATAAGAGTTATTATAAGCAAACTCTACCAGTGGAAGATGTGGCTCCCAACCTCCTCCAAAATCAAGAACACACATGCATAGCATATCCTCTAACATCTGATTAGTACACTCTGTCTGTCCATCAGTCTGTGGGTGGTAAGCTGAACTCAACCCCAACTCAGTACCCATAGCCTCCTGAAAGCTTTCCCAAAAACGTGACACGAAAATCTTGTCTCTATCTGACACAATATTCAGGGGCACCCCATGTAATCTGACAACCTCGGTAATGAACAACAGAGCATACTGACCCATGGTATAGTCTGTCCGCACTGGCAGAAAATGAGCCACCTTGGTCAAACGGTCTACAATCACCCAGATAGAGTCATGGCCCCGCTGTGATGTAGGCAACCCTATAATAAAATCCACAGAAATACTCTCCCACTTCCACGCGGGTACTTCCAATGGATGAAGCAATCCTGACGATTTCTGATGGTCCACCTTCACCAGCTGACAGGTAGAACACTTGGACACGAACTCAGCAATGTCCTTCTCCATCCCACTCCACCAGTATTGCCTCCTCATATCCTGGTAAATCTTATCTCCTCCAGGATGTACTGCAAATCGGGACCCGTGAGACTGGGTCATCACTGTATAACGTAATTCTGCTCCTTCTGGAACCACCAATCTCCCATTAAACCTCAAACCCCCATCAGAACTAACAGAGTAGGACTCAACACCCTCAGCTAAAAGTCGTACAATCTGCTCCTGGCGAAACGGGTCTGTGGTTTGGGCCTGTATTACCCTCATAACAATCTCGGGTGTGACTATTATAACAGATATGAAGGAACGATCTACTGCGTCCTGGTGGCCTAACTCCTTCCACTTTGCTTTCCAGACGTCCGCTACCTCGTCTACCGGTCTACGGCTCAACGCATCAGCAACTACGTTGGCCTTCCCCGGATGATACTGTATATCGAACTGATAGTCCTTCACAAACTCTAACCATCTGCGCTGTCGCATATTCAGCTCTCGCTGAGTGAATAGGTACTGCAGTGACTTGTGGTCTGTGAATAAACGGAACTTCTCCCCCAACAAGTAGTGCCTCCATATCCTCAATGCAAAAACGACCGCTGCTAACTCCAGGTCGTGGGTGGGGTAATTCTTCTCATGCGGCTTAAGCTTACGGGAGGCAAAAGCTATAGCCTTCTCCTCCTGCTGAAGTACTCCCCCAAGTCCCCGTAAAGAGGCATCGGTGTAAACCAGGTACTTCGCACCCGTCTTTGGTAAAGCAAGGACTTGCGCTGAAGTAAGCTTGTCTTTCAGCTCGTCGAAAGCCAATTGACAAGCATCATCCCAAACATATGGTACCCCCTTGCGAGTCAGATTCGTCAATGGACCCGCTATTTTGGAGAATCCCCGAATGAATCTCCTGTAGTAACCGACTAACCCCAAGAAACTACGCACTTCCGTCGGTGTCGTGGGCTGTCCCCATGCTCGGAAACAACATGGCCCAAGAACTGTACTTCTCACAACCAGAATCCACACTTCTCGTACTTAGCATACAACTGATGCTCTCGTAGAGTCTGAAGAACCTGCCTCAAATTCTCGGCGTGCTCCTCCTCGGAGTGTGAATATATCAAAATGTCATCTATAAAGACGATGACAAACTGATCCAAGAACTCCCTGAATACTCGGTTCATTAAGTCCATGAATGCGGCTGAAGCAATTGTGAGACCAAATGGCATCACTCTGAACTCGTAAGACCCATATCTCGTCAAGAAGGCAGTCTTTGAAACATCCTGCTCTCTAATACGTAGCTGATGGTACCCCGACCTCAGATCTATCTTCGAAAAAAAGTTGTTCCCCCCAGTTGGTCGAACAGATCATCGATTCGAGGCAACGGATACTTATTCCGTATCGTGACCTTGTTCAACTCCCGGTAGTCCACACACAACCTCAGTGAGCCATCTCTCTTCTTCACAAACAGAACTGGAACGCCCTAAGGTGAGGTACTCCTGCGAATGAAGCCCTGACCTAACACCTGCTCTATCTGATCTCGTAACTCTCGCATCTCCGCCGGAGCCATATGGTATGGAGCGCGTGCTATAGGTCTGGTATCTGGCAATAAATCTATAACAAAGTCTATCTCTCGACTGGGGGCTAGGCCTGGTATTTCCTGAAACACATCGGAATACTCTCGAACAACTGGAATCGAGTCTAACGGAATCACAACCTCCTTAGAGGTATCCTCCTCTATATAATACAAATGAGCGGTCGAACCTCCCTCTGGGCGAGGCATCGCCACTACAAACATCTCTTGCCCCGGAATGGCAAAAACAATGCTCCCACCGAAGCAATCAATCATGGCTCTATAAGCTGCGAGCCAATCCATACCGATAATAACATCATGCTCATGCATATCTAAGACTAACATGTCTGCAGGTAATACCAAACTACCAATCTCTACCCCCACTCCTCGGCATATAAAGAAGATAAGCGACCCACTCCCCAGTGGTGAGTCTACACACGTCACTGTGCTCTCTGTTGTGGCTAAGAACCCTAAGGCCTTCGCAAAATGCACAGTTATAAAATAATGAGTCGCCCCAGTATCAAACAAAACCCGACCCATAGTACCATGGATAGGAAACATACCCTCAATCGCGGGTGGTGCCTGTGGAGCTGCTGCCTGGTGGACGTTATAGACACGTTGTACTGTAACTGCCCCTGCTACACTAGAGCTGCTGGAATGGATGGTAGGGCTGGCACCTGGGCTGGAGCTGGGAGTGCAGCTGGAAAAAGTGGTCTCTGTGGCTCATTACGGGCTCCCTGCTGCTGTGGGGCCCTCTCTCCCTCTGGACAATCCTGGCGCCTATGGCCATGTTTACCGCACCCAAAACATCGGCCTCTGAAGTTACCTCCCCTCTGTCCCTGCTGGCCGTTACCTCCCCGCCACTGGCCCTGCTGGCCCTGATGAACACGCTGTTGGCCCTGCTGCTGACCCTGCTGTCGGTGTTGGCCTTGTTGGCCCTGATGATTAGGCTGGCCCTACTGACCCTGCCTATAACCCCCAAATCCCTGCCAGGAATCACCTGAACGGAATCGCTTAGCAGGGTCCCCCTGATGGGAACTCTGCTCGTGCTGACGAGTCTGTCCATGAGATGGTGCCCCACTAGCACTACTACCCCCGGTCCTGCCCTGCTGGCTGGACTCTACTGCTCTCTTGCTTCCCTGCAGATGGAAACGATAATCCTGGCAATGTAGTAACACAGCATTGAGTACGTCAGTGAAAGTACTCAGAGATAGATTCCCTATAAGGTGTTGACGGATCCTTCAAGCTAACCCGTCTACGAACAACAAAATCTTCTTGCTCTCAGTGGGTGCCTCATCTGGCACGATGGTGAGAAGTCTTGTGAACTCCTCCTCATACTCAGCTACGGTAGAATTCTCCTGCTTCAAGTTCAGTAATTTCCGCCTCATCTCAGTCTGCACGGCGGGTGGAAAATACTTGCGGTCAAACCGCTCCCAGAACGACTGAATAGGGATCGTGTCCCTCTCCTCCAAGGTGGTAGTGGACTCCCACAACTGTAAAGCGGCCCCCACCAGCTTAAAAGAAGCCAATAACTGCCTTTGCACGTCGGTGCACTCATACATACGAAGATGCCGTTGGATGTCTTTCTTCCATTGGCTGACTGTGACGATATCTGAGCTACCAGAGAACTCAGGGGGATGCGCCTTCTGAAAAGCATCCCTAACCCTCTCCCATGCAAATGAAAGTTGTACTGGTACTCGTGCCACTACCTGAATCTGGGGTGGAGCCTGCTGAGTCACCGCTAGCGCGACATTCACCGCCTGAGCAACAATGGCGGCTACTTCATTAGCATTCATAGCGCCTTGTGCCGGAGATGCTGGCTGCTCGGCCTGGGCATGCCTATCCTTCGATGCACGTCTCGGAGGCATCTGAAACGTGAAGAAGTTTATTAGTCTACAGTCATTATCAAATCTCAAATAGCTGAAGACATAAACTTGAAAGCAAGAATACAACCATCCTAAAATAGGGCTCTATAGCAATAACGTTAAGCTGAAAGCAAAATAAGCCGTACAGATCCTATGGACACTAGAACCTGATGCTCTGATACCACCTGTGACACCCCGCCTAATTAAATACCGGGTGATCACTCCTTTATTAAATTAAAATCAAGGTGAACAGTTGATTCATTCTTAGCATCACTGTCGTAAAAATAAACTTTTCCAAATTAACACCCTAATTAATTAAGCTAAGTGTCAAAACCATTTTTTAACCTTTCTAACCAAATTGTGTTTGTAAAGAAAAACTTAGTTAATTAATTATTAACCACATTTTCAAAAAAATAAGAATCATACAACAATTATCCTGGATCATAATCCAATTACTTTAAACATTCAACATCCAAAATCCTAACATTTAAAACTAAATGTAAAACAAACATGCTGAATAAATCCCAAAGTAACAGTACTAGAAATAACTGAAATACAAATGTCCCAACAGAACAGATAAATAGTGGAAAGGGCGACACATGCCCCAATAACTGAGAATCATAGGAATGGAATCAAGTAAATGAAATCGTCTAAGCAAGTGGCCTGCAAATCCCACCTAAGCTGCAGCACGTTCCTTCCAAGAGATCCTAAGCAAGACGCCCATGTGGTTGGGCACCTGTAGTACATACATATATATACAAGAGAGAGAAACGGGTCAGAGCCCAATAGTGTGTTTGATTTAAAATACGTTTAGCAAGTATTTAAATTGATACAGGCCAATGCAACAACATATTAGTGCGACACTCTCTTGAGAAATTCCCACCTCTCTTCTAATGTGCACACCTATCGCACTAACCTTCCCAACGGTTCGTCTTATCATTTATCGCACTAATCTTCCCAATGATTTAACTTATCTTTGATTACTCGTAAGATTTCAGAACCGAACCATGTAAATGTTTAAAAAGGAGGATTTCGCTTAATAACAATGCTCTCATTTTTATTTTATTTATTAACAAAGCTTCCCAGTGTTATATTATACTTTTTGAACAAGTATTTCCGATTTATGACATTATATCAGTCTTACTTACCATAACATAATAGGTAGTACCAAACACTACACCAAATCTGCCCATTTGTCAAGGTCATTGACCTTGACAAATTCACCTTGTCAAGGTCAATGACCGTGACATTTCGAGGCGAGACAACTTTTTTTGTCACGGTCGTGTCACGGTCATTGACCTTGACAAAAAACTCGCGTTTTGTGTCACGGCCGTGTCAAGGTCAATGACCGTGACACGTTTGTCACGGTTATAAACCGTGACAAAGCCGTGACCCTTTTTAAAAAAAATTGTCACGGTCAATGACCGTGACAATTCTGGGCAGAATTTTAAAAAAATCTGTTGGGCAGTATGGCCACTGCCACTGCCCAGCAGTATATTTGTACTTGTTATAGCAACGTTGTACCTGTTCCAAACATCATATATCCAACACAAACTAAAGATAATGCAAATATATATTCATGACAGTATAATCCAAATCTTCAAAGTAAAAATAATATACATGACGATATAATCCAAATATAATTAAAATGGACAAACTAGAAAATAATGTTACTACATGTCTTGGATAAAACTGAGGAGGTGAGTAGGCCACACGACGTACGAATTGACGCACCCACTAATATACGTCATGCCGCATTGTTCGCGCAACCACAATAGGGAGTTCTCCTTCCCGGTTATGACATGCGTGACGAGCACCCTGGACTCCATCTGTTGAAGCACACGTCCATGGACTATTCCACCCTCGACGATATTCGGGTCCCTCAACCCCCGCCCTATCCGCTGGCCATCAAATATGTCCAATATGAACACGCTCGGCCAACCAATTGTCGATAATGGTCTGTTGGAGGGCGTCAAATAGGGAAGTGGATCGTCGAAGTACGAACGTGTCGGTGATGAAGCAGCGAGGTCCACATCCTCGTCATCCTGCGCCTCGTCCTCCCGTACCTCCTCATCCTCCCGCACCTCCTCCTCCACCGCCTTCTCCTTCCCTTTCCCTTTACCTTTCTCTTTACGGTCTCCACCCAACGTACGCTTCATGAATGCGTACATATCTTGGACCGTCGCCTCCAAACGGGACAGCTTCGCGTCGTGTGAATCCACCGTTCGAGCCAACCCGGTGTCGCTCATCTCCAATCCGATGATCCTAGATTTGGCCACCCGCGAGCTCACTCCCCTTGTCCTCCCCTTGCGATCAGAGCCAAGCACTTGTCTGAGTGCGTCTGTGGACAAAGATGCCTTGTCGGCATCAGACTGCGACTCATGCACTTCCTTAAGCTTTGACTGAAACGACAAAAAGCACATGATTAGTAAAATAAGTAAACTAAATAATTATAACGTAATTAACAATAATTAAACTGTCGGATTACTTACAATCGTGGCCGCGACGCTCGGGGACACCTCCTTGTCCTTCCCCTTCTTCGTCCGAAGAGCCACATAAGTATCGAGCCTATGTGGCTTACCCCCTGGCCCACTCCCTACCCCCTGAAATAAAATAAAGTAAAGTAAAATTAGTATCGGCACCGCAAAGTAAAATAATATCCAATAATATATTTCTGTAGTTATAGATAAATTAAATATTACCTTCATCCTATGCTCCACCTCAGCGTAAGAGGTCCGGCCGGAGTAGTGCACGTCCGTCTTTTTAGCCCGATTTTCCCTCCCCGATTGGCGAGATGCCAATTGTCGATCCTCGATCTCATTGTCAATGAACTTTTGTCATTGTGCCAATGAGATCGGCTCCTTGGGCGGGACGGATCCGCGCCATTATAAAATGGTCTCTCGTGTTTTTCCAAAGTACCGTGTTCGCATATTTTTTTTCTACGTCTTGTGTTGCTTCCTCAACTGCTCCAAGACGGAATCGCGTAGCTTTGGATCCAAGTTGAATTGTTCCTGTCCAACAAATACAATGTTAGTTGCGAATAAATATAAATATAAATATAAATATAAATATAAATATAAATATAAATATAAATATAAATATAAATATAAATATAAATATAAATATAAATATAAATATAAATATAAATATAAATATAAATTGAAATTGAAATATTCATATAAATATTACCTGTAGTGCCGCCCAAACAGCTAACTTGAGCTCATACGGCACCTCCTTCCAACTCATAAACCTCGGGCCGATGACCGTCTTTAGCAGCTCGAGGGATCTCGCTAAAAGCTCCGACTTGTTTTCGACGGTAATCCCAAATTTTCCATATTTGGGGAGCCTAGGGGCGGAGGAGCCCTCGTCGCCTCCGCTACCACCGAACCCAGACGACGACATCATCATAAACAGCATCATCATCTTCGCCCTAACATCTGAAGGAGATATTTTTGCTGTAAAAACAATGTTATTAGTACAGATAAAAAAAATGTTATTAGTACAGATAAAAAAATGTTCCGTCTATATTATAACGTATGTGTAAGTTCCGTCAATACCATTTCGTTTCAATTTTGTAATATTATGTTTTTTCCAAATATTTAAAGAGTTATTAAATGGGTGCCCCACCCCCACCCCCTGCCCCCTCCCCCCGCCACACACACACGCACACCTACGCACACACACACATACACACACACACACACACCACCCCTACCCACCCCTACCCACCCCACCCCCACCCCCTCCCCCCACCACGACCGTGACAACTACATATATTGTTTATCAATAAAATTATGACATGAGATAATTATAATTGTAGTATAAATTTCATTATCATGGGTTTTACCTAATTGAATTAATTTCATGAATAAAATTATTATCAATTTAAATGAAAATATCAATTATTATCCAATATTTTTGAATGAAATATTTATTTTGAATGAAAATATCAATTATTTATAAAATTGATGTCTACTTTTAGTGTTGTGTATATATGTTAGTCTACTTTTGCTTTTTTTTTTTAAATAATCAATTAACCAAATTTCATGATAGTGAATAAGGGTTAATCCTAGCCATTGATTAAGTGTATTATTAGTAAGTACAAAAATTAAATATGGACTCTTAATCTAGGATATAAGGAGTATTTGTTAGTGAAATAATAATTTAGTGATAAAAACACACTCGAACACTACCAAGTTTTGACGACACGGGTCTCTAGAAAGAAAAACAAGCATTTCCAAATTAATATTCCCTCTTTCTTGTTTAGTGTCTCGTGAATTGATAGTATGATTTTAAAAATAGTATACAAAACTAGGTGAGATTTTAGAATTACACGTCGAAATAATACATGTTGTATAATAATAATACAAGTACATGCTTTGCAATCAAAGGTATTTATCTTTATAAGGAAAAAATTATCTTAAAATGATTGGTAGGGAATGTCTATGAGGTGGATGATAATTTATTTGATAATTTATTTTATTTCTTTTGGTTAGGTTATTAAGACTTTATTTGAATTGATATCTTAGTAATTATTATTTAATATTTATTTTGAGCAATTATCTTATAGTAGGATTATTATCCTAGAAACAATTCTATCATTCCATGAAGGAAAACTTTTATTGGATGGTTGAAAAGACAAGAGTTCCAAATTTATTATATTCCATAACAATTTCATAGTTTCAATTCATAGTTCCACACACACACACCCCACCCCACCCCACCCCTCCACCACCCCCTCCACCACCACACACCACCACACACACACACACACCCCACCCCACCCCTCCACCACCACACACCACCACACACACACACACACCCCACCCCACCCCACCCCCTGCCCCCTCCACCACCCCCTCCCCCACCACACACACACACACACACACCACACCACCCCCTCCCCCACCACACACCACACACCCACACACACACACCCCACCCCACCCCACCCCCTGCCCCACCCCTCCACCAGCCCCTCCCCCACCACACCCCACCCCACCCTGCCCCACCCCCTGCCACCCTCCACCACCCCCTCCCCCACCCTGCCCCACCCCGCCCCACCCCCTGCCCCCCTCCACGCACACACATATATATATACACACACACACATAAATATACACACATAAATATACACACACATAAATATACACACATAAATATATATATAAATGGAAGAGAGAGAGAGAGAGAGAGAGATGGAGGCAACGGCGCGGGAGGGAAAAAAGAAGGGGGATAGGGTTTTTGCTGCGAACATTGTCACGGTCGTGTCAAGGTCTTTGACCGTGACACGAATTGTCACGGTCATTGACCGTGACAATTCGTTGTCACGATCGTGTCAAGGTCAATGACCGTGACATAAAACGCGTGTTTTTTTTGTCACGGTCAATGACCTTGACAAGGCTGGCCGGCTGAAAGGTGACAATTTGCCCATTTTGGTGTAGTGAAATTTCATAATTTCATATATATATTAACTACTCGTATAATATATATATTATAACATCACCCCAAATAAAACTATGGTGCGGGCATACTCTGCTATCCAATCCCCGTATCGCTCACGCTAAGGGAAATACAAGTTCGGAATCACTCTCGAACTGTATCAACATATACATAAAAACAAAAGTGAGGTGAAGCGTAGATTCCAAGTCTCTAAGAGGTCAGTACATACCCCACGCCTCTTAGGACCGTCTGAACTATCGATTCGATAGCCTGTACCAAGGATATCTATCTTCTAGGGTACAAGTCAATATCCCCCATAAAGGTCCCATCGAGATAAGACTATCCCAGCGCGGAAACCTCAGGGATAGCAAGTAGCGCGGGCATGGTTTGCACATGTATATAATATATGCATACACAATCATATAAATATACCACTTTTAATATATTAATATAGGTTCCTCTCATCACCCA
This sequence comes from Sambucus nigra, assembly GCA_949130495.1. Classification (NCBI taxonomy): domain Eukaryota; kingdom Viridiplantae; phylum Streptophyta; class Magnoliopsida; order Dipsacales; family Adoxaceae; genus Sambucus; species Sambucus nigra. The sequence continues at coordinate 388,776,255 of OX422207.1, read as the reverse complement.
TAATTACAACATTTATCCATTATTTTCACATTATTAGTATTACGTATAAGAGTTCGTTTCTAACTTTAACTCGGAGGATTTTATCATCTGAATACGTAACATGCATGGACTCTATCCTCCCAAGTGTAAAATTCAGTAAGTGTCCTTTCTATGTTCCAACGTAACTCTCTTACGCAACTCTCCCGTTAGTTCATAAATTCATCAACCCTTAAGTAATTTTCCCACAAGTATAATTCTCGTCTCATATTAAGAATCCCAAAGTTATTCATATGTCCTACTGGTCCTCCATATCTCCCAAAACATTTTATTAAGGCTGCCCAAGAATTGTTTCACATTAAATTGAGTTTCAACTAATTAATAAGGGGAAACATGAGTCTGCCAGGAAGGGTCGATCGATCGAGGTCTGGGGCTCGATCGAGCGAACCTTCGATTGATCGAAGCTCTGGGCTCGATCGATCGATCAAGCAGGTCTGCGAAATCTACAGAATTGCAGTTACGGGTTTCATCTTCTAACTTACACCAAATCCATATTTTACAATCCCAAACGTCTCAAAATTTGTACTACTAACATCCTAACATGATATCATACATTTCCTACGTAAAGCATGTCAATTTACGAAACTAAACATGGATTAATCATGCCATAATTCATTTAAATATTCAAGAACCCTAGAAATCTCTAAATCATGGTTCCAATCTGTTTTTCCAGAAATTTCTTCTTATAAACATCATAATTTCGTGGGTAAATTCCTCTACATGGAAAGGGTTTCCAGAATTATCATTTAAACCATAACTACATGCGATTCCTATCTCAAATCTTAGGTTTTCTTCCATAAAACTCATCATAATCATTCCTACACTAATATGAAAGATGCATCAACGAAATAAGCAAGATAAACACTTGCCTGGGATTTTCGACGTTCTGGTTTGCAGATGATTTCGGTGTGGTTGCGTTCCCCGTCGCGCGATCTATGCGTTGGTGGTGGTGGCGGTGCAACCGGATGGATTTTGGGCCTTGAATTTGCATTGAGAGCTCTCTCCTTCCTCTCCTATGGCCGTTCTTGTGTTTGAGATTTCTAACCCTATCTGACTAACCTAAATGGCTAATATAGATTACTGATTTTCGTGGGTTTAATTACCCAAAAATGTGAAATGTCCAAAACGCCCTCCCGGGGTACTAATTAGGCCTAAAAACGCCCCGAGACCCAAACTAAACCCCCGGGTACACTTTTCTGACTATCTCGACCCTTCCGGACGCATTGGCGCACTCAAAACGACCATACGAATGACTTATAAAATATTCACTTTTATTTATCAATATTTAGTCCCGACGCGACACCGGCACGTCCCGACTCAAATTTCCAAAATTGTCATTTTATTCACTCGTGACATTCAATATAACCAATATTATATATTACTTGCTCATTAGTAATATTCAAAAAAAATTCAATAATTACTAACTCTCGTCACATTAATAATTATAACATAATTAATTTCTGAATATTTATTAAATAATTAACTCACATTAAATTTAATAAATCCCCAAATTAATATATCATAAAAATACGGGGTATTACAAGGATCAGCTAAATTTTGACTTGATTTTACATAATTCACTGTGATTACACAATCTGTAATCATTTGTCTGACATAACTATATCTCAGGCCAATATGTCTAGATTTTCCATTATACACTTTATTATAAGCTTTGGAAAGTGTAGACTCACTATCACAATGTATAGATATTGGAGGCATTGGTTTTGGCCAAACTGAAATTTCAATTAATAAATTCCTTAACCATTTTGCCTCTTTACTGGTTGCAGCTAATGCTACAAACTCAGCTGCCATAATAAAATCAACTATACACGTTTGTTTCTTTGAACCCCAAGAAACAACTCCTCCACCAAGAGTGAAAATCCATCCACTTGTTGAGAAATGATCCTCCCGCTCAGTTATCCAACTGGCATCATAAATCCCTTCTAATACTGAAGGATATCCACTATAGTATATACCATAGTCCATAGTTCCTTTTAAATATTTTAATATTCTATTGACAGCATGCCAATGCAATAAACTTGGATTACTAGTATATCTACTTAATTTACCAACAACATATGTAATATCAGGTCGAGTACATGTCATGGCATACATTAAACTACCAATTACTCGTGCATATTCTAATTGTGAAATAGCTCTACCAGTATTAGGGATCATCTTTAGCTGTGGTTCAAAAGGTGTACTAACAGGTGTGCAATCAAACTGATTAAATTTCGTTAAAATTTTTTCAACATTATGAGATTTAGTGAGAATTATATTTTTATCTGTTCTTATTATTCTCATTCCTAATATGACATCAGCTACACCCATATCTTTCATATCAAATTTAGAAGACAGAAAACTCTTTGTATTATTAATGCTTTCTAAATCAGTACCAAGAATTAACATGTCATCTACATATAAACAAATGATCACACCTTTACCATTAGCAAATTTACTATAAACACACTTATCAGATTCATGAATTTTAAAACCATAAGAAATAATGACTTTATCAAATTTTTCATGCCATTGTTTAGGTGCTTGTTTTAGGCCATATAAGGACTTAATAAGTTTATATACTTTATTTTCTTGTCCAGGCATAACAAACCCTTCAGGTTGTTCAACGTAAATTTCTTCTTCTAAGTCACCATTTAAAAAGGCAGTTTTCACATCCATTTGATGAATCTCAAAATTATATATCGATGCTAATGAAATTAAAATTCTAATAGTGGAGGTTCTAGCAACAGGTGCATAGGTATCAAAATAATCAATTCCTTCTTTTTGTGTAAAATCTTTAGCAACCAATCTAGTCTTGAATTTATCAATTGTTCCATCTATTTTCATTTTCTTTTTAAAAATCCATCTACACTTGATGGGTTTAGATCCTTGAGGTAAGTCTACTAACTTCCAAGTTTTATTTCCCAAGATTGAATCCATTTCATCATTTATAGCTTCTTTCCAAAATGTTGAATCTACAGACTTAATTGCCTCACTAAAAGTTTGTGGGTCTGTTTCAACGCTAAGAGTCAAAGCATATTGATTACAAGATATGTCTCTAGTTCCTTCAACAAGATAGACTACAAAATCGGGACCAAATCTTTTTTCTTTCCAAGGTCGCTTACTTTTTCTAATCTCTACTTGTTCCACTGGTGGAGTATCAGAGAAATGTGAGGAGTGTTTACTTCTTTTTCATTATTTATTCTAGGAATAGAAGAAAACCTTTGTTCATAAAAAATTGCATCTCTCGATTCAAATATAGTATTTACCTCAACAGAATCATTAGGTTCACTAACCAAAAATCTATAGACTTTACTATGTTGTGCATAACCTATGAAAATACACTCAACGCCTTTGCTTCTTAATTTCTTTCTCTTAGTTTCAGGTAGTCTTACAATAGCTCTACAACCCCAAACTTTAAGATAACCTAAATTAGGTTTTCTATTCTTCCATAATTCGTAGGGAGTTTTCTTATTATCTTTAACAGGTATCCTATTCAGAATATAACACGCAGTTAAAAATGCTTCTCCCCAAAACCCTTTACTTAAAACAGAATAAGAAAGCATAGCGTTAACCATTTCAGTTAGTGTCCTATTTTTTCTTTCTGCTACTCCATTTTGTTGTGGTGTATAAGGTGCAGTAACTTCATGTATAATTCCCATATCTTCACAAAATTGAGGAAAGTGATATTCACCACCTCTATCAGATCTAAGACATTTTATTTTAGTATCACATTAATTTTCAACTTCATTTTTATGTCTTAAATCTATTAAGCACATCATCCTTAGAGTTTAAAAGATATACGTAACAATATTTTGAAAAGTCATCGATAAATGTAGCAAAATATTAACTACCACCTTTAGTAGGTGTGCAAATCACAAACATCACTATGTACTAATTGCAAGAAAGATGTAATTTTTTCTATTTTTGAAAAAGATAATCTTGTTATTTTTGTTTGCATGCATATTTTACACTTTGAAGACAACCCTTAGGTGTAGCAATGAAGAACAGTCAATCAAGTTCTTATTCCGTTTCTGTGTACAAAACAGAATAAGAGAATTTGTATCTCCTGAAAATTGTAAGAGAGTAATAGCAGAATTTGAAAATCTGAAACTGGATTTTTTGTTATATGCAATTTCGTTTTAGGCAGCCTTTATTTATAGATAATGAAAAGATTTGTCTTCAAGAATCATGACTATTGGATTAACAGTCTTAAATCATTTCCGAACAGGTACAATTAATACCGAATCGATTTTGAACGGGTCAACCAAAAAGTGACCGCGCCAGAGCTACCGCGATCCTACCCGATCGAATCCCAGCAACCCGCTACCACCGCCCGCACGCGCACGCGCGCGGTGCTTCCCACCGTATTGAAATCTCTTGAATAGCCTATTAAATGCTAGATGAATTAACTCTTCATCTTCCATTTGTACTTATTAAGTGCACAAATTCTTAATATTTTTCAATATGAGAGTCAAAAGTTGTCCACTCCTTTTATAGCTTAGTGATGACACTTAGCTTTGTACATTTTTCAATGTGGGACACTATCCCTTTTTATATTTGGGTTAACTTCCCACCTCTTCCACGCACTTCCAATGTGGAACAAGCTCTTTAAGATCTTACACCCAAAACTCTTAATCACTTATTTTATAAAATCTCCAACAATGTACAACTATGTATGAATGTCATTTTTATAATAATTAGTTTACAAATAATATTCATAATCACTCCGCACATCACGCTTCGTGTGGGTTTCATGCTAGTACATATAAATAACACATAAAATATTTTGCCTAGCCATAAGTGTAACTAAGAAGATCTAGGTCCAATCAAGACATGCAAACCCATGAAAACAAACTAATCTGACTCACAAAGGCCGCCACTTACTTTCAATGTCTCAATTTATCCCATTCAACTGTGGCTCCCAACTACTGGAACACTAGTTGATGCCTCTGAGCCTCGCCAAGTGGGAAATCAACCTGTGAACCAACACTATTATTGGGAATAAACTCGCAACAAATCAGAGTGGCGCGGCGGAGACGTGGTGGGCCCATAACTCACAGGTCCCAGGATCAAAACCTTGCTCTGATATATAAGAGTTGCTTCCAGGCCACATTTTTCAATATCCTTTTCTCACAGTTCCAAATCACAACAGAATAAGAAAAGAATAAAAAAAAAAAATAGACGGTAACAGAAAGAAAAAGTAAGATGGATCCTTTGTTTTCACTTTCACTATTAACAAGCATCATCTTACATGTATAACCAAGGCAACTTTAATTGCTAAAAGTTGAACACAAGAAAGAATTTTGGTAGCATATCTATTCAGGCCCCACATCCTCTGATACAATGATCTCTTTTGAACACAAAAATTAGGGAGAGGACTAGTATGCAAAAAGTTGAATCTGGGTTCAAAATTTCAGAGAATTCATTGGTCATTTTGAGTATTGCGCGTTGCCTACCTGTACTTTGGGGTCCAATTTATATTTCTTTTCTTTTTTTTACAGGGGGGGCCATTTTTCACATTTTGCAGATACTTTAAAATATTTTTTAAGAACAAGCGAAAATGGATGCTTAAGTGCAAATAGTGAAACTTTAGACACCAAACTGCAAAATACAAGGAACTGCTGGACCCCATATAGTTACCAGGCATTGCATATAAGTACCTCCTAATGAAAAATTTAGCTAAGGAACCACTGAACTTTATTGAAAATCACTCCCTAATAAATGTCCCAATAACCCCTAAACTATGTATTTTGTTACAAATATCCCACTTTGTTGCAGATACCTCTTTGAAATATCAGTGTGTTTCTTGCATTTAAAAATAGTTCGAGGTGGTTTCTTGCAAAAAAACTTTAAAAGTTCAGGAAAACATATTTTGCACTTTTAGCCAAAAATTTACTTAAGAGTCTAGAGATACTAGTTTCCATATTCTCCTGTTCCTTTACTGTTCCTCTCAACCCCTTAGAGAAGACAATATCTCCCGAGTAAATTTTTTATGCATCTTTAAACAGCATAGCAAACCCACTAGATGGGGGAAAGCAAAAACCATGTATATATATGTTTACTATAGAAGTCAAGTCAAACCAATCATTCTTTTGCGCATATAGTTCCATATATAACTAGTAAGAAAGAAGCATGAAAAGCCTACTTGCTTGGTATTCTCAACTACTACACTAGACACTAAATAAACTAGGAATTACACATCAAAACAAATTCATCATGGAACCAAACTACCCGTTCTCAAATGCAGTAGAATCGTTTCTAGAGCCACTTCCACATTAAACGAGTATAAAACGACAGTGCCTAAAACCTGCAAAAGCAACCTTAATGTCAGTGTCAACGACGAAGAGTAATTCTACAGCGACCTACGAATCCGACTCATTTTGTGCGACGCACTGACATGTCGTGTCTGTATTGGTTCGTTTTTGGCGCCGCATTGAGTCCAGTGAATAGAATCCTCAAAACGAACCAATGTAGACACGACACGACATGACAGTGAGTCGCACAAAATAAGTTGGATTCGTGAGTCAGCGTAGAATTACTGCAATGAGGAAACCAATATGAATTATTGGTTGCTAATAAATGTAGAAACAACAAAAATATTAAAGCTAAAAATTTGTTAGGCACCCATAATGGGATTGTGTTAAAAAATGTAAATTTGGATATTTGCACATGTGGATACAATATGTTGTTCACAATGGGACAATGGATTGTACTAAATAAAATAATGGGACTTTGTAAATTTAGAACATATTATAATATGTATTCTGAAAATAGAACAATAAATATTTTATTTATAATTTTAATCCCTATTTTTTAATAAAACTGATGGCGCGGACCCATTTTCATAAAATGTCAACCAATTACAACATGCCACGTCAATCGATAATTTAAAAATAACGAGTAAAAATGAAGACAAAATGTTTGTTGTCCTATATCCATAACCAATATTATTTTAAGTCCTAAAAGTGTATAATGTATAAAATAATTTAGCGCGTAGAAGGTTGGGGCCCACTTCCCACTATAAGTTTAACTTGGAAGGTGTTTAACAATTTTTTTTGTTTTGTTTTATTTTGATAAAACCTTTGCGCTCAAAACAGTTTAGCGCGTGAAAAGAAGGGTCTCCGCACTAAACTGTTTTGCACAGAAGAGCCAGGACCCACTTTTTCACATTGGGTAGAGCCTAGAGGTTGTGCTAAAGACATACCCATTTTTACTTTCCAACAGCAAACTATTTATTTTTAAACACAATGTACAATCACTTTTAAACAGTGTCTGATGATGGGAAGTAAAAACACAGGTGCTTTAGCACAACCCATGGTATATTGACAACCCAATTTTATACTACCACTACACATTTAACCCATTGTGTGTTCAAACTGTCTAGATGTGTTCATTTGGCCTGCCCATTGTTGGCAGCCTTATCACTACTTGATTGGAAAACGAGTGTTACTTCAACTAACTCTGGTTAATTTAAGGGGCTTTGTGAATTTAGGACCTATTGTAATATGTATTTTGGAAATAGGACAACAAACATTTTATTTATGGTTTTAATCCCTATTTTTGAATAAAGCCGCTGGCGCGGGCCCATATTCATAAAACCTCAACCAATCACAGCATGCCACGTGTCCCTTTAATTTGAAAATAGGGACTAAAAATGAAGACGAAATGTTTGTTGTCCTATATCCATAATCAATATTATTTGAAGTCCTAAAATTACATAATCTATTAATTTAATTAACTTTATACATATTACTGGACTATTTTATTAAACTGTCAAATTAGTGTCATTTCATAGAATAACAGGGAATATTTTGGAAAGACATTTTATTAAAACTCTGTATTCTAAGATATTTGATTTCAACTATCACTCCGCATTAAGAGGTAATTTTCATAAACAGCAAGATTCAACCTTGAATGAATTTCTTTCCAAGAGCTTTCTAAGCAACCAAACACCACCACACATTCAATAAACAGGAAATTAATAAGATAAAAACATGATAGAGAAAAGAAGCTTACTCGGGTCAGAGTTGATGAGCATAGCAGTCCCTCCAAACCCACAAGTCCCACCATTTTTCTTCTTCTTCTGCCAGTAACTATTGAAAGCATAAGAAGCATGAGCCACAAGACTATCAGGAAAATAACAAGTCCCACGTGGCTGTATCTCCTCACAATCAGCCCCACCTTCCCCACAAGCATAGTCCATTGCCTCCTGCAATGTTTCAGCCGGAACACTAGGCTTCGCCACACACCACAATCCATTCTCCACCGGACTCGGACTCGGACCCGGACCCGAACCTCCACCAAATGGGTTACAAGGCGGCAAACTCAAACCATAAGGAGGGTTGGCCGGACCAACCATAGGAGGAAAAGCAACCGGAGCAGGTGGTGGAAAACCCGACCCGACCAACGGGGGAAGAGCATTACCAATGGGTGAACGGATCGGGTTTAATGGGTTTGGTCTTGCCGGTATTGGGTCTATAAACGAGAGCTTTCTACTAGTTGGTTTTGTTTCTATTAAACTAGTGATAATCACATTGATCTTTCTTATGTTAAAGTTAAAACCCAAATTTTGTTTCATGGTTTCTATGTGAGAGTTCACCAAACTTAAAGTTTCACTTTGACCAGGTGGTGAGTTTATTGAGTAAGGAGAGTTGGTATGTTCCAAGAAGTGCAGTATAGGCTTGACATAAACATTTTGTAAACAGTTGAAGGAGAAAGAAGCAGAGAGTTTTATTTCCGTCTCCAAACCCCACCTAGTGAGGGAGTAGTAAATGTTCTTCATAGAGGGTAGGATTAATTTAATGTTATCTAGTTCGTTTTTGTTGCACAACAGGGTGTGGCCTGCAACGATGGTGGTAATGTTGGTGGAGGGATAGTACGGTAAAACAAGAGTTCTTAGCCAAGTTTCAGCATTAATAACACTGGTTGAGACCTCATTAAGGTGTTCATTTGGCAGAGAAACTGCTATGGGAATATCCGTGAGAGATAATGGTTGAAGGGTTGGGTCGTAGAGAGTTAAGATTTCAACTGATTCTTGACCTGCTGCTGAAAGAAACACATGTATGAGAAAAAATAATATAAAGGGGGGAAAACAAAAATGAAAGAAAAAGCTGGATATTGTAGTTCTTACCTGTAGAAACCAGCAGATAGACGAAGAAAAGATGAAAGAAGCACACCATCTTCAACATTTTTCACTGGCAGAGATGATTGAAGATCCAGAGGTTTAGAGACAGCTCTCACTCTCTATCTGTGTGTGTTTGGGTCTTATCAGAATGTACCTCCTATGGTCTGATTCCGAAGGCAAGTATTGTACTGGAGTGCAAAGGAAGACATGAATGAAACAAGCGATTATTTTCTAGTGTCGTGACTTGAGTGATTTTTCTGCACTCGGCTCCGACTTCGGCTTGAAAATAATTGTACGTTGAGTTGTAGTTTTGCCTTTGTAGGGTAGGGTCAAAACACTTGTGGATACAACAAAGGTTAAAATACAATTAAGAAAATGCAAAAATAATTCTAAAATTTAGGGTCATTTTCAATTTTAAGCTTGATATTTTAATTTTTGTAATGTTAATCATAAATTTTTAAAATTATTCTATGTTAAACAAATTTCTAACTCTGTTAGATATAAATAATGGAAAAGTGATGATCCCTATTTCACACTTAGTGCTTTAAAGCTCCTCCACACTCCACACCTGATCCGAGATCCGAGATTCGAGATAGGGCAAAGGTTCTGAAGCCAGTCATCGATCTCAGATAGATTGATACTTGTCAGATAAGGCCTCTGTTACCCTCAAACGTGCACTAAGGTACTGTTGAAAATCTCAATCGCGCGTCTTTTCTAAACCTCGGTCCTATGATGTGGTGACATGTGGTACTTCAGGATCAATTCCTAACAACTCCACGATCCCTCCATCCCATTTGGACCTTTGACATCCTGCAAGCTGTCTGATGGAGTAGGTGGGAATCAGAACACTATTCCACCTAACCCTAATACACAGCTCCTTATGCATTTAATGCTCCCATTAGCATTTAATGCGCTCAACAACTAAGGTACTCCACTTTCAAATACTTTTCCCAACACTCCACCTTCGTCCTGACACCAGACCTTAGAACTGTCAAGGTGAAGTCTTGACAGCCCACCCACTCTCTCTTCAAGAGTTCTCCTATAAATAGGAAGTCGGTAGAAGGTGAAAGGGGGATCGATCTCGAGCATTCAAAGAGATTAAGATCATTCAACTATTAGACTCACTAGAGTTCTAGCATTTCACAAATGTTTATACTCCATTCTGTACTCCCAACCCACTGTCAAGAGCTTATATTTGTAACTTGGACCAGTTTCATTGATTATATCAATTGTACATCTTCCAAGAGCCCTAAAATAGTACGTCCTTAAAAAGTTATTCAGTTACTTCCTAAGGTCCTTTGTATCATTGACAAAGGCTGTAAGACCTCAAACTTCCTTGACCAAAGCTCAAAGGGTCTCTTAGACTATAATACTCAACTACATTCTAATAAACATGCATAACACCTTTGTACAATTGACGTAGGACCATCTCCTCACGTTTGAACCACTTTAAACCTGTGTCTCACACTTGAAAATTCTCTCATCTTACTTGTATGAGGTCCAGAGGGAAGCACATGTGGGTCTAAAGTCACTAGAAAATTTAAACACTCGTTAGTTTGACGTTGTTTGTAGAAAACACAAGTTTTATTCTTTCTAAGCAAGAAGCTTATGCCTTCTAAAATAGTGACTAATGATGCCCTAACTTGATCTTTCAAGGAGATGGAGGCCCAAAAAAATACACGAGGAACAACTGGCCACTATTCTCAGTAGGCTTCCTTTACTCCCAGTGGTAGAAGAACCTCTGGTACCATAAAACAACGACATTGGGAAAACCATGTACGCTAGTTATAGAGAGAAAATGATTGAAAGGGTGTGGCTAAGGCCCTCTAACGATCAACAACTCGCATCCTTGTCAAGGACAGGCAATCACTCCCCGAAGACCAGCCTCAAGGAGGTTCTAAGGCAGCCAGCCCCTAGGATGGAGAGCTAAAGAAGATGCAAGATCGGTTGGAGAATTATCTTAATCAGTACAAGACTCAAACTCCCAACAACGTAGAGTTGGCCCTCTAAAAGACGTTATCTTTATTCTCTAATAACGTCGAATGTTACGCTCTTCTCCCAAAATGGAATATGTCAAATATTTAACCTTTTGATGGGTCCAAGGACCCCATAAATCACCTAAATGCTTATGGGTCCACTACAAGAAAAATATCATTTCGTGGCAATTTTATTAGTGGCTAATCATTTATTGCTACTAAAACGTATAATTTGTAACAAAAATTATGTTTTCCACTAAAAAATAATGTATTAGTGGGAAGAAATTAAAATTGCCACCAATTTTGCCACTAAATTTAAGGAGGAAAAATTAGACACTTAGCGGGGAACTAAAAATGCTAATTAGTTGCAAATTTAAATTTTTTGCCACTAATATAAAATCATTAGTAGCAAAATAAATTAGTTTGCCACTAATGAAGATTTTTTGTAGCAAAATATTTTAACTTGCCACAAAATAACTAAAAACAAATAATTTACCCTCAAATATTTTAGACGCGCGAAGGAGAAAAAGAGGCGGGCTCTTTCCCCCCATCTAAATTTAAAAAATTTGATCCCCAAAGTCAGACCTAACCAAAATCGTTTCACCCACTAAATACTTCTCCTTCCCACGAGACCATCACCGTAGCCTCCTATCTTCACTATCAGGTACTTTTCTCTCTCTCTTTCACACACACGGATGCACACACATATACACACAGGCGAACCCACATACAAACACGCATACATATTAAACCTTTGGTGTAAACATTTTTATTTTAATTTTGTATGAAACCCTGACAGTTCATTGAAGTATTATTTTTTTTTTCAATTTAGATTATTCTATTTGAGATTTACTTTATTTTTAGCTTAAGCCTGCACTATTGTGTTTGTTTGGAAAAATTATTAATATCAGTGATTTTAAGAGTATATTAGTATGTAAACAAAATGATAATTTTAAATACTTTGTGGTCAGCTGGATTAATTTTGTTTAGAGTTAATTTAGTTTTATTTTCATTGGTTGATGTGAAATTTCATGTGAATGTATGATTTTAATTTAGTTATGTTGTCACTGTTTGATGTGAAATTCCCTTCCCCCGTGGGAACTTTATACATGTTCGTGCATTATTTGATGCAATTTAAAACATGAACTTAGTTTTGTGGAATTCTATACTGGATGATTATTATAAATGTGGGAATGTGGGTTTGGGGCGAGAACTGTTTAAGTAAATTCCTAAGCGAGATGTTGTGTCGTGGAGCTCTTTATTTGATGATTATGTCAAGGATGAGGAGTATGGCGATGTTTTGGTTGTTTTTTAAAGAATCCGGGCATTGGGTCGAATAAGGTTACTATGGTTACTATTTTATGTGCTTGTGCTTACTTTGGTGCACTTGAGTAGGGGAGGACCATTCACAAATATTTGAATAACAATAATTTGAAATCATAAGAACCACACTAGTGAACATGTATGCATATGTGGAAAAATTGAGCATGAGCATAGCTATATTGGGGGTTAGACCAGGCTCTAGCTCAAGTAAATGTTTAAAAATAATCAATTAGTACTAGATGTGTCCCAGAGATGTGAACTTTTGTTAACTAAGGAAAAATTCTAACTCGTCTCTTCATTTCACCATACGTTCTATTCATTGTTTATTAATACCATTGTAGTTTTTTTAATACAATAATTGATGTGTGTTGTTTCACTATAGTTTATATTAGTTGTTAAAATTAATTTTGTGATTTGTTATTTTCTTTACAGAAGAAGAGAGTGAACACCATTGTTTTGTTATGCCAACTATAAGTTTTTATCTTTTGGTTGTGGTATGTCAGGATGTGAAGTCGCTTTAGACTATCACACGATTGCCAATCCTAGTGAAGGGTGTACTCACTGTTGAGGGTGGTAAGAGCAATTAGGACTTCCAATAATTTTCGTTTTGCCCGTTTTGGTTTTTTATACATTTGGTTTCTTCCTTGTATACTTAAATTTGTAGATTGTTTATGTGTGGACACATCTTTCTTTTCTAGTACTAGTACAATACACATAGGTTGATTCTTTTCTTTCATTTCGTGATGTGAAACAAAAATTGATTTCAATTCCTAGCTTGTAGTTAGTTTTCGTTCGATTTAACATATGAGATCACGCTTAAAGGTGTTTCAAAGATTCTGAGAAAATTATTAGTGGATGAGAGTGTTATTAACTAGTGGTTGAGAGTGTTATTAACTAAAACTCACACATTTATAATAATATTTAAGTTATTCCTGACTACAATTAAAAGTTATAAGGGAGTTAATTAAAAATCAAGCGGGGGGGGGGGGGGGGGGGATGGGTTGTACTAGATGTTTTTCGAGGCGTTTATGAAGTTAGATTAGTAGAAGATGTCTGAAATTTTTAAGTAGATGTAAAATTATTAATTTTAGCATAAGGAAAGTAAAATTGGGTAGGGTAAAGAGTGTCATTCTCCAATTAGGAATATAAATAAAGAATAAGATAAAAAGCGAGAAAAGACCTCTGATTTCTTTGTATACATTCATCCTCTGATTTTCTTGTGTTTGTTCATGTAGGTGCGTTACTCTCATTTCTCTCTTGCCTACGATCCACCGGTTCATTTGTGTATATATATATATATATATATATATATATATATATATATATATATATATATATATATATATATATATATATATATATATATATATATATATATATATATAAGTGTGGAATGAAATAAAAAGTCTGATTTGATAGTACTTAATGTAAGGTCTGACATAATCAAAGTGTATTCTAATTTTTTGTTGGGTGGGTTTAGTTTTCTGATTTCTCTTCTCACCCCTTGTTTCTGAATTAGAAGGTGACCAATGAAGATGAGCCAAATTAATGCAGGGCTCAAAAGCTTTCTCTCTTTTACCCAACTCAAGTAGATGTTGTGGCAGTGTAAATGAAAGAACTCAACATCATTGTCCTTGTTAATTAGTGCTGCTTTTGCAACAAAGTTTGGTCGCTTAATTTTAGTTTGGTGGTTAGAGTTTCATAAATATGGATGATATACCATCTTATTGTAAGTTTTGTCACTATTTTGAGATAATAGGTAATTATATCGGCTCACTTTTACCCCAAATTTAGGCCTTCTATTCATCCCATCTCTGCCTAGCTTCTAATTTAATCTACGTACAAATTCATTTCTCTATTTAATGAATTAAGATAAAATGAATTATTATATTTCAAGCACTAGGTTCATTATTTATTTTTGTTTGGAAATATGTCCTTTAAATAGGATCTATATCCGACTTACCACATATTGTTTATAGTCTCAAAGATCAATCTTTGAGACTTGAACCAATTTTGGCTTTACTTGAATTTTTAGGATATTGTTTGTTATTACAAATGCAAATAGATATGATTATAAGTCAGGACATTTTGTTGTTTCTTACCCAGTTTCTTGAATATGTTAAATAAATCATGTGAATTTCAGATAAATATTCACTCTTCATTTCCTATTATGTATATTTCAGGTCATATCTTAGTGAACCAGTTCTGAATCCTCACATCTTGGGATAGACCACATCTAATTTTTTTTATTGTATCTATGGAATAGATTCGAAAACTGAGGTATCTGTTGTATGTGAAAATTGCATCAAATAAAATACTTATGGAATCTCATTTTTTCACTTGATTCCTGATTCTTTAATATAACATGAATTGAGAATCCTCATCATTATATCTGTTCTTGTATGGTCATGTTCCTCACACACATGTTTGGACCCCACCTCAGGTAGCCCTTATTATGATATCTGTTCTTGTATGGTCATGTTCCTCATACACACAAGTTTCATCATATATCTCATCATAATCATTCTCATCCTTGTTTTAATGTCATCAAATGAGGAGTTTCATCATCTATCCATTTTGCTAAAATGATTCTTTATTTCTTGTCATTTGTGAACCTCATTTAATTTTCTTCCTCACATGATTATACTAGGGCGGTGATCTTACCAATATTGGTGAAAGATGGGTTAATATTAGTGGAGGTCAAAAGGAAAGAATTTCCATGGCTAGAGGATGTTTACACATTTGATGACCCTTTAAGTGCTCTAGATGCACATGTGGGTCGACAGGTAATTACTTCCATTTTAAGCAATAATAATACTCGAAAACGTTATGTTTGGTAATTATTTAATTTTTCTTTGTTATTGGTTATAATACTTTATTTATCTTAAAATTTGTATAGAGTGACAAGGAAACTGTAGATCCCATGCCTATGACAAAGGTGTGGTATACGACTCATTGTAGCAAAAGAAATGACAATTGCTTTACTCCAAACGTTGGAAGTGTATATGTAAGATGTTTTGAAGTTTTTTTTTACTAAATTTTTTTTATATAATAACATTACGTTAAATTATACATTGTTTACAACTGTTAATAGGATGAGGTGAAAGAAATACTTGCATCACAATCTGAAGATGGTGTGGAGATGGATGATATCAAAGCATTTCAAAATATTTTAGGGTATCGCTCTGGTTATGTACGTGGACGAGGGGTTGGTTCTAAGACCAATCAACTTGAATCTATACAAAGGGAGAAAGATATTGAGAGTGATAGGGAAGTTGTTGAGTCCATGAGAGAAGTTTATGAGACGAGAAGCGAAGTTGACGAGGCGAGGAGAGAAGCAAATGAAGCTCGAAGGGAGAACCTGCTGCAATGAAAGAACAAATAGATAACCTTTTTGGAAGATTTGAGGCGCTATCTAATCGCATAGCTCGTAATAGTATATGAGTAGAAGAAGAGATGCATGAAGTGTAAATGGTCAATTGTCTCATATCTATTTCTTATGTACTTGTTTTTTTGTGAACAATGAAACGGTTTATGTAATTGATTTATTTGACTTGATTTTGATGTGGAATATTATAAATACATTGAGTATATAATTTTATAAATATATTTTGTGAAGCAATGAAGCATACAAGTTTCGTACTAAATTGTCTTATTTATCTCAAATATTAAATAAGAAAATTGAATGCATTTAATATTATTGGTTAATTATTTTATGCATAAAATATGAATATTAACTGCAATAACTATTAGTGGAGGCAATAATTTGCTACAGAAAAATATTTTTAGTGGTAAATTTGAATTGTCACACAACTATCTTGACCTTGAGCAATAATTTAGTTTTGGTAGCAAATCTTATATTTGCCACAAAAAGAACCTTTTAGTGGCAAATTTGAATTACCATAGAAATATCTTGACCTTAAGCAAAAACTTAGTTTTGGTAGCAAATTATATATTTGCTATAAAAAAGAGCTTTTAGTGGCAAATAACATGTTTTTAGTGGCAATTTTGATTATTTTTTGTAGCAAATAATTTGCCACTAAAAGTACATCATTTAGTAGCAAAATCTATTTGCCACTAAAGTTGTAACATTTAGTAGCAAAAGCCAAAAAATTGCCACTAAAGGTATTAGCAGCAGTTCTTTAGTAGCAAAGCTGTGACAATTTTTTTTTGTCACTAAATGTTTTAGTTGCAAATTTTTAATGATTAGTCACAATTTTGTTTTGCAACTAAAAGTCCTTTTTCTTGTAGTGGTCACTCATGCTCCTACAGAACACTCGAGACGAGGTCTTATGCTGAGTTTTTACTATTACCTTAAGGGTGACGATTAAGCATTGCTTTGTTAAGCTCAAATCAGGAACCACTACAAGATTTACAGAGCTGGAAAGGTCCTTCGTCAGTCAATTCATCAGAGATCAGAAAATGAGGAAGCATGTTACTTCCCTCATCCATTTCAGATAGAAGGCTGAAGAATCCCTCAGGGATAACACTAAGAGATTCAATTAGGAAGATCTCCAGGTTGACGACTTGAACGGCACCATCTGCGTCGTCGCCTTTATCTCAGGCCTCACCTTAGAGTATTTACTAAGGTCCTTCAGTAAGAAGCCTCCCAAGACCATGACTGAGATGCTCGAGCGAGCTCAAAAGTACATAAATGCTAAGGATTTTATCTCACCAAGGCAGGTTATAGTTTCTCTACTGAAGGGGAAGAGAAAAGATGTCTTCTCCCGCCTTGGGTAGTGTTGATACCAAAAAGTATCCACCTACGTGGACCAATCAAAAATGGACACTCATCTCCTTACGTGGCAATAATCCTACTCAGCAGTCACTTAATCAATCGCAAAAATAGTTGCTCGGTAGGCATGCTGACTAACATGAAGAATGTGAACCATCAAAGTAAATAAAGAGTCACCACCAGAGGGAAACACCCAAGGATCCTTCCACATATGGTCTAGATAATTAACCATGGCATTCATTATGTACTATGTAAAGGCTTGAATATATAAAGGCATCTCAACCCTCGATCTCTAAGTCACTATAAATACATTATATTCCTTTCACAAAAGGAAGAGATAATGAATTTTAGGATATTCTTCTTAACAAGAGTACCTAAATTTGTGTAATCACTAAAATAAATACAATAACAGTGGACATAGGCTTTCTTACCCATCCGACTCACTTTAAAAACTCTTTGTCACTTGTGTAACCATTTCATTACAATATTATATTTTTATCTGTGGTTAGAAAATTGGATCTAGTCCATTTTTTGACATCAACATATTGGTGTCGTTTGTGAAAATGCGTGTCTAATTATCATTCTCAATTTTATAAATTCTAGTTCGAGGGAAGATGAATGATCCTGAGACTAGTGCCAGAAGTAAAGGTAACCCAACATCCCATCTTCTTTGCCTATGGCCTCCGACCTAAATGAAATTCTTACCAGTATTGCTAGGGGTCAAGATGTCATACAGGAAATAATTACACAATTAGCTCCATTATTGCAAGCCAGATCTTCAGCTCTTTCTAGGCAACAAACGATTATTTCACCAAGGAGAGATATGTCACCTCCACCTCCTAGGCATAGTCTATATAACTATTCCAATTCTTCACAATACATGTCTTACCATCCAGGATTGAGTTCATCGCTCATAGCTATAGAATTCTATGATGGTCATTCTCTCTTTTTGAAAGACCAGACATTTTGAAAATATTGAGCAGAGCTTCACCTTTTGACCGTTTGGGACCTCGGACAAATAAAATTCCTCCAAGAGAGCTATCCAGAACTAATCAACACCCAACTGACCTCTGTGAAGCTTTATTCAGGTCTAGATTAAGCGTCTGACGATCTGTGCATATCGAGAAGACTTCTTAGAAAGAGAGCTCAATATAAATACATGGTCGGGATAGTCGAGATGCTTCATACAAATCTGATCCAGGAAACCCTTCATGGAAGGGATCAATCCAGCGATTAGAAGATCGGCTGGGAGAAATGGCAAAGGCAGAAAATCCATTATAGAGGAACTTCGTCAGGGGATCTCCCTTCATTTAGGCAATTATTGATTTCTTAACTCTATCCAAGTTTAAAACCCCAGTGGTTACCCCCAAGTATGATAGTAAAGTTGATCCAGTTTTGCACATCGAGTAGTATCAAGCTGCCATCGACATCTATTATGTTCCTGATGAGATGAGATGTAGAGCTTTTTCCAGCATCATTACTAGTTCAGCCCAAATATGGTACAATAACTTACCCTGAGGATAAATTTCTAATTTCAACCATCTTGTTGAAGTATTCATCAGAAACTTCTGTTTTAGAGCCCAGCCAGTTAAGAGAGTAGCCCATCTCCTGAGTGTAAGGTAACGAGTAATGGAAACCACCAGAGAATTGATCACTCATTTTAACAATAAGAAATTAGAAGTGGTTGACTATAAAGAGAAAACAACCATCATCGCTTTATTGAGTGGATTGCTTCTGGTAAAGCTATACTATGCTCTGGCCAAAGATCCTTCTAAAACTATGATTAAGCTCATAGATAAGGTAGGAAAAATTATGAATGCCAAGGAAGTATGTCTGCATAGCAGAGTCCAACCACTAAGCCTGAGAAAAAGGAGCAAAAGGAGTAGAAACCGAAAAAATATTATAAGTTCAAAAAGTATGGAACATATACTCCATTGACGGTCAATAATCACTATATACTATAGAAAATTAAGCACAATAAAGATTTGCGATGGCCTGAGAAGCTGAGGGCACCACCTAACAGGAGGGGCAAATATAAGTATTGTGAGTTCCATAAGTATTGTGGCCATCCTCGATCCCTTCCACGAAGGGAGGAAGGGATCCTTAGGGTCCCGCGCGTCCCCTCTCGAGAGAGCGCTTCGATCGGCGTCGATTTATGAGGTGTGAAGATGTAGAGAGATTTAGAGTCGCCAGTCTATTTTACTCAAAACAGAAAAAAGAAAAAGGGGAAGCCACCCCGAAGGATGGCATCCAAAGACATACTGGTGCGTGCGAAACCAAATGATTCGAGAAGGGTTCGGAGGCTTAGTTACGAAATGGGAAGGTGTTAGTCACCCATTCCGCCCTTTCGGTTTCTCATGGATATTTGCTATTTTCCTTTATATTTCCCCCCGTGATATGTGTGCATGTGTATATATAGAATGGAGGTAGGAATCCTCGACTTGTATCATAGAGAAGACAAAGCGAGTCATCCGTAGGAATGTGAGATTAGTGTAGAAAATAAGATTTACGTGATTACCCCTACGTTGACCGTTATAAAGGAACGATAACGCATATGGAATAATACGTTACTAAGAACAATTATATAGCATATAATGGAAAATGAGATAAAGAGAAGATAGAAAATAAGAGAAAAAGTGAGAAAAGGACTCGAGTTTCGGGTTTTACCCCGAGATGCCTACGTAGCCTATAAAGGCATCAAAGTCCATGTAGTTCACAAATAAATGAGGGGTGGGGTTTAACCCATATATCCAAATGGAGAAATCTCTTATTTGTAAGTGTGTGTGTGTGCATGTAGAAAAAGTATTTTAGTTGTGAGAAAAGTGTGGAAAAGGTGTGAGAATCCCTACTTGGAATTTATGAGCAAAACCCTCTTTTTCTTGTTTTTTGGGTTTTTATTTATATGAAAATAGGAGATGTGCAATAATACTAGATAAAAAGTATATTTATGGTATGTGAGATGAGATAATAAAAGTGCTAAGTAAGAAAACAAGTTATTGCAAATTTAAGAGAATTTAGGAGAGAGTTTGAGAAAGTTGGACCTTCTTGGAGACCTTGAGCTTGATCTTGAATGTTGAAAGGCAGTTCTTACAATTGGATGATGATAGAGAGTGGTTAATTCATCAAGTTTGATGAAAGGGATGATGAAAAGTGGAAGTGAAAAAGGGATTTGAGAGTTGAAATCATGCTGCCTTCGAGAGAGGTTTCTGGGGGTTTTCTGAGAGTGATTTGCCTTTGATCTGAGCTCCCATGCAAATGAGGCCAAGGCCTCCTTTTATATCTCCAGGGGACTGTCGATCGTCTTAGAGCCCTTCCGTCCTGTCGGCAGGAAGGTGCCGATAGGCAGGTTCTGGGACCTGCCGTTTGGTAGTGTGTTTTAGGGTTTTTTAGAAAATTGGCCGCCGAGGGCAAACCGTTGGTCAGAATCACGTACGATGCATACCGTTGGAAAGGCATTTCAGAGACCTTAGAAAGTCCTTTGGACCGCTCCTGAGTTCGGAATTTGACTTTGGGTCAAATGTGGCTCGGAAGCGTTTGTCAGTTCGCTGGACGGGGAATCGTTCGGACACAAATGGATCGTTCATCCGCATCGTAAGTTCGAATCGCACACGGAACGGACCTTTAGAAAGGTTAGGAGGTGTACTTCAACATTCCAAAGAGTTTGTCCCAGTTTGGGAAGTTGACTTTGGTCAACCGGGACCGAGAAGCATTCAGTGACCTCTCGGAGTCAAACGGATCGTTCGTCCGCATGGTAAGTCCGAATCACGCACGGGACAGACCGTTGAAAAGGGTATTCAGTGCCCTTAGAAGATTAATTCAACCTCGGTCGAGATGAAGAGTTGACTTGGGTCAAACAGAGCCTGGAAGCGCCCAGTGACCTCCAGGTAGGGTTTCAGACACAAATGAAACATTCGTCCGCATGGTGAGTCGGAATCGCGCACGGGGTGGACTATTGGAAAGGGTATTCAGTGTCTGTCAAAGATTCATTGAGTCTCGATCGAGATGAAGAGTTTGGCATTTGGGTCAAACTGAGCCGGGGAGTGCCCAATGGCTTTTAGGTCAGTACTCGGGACGTGACCAGGGTTTACAGTGATAAGTGGAGGTACTGGGGACCTAAGGAGAGTTAGGGGTAACAGAATGAGGTGTCTACAGAGCCCGTCGATGGGTGAGTTTGGAACAAATGATAGCCGTCGATTAGACACCGCATGATGCTTCTGAGAGAGTGTGACCGATTCAGAGGGTCGAGGTCGATTCTAAGGACCTAAGGAATCGAGGATGACCAATTCAGAGGGTCGAGGTCGATTATGAGGACCTAAGGAAGCGAGGATGACCAATTCAGAGGGTCGAGGTCGATTTTGAGGACCTAAGGAAGCGAGGATGACCAATTCAGAGGGTCGAGGTCGATTCTGAGGTCATAAGGAAGCGAGGATGATCAATTTAGAGGGTCGAAGTCCATTCTGAGGACCTAAGGAAGTGAGGATGACCAATTCAGAGG
This sequence comes from Sambucus nigra, assembly GCA_949130495.1. Classification (NCBI taxonomy): domain Eukaryota; kingdom Viridiplantae; phylum Streptophyta; class Magnoliopsida; order Dipsacales; family Adoxaceae; genus Sambucus; species Sambucus nigra. Next base: position 388,754,563 of record OX422207.1, on the reverse strand, counting down.
GTTGAGGTCGGTTCTGAGAACCTAAGGAAGCGAGGATGACCAATTCAGAGGGTTGAGGTCGATTCTGAGGACCTACGAGTGGTGACGATCGAGGATCGACGTCAATTCTGACCTAACTCAGGTGACGATCCATGACCGGGGCCAATTCTGACCTAAGAGTGGTGATGACTGAGGACCGAGGTCAATTCTGACCTAACTCAGGTGACGATCCAAGACCGGGGCCAATTCTGACCGAAGAGTGGTGACGATCGAGGACCGAGGTCAATTCTGACCTAACTTAGGTGACGATCCAAGACCGGGGCCAATTCTGACTCAAGAGTGGTGACGGCCGAGGACCGAGGTCAATTCTGACCTAACTCAGGTGACGATCCAAGATCGGGGCCAATTCTGACCCAAGAGTGATTGCATTTCCTTTGGGAAAAGAAAAAGGGTTCCGCTGGGGAACGATGAATGAGCTGGGGAAGATTTGGATCGTCCTTTGGGAGAGATCACCTGGGGTGAGTGATTCTTCTGAATTCTGCTGGGAAAAATACCATGAGATATTGTTTTGCATCGGGTAGCCGATGGCTGGGGAGGCCTTTTGCCTTTGATTTGAGCGGAGGAGCTGATCGTTGGGGAGATAACCGGTTTGAGGTCGTAAACTCTGCTGAGGAGGTGATTAGGGGGTCCAGGCGCATCGCTCGAGAGGTCATTTGCTTGGATTTTGAGGGTTCCGCTAGGGAAAAAGAAGTTTCGCCTGAAGAAAATGCGAAAATTTTCTTGATGAAAATGTTCAAAATCCATCCTGGGATTTTAGGGGTTTTCCGGGGATTTTTCGAGGCTTTCTGCCATTTTTTGGGAATTTCTGTACAAAATTTTAAGGGGGTGTCGGCCGTCATAGACCGAGGGGTGCCATTCGGCAGTGGCACGAACTTTTGGGGTGCCTCGGGAAGGTGAGGAGACAGTGCCGATCGGTATGGCAGTGGTATGTGCCGATCGGCATGGCGCTTGGCCTCCTATATAAAGGGGGTGAATCCCTTTCATTTTTCACAACTTCTTGCCTTCTCTCTTTCTGCGATTTCTCTCTGCGAATTGTTCTAACGTTCCGATCTTCAATGGCCGCCTTTGTGAGCACCGGTGTCCACCGGGAGTGGTTGACCGTAGATAACTGGGCGAATGTGGATTGGAGGGACAAGGTGCCCCTTTCTTTGGGGAATGAGAATGCCTTTTATGCATTAGAGCCGGTTGTGGATGAGAAGAACTTACTACGGGAGCCGTCGCGTCATCGCTCTTCGAGAGTGATTCCCGGCGGTTATGTAAGTAACCTGACCTTTGGCATTCCTTTCCTTTTGGGTGATTTTTCCTTTTTCTTGACCTTTGACTGAATTTTTCCTTTTTCCAGTCGGATATTTCTTTGAAGAACATGCGTGCCCACGGGACGACTGGGCTTAAGGATGTTTGGGAGCATCTTCCACCCATGGTGTGCTGGATGGTATCGTCAGCGGGTTTTAGGAGGTTGGCGGCTGCGCTGGATGAGACGCCTCGTTTGACAGCAGTTTTGTATGCCTTGGGGGAGAGGTGGTGGGACACTACCCACACCTTTCATTTTGGCTTCAGGGAGATGACGGTGACTCCCATAGATGTGCAACAACTGTTGGGGTTGGATTGTGACGGGGAGCAGATAGAGGTCGATCGCTCTTTGCGAGTGAGGCCGGAGGCGACGCATGCGACACTTGGTGATGTGAGGAGGATAGTTTCTTGAGATTCCATCCGGCTATCCCTGCTGAAGGATGTTTTGCTGAGCAGGGTGGTTGATGTGGAGGACGGGCTGCAAGTGACGCAGATGGCCCAATTATTCATCTTGTTGGTATTGGGAGGTTTCATGGTGGCGTAGAGCGGTGATGTCGTCCATTTGTGGTTTCTTCCATACTTGAGGATGTTTTCGAACATCCCTTTCTATTAATGGGGGAGTCTGACCTTGGTGACCCTTTACTCTTCTCTGGATGAATTAAGCCGGTGCTGTCGGTAGACTTTTACTGGAGCCACGTATCTCCTCGAGGTATTCTTTATTTTGCGCATTTTCATTTCATGCATTCGCATTTTCCTTTCATGCATTCACATTTTCCTTATGCGTCTTTTTTTGCTTGTGAATTCAGACGTGGTTCTATGAGGTGATTGGGTGCAACACTCCGCTGATTGCTTTGAAGGATGACACTGTTGGGGACTTCTGCCGACTGTACCGATGGCGTAAGGCCAATCGACAGTTGAAGGGATCTCTCTCTCTGGAGGCGGTGTGTCAAGTCTTAAATGACCTGACCAATGGTCGGGTAAGGTCTTTTCCTTTTCAGTCTGGGTTTTTGCACCTTCTGATCTTGTATAGACTCATGCTTGCTTGGGGATTTTTAGGTGACCTTTTATCCTTGGGGGACAGCTATTCAGGACACGGGGCTGACTGGGGTGAACGTGCAGATGAGGCGCTTATTGGCGCATGAGTTCGGCCATTCCTGGTACCTCGGGGAGAGGGTGATTCGTCAGATCACTGAGGAAGAGGTGGTGGTGCCACTTGCGCAGCCTACTACGTCTATGAGGCGGGAGCGATAGTTGTTGGAGGATGAGAGGATCACAATGATGATCGGTGAGTCCTATGCTTTGTATACTGATACGGCCCCGCCGTATGATTATATGGACTTTGTGACGAGCTGGTTGATGGAGCCCAACACACATGACGCTTTTCCTTTCCCTCTTGCTATTTCGAGTTGGGCGGTGGGGTTTTCCCACAGTGGTGGTGGTCCCTCGACACCTGCGGCGGCGGCATTGGAGGTCCCTTCCGTTCGACTGCACACTCCTTCGTACAACATCCGGCGGGCTGATGGAGGGATAGTGTCGATGTTTCACCATCCCCTTGCGATGGATTCGGAGGAGCTGGGTTTGACAGAGGAGGTCCTTCGTCCTGCGGTAAACCTTTCGGTCCTTTTCCTCTTTCTGATTTCTTTTGCTTGATACTGATTCTGCCTTTTCCTTGCAGCAAATCCGGGTGTCGACCACTTGGTTGAGAGACATCAGGGATTGGATATCATCGGCAACTGCCCACATTCGGGATGCTATCCCTGTTCCTTCTTGCTTGGTGCCCTCATCCTCGTTTGGGGAAGACTCTGGCTCAGGTAGTGGGGGCGCTTCGTCTCGCCGTAGGGGGAAAAGAGCGCGTTGCAGGGGTGGAAGCTCTTGAGAGAGAGAGAGAGAGAGAGAGAGAGAGAGAGAGAGAGAGGGAGATAGAGAGTGTGGGTTCAGCCTAAGTCCCGTTGTTTTTTGGCTTTTTCTTTTTATTTCCTGCAAGATGATATAACACAGAAAATAGATATATGCAATCCAATGTAGTTTTTTTACTATCTTTTATTTTAATGATGAATGAATGCATGCACATGCGCTTTTTAATTTGCTATTGAGACCGTAAAACAGGAGTATTTTTGGAATTTTTCAAAGGAAAGCTGTTTTATTTAAAACGGGGAATACCATAAGGAGAAAACAAGATTCTTGAAATTCTTTTGAGAATACCAATTTATTTTTATGGAGTTTTTTGATTTGACAAAAAAAAAAAGGAAAGGAGGAAATTTCCAAAAATGGGGGGTTGCCGATCGGCAAGCACCCTGTCCTGGCTATCGGCAGTTCAGTCCAGTCCCATCAATTGAAAGCTTTGAATGGTACCCTCTTCAGCCTTTGGTACCTTGTGGGGTAGGATTCCCTCTGATTTCTGCAGGGATTATATCTTTTGTGAGAGTTCTCAAGTATAAAAGGGGGTGAGGGTGGAGTGTTTTCATCACACCTTAGCATCCTTATCCACCTGCCTACTATTTCTTTGCCCTACAAGATGGCTCTCCCTGGTAGCACCGAGTTTGTCAACTATCTCGAAGCCTTGGAATCTATGTGCTCTTATAATGTCGATTATGATGCTTTCAACATGCATCGAGTCTCCTTGTGGCGCAATCGGCCTTTTGAGTGGAATATGCTGACAGCGGCGGTACAATTTTGGTATCCCGAAGACCACGTATTCTGCTTTGGGTTGAAAGAAGTTTGTCCTACCTACGAGGAATTTTTCACCATACTAGGTGTGAATCCCAGTGTTGCTGCGGCTTTACCCGAATTTTCCTGCTCCCCTAGGGATTTGTTGGTCGGGCTTCTTCATATCTCTCCCTCGGCGGCCAGGTCATTGGTTTCTAGAGGAATGATCTCCCTCCCGGCAGTGTTGCAGTCCGTGAATTTGCGGGAAGTAGGTGATGTTGGCTATGCTGAAGCCGTTGTTCTGGGTCTGGTCTCAAAATTGTTGTTGGTGACCGGGGAGGTGCGAGTGGACCCACAACTTGCAGCCATTACTTTATGGATGTCATATCGTCGCAATCCTAGGACGGTAATATTTGCGGAGACTCTGAATGGCCTGGATGCCTGGAGAGAAGGTCGTTCTGACTTTTTGAGAGGTAGTCCTGTGATGCTATTCATGTGGTTGTTCGAAATATTTCGCTTGTCAACTCCTCCAGAATATCCTTTGTCGGCTGTACCTAAATTCTTTTCATGCTACTTCATCCGCATTGTCCTGTATGTTGAGAACTGGGAGAATTGGATTGTAGAGCATGGGGCTTGTGGGCTGTATTGGTCAGTGCCTTGGTGGGGGCATTTGTAGCCAGTTCTGGAGCTAGGAGAGTATTCATATGTGCGACTGGTTGGTCTCAGATAGACCTCTTTTTATTTTCCTTGGCGAATTTTGCGCCAATTCGGCTGGGCGCAGGTCATGCCCCCTCGGACCTTAAACTTCCTTCCAGTAGAGGATTTGACTGAGCGTCTGCGTCTGTAGCTTGGGTCTCTATGGGAAAATCGACGTCCGTCGACCCGTCCCTCTCAGTCTGTTGGGAAGGTTTGCCATGTCCCCAAAGATTATATGAGGTGGTTGTGGAGGAAAGTAGTCAACAAGATGTTGGTAGTAGAGGCTGGTCAAAGATGGTTTGTTTTATCTGACTCCATGGAAGGGGGGTGTTATGGTCTTTTCGAAGATGGTTAAGGCTCATCGATGCATGGAATGTTTGCGACACTCCATTCAGGTAGGAGAAACTTGGGGTCCTCAGGATGTAGATGATGAGGGTGCAGGCTCTTCTGGTAGCTGTGGATAGGACTCCTGAGGAGTTTATTTATGTAACAGACGTAGGGGATTTTATCTGGTTTTTATGGTAGTGGGGGGAAGGGAGTTATCCGTTCCTTTTTTCTTATGTAATATGTACTGTAGTTTCTTATTAATGAAATATACAAGTTTTTGATCATCCAGCTGCGCCTTTCGATGAATTTTGTGTTTTGAATTATCTATACCAATCGCTAAGGCATACATAATCCTTTTGTTCAAGTAGATGTTTAGAATGAACTGTCATTTTCGGAGATAAGAAAAGAATATATTTTTGTAAAAAAGAAGGGGCTGTGCTCATATGGGATGTATGAGCTGCCTACGTACCTCTGGGTTTTTTTTTGAAAAGTTTTAAAATAGTTTTATGTAGAGGATCAGACCCGCGTAGTTCTGGGTAAAGGGAAATGAAGAGTTTTTTTAGAATAGAATGGGGATGAGAAGAGTCGTTGCGCGTCGAGATTTCGGACTAGGGATAGAATTTCTTGAGACGATCCAGATTGACTGGACGAGCCATCTCTTCCCCATCCAGGTCAGTGAGCATGGCGGCACCGCCAGACAAGATCTTCTTCACAATGTAGGGGCCACTCCAATTGGGCTTGAATTTTCCTCTGGGGTCCCAGATGGGTTCTATTATCTCCTTGAGGGCTAAATCCCCCTCCTGGACACCACGGTCCTTGACTCTTTTGTTTTATGAACGCGCTATTCGGCGATGGTATCCCTGTATGTGATAAAGATCTTTTAATCTTCTTTCGTCCAAAAGGGCTAGCTCATCAAGACAGCCTTGGCACCAGTCTTCTTCACTAACCTTGCTTTCGAGAATGACACGTAGCGAGGGTATTTCTAGCTCCACATGTAGGACTGCCTCCATGCCGTAGACCAAGGAGTAAGGGGTAGCCCGAGTAGAGGTTCGGATTGAGGTTCGATATCCCCAAAGGGCGTATGGGATCCGTTCAGCCCAGTCTCTACAACTTTCGGTCATCTTGCTGATGATGGCTTTAAGGTTTTTATTGGCGGCTTCAACTGCACCATTGGTTCGAGGTCGATAGGGAGAAGATTTGTGTCTCTGAATCCCATACTCGTTGACAACTTCTGTGACTTCTGCCTCGAAGTGCAAAACGTTATCTGACACTAGCTCATGCGGGACTCCATATCGACAAATGATATTTTTCTTCATGAATTTGGCCACCTTCTTGGCATTTAATAATGCATATAACTCAGCTTCGACCCATTTGGTGAATTAATCGATGGCAACCAGGATGAACTCATGCCCGTTTGACGCTTTTAACGTAACCTTCCCTATCATGTCGATACCCCAGGTGGAGAACGGCCAGGGAGAAGTCATGTTGTATAATTCCCGCGGAGGCAAGTGTTGAAGATTGGAGAACTGTTGGCATTTAGGGCATCTCCGAACATAGGCGGTGTAATCTTGGGCCATGGTGGTCCAGTAGTAGCCCTGTTGGATGATCTTCTTGGCAAGCATGTTACCGTTCATGTGGGGGACGCATTCCCCGCTGTGGATTTTCTGCATTATCTTTTCAATGTCAGTCCCTGCGATATAGTGCAAATGAGTTCCGTCGAAATTCCTCTTGAGTAGTGATTTATGACAGATGATGTACTGAGCAGATAGCCTTCGGAGGGTAGCTCGGTCGTTCTTATTGGAACCCTTGGGATACCTACCGTGTTTGAGGAGGCACCAGATATCACAGTACCAGCAATCGGCTAGTTCGGCGTCTTCTGTGGAGGCAAGATTAATATGGTAAAAATGGGTCGGTTTGTCCTGCTTCTGAACTAGGAAAGGGATCATTGTTATTCCCTCGGGCATGTCGACCATGGATTTCAAGGTAGCGAGAGCATCGGCTAGGTTGTTCTTTGCTCGGGGAAGGTAATGGAAGGTGATATCTCAGAATCGGGAGGCTAACTCTTCTAATTGGGCATGAAAGGGTTGGAGCTTTTCATCCTTGACCTTCCACTTTCTGAGCACTTGACCGATGATGAGGGTAGAATCCCCATATACATCAAGGTATTGAATACCTTTCTTGAGAGTGACCTTGAGTCCCACTGTGCATGCCTCGTATTCTGTCATATTGTTGGTGCAAGGGAAATCCAATTTTATGGCTATGGGAGTGTGGGAGTCATCTGGGGCGACCAGAAGTATCCTAATGCCATATCCCTTTTTGTTGGTAGCGCCATCGAAGAACATTTTCCATCGGAGCTAGTCTTAAGTGGTGCAGAGGACATTTTCATCTGGGAATTCGGAGATCCAGACATCTGTTTCTTCTATAGGGTAGTCAGCGAGGTAGTCAGAGATGGCTCTTCCTTTAACGGCTTTCTGTGTGACGTATACGATTTTGAACTCGGTTAGGAGCATCAACCATCGGGCCATTCTATTGGATAAGGCGGATTTTTCGAGCAGGTGCCTAATGGGATCCATTCGGGATACAAGCTTAATGGGAAAGGCGAGTATGTAGTGTCGTAACTTTTGGGTGACCCAGATAAGCGCGATGCATGCTTTTTCTAAAGCAGTGTAGTTGACCTCGTACCCGGCCAATTTGCGAGTGGCATAATAAACAGCTCTTTCTTTGCAGGAGTCTTTAAGGTATTGGGCTAGCAAAGACACAACTACAGTGTCAGTTATGGTTAGGTATAGGAGCAAAGGGAGACCAGGTTGTGGTGGCATGAGAACTGGAGGTTGGGTCAGATATTGTTTGATTCGGTCAATAGCTTCTTGGCAGGCCTCATTCCAAACCTTGGTTGAATCCTTTCGTAGGAGCTTGAAGATTAGTTCGTAGATGGAGGTTAGCTGGCTGATGAACCGACTGATATATTATAATTTCCCAAGAAAACCTCAGACTTCTTTCTCTGTTGGGGTGGTGGAATCTCAAGTATAGCCTTCAGCTTGGCGGGATCTGCTTCTATCCCCTTCTCACTGGCCATGAATCCTAAGAGTTTTCCCTTTGTAACATCGAAGACGCATTTATGTGGATTAAGTCGCATCTGATACTGTCGCAGTCGTTCGAAGAACTTTCATAGAGCAGGAGCATGATCTTCTCTAGTTTTGGACTTGATAATCATATCATCCACGTAAACCTCAACCTCTTTATGAATCAGGTCGTGCAGGATGGTTGTGGAAGCCCTTTGGTAGGTAGCCCCAGCATTCTTGAGACCGAATGGCATAACGATGTAGCAAAAGGTTCCCCATGGGGTGATGAATGCGGTTTTCCCTTGGTGGTCGGGGTGCATCTTGATTTGATTGTATCCGGCAAACCCGTCGACGAATGACTTGAGAGCATGACTGACTGTGTTGTCCACGATCATATCGATGTTGGGTAGCGGATAATCATCCTTCGGAGAGGCTTTGTTTAAATCTCGGTAATCCACACACATTTGAACCTTTCCTCCTGATTTTGGTACAGGTACAATATTGGCTAGCCATGTGGAATATTCGATCACTCGAATGAAACCCACATTTAACTGTTTGACCACCTCCTCCTTGATTTTGAGCGACCATTCGGTGTGGAGCTTTCTTAACTTTTATTTAATTGGATTGGAATCTAGGAGAGTGGGGATCTCATGCTGAGCTATTTTATGATCAATATTGGGCATGTCGTCGTAGGACCATGCGAAGACATCCACGAACTCCTTTAGCAATTCTTCGAGTTGTGCGCGCCCATGCTCGTCAAGCGTGGCCCCTATCCTAATCTCGCGCAGTTGGCTACTAGAACCGAGATTAACAACAACAGTCTCTTCTTCATTAACTTGAACGCGGTTATGTTGTTTGTTATTAACCTTATTTAAATGAGTTATGAATTGTTCATTTGCAAAATCATCATCATCAAAAGTTTGATTAGAATCCAAGCAGTTAATGTAAGGCACAGCAAGATACTCAAAATCTTCGTTTATTTCATTGATAGGAAAAACAACATTGAGAACCTCATCAAAAGAGGTCTTGATTACATTTGAACAAGGGTGGACAATAGTAGAAGAAACATGGTAAACATTGGGGTTAGGAGAGATTTCAAGAGGTAGAACTGACGTAGCATGCCATTTGAGGATAGGTGTATCAGCAGCTTTGATCAGATAGGAAGGGTCCAGTGATGCAGTGCCTAAGTGAACCATGCAGAGTGCTAACCCCAGCGTTTGTAAGTTGAAGGAATCTTTAAAATCACTTTCCTCAATCTCTTCGATATTTTTAATAAGCGGTTGTACGCGGTATGGGAAACTTTCGGCCCATGGGTAGCTATCTTGGAAAAAGATCTCCATTCCAGGCTTCATTTTCTTATCTGTATGGTCATACCACGGTTCTGGAAAGCCGCAAAAGGGGAAGTCTTCACCCTCTTTAATGAATCGTCCATTTAAAGAATCTCCTGAGATAGTTCGAACGCAGTCTAACCCTTTCTTTGATCGAGACTGGCAGATCATTCTGAGCTCTTGTTCTGATGGTTGATACCCCAAGTCGCAAGGAGGGAAAGCTTTCTTCAGTTCGATCGGCTCCAGTATCCCCTGTTGTCTTTGTCCTAGCCCCATTCCGGGCATGAAGTGCATGTTTCTGAACATCTGAATCACATTGACATTGCCATGAGCGTCGTATTCTGGACAAACCCTTTCTTTGAAATCGTCCCCTCCTGGGAGTAGAGGAGGATCAACTCGAAATCCTGATAGGAGCATATCATTTGACCCATGCTATATCTTAATAATTGGACTGCTGGTGCCATCACCCTCGACGTTATCGTCGTCACCCAAGATGGTGATGACTCGCCCATCGACGAAGAACTTCAATTTCTGATGGAATGAGGAAGAGACACCCTTTATACTGTGGAGCCAGGGTCGTTCGAGCAACAGGTTGAAACAGGTCGGGATATCAATGACTTGGAATTTGACGACAGGGTTTATAGGTCCAACCCCTATTTCCAGTTTTATGGATCCCATCACCTCCTGATGGGTATTACTGTAGGCGAGCACAGCATCGGAGGTTGGAGCAAGGTCACTTTCTTTTAAGACTAGACATTTGAAGGTTCTCAATGGGAAGACATTCAAAGCGGATCCGTTATCAACGAGTGAAAGCGGTACCACCTTCCCCTTAACTTCAATGGAGATATTGAGTGCATGATTGTGATTCGCCCCAATTTTGGGTTCCTCCTTAGAAAATGACAGCATTCGGGTGGAGGTCAAGGACCCGACCAAATTCACCGCTTCTTCTGGTGTGGTAGAAGGAGGAACTATGGGTCCTGTGAGCAACTTGATTAAAGCATTTCTGTGCTACTGGGAAGACATGAAAAGCCCCTATAGAGTGATGTTAGCTTGAGTTTTCTTCAGTTGATCAAGGATATTGCTCTCCTCAGGGGTCATTTCTGGCATAGGAAGGTCTTCAATGCCCTTCCCCTTATCATTTGCTGGTAGTGAGTTTGGAATTTGATAATGTCTCCCAGATCTAGTCATGTGATTTACTGAAGAAGGGAAAAACTTAAATCCAGTTTCCTCGTCAATCTCAGGTTGTTCTGCTGCCCTGTCTATTTTTCCGAGGAGTTCTTTAAATGATATCATTCCACATATGTCGGCTACTGGGCCATTTCCTCCTGAAGCTTGTTCTTCATTTGAAACTTTATATTCTTCCCCCCATCCGGTGGAAACAATTCTATTTTCCCTCGTGAAATCAAAGCATTCCACAACTTCAACATATGTGGAATGTTGGTTTGCCTAAATGCTTCCGTCATGCTCTGGATAACATCATCTAAGCTGACTTCGTCGGTTGGTATCACCCAACTATCTGACTCTTGGGCCCATTTCTGCCCCTCCAAAAATAGCGTGCTGAACCTCTGACAATCGATAATCATTTGTGAGGGCAATTTCAGCCCGAACTCTAGGAGTTGATTCAATACCTCTGACAATTCCATACTTTCACTTTCAGAACAGGTCCGAACAGTGATGCACGCTCTAGTAAGAAGTGACAGTGCCTGATCAGCGGGGCTAGTAGGGTGTAGGAGGAAATATGGGCAAATTTGAAGAGGTTTAGGAGGGTAAATGGGTGTGATTTGAGTTGATGGATCGAAATTCAGGTTTTCTTCCAAGAAGATGACATTGGTGTGATTTGGGAGTGGGTTATGAGTAGTGTTTGGCTTAGGATTGGCTGGTGGGGCAATGGTACCCCGATCGATGAGATCCTGGATTACGTTCTGAAGGTGAAAGAATTGGTCAGTGGTATGGCCAACTGTTTGGTGAAAGGCGCAATGAACATCGGTCTTGAAGTTTCTTGGGAGTGGGTTTGGTAACGGACGGGGATCCAAGGGTTTTATAAGGTTTCGGCTTAACAGGGCTTAGTAAACTTTGGAGAGGGGAGCATGAAGGTCAGTATATTCCCTTCGAACGGGGGCAGGGCAACCTTCTAGTGCCCATGATGTGGTTGGTTGAGAGATGTTGTTGATGGTTGAGACTGCGGCACTGACCGGTTTGTCATATTTTCTGGGGGTGAACTGTTCGGTCACCTTCTTCGGTTTAACTTCTATTTTGGCAAAACTTTCCTCGATTTCTACTCCTGCTTCTCTGAGAGCTCAAAAGTGGGGGTAGTAATGTCCTCCCATGGTTACTCGGACATGGGGCAAGAAATTCTTCTTCACTATGTTGACTTGTTCTTCCTCGAATGGCCGATTGGTCATGGTAGCTTCTTTTTCCTTCCATCGGGCTATGAAGTTACTGACTGGTTCTTCAGAGTTTTGTTTGAGCAGCTCTAAATCACGACGGGTGACCTGGAGCTCTTCATTGTATTTGTACTGCGACATGAATTCTCGGGCTACATCCTCCCACCTACGGATTCTGGATTCCTTAAGAGATAAAAACCACCGGAGAGCATTGTCCTTCAAAGTTTCCTGAAACAGTTGGGCCATTACCTCTTAAGAAGCCCCTAGGAGAGTCATGGAACGATGATAACTGCGAAGATGGACAATTGGGGGACCACTCCCTCCGAATTTCTCGATGTTTGGCATCTTGAACTTCTCGGGTAACCTTGCTTTAGGATAAGGAGACATATGGGTGTAGTCCATGTAATTCCCAGAGATTCGGACCTGGTCGAACTTCTTAGTGAGCATCTTAAGATCTTCTTTGACTTTGTTCAACTCCTCCTCCTTTGGATCAGCGACCACAGGCAGGTTAGCCACATGTTGAGCAATGTTTGGCATTGGAAGCTGGGCAGGCGGCGACCCATTAGCTGGAGGGGCACGTGGAGCGTGCTGTTATTCCTCCGGGACCCAGATAGGCTTGGGTGGACCCATAGCACGAGGGAACAGGGCATCGGGCTCTTGAGGCATATGAATTTGGTTTCGTTGCATTTCTCGGACCTCAGCTTGGAGGTTGTCAATCTTGGCCACAAGCTGAGCTAGGACTCTCGGCAGATCCGATTGTATGATTGGTGGTTGATCTGCATTCTCCATGGAAGATGGATGGATTCTGGATTTGGAAGAAGTAGTAGAGGAGCGGATAAAACTCTGAGGTGATTTGACTGAAAACCGAAGCCAATAAGGAGACAGGCCAAGGGCATGCGATCAACCTGAGAAGGCGTAGGATAAGATTTATTTTTGAGAAAAAAGTGAAGAAACTATTTTTTGATTTTTGATAAAGAAGGGAGAAGTATTTTTGGATTTTGATAAAGAAGGGAGAAATGTTTTTCGATTTTTAATAAAGAAGGGAGAAATGTTTTTGGATTTTTAATAAAGAAGGGAGAAATGTTTTTGGAGACGGAACTCGGCATGATTATTATGATTATTATGTTCTCACTTATATTTAATTCTCCTAAATGCAATGCCGGACGGGACCTGAGCCTGGAAAAGTGGGGTTTTTAATATATGCAAAGCTACGGTTTGGACTTGTAACCAGGCTCACGGACAGGGTCCCTTTTTTAAAAGATGCGCGAAAATTGGACGGCAGGCCGACCCGAAATTTCGGTAGAGTTTCGGGTTAAAACCGGCAATCTAAAGTGCGTGTCCTAGGTTTGACACCTATATGCGGGTATGCAGTTGGTTGGGTGAATCGGCATGGGTTCCCCCCTTTGGAGTGACTTCCACGATATACGTCTTGCTCTTGCGGGCAATCAGTACGTGTGGATAAGCCATTTGATATACCTGAGTGTACGTGAATTGCCTCACCATATACCTCGTGGGGACGGTACGTGTGAGAGAGAATTCGATATACTCGGTGTACGTGAACGAATTCCCTGCGATATACCTCCCGTCATGACTTCGGTCAATCGGTACGATGCGGGGGAACCGTTAGATATACGTCGAAGGTACTTGGCCAATGGAAGGTGAGAGTCATATCGCTTAGGCTAACTGCGACCTGCCAGACCAGCGCCCATCACAAAGTGACCCTTCAGTTACTGGGTAAAATTTGGTAAATATCAATGCTCTTTGGTGATATCGTGTGAATCATGCATGATTCTCTTATTAGTATCTTATGATGATAATGCCTTTCTTGATTATGCCAAACAGGGAGCCAATGTACAAGTACCCCAAAAGGTACACCAAGCATGGACGGGTGATGCGTGCAACATGGGGATGTACATGTGATCCTAGGTGCACGTGGTGTGAAGTGTACATGGAGAATTTTCTACAAGTGTGTGAATATAAGCATAGGCATGGGATATACATGTGAGAAAGGGGCATAGGAAAATATGTGGGGGGTGGGGGGGTGGGGGGGGGGGGGGAAACATAAACAAATATAACATCCATGTAAATAGAATCAAGCCCTCAAAATATAATAAAAACAAGTCCCCATCGGAGTCTCCACTGTGGACATCCCCGATCCCCGCCGCAGAGGGAGGAAGGGATCCTTTGGGTCCCGTGCGTCCCCTCTCGGGAGAGCGCTTCAGCCGGCGTCGATTTGTGAGGTGTGAAGATGTAGAGATATTTAGAATCTCCAGTCCATTTTACTCAAAACAGACAAAAGAAAAAGGGGAAGCCACCCCGAATGATGGCATCCAAAGACATATTGGTGCGTGCGAAACCAAATGATTCGAGAAGGGTTCGGAGGCTTAGTTACGAAATGGGAAGGTGTTAGGCACCCATTCCGCCCTTTCGGTTTCTCATGGATATTTTCTATTTTCCTTTATATTTCCCCCCGTGATATGTGTGCATGTGTATATATATAATGGAGGTAGGAATCCTCGACTTGTATCATAGAAAAGACAAAGCGAGTCATCCGTAGGAATGTGAGATTAGTGTAGAAAATAAGATTTACGTGATTACCCCTACGTTGACCGTTATAAAGGAACGATAACGCATATGGAATAATACGTTACTAAGAACAAGTATATAGAATATAATGGAAAATGAAATAAAGAGAATATAGAAAATAAGAGAAAAAGTGAGAAAAGGACTCGAGTTTCGGGTTTTACCCCGAGACGCCTACGTAGCCTATAAAGGCATCAAAGTCTACGTAGTTAGCAAATAAACGAGGGGTGGGGTTTAACCCATAAATCCAAATGGAGAAATCTCTTATTTGTAAGTGTGTGTGTGTGTGTGTGTGTGTAGAAAAAGTGTTTTAGTTGTGAGAAAAGTGTGGAAAAGGTGTGAGAATCCCTACTTGGAATTTATGAGCAAACCCTCTTTTTCTTGTTTTTTTGGGTTTTTATTTATATGAAAATAGGAGATGTGCAATAATACTAGATAAAAGGTATATTTATGGTGTGTGAGATGAGATAATAAAAGTGCTAAGTAAGAAAACAAGTTATTGCAAATTTAAGAGAATTTAGGAGAGAGTTTGAGAAAGTTGGACCTTCTTGGAGACCTTGAGCTTGATCTTGACTGTTGAAAGGAAGTTATTGCACTTGGATGATGATGGAGAGTGGTCAATTCATCAAGTTTGATGAAAGGGATGATGAAAAGTGGAAGTGAAAAAGGGATTTGAGAGTTGAAATCACGCTGCCTTCAAGAGAGGTTTCTGGGGGTTTTCTGAGAGTGATTTGCCTTTGATCTGAGCTCCCCTGCAAATGAGGACAAGGCCTCCTTTTATAGCTCCAAGGGACTGCCGATCGTCTTAGAGCCCTTCCTGCCTTCCGGCAGGAAGGTGCCGATAGGCAGGTTCTGGGACCTGTCATTTGGTAGTGTGTTTTAGGCTTTTTTAGAAAATTGGTCGCCAAGGGAAAACCGTTGGTCAGAATCGTGCACGGGGCATACCGTTGGAAAGGTATTTCAGAGACCTTCGAAAGTCCTTTGGACCGCTCCCGAGTTAGGGAGTTGAATTTGAGTCAAATGTGGCTCGAAAGCATTTGTCAGTACGCTAGACGGGGAATCGTTCGGACGCAAATGGATCGTTCGTCTGCATGGTAAGTCTGAATCGCGCACGGGACGGACCGTTAGAAAGGTTAGGAGGTGTACTTTGACATTCCAAAGAGTTTGGCCCAGTTTGGGGAGTTGACTTTGGTCAATGAGAGAGTATGTGCTTGCATTCAAATGAGAAAATTATATATTAAACACCTTTTAACTCAAACAAACCCTAAACATGCAACTAGGTGTGATTTAGTCAAGAAGTAGATCATGAAGATTAATCAAACACACACAATTGAGAAAAAATCCCCCTAAGGGGCAAAACCATTTATTTTCATTATAATATTGTAACTGTACAATTTCGGATTACAATGAAAATAGAAGTGACTAAGAATTACCCTCAGGTGTCGGATTCTGTAGTCGGCGGATGGAGTTATCCCTTTCCAGTAGGGCTGCAATGAAGAAGAAGAATGGTCTTCTCCACAATGGTATGAACAGCAAAAGTGCGTTCCTGGGTTGCAAAGTGATTCACAAGTGTTTGGAAATTTGTGTGAATCAAAAACCTAGAGTCTTGATACTCAATAGGTGAAGACTTAGAGTTTTTTGTACTGTGAAAATCGTGTATGGAAGTCTTAGAAAACCACTTCCCGTAGTGGGTTTATGAAGGAAACGTTTAGCCTAGAAAATCTGACCACGATCTGCTAAAGATTATCCCAGGCGGACCGGTCCGGGTCTGAGGCGGATCGGTCCGAGGGGGGCGGATCTGTTCGTTTTTTATTTGGCATTTTCGGTTCTCTATCGATCCGGGGTATACTGGCTTTCAACAAGCTGACCGGTTCGGGTCTGAGGCGGATCGGTCCGGGTTTGTCAGACTTTGATTCCTCTTCTTCTTTTAATATTCGGATCCGTTGTTGACTGTATGTTTCTTGAATTTCTTCAACTGTGTAATGGCATATGACATATCCAGTAAATGATGGACAAATTGTCCTTACAAATCTCCCCCTATGTCTATGCCGGTACAAACATAAAAGGATCCGAATTATCAAGTATAAAATTGCCTATACAAATCTACCCTTCCATGAACCCAAAAATAAAAAGGTACAATTGAATAAGACTTCATCGTTTGTTCTTCAACTCTTCAGGAATCTTCAACTCTTTTCTCATCAGGGTGTGTATTTCACTGATCATCAATGTAGTACCTACACACATGAGACAAAGCAAATACCAAGTGACGTATCGAGTTCAAAACTCCCCATAATAAGATAATTCATTCTCCCCCTTTTTATGATGTCCCCAAATAGACAAATGAGAGAAATAATGCAAACAAGCAATGACGGAGTGTCACAAGTAAATACACAATGATTTATTGAATTTTTGAATTTTTTTTAAACAAAATCACACCATGAATGAACACAAAGCAACCAAGTCGATGATAGCGTTAATGAATGGGTGTGAACATAATTCGATAGGAAGATCAATGCTTACAAACATGACATATGTGCACGACGAATATTGGATATTCCTAGCGAATGAACTCAAATGCTTCCTTTGGTGTAAAAGAATGAGAATATACGATATTGACTCAATCAAATCAACAAATCAAAGCTCAAAGTGATTTCACACCAATAACGTCCAAAATGTTTTCATGCTTTTTCAGGACTTTCAAGGAAGTGCAAACCCGTTTAAACATTTTCCAACCAAACTCACTCAGATATATATTTTGAATAGAGGTATACTAAATTCTCAAACTTTGGAGAATTGATGGTGAAACCTAAATGGCCCATATTTGACATGAATTGCTTGTTATTGCCTTTAAATTTTTCGGGCTCTTTTAACCTCTTTGGACCTCGGATATTAAAGTTCCTCCATTTTTTAGGTCCTTTTTAACGGTGGCTTTTGCACAAAGGATAGATGATTACCTTCCGCAGCCCCTCCCTGTTATACAAAAACACACAGCCTCACCAAAACGGTTTTTACATGCATTCCAATCTTGTCAAGTTTTGTCGCATATTGTACATTGTATAAACAGGATTGAGATGGAAACACTCAAGCCAATATGAGATAGACAAGTGCAATAATCAAATATAGCCGTGCATGTGTGCAATAAAGGATATATGAGTCAAACATGTAGGAAGATATCACTAATTACATCTCAAAGACTCCAAACAATGTAAAGCACATGGATGAAATGATGTAGCCTCACAAATCTCTATCAAACAATCACATGGATATATGGAATGAAGTTGTGACTTGGCTATCTTAAATGATCATCCATAAAAGGTTCAAAACATAAATCTTTTTGGATTTTTCAAAAATTTTATAAAAAGGAAAATCTTTTTGGAATTTTTTCTTTTAACGAAATAATAAATAAACAAAAGTAAAACAAACTAATGGTACATGCTAGCAATAGGAACCAGAAACAACATGAATATCAACCTATGCTAGTAACCAAGACAAGATCTCAACTGGGAGAAACGGTGGAGTTTTCCAAAGATGGTGACATCATTTGAACCAACTCGACTAGATCATGTGTTGTCTTGATCAAAAACTTCACTTGCTCGCGAATATGTGCAAACTCTCTATCATAATGTGCAGGAAAAATGTCATGAGTGGGTATACGTGCATGAATGTGTGAAGTGGCATGATATGGCACAAAACCCAACTTGGAACAAAACTCCCTAAGATGTCCTCTCTTGTTGCAGTGGGAACAAACATACACCGGTCTAGGAAGTAATTTTTCAACAATTTTGGGATGAACATTCCTAGATGGTCTCCCATGGTTTTCACTCACCAAGGTGGATATAGGATCAGGTGCATTAAAAGTAGTGAATGTACGATCATTACCTTTTCCAACATCATTCAAAACGGGATAGGGAACCATCTTATCAGCCTTGTCAAATGCATTCTCTAATGTGACTTGGACCTCTCATGCTTGTTTGAGATCATCCTCGAGATGGGATACACGTGTCGTTAGACTAGACACCGTGTTGGTCAAGTCACCTTTTTCCCTTTTTCGCTCTTCATTCTCTCCCTTCAACTCACGAATTCGAAGACCTAGGATCCCATTTGACCTTTTTATTTCCATGATCTCGATAAATAACTTTCTAAATGCTTTTTGGATCTCACTTTCATCACCATCCTCATCCTCACTATCACTTAGAGAAGTGGGAATGACATCTTTATTATGCTCTCTCCTAAGTTTAGTGGGACACTCAAATTTCTTATGCCCTATCCCATCGCACTCAAAGCATCTTATCTTCTCAAGTTCTTTCTTTCTTTGTTTTCCACTCTCACCACAACTCTCTCTTTTTCCAAACACTCTTAAATCTTTCTCTAAAGCGGTGATCCTAAGAACTAATGCTTTATTACGCTTCTTGGTTTCAAATGATTCAGAATATAACTCGGCGTATGCGTGTTGAATATCACACTCGCTCTCACTTGCTTCATCCTCCCCCTCACTCTTATCGCTCTCACTGTCGAGGCGTCCCTGTGACGTTGCATCCTCATCATCGTGAGAAGCATTATAGGTACTCACATGACTTTCCATGAGTGCAGTGATGTTATGATCATGGGGTGACTCATCTCCACAGTCCACCGACTCGACCTCACTGTCATCACTAAGGGTAGCATTGAGGACAACTTTGCCCTTTTCTCTATTCAGACAAGTGGCACACTCAAACGCTCTATGACCCTTACCGCCGCATTCAAAGCATCTCTCACTGTATTTCTTAGGAGGATCTTTAAAATCCTTTTCATTTTTCTTTTTAAAATTATTCTTCTCAAAATTCCTTTTAATATTAAAATTTCCACTTTTCTTGAATTTGAGAATTCTTTTGAATTTTTTTGCAAACAGGGCCAAGTCATCTAAGTCAAAATAACACTCAGAATCGGACTGAAAAACTTTTTCTTTTATTTTCTTAAAATGAGTCTTTAAAGCAATGCCATTATCCTTAGCCTTAATGGTTTCGGGAAACATGTCAATCTCATAGGTTTGAAGATCTCCTACAAGTTCTTCCAACTTAAGTGA
This sequence comes from Sambucus nigra, assembly GCA_949130495.1. NCBI lineage: Eukaryota > Viridiplantae > Streptophyta > Magnoliopsida > Dipsacales > Adoxaceae > Sambucus > Sambucus nigra. The sequence continues at coordinate 388,735,146 of OX422207.1, read as the reverse complement.
TTTCAAATTTCCCAAAGAGTTCAAAACAGTGACTTTAGGAATAAAGCATTTTGGGAGAGATCTCAAAATCTTTTTAACGACACGCGTATTATCAATCACCTCACCCAAATTAAAACTTGTGTTAACGATGTTTTACAATCGAGCATAAAAATCATCAAAGCATTCAGACTCAGACATGGTAATAGTCTCAAATTGGGTGGCCAAATTTTGTAATTTTGATTCTTTAACCGCGTTCGTACCCTCATGTGTCAGTTTTAAAACATCCCAAGCCTCTTTAGACGTGGTACACGTCATGATACGTCAAAACTCATCGGGAGTGATGGAACCAAAAATAACACTCAAACCTTTAGAGTTAAAGGAAGACCATCTAAATTCATCTTCAGTCCAAGAGGTGACATGTTTTAAATTATTCACGTTTTCCACAGTGACGAAGGGAGGTGTCCACCCTCTTTCAACTAAAATCCAAACCCTTTCATCTATGGCTTTTAAAGCCGACCTCATGCGGGCTTTCCAATTAGCATAATTTGTCCCGTAAAAAACATGTAATTTATTATATGATTTCTCCATTTGAACACGCACTTTTTCAAAAATCAATTTTTTCAAAAAAATGAAATCTTAGAAAAGATTTTGCGGAAAATAGGAATATGCGATAGATTAGCGTAACCTGCTTTGATACCAATTTGAGAGAGTATGCGCTTGCATTCAAATGAGAAAATTATATATTAAACACCTTTTAACTTAAACAAACCCTAAACATGCAACTAGGTGTGATTTAATCAAGAAGTAGATCATGAAGATTAATCAAACACACACAATTGAGGAGAAATCCCCCTAAGGGTAAAAACCATTTATTTTCATTATAATATTGTAACTGTACAATTTCGGATTACAATGAAAATACAAGTGACTAAGAATTACCCTCAGGTGTCGGATTTTGTAGTCGGCGGATGGAGTTATCCCTTTCCAGTAGGGATGCAATGAAGAAGAAGAATGGTCTTCTCCACAATGGTATGAACAACAAAAGTGCGTTCCTGGGTTGCAAAGTGATTCACAAGTGTTTGGAAATTTGCGTGAATAAAAAACCTAGAGTCTTGGTACTCAATAGGTGAAGACTTAGAGTTTTTTTTACTCTGAAAATCGCGTATGGAAGTCTTAGAAAATGACTTCCCGTAGTGGGTTTATAAAGGAAACGTTTAGCCTAGAAAATCTGACCACGATCTGTTGAAGATTATCCCAGGCGGACTGATCCGGGTCTGAGACGGATCGGTTCATTTTTTATTTGGAATTTTCGGTTCTCTATCGATCTGGGGTATACTGGATTTCAACAAGCGGACCGGTCCGGGTCTGAGGCGTACCGGTTCGCAGGTGGATCAGTTCTTTTTCCAGGGCGGACCGGTTCGGGTTTGTCAGACTTTGATTCCTCTTCTTCTTTTGATATTCGGATTCTTTGTTGACTGTATGATTCTTGAATTTCTTCAAATGTGTAACGGCATATGACATATCCAATAAATGATGGACAAATTGTCCTTACAGTTAACCGGGCCCGAGAAGCATCCGGTGACCTCTCGGAGTCAAACGAATCGTTCGTCCGCATGGTAAGTCCAAATCGCGCACGGGACGAACCATTAGAAAGGGTATTCAGTTCCTTTCGAAGATTCATTCAGCCTCGATCGAGCTGAAGAGTTGACTTGGGTCAAACAGAACCTGGAAGCGCCCAGTGGCCTCCAAGTAGGGTTTCGGACGCAAACGGAACATTCGTCCGAATGGTGAGTCAGAATCGCGCACGGGGTGGACCGTTGGAAAGGGTATTCATTGCCTTTTGAAGATTCATTGAGTCTCGGTCGAGATGAAGAGTTTGACTTTTGGGTCAAACTGAGCTGGGGAGTGCCTGATGGCTTTTAGGTCAGTACCCGGGATGTGACCAGGGTTTACAGTGATGAGTGGAGGTACTAGGGACCTAAGGAGAGTTAGGGGGTAACGGAATGAGGTGTCTACAAGTATCATGGTCACATGAATAATAACTGTATCTCTTTGAATAACGGAGTAGAATCCTTTATTTATCGAGGAAAACTGAACAAATTTATTGATCGACGAGAAAGTAGAGAATAAGGGGAAGGTCAAATTCTCCCTACAAACCTAGAGATGATAGAAAGAAAAACCATGAAGATGGTTATGAAGACGATCACAACCTACCAAAGATGCCCAAATAACTAAAACTTGAAGTAACTATGGTACATTTTGGCTATTTTGACTGTCATATAATTATAGATGGCGATGTAGGAGGAGAGGATCAAACTGTAGAGAGAAAGTCCTATTTGAATGAATCATAGTCATGTTCTTATATCTAGAGAATCAATTTGAATGAAGATGAACGATCCAGGAAAGTCAATAATGATAAACTGTTAATCATCTTTTCCAAGAATGACCTCTTTGGGGTATTGTATTCCCATAATGATCAGTTGGTCGTTAAGTTCAGAATTCAAGAAGCCATCATGGCTAAGGTCCTGATTGATAATGGGAGCTCGGTTGATATCATGTTCTACCCTTGATCTCAGAGTTTAGGACTAAAACTTAGTCAACTGGAACCATACCACAGGCCATTGATAAGTTTTTTAGGCAAAAAAGTCTACCTTCTTGGCAGAGTCAAGCTAGAAGTATTGTTCAACACTTGGCTAATAAGTCTCACAGAAAAGATATGTTTATTTATGATAGATAAGAACGTTAAATCTACTTATAATGTGATCTTTGGTAGGACTGAAGAACTTTGAAGTGGTACCATCCACGGTCCATCAGTGTTTGAAGTTCCCTACTCATTTTGGGGTTAGTGTTATGAAAGGAGATCAAAAGGTGGCCAAAGAATGTTATTACTTCTTTGCCGAGCAAGAACATTTGATTGATTTGAAGACGAAGACCACCACTTACTAGGTAGACACTATAGAGCCCAATAGTGAGTCAAAAGTTGAAACTCTGGATCCCCGAGATGAAACAGAGTTTTTTAAAGGGCAGATTTTTGAAGTCATCAAAAGCATAATCTTGGATGATGACAAAGTAAAAAGAACCACCTAGATCGGCTCCATACTGGATCCACTCCTTAAACATGAATTGATTATGTATTTTAAACAATTGAGGAATGTGTTTGCTTGGATTCAAGAGGATGTGACTGGGATTGATCCCAATTTTATCTGTTATGAGCTCAACATTAATAAGAATGTCAAGACGATTAAGAAAAGGCGTAGGGTCTTCAGTCCGAAGAAAAACCAAGTTATACAAGAAGACGTGTAAAAACTACAAATGGCCCAATTCATTGAGGATGTCAAATATCTAGCCTGGTTAGCTAACATTATGATGGTAAAAAATAAAAATGATAAGTGGCGAATGTGTGTAGATTTTACTGATCTTAATAAAGCCTGCCTAAAGAACCATTTTCCCGTGCTTAGAATTGATCAATTGGTGAAGGCTACATCAGGATATGAGCTGTTGAGCTTCATGGATACTTATTCTGGGTATAACCGGATAAGAATGAAACCAGAAGATAGGGAAAGCACATGTTTCATCACCAGTCGAGGTACTTATGGCTATAATGTAATGCCCTTTGGGCTAAAAAAATAATGAAGCAACGTACCAAAGGTTGGTCAACAAGGTGTTTAAAGAGAAGATTGGGAAAAATATGGAGGTTCACTTAGATGATATGTTGAATAAAAATAATAAGGCTTCAGATCATATCAAGGACCCCAGTCAGACTTTCGATCGGTTGAAAAAGCATTAGATAAACCTAAATCTAACCAAGTGTATGTTCGGTGTGCAAGAGGGAATGTTCCTCGGCTTCATAGTAAACCAAAGAGGAATTGAAGTTAACCCTGCCAAAATCAACGATTTGATAGAAATATAGTTGTCGACCTGCAAGAAGGATGTTTAAAGGCTTACTGGTAGAGTAGCAACTTTAAACTGATTTGTGTCCTGAGAAACATATAGGTGTTTACCATTCTTCAAGGTGCTTTGAAAGACCTTTGAGTGGAATGAAAAGTGTGAAGAAGCATTCTAAGAATTGAAGAAGTATCTGGGATCACCACATTTATTATCCCGACCTGTTTTGAGAGACAAATTGTATTTATAATTAGATGTTTCCAAGTCCGCAATTAGCTCGACACTGGTTCGGTTGGATAATGGAATCCAAAAATCATTTTACTACACTAGCAAAGCATTCCAGGGAGCCTAAGTCACATATCCACGCTTGAAAAAAATGGTCTTATCACTCATTGAAGCCTTCAGGCATATGAGGCCTTATTTCCAAGGACACACCATAGTTGCGTACACTGATATACCTTTTCGGTAAGCACTCCACGAACCTGAGAAATTCGAAAGATTGATGTACTGGGCAGTAGAATTGGGAGAATATGACATCGTCTACAAACCAAGGTCATCATTGAAAGGACAAGCTTTGGTAGATTTCATTACATAGTTCACCTATCAATAGGTTATCGACCAACAAAACTTGCTTGTCGAGCAGACTTCTTCGAAAGAGAGCTCAGCTCAAAAGTAAGCCAAAGTCGTAGCCTACAAACCCAAATCATCTTGAACTCAATAAATGGCTTTGAAAAATATATAGAGGAAAGTAAGAAGATACTTCACCATGGAATTCTGGCTATGAGGAGCTTTAGCAGTGCTATCCTATTATGGAATTTATATGTAGATGGATCTTCATGAGAAATTGGAAGTGGAGAAGGTATCATACTTTATACTCCTAATGATATTGATATTCAATATGCCCTTAGGTTTCAATTTAAGCCATCAAATAATGAAGAAGATATTGAAGCTTTGATAGTTAGACTAGAATTAGCCCATTCATTAGGCCCCGAGTAAGTAGTTTCGCACAGTGATTCACAGTTGGTTGTCAACCAAGTGATTCATCTATATAGAGTCAAGGGAGAATTGATGACTAGGTATTTGACCAAGGAAATGGAAGTCATATCCAAATTTGTAAGTGTGCAAATGAATAGAATACTAAGAATAGCTAACGCTCGAGCTGATACACTTGCTCAGTTAGCTTCAGTAACAAGAATAGAACTCCGAAGAAGCATTCCACTTGAGATCTTGGCAAGCAGGAGCATAGACGAGGATCTAATAATCAGTTTTATTATTATAGATTTGGGATCTTTCTAGATGGATCCGATCAGGGCTTACATTGAAGAAGAAATCCTACTAGCTGATCCCAAAGAAGCAAAAAATCTTCGGTAAAAAGCAGCCATATATGTGTTGGATAAAAGTATCTTATACAGAAGGGGATTAACTATCTCTTTATTACATTGTGTTCATCTGTTGGAGGTTGAAGACTTGATTAAGGAGGTGTATAAAGGTTCTTATGGAGCTCATTCTGCTGGTTGGGCGTTACTCCAAAGAATCAACACACAAGTATACTACTGGCCAACTATGAGGGAAGACTGTAGGGCCTTCACAAGAAAGTGTGATAAGTGCCAGAAGTATTATGTAATTCATAAAGCACCCAACGCAACTCTAGCACCAATTACTTCTCCTTTTCCATTCGCTATCTCGAGAATTAACTTGGCTGCCCACTGCCGACCACCAAATGCAGGTTCAAGTACTTGGAATTTATTGTTAATTATTTTATAAAATGGGTGGACACAGAGCCGTTAATAGAAATTCCTTATGAGAAGGTGTACCAATTCATCTGGAAGAGCATCATATGTAGGTATGGTATCCCTTATGCCTTCATTACAGACTATGAAACCCAATTTGATAATGATGAATTTGAAGCATACTGTGTTCAGTCCAAGATCCACAAAATCCATTCTACACCAAGCTATCTACAAATCAATGGTCAGACGAAAGTAATAATAGAACCTTGCTTACTGAGATGAAGAAGAGGCTTAATGATGCCAAGGGAAACTGGATTAATGAACTACATTATATTCTTTAGGCATATAAAATAACGCTGAGAACAACAACTGGATAAACACCTTATATGCTCACATTTGGGACAAAAGCCATAGCACCAACCAAGATAGGCCTACTAACTCACAGAGTGATGGATTTTGATTCTACAAAGAGTGACTTGATGAGAAGATTGGATTTGGACATGTTAGAAGAAGTTCGAGAAGACGCTACTCTCAGAAATGCTACGTACCAACAAAGGACTGCACACTTTTATACTAAAAGGGTCAAGTCGATCAACTTAAAATAAGGCGACTATGTCCTTAATAAGGTCATCAAGAAGGAAAACAACCTTGAGGACAATTGGCATGGCCCACATCGCATTTCAGCATTCATCCGACCAGGGACTTTTCGCCTTGAGACACTTGTTAGGGAGGAATTAAAGAACCCTTGGAATGTCGAGCACCTTCACAAATATTATCACTGAATCAGGGCATTGACATATTGTATTTCTTTTTACCTTATGTTTAACACAATTATCTTTAAAGTTCAATAAAAATCTTGATTTTAGTTCCTTCAATTTTTTGATTTTTTTTCAGAGTACGACGATATACATCCCTCAAAAACAACAAATAAAAATTTTCTCTTGGTCTTCAACTCTTGCCGATCAACAGCACATCAGGTTAAACTTATAATCAGGTTGAACTTATCAAATTATAGATGTACCAACAACTTAATACACAGTCGTATCTCTCCCAACTAAGATTACTTCATGTATGAATTCATATGTACAAGTCACATATGAGAAGTTGTTACTTCATGTATGACTTTGTATTAACAATGTCACGGACAAGAAGTTCTACCCGACCAAGTTAAATATAGGAATACACTCCTCATATACTTGGTCGGCACTAATAATTTACTTCATGTATGACTTTGTCTTTGACAAGTCAAGAATAAGAAGTCTGTAAAACTTCGTATGCAAATCAAACAGTTACAAAGAAGTTTTACCTGAATAAGTTAAATACGGGAATACATGTAAACATTCCTAACCATTAGAATACAAACATATATTCCACATGCACTTGGTCACCACTGATAACTGATGCTAAACTTGGATTAATAAAACTATTTATAGTTTCGTCTAAGTGCATTAATAGAATCTAAGGCCTTACAATCACAATTTACTAATTTATTATTAAACGATAATTTAGTTGACTGATTGACTAAATAATCATAAGTTGACGGTCATTAAGTAGTCATTACTTGGCCAAATACACGATCTTCTATAGAAACGATCCCATAGGTCTTATTACTTTGGGAGATAAAGATTCTCAATCCCCACGATTAAGGATTAACATTTCCCCTCCCACACGATGAATCCTATTTCACTATAAATACTAGTGTAACCATCCGTTTTTAATTTACTTTATCAACAAGTCTCTTCCAGTGTCTCCCAAACCCAACTTTCATTATTTTTCTTCTTCAACAATGGATACCAAAGGAAAACGTGAAAAGATAGGTAGAACAGTACAGTGGTCTAAGCTTCAAACTGAGCTCATAGAGAAGATTTTTTCAAAGCTTTCATTCATCAACCAGGTTCGTTTCAAAGCGGTATATTCTTCTTGGCTCATCGCTAGACTAAGTTACATGTCATCTACACAACACATTTTCAATCATCACGCACCATTCTTAATGCTTCCTCCTAAAGAAGAAGAAACACACGATGAAAACAGTATAGGGTTGTATAGCATTAAAGAAAAAAAGGTTTACAATTACAAAAATTCCCCCAAAGAGCTTTATGATAGCTGTTGTGTAGGGTCCTCCCACGGATGGTTGGTGATTTTAGATCAAGAATCAAACCCTTATCTACTAAACTTATTCTCATCAACTAAAATCCATCTTCCTACCAAAGAAACCTTCCCAAACCTTAACCCAGCACTGCCTTTTGAATACCTGGAAAAGTGGGTGTTGATTAAAAAAGGTGTATTGTCCTCCAACCCATCTTGCAATACTGATTTTGTAGTCATAGTTATTTACAACAATGGATCAAGGCTTTCTTTTTACAGGCATGGGGTGTGTGCATGGATGGACCTTAATGGAAATAATCGAATATACACGGTTATTTTATGCTATAACAATGAGATATTTGCATTGGTATGTGAAGGTTCTATTGAGGTGTGGGATTTTAATAATTCCAAAGATGATTTTTCTGTCAAAACTATTAACACTCAACCTTCTTTTCCCGATAAAATCCGATAATTTGAGAAGTACTCTTGTAGTGATCTTTATTCAAGTCATCTGTACTTGGTGGAATCATGTGGTGATGTTCTTCTTGCAACGAGATTCGTAGGGGAATTTATTTGTAACGGGAAAGCGATTTATGAGGCCGATCTTCTTACGGTTGAGGACACACAACCTTGGGTATGTCCATACCAAACAATAGATTTCTGTGTCTATAAACTATATTTTGATCAGAAAAAATGGTTAGACTTGGAGAATTTGAATGATCGCGCGTTGTTTCTCAAAGGAAGTCATTCGGTTTCACTCTCGGCTCAAGAGCACCCAGAATATAAAAGGAATTCAATTTATTTCACGGATAATTACTGGGATCGAATGGATGAAGACTACTTTTATGGCGGTCATGACATCGGTGTGTTCGGATTGGAGGATAAAAGTGTTGAAATTTTTTACGATCTCTTAGATTCTGATGTGATGAGGCTTGAACCAACACCATTTTGGGTGTTTCCAACAACTAGTAATTAAATGATTACCAATAAGCTAGGAAGATAGAAATGTTTTCTCACTGTTATAATTTATTTAGTTCATTGTAAATTGTAGCGGATATGATTGTCTCATTGTGTCAGGAAATTAAATTTATCGGTGTGTGTTTTGACATATCATTAGGTTTTTATGAGTATATTTGATTTCTAAGTCTCAGAATAAAAAAATCATAATTGACAACACAAAAGTATGAATTTTTATTCAAACACTAACTCTATTACATCTAAGATCAAATGAGTATAAGATACAAAAAAGTTATTCAGCTGAACGTTTTCCTTGAGCTTTGGAAGTTTGTTTCACTCTCTCTATACCAGCAGGAGGATCATCCAGAGTATAAGGAGGATTGATAAAGTAGAATTCCCTTAGCATTTGCATATTACTACTGCTTGGCACATTGCTCATATGAGGAGGTAGAACTATTTCATGAACATTATGCAGACCATAATCTCCTAAATATTTGGTGATTAAGCACTGGGGAATAGAACTAGGAGGAATCCATGATATGTCCAACTTGAATGGGGGTTTATCATAATCTAGAAGACCAGGCTCATTCTAGTACCATGTCTCATTGTTTCGATCATATTTCAGTAATGTCAGACAGTTGGCCCATCCCCGTTTGTAACTTTCACGGTGGCTCTGGGCAAGATGATCATCAACATGACTAAGAGCCTCATTGTAGACTTCCATTTACAACTCCCTGGGTTGTTTGTGAAATTGGAAGGTTAACCTTTCAACCCGATGTTGAAGTTTTTTCAAAACATCACCCTTCACTTTCAACTCAATAGATTGGTAAGCGATGGATTTATCCATAGCTTCCAATTTCATAGGCAACTCAACAATGGCCTGATTTTTTTCCTTCAATTGGGCACTTTGGTTGGCTAGTGTTTTATTGGTTCTTGACTCATCTACAGTTGGTCGGCTAGTTCTTTGTTGCCTAGAAGTTTGCCCAATCTTGGTTTCTGCAGTGCTTTAAGTTCTTCTCCTAGTCTGGGATTCTCAGCCTCCAAGAAAAATGCACCCTTATCAGCACCACTGCCAGATAACTTCTTCAAGCTGTCTAACTCATTTATGAGCTTATTATTTTCTTCTTTAAGAAGTTTAGCTATCTCCCGATCTTCATCTAGTTCTCGTTTCAACATAAACTCTTTTCTTCTATGCACGAAGGTATATTATTTCAGTTTCTTCTCAAAGCCCCAACCTTCACTCAAATCTTTATACTTCGCCTCATAATCATTATGGAGTGAAGCTAAAGAAAAATAAAGTAGCTAAACCTTCTCCTTATCCTGAACATTGCTCCCAAATGGCAGGTCGGCAGAAGGAATGGCTTTATCAATGGGATTTAAGGCAGACCCATTAGGTTGAATGGAGGATTCTCCAAACACTTCCTCATCATCAAAATTTTCCTCCATGTTTAAAGGAGAAACTAAATTATTCCTCAGGAATAATTTAGAATCCTCTGCAGTATCGACATCCTTAATGGCATCTGACCAGCCGCCCTAAAAGGATTTTTTCCTGATGAACTCAATTTGAGTGGAGGTAGTTAAAAACGCCTTGTCCCAGCCTTTATTGAAGGAGTCTTTTTTTACTTTCTTATTTTTGGCCTTCTCTATAACCAGTTCAGAGGTCAGGCCAACAGCTTTCTCCTCGGTAGACTTCAGGGGGATTAACCTTCTATCAACTTATCCTCGGCCATTTGGCCTTATTTTTAGAAGCTGTCAAACTGGTTTCAGTAATTACCAGTTTTCCCTCAGAAGTGGTGGCTCTATCATTAACCTTATTCAATTCTTCCTCCTAAGCTTTTTGATTAAACTCCAACAACTGCCTTGACGTCTCTACATATTGCCTTAGACCCTAAAGGGCCTCTTCAATATCTCCTCCTGAAGAACGTATTTGATCATCCTTCTCCATCAGTTGATTAAAATTCACCAAAATTGCACAAAGGACAACATCATATTACAAGGAGTAATAAAAGAAAAATAAGACATTAAGGGCAAGTAATAGAGGGGAAAGAGTTACCATAGCCAAACTTTGGCAAGCATTTGTAAGGACATAATTTTATATATGTCCGAGGTAGAATCTAGGAATTTTTTATTTTCTCCTAGATCACAGTTTGTATGTCTGATACCGCTACATTCGGCACGTCAAAACGATCAACCTCGATGGCCTTTATTCGAATTTAATGCATCCATTATCTTCATGTGCATCATGCTACATGCGACGTGCTTCTCAGCTCATTCCCACTACTCCACTACGCTTTAAGGGTAAAATGGTTTATTGGATCTTTAATATTTGCATAAATATTTAGGAATTTTTTTGAAAATTATTTTTGAAGTCTCGATTAATTTTTTATCAAAATCAGAATTTTTTCTATGTGTAGAAGCGAAGTGCCTTGAACGACGAGTTCACTCAAACGACTTTGACTGTCATTCGTGCAAGATAGGAATGTCGCGCGATCTCGTTTGAACGACATTTGTCATTCATTCGAGCGACATGGCTATCTCGTTCGAACGAGCCACCGCCTCGATTTTGGTATAAATATCTGTTCTCCTTCTACAAGATTTTTAAATCTTTCTGCAATGTCAAAATTCTGCGAAAACAGTCCAGAATAAGACTTCATCTTTTTAAGGTTTTCTAAACCTTTTTGATTCACAAAACCTTTCACATATATGTGTGTGAGTCTTTAAACCTTCAAGAGGATCATTTACTCATCTGGAGTAATTTGTGAGGAAGCCGTTATCTTCTTCATTACTGCCCTACTGGAAATGGATAGTTCCAGCCGACGATATCAGAACCGACACCCAAGGGTATTTCTGTGTCACATATTTTCATTGTAATCCGTGTAAGCCATTTTCTTACAAAATTATAGTGAAAATAAAAGGTTTTGCCCTTTTGGGGGATTTTTCCTCATTTGTGTGTGTTTGAATATTCTTGCTAGATTTTATCATCATTAATCACACCTAGATGCATGTTTAGGACTTAATTGATAAAAACTGAGTTTAATTAAATAACTTCCTTATTTGAACACAAGCACACTCTTCTCAGCATTATTTTCCAACTTTAATCGTGGCAGAGGAGTAAGGGTTGCTCTATCAGTAGAGTGAGTACCAGTTTTGATCAACTTCCTAGCCACACCAGGATGGATAATAACAGAGGATGACCCTACAACAGGCAAATCCTCTTGAATCTTCTCGACCAACTCTTGGTCGATAGAACTCTTCTCAACCTACTTCTCAAACAGTCCCTTTCTTAACCTCTTGAATTGGGGTGCAATAATATCAAGCTCCTCGGGAGTGATGACCTAGGGAACTATTTTAACAACTTTAGAGGTTTTCTGTGGCTTCTTAGCATCAACATCTTTGCCAGTCTTCTCGACAACTCTTTTAGTAGTGGAAGATAAAGTTCCAGTCACCATGTCAAGAATTTTTCTCTTTTCCATATCAGCAAGTGGGGAGGTGGGAACAGTAGAAATGTCCAACGACTCAAAAGAAGATGAAGTCCCGAAATCCCTCTCAACCCCTGCAAATTCCTCAATCGAAGAAGTAGGAGTTGGTTCCTCTTCAAGATTTATAGGGGTTAAACTTGTAGTAGTAATGAGCCTAGAAATAAAGGCAATGATTGAGATCCAATATTGTAACAAGTACGAGGCAACTCTTGGGTGTTCCTTGACAATCCTCTGGTGAATGCTCCAAGGGAACTTCAATTCACGAATATTGATGTCATCTTCTTTAGAACACTTATTCTTGCTTTTAACTGCGTAAAACAGGACAAGTCAGCATATCATCAAATAGTTGGCTAGCAAAAAAGAGGAATACAGTAATTAAATTCAACAACCTATGTCATGTCCTACTTGGGGGCACCTGGGCCAATTATACACTTCTCCTCTTTGAAGAGGGGCATGTTTCCAATTCTTCACAGTAACTCCATAGTCAAAATAGTCTTTATTGGAGTCTGGAAAATTAAAAACCAGGTCTATATTGGCAAACCTAGTCTTCGTGTAGTAGGTACTGTCACGGGTAACCCATTTGTAATAAAATATCAGCTCAAAGATGCCAATATGGGTTCCATGTAATTGGTTAAGCCTATGTATCCCATTTACCACTATCCAAATGTTGGGGGCTACTCTAGCAGGGACAACATCAAAATACTGATAAAACTCTAGACCAAAAGGATTGGGGGGGGGGGGGAATGAAACCACACTCAGTTATGAACATAGAGGGAATCCAGTGGCCCTCTTGTAGTGATAACACTTCGACAGGTGGTACCGACATTTCTAACTCTACTTAATCAGGGATGTTCCTTTACCACCTAAATTTATCTACAAAATCCTCGTGAACTATGTAAACCATGGTTACAGTAAAGAAAGAAAGAAATAGAAAAGAAAGGGGAGAAGAAAGCTTATGGATAAAATGGTGGCTGAAGCAAAGGTAGGATGCAAAGGAAAGCTAAAAAATACAGAACTTGGAGAAGAAGGAGAGTTCGAAGCATAGAAAAGTTGTGTTATGAATAACCAACAAACTCTTTTCTTTTATATCTTACCTAGGAAATCGTATAAGAAATTATTACTTGTGTCGATGATTGATGTTATGACGGCTTCACAGTTTTAAAGCACGAAAATACCAATTTACCCTTTGGCGGTTCGCTAATTTTCAAATTATTTACAAAAATTTCACTACAAGATCAAGGCATGGAAATTTTTCACAAGTCCCACACGTCACCCTAATCCAACAAACTTTGAAGAAAATATACTCCATCCTTTCAATAAAAACATCAAGAATGAAGTTTTGGGGGCTTCTGTTGATACAAAAAATTATCCACCTATGTGGACCAATCAGAAATAGACACTTGTCTCCTTATGTGGCGACAATCCTAGTCAGTAGTCACTTAATCAATCCCGAAGATAGTTGCTCGATAGGCATGCCGACCAATATGAAGAATGCAGACCATTAAAGTAAATGAACATTCACCACCAGAGGGAAACAACTAAGGGTCCTTCCACATGTGGTCTAGACAATCAACCATCACATTCATTATGTACGGTGTAAATGATTGAATATATAAGGGCATCCCAACCCTTGATCTCCTATTCACTATAAATACATTGTATTTCTTTTATAAAAGGAAGAGAGAACGTATTCTAGGATATTGTTCTTAACAAGGGTACCTACCTTTGTGTAATCACTCAAACCAATATAATAACAGTGGACATAGGATTTTTTACACAGTCGAACCATTTTAAAAACTCTATGTCTCTTGTGTGATCATTTCATTACAATATTATATTTTATCTATGGTTAGAAAATTGGATCTAGTCCATTTTTTGACATCAACAGGTAGGCATTGGAAATGCTGAGGCCAAATGAAATAATGGCGGGGTAAAGAAAAGTGGGCCTTCAGAGGCCAAACACTTCACACCCCTCATAACCACGGTGGAAAAGGTATTTGCAACTGCAGAAATGCAAGATATTTTACATTAGCCAAAGCCTATAAGAACTAGGGATGACAAGCGAGACAATTCCAAGTATTGTCGATTCCACAAAGATCATGGCATAATAGCAATGACTACTTCAGATTAAAGGAGGTCATTGAATGGGTGATCAATAGGGTCTATCACAATGAATTCATTGCAAAAGACGTTGGCAGAGGTCAATGCAATAACAACAAGAACAAGGACGACGTCCCTTTAATTGATGTCCAATGCATCTATGGAGGCTTTGTCGGAGGTGGTATCTCTTCCATAACTGAAAATTCTCACCGCGTGAGTTTACAGCACACGATGAAATACAAGTTAACCATGTTTCTCTCCCACATAAAGCCCTCAAGGATATTTCGATGATGGTCTTCCCAGAAACAGACCTTAGGAGGGTTCAATAACCTCACGATGATCCTTTCATGATCACAACAATAATGGGGAATACTAACATGAGAAGGATCTTAATTGATACAGGAATCTCCGTAGACATCCTGTTCTTGGATGCCTTTGATGTGATGGGACTTAGCGCTAAACACATATAGCCACCCACTACCCCTCTCATTATATTTAAAAAGGAACAAACCTACTCCTTAGGGTATGTTACTCCCCTCCCTCACCCTTGGTTCCAACAATTGTTGTACCACCATTTGGAATAAATTCATAGTGGTGTACCTTCCCTCAGCCTATAATATCATTATGGAAAAACCCTCTCTCAATGACTTGGACACTGTGATTTTAACCCGCAGGCCGGTAACGAGGTTTTCAACCTTCAAAGGAGTGGGAGAGGTCTTTAGAGACCAGAAAAGGATCAAGAGTGATACATTACTTCCATAAAGGATAAAAATAAGTTTCTCAACGCACCACAAAGCTTGGAAGAAGATCCAACAAAGCTCTATAACATCTTTGATATCTCACCAGAGGTCTTATCTCCCTCACCATCAATGCATGAGCTCCCTCTAGAGAGCATGTGCATAGAAACCTCATCCTCATAAAATGAAACGATTATTACCATAATTGAGGGTCCAAATGAAGGTTAAGCATCAAGAGCCTCATAGGACACAAAGGATGCATGCCATCCCCTAAAAAATATTATAAATCATGTGCTATGTTATTTCAATGGAAAAAAGACCTTTTATTACTCCTGATGTATCCTTCTTAAAAGTTAAGGTCTCAGGTACCACCGTTCGAGTTACAAGAACTTCATCCATGGTTTAGGAGTAACACTCAAAGGTCTTAAGACCCAAAAAATTCTAAATTCCTTGGATTTAAACATCCCCAAAAGCATAGTCAAAGGGTGCTCGAACCCTTAAAAGACTAAATGAACTATTGAGACTTTCATCCATAATTCCAAAAGGCTAAGGTCCAAGGAACCATGGACAACCCATTTTCTTACAACAAAACCTTTCCTTTACCTTAACGTTATATGGATAGACATATAAACCATATTCCCTTCATTTATGAAAATGATTAAAGAATATGAACTTCTATTTTTTAAACTTTTGGGGATTAGGTGTTCAAATGAATAAAAAAATTCCTAAAACTTCAAATATTTTTTAAGTCCAGAGGGCCAAACATTTATATGGACTTCAGATTGTGAAACTTTTCAGTTCGGAGGTCTTAGACCCTTATAAAGACTCCAAACCTTCAAATGTTTTCTAAGTTCGGAGGCCCCAGACCCTTATAGGAACTTCAAATTATATAAAATTTCAGTCCAGAGGTCTCATATCCTTATAAGTATTTCAAACATTAAATATTTTCTAAGTTTGGAGGTTCCAGACTCTTATAAGGACTTCATATTACATCATATTCCAATCCAGAGGTATTAAATCTTTATAAGGACTTTAAAATTTCAAAAGATTTCTAAGTTTGGAGGTCCCAGGACTTTGTAAGGACTTAATATTACAAAAAAATAAATTCGGAGATCTCAGACCCTTATAAGGACTTCAAACTTTCAAATATTTTCTAAGTCCGGAGGTCCTAGATTCTTGTAAGGTCTCTGGATTACAAAAAATAAAATAGTATGAAGGTTTTATACCCTCATAAGGACTTCAAACTTTCAAATATTTTCTAAGACTGGAGGTCCTAAACCCTTATAAGGACTTCAGACTAATTTTTTTTATAATCTGAAGACCATATAAGAATCCTCATAAGGACTTCAAACTTTCAAATATTTTCTAAGACTGGAGGTCCTAGACCCTTATAAGGACTTCAGATTGCAAACAAATTCAGTCTGAAGGCCTCAGATCCTCATAAGGACTTCAAACTTTCAAATGTTTTCTAAGTACAGAGGTGATAAACCCTTATAAGAACTTTATACTACAAAAATTTTAGTTCGAAGGTCTCATATCCTTATAAGGACTTCAATATTTTTTTTTTTTTTAAATATTTACCTAAGTTCAGAGGTCTTATGACCCTTTGTGGGACTTTGGGTTACATTATTGCTAAATTTGAAGATCTTAATTTCATTCATTTTATAGGTCTTAGAACCTTTATAAGGACTTTTATATTTCAAATGCTCAAGTTTTAAAGCCTAAGGTCTTAGGACCTATTAAAGCTTTGACTTCTCAACATCTACGCCAAAAATGTTTGCGGGAGATAAGTGCTTGAACACAAATTATGGGCTTTCAATCTCATAAAAGGACAAGAATGAAGATTTCTAAGGTTCTAATGCTCAACGACCTGCTACAGAACCACAGCCTTCACTTTGACAAACTACGCAAGCATGAAATAGAGGTCTCAGGCCCCTTAGATCTACTTCAGCATAAATTCTTCCCCAACTACCTTGCATTACCAAGTAATATAGGGAGACTAGGGGTATAATACATACATGATAGATCTCAAACCTCTTAAAGAGTGCATAAAATTCCTTAGCAAAGCAAAAAAGTAAAGCAAGTTGTAAGACCCCGTATTTTTGAGTATTTAGAATTTAATTAATTCAATTATTTATAAAATTACATGCGTACCGTAAGTTAATTGAATTAAATATTATGTGTTTATTAAATATTGATCATTAGAGATTATGATTAATATTTACGAAATAAATTACTAAGTGTGTAATAAATAACACGTGGTATATAGAAGGGACTACGTTATATCTCAACCGGGAGTCGCATGTAGGATATAATGAGGTCGAGATAGGGAATTTATGTAGAGTGACTCGGATGATAGTTTTGAGATCATAGTTGATTCCAAATGTGCCAAAATAGGCGGAATAGAGTACCCGGGTATATTAATTGGGTCCCGATGCATTTTTAGACCAACCCACCACCACATAAGGGCATTTTGGTCATTTGAGAGTCTAGGGTTTAAAGAACTCTGAATTTTACAATGTTATATCATTCACTTTGTGATAGAGGCTAGGATTACAATACTTGGGAGAGAATAGAGGCTATAGGAGAGGAAGAAGAGATGATTTTTAAGCCATTCTACACCTTTTTCCACCACCGACGTTATAGAAATCAAGATCGAAGCAAGGGAAGATCAATGCCATCATTAAACAATGAAAATAAGACCTGTAAATATAAGGTAAGTGCTTATCTTGCAAATTTTTGAGCATGTTATAATACCCATGATAGTGTAGGGTTGAAATTGCATAATTAGGTAAATTCTTGGGATTTATATGGGTTGTAATTCATGATATGGGGTATAATTCATGTTAGAAACAATACCTCTACATTGATATTATGAAATATGAGATTACACGATGATAAACTGCAAAGAAATCTTGATGAAGATGCATGAAGAACATCAAAACTAAGGTTTTATGATTTATGGAGATTAAATATGTTTATGGTTAGATTTTTTAAAGATTTGATGTGTTATTTCCATGTGAAGTTTAGTTAATTTGGTTGGAAGTTTGGGACATTTTCTTCGAGTTTTGATGGATTAAAAATGATGAAAAACCTAACTGGGATGAAGCTGTCAAACAGGTATCGATCGATCGATCGAGGGATGTCGATCGATCAGTTTACCTAAGCTAAAAAGGGGTTCTTTATTTATTTGCATAGTTTTCCTTATCGACGATTGCGGAGAACTTTGGTAATTTTGTATCAACTATACAAGGGCTTAGAGAATATCACTATACATATAGTTAAGGCCCGACTTAGTCTTAATGAGGGTAAATTGGGATTAGGACCGACGAGAGTTAAATGATTGCGTTATGTATCGAGAATCTACAAATAGGGTTATGGGAAGAGTAAACGATAACCCAAGATTAATACCAGTAAGTTAGTGGTGTATTAACTACTAAAATTATTTAAAAGATAATGAGGACCCTTTGCGTAGTGAATGATACTCAAAAAATAAGAAAATATTATTGAGTGTGAATCGTTAGTATGTTGAATATTTTAGAGATATGTATACTCTATGTACTAGAAATACTATGGGTTGTGTGTATACCTATATTGGAGATATTTATAAATTGTGTGTATACCTATTATGTTCTTTGCTACATGTATGAACATATCAACGCTGCTTACTATCACGGGAGGTTCCACGCAGTGGGCGATCCCACCTTGACAATGCCAACAAGGTCTAGATGTGTGCCCCAGAACATATAACTTAGGGCGACTCACTATCTGAGAGTGCAATAGTGGGATTGGCACGTCATTTGGGTACGTTAGGTATGTACGTATACCAAAGGCTTAAAACTATGTTTGCCTCCATCATGTGTTCTTTGATTTGTGGTTCGAGGTGACATTCCGAACCGATAGTCCTTGATTTGGTACATGAGGTACATGGACTGTAGTTGTATATAGTATAATGTGATATACATATATATATACACACACAAGTGTAATTATTCTACTCTTATGTGATGGTAGAAAAGATAGAAAGTGTATATCTAAAAGTAACTTAAGTAAGAAAAACTTTATTAACAGCTTAATAATAATATTCAGTTAATATTAATTATTAGTTTTATGGTAGCATATCGCATGGGTGCTACAGGTGAGTTAAAATTGTTATAGTTAGTTCGATACTTATGTTTAGTTAGGATAGGTCACATGACTAAGTTGGTTTAATAGGATACGTTTGGTGTGCACTATAGTTGAGAAGTGTGGAACTCAAGGGAATGTACGTGAAACTAACGTGTGTATCAAATAACATCTTTTAATTGTGATTAAATACTTGCTAAATATTTTTCAAAGGTTTTGGGCTTTGACCTTTATCAAATCTATCGTAAAAACATTTTAGGTGTTCAGTCACTGGGACGCCAAGCATGATGGTTCATTCTGAGGATGGGTAGCTGCAGCACTTGTGGAGGCATGCAAGAATTGTGTAGACGCTTCAGTTATTTCATTCCTAGATTAGGATTCATGTTCAATATTTCATTTGGGCATGTTTGATCTTCAGTTTATACATTTATTCAGATTGATTTATCAGACTCTGTATTTAGATTCAATTTCATTTCAATAGACATGTGAATTGGATATCGGTTTTGGAGCCGATGGTTTATTTGACATTTATCATTTATCTATTTTTATCCTGCGATGTTTTAGACTTCTATTATTGTGTGGATGAGTTATATTATTTTTATTTCCGCATATTACTGTATGATTAATGAAAGATAAAATTTGGCACCGACTTAATTTAACATAGGTGGTCAGAATTTAAAAAGTTTCGAAAGTGATGCTAAGAATGAACCAAATGAGATTCCTATTTATTTTGGTAAAGGACTGATCGCCCGTGATTAAAATAGGCAGGGTGTCATAGATGGTATCAAAGCATCAGTTTCTAGAGTCCATAGGAACTGTGCGATTTACTACGATTTCAGCGTATCTTCCTTTGATATAAAGCCATATTATTAGGACTGTTGCATTAACTTTACGTATTTGAGATTTCGTTCTTCTGCTTTTATTTTTGTATTAATTATGAAATCATACAATTCGATCTAATTTTAGATACCGCCCAAGATAGGACGACCGAATATGTCAACGTCGCGAGATAATGAGGGGGAGACTCAGCAAGAGCCACAGGCACCACAACCACAGCCACCAGAGGTGACAGTGACGACTATAGAGGTGGCCGCTATTATGGCACAAGAAGTTAATACTGCTATGATAGCCATGAAACTTTATTTTCCTCAGGTCCAGCCGTAGCAACCAGTGGAACCAATGGTCCAGGCCCATCCGGAGCCTTTTGATTGGAAGAGAGTGAGGGAAGCCTTCTAAAAGGGCCACCCACCAGATTTTTAGGGTAGTTTCGATGTGATCCTTGCATGTCAGTGAAAGAAAGACATTTAGTGCCACATTCTTATGGATGACTATAACAACGTTCAAAAGCAGATGTTGGGCACGTTTAAGCTAGTGGGAGAAACTTTACAGTGATGGGAGTATATTTCCACTTCTTAGGAGATAGATGTTATGCCTATTATCGAGTTTTGGGTGCGATTTGATTGCAAGTACTTCCCACCAGCTGTTGATATGGAGATGCGAAAGAAGTTTAATTAGATGGTTTAGGGTGACTATTCTGTAGCAAAGTATGAGGAGGAGTTCACTCGTTTGGTTAATTTTGTGCCCAACGAGGTGAACAACAAGGAGAAGAAGAAATTGAAGTTCATGGATGGACTCGCCTGGAGGATCAGGCAACCCATTATTGAGGACTTATACTGAGGTCACCAATGTAACACTTCTTCATTATCAGAACAGTCGCTTCCAATTGAAGGGGAATAAGAGAGGGGGTGAGACTAGCTATTCAAGAAAGGTGGGAGGGATCGGTGCTAGTGGGGCACTGCAGTAGCAGATGGGTAGGCACCAGGGGAAGGATTCTCAAAAGGGGGATTCAGTAAAGAGATTCAGATCGGGGGGTTACCGACCAAAAGGCAGTGGATTTAGGGAGGGCAAGCAGGGTCCTCAATTGTAGTAGTAGCATGTTCCCCAGGGCCGTCAGCTCTAAAGAAATAATGGGGGAGGCCAGCAGGGCCGAGCCCACCAAGGTCAGCACTAGGGTCAGCCTTGAAAAGGCCATCGATACCAGATACAAAGACTTTTCGGGTTATTATTTTACTTGTAGACTGATGGGTCACAAGAGGAGACACTATCCACAATAAGATAGATCACCACAACAGGGTGCCCAGCTAGGATAGCAGGCGAAGTTTCCCCTGCAGCAGTAGATTTATGATTTGGATGTTGGTTTTGGAGCCTATAGTCTATTCATCATTTATCTTTTACTTATTTTTATCCGATGATGTTTTGGACTTTTATTATTATGTGGATGAGTTATATTGTTTTTATTTTCGTATATTACTGTATGATTAATGAAAGATAAAATTTGGCACTAACTTAATTTAACATATGTGGTTCGTAATTTTAAACGCTTTGACAGTGATGCTAAGAATGAACTAAATGAGATTCATGTTTATTTTAGTAAAGGTCTGATCACCCGTGATTAAAATAGGCAAGGTGTCACACAGGTAGGAAGTAGAGGTGGAAAAAGAACACATTTAAACTTTAAAATACATCTTCATTGAAGGCAAAAAGGGAGATTACAAAACGACCCATGGCCAAACAATAATTTAAAAAAGAAGATTACATAAAAATCCTCTCAAGGCTTGAGTATTTAGGGGTTTATATGGGATTCACTTGATTTAGGAAAAAAGGTAGAGGTTTCCTTTTAAGGTCTCTCCCTCTTAGGCCTGGGGAGCAGAAGCATCTTCAGTGTCATCACCACCACTTTCTTTATCGTCGAAGCCCTCTTCCTCTGATTAATGGGCTTGAGGAAACAAACCAGATATGTCCACCTCAAAAAATATCACATGGACCTTGGCCTTTCAAGATTCAAATCGAGCACTGAAATTATCAAAGAGGTATTTTTTAAAAATCTTAGGCTCTTAATAATCACCCCTTTAGATATGAACCGAAACACGAACATGTCTTTGAAGTGATTCACTTATCCAGGACATCAACAAAGTTCCTTTGAAGCTCCTAACCTCAAGAAGTCATCTTTTTCTTCTCGGTAAATAATTCTCTAACAATTTTCCTTAAGATGTCCATTTTATCTTATAGCCGAATGAGTTTACCTTTAAACCTCTAGATCTCAGTATTTTTGCCTTGAAGGGCCTCAGCTATCACCATAAACTCAATATGATCAAGGGAGCACAACTCCTCGAACTTGGCTAAATATTCGTTAGCAGCAACCAGCAAAGAGACATTGTCCCTAAGGGTATTCTTATTATAAATCCTCCCTTGATGCAAAAGGGTAGTCTGGGTCTTCAAAGTGTCCTGTTCCCTTCCAAAAGCCTCTAGCCAC
Organism: Sambucus nigra; assembly: GCA_949130495.1. Taxonomy (NCBI): domain Eukaryota; kingdom Viridiplantae; phylum Streptophyta; class Magnoliopsida; order Dipsacales; family Adoxaceae; genus Sambucus; species Sambucus nigra. The sequence goes on along the minus strand of OX422207.1, from coordinate 388,712,756 downwards.
AGCTTCTCACCATTGATCATCTGGTCCAAGTGTTAACTAGTAAAGTCCTAACTGTTAACCATATCATTTTCCTTTTTCCATGTGTTATTTCCATGGAGAGCATAAGACAAGAGATCCTCCATCAAATGTTGAGCATGTAAAAAAAACATGCGAGGACAAGGAACATAATGCGGAAAAGCTAAGGAAGAAGTCAGGGGAATATTCAAGTACCTTGCCCATAAAGTGGACCAGTTCCTTAACATTAGTAGGGGTAAGTTTTCCCCTCAGAGTAGCCACCATGTGAGAGCTATTTATCTTCACTAGTGCATGAAAATAATCCACGGCTGAGATATAGGGATATATACCCTCTCACGAAGTGGGCACCTCAGTCACCCCCGTAATTTCTCTCCCCCAAGGGTGCCCCACCTTTTCAGTAACTTAATCTTTGAAGACTAAGGATTACAAGTCCATTGGAATATAAATACTTCCCTGGGTTACCCTGGGAGTCCAACTTAACCCCAATTATGCTTGGAGTAGGGGTTGAGTTTTATCGAGCTTTGAGTCCGAGCCTTTAACGCCAGACCCCAGCTTGGCCTACTCTACTAGACCGACCTAAGGAGTTTGAATATCCATTAGGTTACCAAACTTCATATGCATGGTGGTCTTGTAGCTCCTATTTTTGTTGATCGAGGCCTCAGTAAGGATCCCTCTCTCTTCCTCCCATTCATCTTCTAAATATCAGAGATTAGAGTTAGAGTTAAAAGAACTAATAAAGATGATAGAAAGTAAAGGGTGAAGATACTTACAAGCAGAACACTCAGAAATAAGAATGGTCTCATCAACAGAAGCAGAGGGTCAACACCACCCTTTCCTTAGTTATCCTCGACTTCGGAGGACTTAGGAACATTAGTCAGACCTGAAGGTACGACCTTCCTCTTTTCAAGAACCTAGGCATAAGGTAAAACCTCTAGCGCAGACCCTATAATGATCTTAGGGGCCTTAGGGATTCCCATATATTTTAGAGGCTTAGGTTTAGGCCCCAGTCCGCAGTTGAATAGGTGTTTGGCAATCACAAAGGTCTCAAAAGGTGTGGAAGCCAAATTTGAAGCCATGATAATTCTCTTAAACTCCTACATCGTGGGTTTAAGAACCATTGCAAAAGACCAATAAAAAGTTCATATCTCAAAGAAAATCTCAGTTCAAGTAAAGAAATGAAAATGAAACATCAACTTACCCACTAATGGAGGAGTGCACCAGATAGTAGGGAAATTAATGGGGTCTGTAGGATTTGGAGTGGCCCAAACCCCCTAGTGAAGAAGTATTTATCCCTCTAATTTTTGGGGACATTATGATTACTCCAAAATTTCATTACATTGGGCCTAGAGGCTAGGTACTTCAGACCACGATCGGTGGGTTTGATCTGCTCCTCAACCCTATATAGTTTAAAGAACTGGGTTGGGGACACATCACATTCACCCACTAGACTCCCTAAATGCTAGAACTATATCCATCAAGGTCCTCCACCAATTGTCCATCATTTGAGAAGGGGCTATGCAGATAGCCTTCAAAAATCTGACCACGACATAGGGTAAAGGTAATTGGGCCCCATATTACAAGAAACACTCATGGAAGCACTCTTGGTTGGCCAGCATAAAGCAGGCTATCTCGTTGGGTTTGGTAGCCCTCGAAATAATATATTTTTGGAATTTGGTAATTTTTTAGGACCTCTGCCAGACCTTGTTCAATGACCCACTAGATGCACTAAGACCCACCAATAAAGTCAGGATTAAAGACCCCCCCCCCCATAGTTCATCACTCTCGAGCCGAGTGGAACTGATCGGAGATGAATTGGGAACTGAGTTTTTGGCTTCATCAAGGTAGGAAGAGGACCCTAGGGACCCACAGTAGACAAAGGCTAGGGGTTTAAGACTTTGGAAGGGAAATATTCTCATAATACATTATTTAAGTGACATTCGCCCCTGCGATTTTAGTGTACTTATAAGATTTGATGACTTGGGATGACCAATTGGGCTTAAGACTTATTGAGATGGACCGTAATCCAAATTTGGGTAACTTCGTGGCCTTCATGCTCGTCAAACTAGAATTTTTAAAGAACGAAGTTTGGGCCGAGGAAACTAGAGGTCGTTAGAATAAGGGGTCTATCTCGTTCGAATGACATTTGAACGAAATTTCTAACGACTTGGGTTTGATCCATTTATCGTGTGTACTGACATCTCGTTAGAACACCTCGTTGGAAGGGTTATTCGAATAAGTGATCAATCTCATTAAACGAGGCTCAGGGTCGTTCGAATGACCAGAGTTGAATTTGAAGATCTTATCCTTTTTAATGAGATTTCATGATGTGGGTCGTTGAATTTGATGACGTGTCGACTTCTTAACAACCCAGATCAAAAGTGGGACAAAAGACTAGATTTCCCTTGGATTAAATGATTGGGTGTAAGGGAATTTGGGGGATTTAATCACTTAGGGTTGGTGGGAGTATTTATATGGTGTTTGGCCCATTTGAGGCATTCTCATTAGATTTCCCCCCTCTCTCTCTAGCCTTGAGATCTCTCTCACCCTTTAACCACCACACATAACCCTATCACCACCACCCCTCCAATTTGTGCCACCATATTTTATAATTATTCCACCATATATAAGCCTCTTACACCCATTTCCACCATAGTTGAGCAAACCTACAAAATTTGGAGTAATTGTTGGTGGTTTTGGAGAAGAAGAATAAGAAAGTATGGAGCTAAGAAGGTTTTTTCTCTTGGAGCTTCCATGGAGGCAATCCTTATTAAGCTAAGCAACCTCTTTAAGGCCACCTTAGGAGTTGGGAGGTTTCCATCTTCTTCTACACTTCATCCACTATTGTTGGAGCTTCATTTGAGGTGGAAAACTATAATTTTTATTTAAAAACTCTATTTTCCATAGTGTTGGTCTTATAGTTAGTGTTTGTAAGAGTAGGATGCATATATGATTTATGAATGATATATTTCAAGAAAAGTTGGTGTTTAAGCATTTTTATGGAATAAAAATTGAAAGAATGTTTATCATGTTAAAGATATTTTATGAATAAATGTTTCAAAGTTTTCTTTTGAAAAATTGGGATTTTAATAAAAATGGACATTTATTCAAGTTTTGAAGAAACAAAAATGTCTTTTGACTTGAAAAGTATGTTTGTGCAAACACTATGAAATTTTAGAATAAATCATATGTTGGACCCATTTAATATGATTTTTAAACTTAAAATCCATCTTTTCATGCATATAAACTTATAGTATTTGATGACAAGCACATAAACAAGTTTAATAAAAGTTTAATAGGCTTAAACATGAAATGAAGAAAATGTAAATTTCATCCCTTAAAGTGTGAAAAAGTGTTGAAAATGTAATAGGGATATGGTTTCAAGACTACATGTGTTAATAAAGGAAAACGGTATTTTTCTTATAAAGTATTCTTTATATGTTCAATGATTTCTTAGAGAAAGAAAGTAATCAATAAAGAGATTTCCAACTTGAGAAGTAAGTTACTCCAAAGTGTTAAATGAGCGTTAATGGGTTAAAAACACTTAAGAAGTTAGTGTGAGTAACTTAATAATGTTTTGAAAAATAACACTTGTGAAAATGGCAGAAAAGACAAGTTTGGAAACAAATGGGTAAAATGATAATATTTAGTAAAGTGGAACATTTTTATGAAATACAAATGTTGGAAAAGTGTACACAAAATGGTCCTAAATGAACGTGATTTTTGGGATAAAATCAATGTAAGTGTATAAAGGACAAGAAAGGGTGAAACTCTGGGTTTTGGCTTCGTCTAGTAAAGGAGAGTGTGATAATGTGGACATTTGAAAAATATTACAACACATTAATATGGACTCAGATGACATAGGGATAATTAAGGTAGTCTCGGAGCTTTAGGGTGAAAGACCCAAAATCATTAATAAAAGTATATGGTAGCAAGCCCGTTAAAGTTGGCAGATATTGGGAGATTCTAAGAAAAATATCATGAAAATAGGAACATGTCAAGAAATGGGTTGTGCGGTGAATATGTGAAAAGACAACCTAACTTGAATAAATTAATAGATGTTCCGATTGAAAGATAATGTGGACAAGTAATGTAAGAAAATCTATAAATGTCCATAAATTAAAAGAAAGGTAAAGTGAAATGACTGAATGGGTAGTTAAGCAACCTAAATAGGTTCAACACATAATTAAGACAAGAGTGTATATGAAAGGTTTTCGAATAAAAATAAGTATTTTTTAACACGGTGCTTACGTCTGTTGAAATGTGACTTTCAATGAAAATAATAAAGTAAAATTTGCATGAGTAACAATGTAGTTTCAGTGATAGAAATGCTTTCCTTAATAAAGGGATGCTTGTTAAAAGTATTTAATCGATGTTTGCTAAATCAAGAAATAAATGTCAAGTCTAGTAAAATGGAGTTCCTTTATAAGATTAAGGTGAATTAATCGAGATAAGTAACTCTTTTGGGATAAAAATAGTTTCGTTCATTAAGTATATATATATATATATATATATATATATATATATATATATATATATATATAAGGTAGTTGCATGTACAAGTAGAGATGACGTGCTAGAGTCTATTTTCTGTTGTTCGATTCTATATAGCATTGTTGCATTTTTCCCAGCGGGCATTCATCTCATTCCCCCGTCTTTGTTACGGTAGGTTGGGTGCGATTCCTTATTTTGAGAGCATTGTACATGTAAGTACCTTTTTATTTTATGTTAATAGCTCTGTATGCTTGGATTCTGGGGATGCTTCCCATGGATCCCTCACGTAGCTTAATTTAAATAGAAATCGCATGCTAAACAAGTGAAATGTTAATTAATTAAAACTGGACTAGTAACATTATGTAGGTTATTTTATTTCTCTTCACACCTAACACTCGGGCCGGACTAGGTTGACCACGGGTAACCCATAAATCTGGGGCATTATAATTTTCTTAAGGCTTTCTTGCTCAAGGAAGTGTTAAGGAGAAAGAGAGAATTTGGAAGTTAGAAGTGAAGAGTTCTTCTCCACCTAAGGGGATCTTTTATAACCCCAGTGCCTAGGGATATACCCACTACTATCCCCTAAGTTCAAATGCCTCAATCACATCAAAGAGCCCGGTCACCACCAAATGTCCTCAATCACGTGCGAGCTCATTCCCAGTACGATCTAATGAGGAATAAAATCTTGGTGGTCAGTAACGACTCTACCCCCAACTTGAACATAAGATAAATGTTGCCATTTGCAACCTTTGCAAGAAGCAACAATAGGCTACTGATGATACCCTATTTTACATATATTGATTTATATCTCCTCCACACTCTCTACTTAATCCGAGATAGGTCAGAGGTACCAAAGATATCCCCCGACCTCGGATATACCGTTACTTATCAGATAAAAACTCCACTACCCTCAAGGGTGAACTATGGTACTATAAAAGACCCCAGTCGTACATCCTTTCCCCAAAGAAGGTCAATCATTCCAGCGTGTTCCCTCCAACAAGCTCAAAGACCATGACATCAAGGTCTTGCTGCAACCTGCAACCTTATCGGACCTAATATTAAGGGATGATGACCTTAATAGGTCATTCAGATCTCAGTCCTATAATGTGGTGACATGTGGTACTTCAGGATAAATTCCTAGTAAATCCACGATGCCTCGACCCTCTTTGGACTCTGGCAGCGCTCTTGAAAGCTATCTAATGGAGTAGCATAGAAGCTGAACACTATTCCACCTACCCCCACTACATAACTCCACATGCATTTAATGCTCTTATGAACATTTAATGCACTGAATAACTATGGTAACCCACCTACAAATAATTTGCATAACACTCTAACTTCTTCCTGACACTGTCAGGTCTCAGAATTGTCAAGACCATGCCTTGATAGCCCTCGCACTCTCTCTCTAAGAGTTCTCTTATAAATAGGAAGCGAACAGAATGTGGAAGGGGGATCGATCTGTATCATTCAATGAGATTAAGATCATTTAACTATTAGACTTACAAGAGTTCTATCATATCATAACTGTTTATATTCCATTCCATACTCCGGACCCATTGTCGAGAGCTTATATTTGTAACGTGGACAAGTTCCATTATTTGTATTAGTTGTACATATTACAAGAGCCCTAAAACAATACCTAGACATCATTAAAGAAGTTATTCAGTTACTTCCTAAGGTCGATTATTTCGTTGATAAAGGCCGCAAGACCTCAGACTCCCTTGACCAAAGCTCAAGGGATCTCTTATATTGTAGTACTCAACTATATTCTAATAAACATGCATAACTCATTTATAAAGTGGATATATGACCATCTACTGAGGTCTGAATGAGTTTAAACCTTTATCTCACACTTGAAACTTCTCTCTCCTTACCCGTATGAGGTCCAGAGGGGATCACCCATGGGTCTAAAGTCACTTGCGATTTTAACACTCATCAAGGGACATGGGAAAGACCCATCCTGGGTGGAATTACCTTAAGCACCTATCATATCCTAATTCATTAAATATATATCAATTGAGTAAAACAACAACTTAATGCAACCTCTTTACCTTAAATAACTTAATTAACCAACCAAATCCATCGGCATCACAACTAGCTAACAAAAAAAGTCAACACCACCTCCAGCTACCGAAACCACCATCGCTTGCAAATTCTAAACCCACTTGCCACCACCTCCTCTATCCTCACCATCATAAAAAAAACACATGCTTCATACGCCAAAACTACATGACATTGCCTATTCGCTGACCACACCACCACAAATTGAAAACCAAAAGTTGAAATCATAAACACAAAAAAATCAATTTCTAAAATGAAAACAAATCAAAACCAAATCAATAAATAAAAAAACTATTGAATTTGAAAATAAAAAACCTCAAAATTGGGAAATCAAAGGTGAATCCATTTTAATCATGAAACCAAAATAAACACCCTCCATTGGTGTAAAAATGACACCAGATCTAGCGGGTCCCCTAAAATAAAAATGAATCTAAACCCTTGATGTATTTCATAAATGGGGTTCAAAGCATATTATATAGTTTTCAAGTTTTTCAAATTTGGTTGTGATGTATTTCACATATGATTTTGAAATATTCAAATCGGTTTGAAGCATTCATATATGAGTTTTGATTTCAATTTATAGAGAGAAAGGAGGTGGGGATGGGTGGAGGGATTAACGGGTTTGTGACATTGAGTTGAGGCTGTCGGAGGTAGTTAGAGTGAAAGGGCGGTTCTTGGGAGGCGGTGGAAGACGTTAAGAAAACAATAATGAAATAAAAAATTCCAACTACTAAAATGTATTGTTGGCATTTTTTATATAAATATTAATAAAATTCTCAAGTGGCATTAAAATATTGGATATCTTGTTATGCTTTTTCAAATAAGGTTCCATGTAGGATGCCTATGTGTACTTCCGTTAATTTCTTTAAAAGACGTGAGACGAAGGGTTAAAAATACCATTTTTTAAATTATGAGGTTGACATTGCAAAAATTGAAATATCAAGTCTAAAATCTAAAATGACACCAAACTTAAGGGTTAATTTTTTTATTTTCCAAATAAAAACTAATATTCTTATATTAGTAAAATGGTCAAAAATTAACCAAAATTTTTTTGAAAAATTCTCACGTATTGTCTTTAAGTCATATGTGCATTATTAATCCCCTAAAAATATTATCAAAATTATATTTTACACCCATAGTATATTTGAAACCGTGAACCTAACTCCACCGCAATGACCAACCACAATGACCTTCGCCCATTATTACCATAAAAAACACCAAATCACTACCTAAAAAACATAAAAACCACGAACCACCACCAAATTATATCAAATTCGTATGTATATAGGCGTTTATACAAAAATCTGAGTATATACATGTGTATACACACATTCGTGTTTATATAAACGGGTTCATCTATACACACACATGTATTAGTGTCTATATGGGTCCGTATACACGAATTTGCATATATACACCCATAAATACATGAAGATTTCGAGATAGAGAGAGTAGGAAGAGAGAACTATATGTAGAGGAAAACAAGGCGAGGAGGGAAAGACATAGCTTATTGGAGGCAAAGGGTGCAGTAGCGACACGAGGTGCTGGAGGAATGGGGGTAGATGTTATAGGGTATGAGAGTTAGACATAAATAAAAGTTAAGAGAGAGAGAGAGATAGTGTCTTAAGTGTAAAAATAAAACTTATATACATTACTACGGGGTGCCTATTGTGTGGTGTTTGGAATAAGTATTGATGATCCCAATGATAACTTCTTAGATGAATAAGGTTAGGTTACCCTCATCCATAAGACCCCTGTCCATAATAGTGTCGGCTATAATAACGTTGGCCTTTTTGTGTCAAATAACATGAAAAGTGTAGATTTACAAAAAAGTGAATTTTGTTCATTTTCTACCTCCGTGAACGTGAGCATTGATCATAATAATGCATGAAGGAATAATCTTGCAAATTGGCAAAACCTTTAGAAGGATAAATGGCATATCCTTAGAGGCTTTATCAAAAGAAGCGTGTACCATATGACTAATTAGAGATTGGTGACCAAGATGTTCAAGGATAAATTTGGCAATACCATGGAGGTTTATATAAACAAACTGTTAATGGAGAGAAATAAAAAGCTCGACTATTGATAAAGGGATATAAAAAGGTCTACCACCTCTTAAACCTTTAGAAGACCTTTAAAATACTCTGTCACTATCGTATAAAGCTTAACGCAACCAAATAATACTTTGGGGTAGGTTTAGGCAAATTTATTTGGTATTTGTTTATCTAAAGAGGAAGTGAGTCTTACCCTAAATAAATTAAAGGACCACGCTACGATAAGTTCATAATTTCGTGAGAATGCTCACATCCTTTAACTAATTCTTTTTGGGTCTTTTGAACGCAGTTGACCATTCTTCCAGGAGTTAAGAAAATAAAGGAAGGAAATATATAATGACTAGTGATAAATGGAATTGGAAGGAATCAAGAAATTTTTTGGAGTATCACTTGTTCTCAGCATAACTCAATAGCGAGAAACCTTGTACTTTTACTTGTAAATGCCAGATCTTGAGCTTAGTTAAACACTACTTTTTGAAGAAGACAAAGGTTAAATCCCTTATTTATTATGTTAATAAGACATTGGTGTATGCTAAATAGAGGTATCTCTAACTTGAAAATCTACTTTATTCATTGGTAGTCGAATCACAAAACATAGTGCTAACCTCATCTCAATCTTCTGAAGGCCAACCTATATGGACGTATATCCAAGTGTCCAGTGGAATTAGTAAGGTTTGACATAGATTATAAACCCAATATGGCATTTAAGGGGAAACTCTTAGATGAATTTGTTATTACGCGAAATGAGCTACAACTTGAACTAATCACAACTAACAACTTGAACTAATCACTAGGCAAGTCAGTAAGCAAGAAACAAAAAAAATAGAGAGATGGAAATTGTTCATCAAATGGGAATCTGATTCCAAAGGTTTATATGTGGGTATCATGTTGATTACTCCTGATGGTGTAATTGTCGATCATGACATTCTTCTTGGCTTTGAGGCGTTCGATAATGTGGTAGAGCACGAGGGGTTGGTCAGAGGACTAAGGAAGGTTATACTCCTAAGGGCCATCCATTTTAGATATTTTATGAGTTCAAACTAGCCTCTAACCAAATTTTAGGTGAATATAACTCAAATGACGAACGTGTATCTGTCTATTTAGAAAAGGCACAAGGGTTGGTCGCTTAATTTCAAAATTTATACATTCATTAGTTCTGTGACACCACGTAAAATTCATAAATAGATTGATCAGGTTTAATATAAAAATCATGAGAGTAAAAAATAATTAGTAACATTATATGTACAAACGAGATAAATAAAAACGATAACATTAAAGACGATGATAAATAATAAAGAGCTGAATAATTAAAACATCTCTAATACCACCCAACTATCGATATAACAATACTCTAGTGCTGGAATATAAAGAATCTCAATAGTCCAATATAAATATATCTCATACAAATGTCTGACTCGGGAAAACTGAAATAAATACAATTGTATGAAAGCTGAAATATAAAAGATCACAAGAAGGTAAATTATCTATAATGCTCGGCACTTACATCCTAGTAAATAATAAATTGAACTAGTTCTGCAGAAATTCCTCCAAGGAGTAGCTCAAGATTGTGGCAGCAACTGCGGTCTAAGACCTATAAAAAAAATTCCATAAAAGGAATAAACCTAACAAGTCTAAAGTGTTTAATAATGTAACTAAAATTGGGCCACAATAATAATAACACATCTTCCTCCCATATTTTAGTTGCTTTTAAGTTATCCCAACCCAAACAACCTAAATAATCATGCGATTCTAATTCCAATTCTTAATAAGGCATGTGTTTTATAAATTCATCTTTTAATTAAGTATTCTTTAATTTAATAATTTGAAACTAAGTATCTTTTACTCTACAATCATCTCTTACATTAACAATATCTAAATTACTGAAGGTTATTCTCTTACTTTAACTGACTCGAGTTATGTTTCTAGTTATGTATCACTAGCGAATAAAACTTAATATTTCCAAATAATATTGTAGACACCACATTCTAGAACCCCCTAAGTATCTCCTTAGGTCCCTAGTAGCTCCCCATTTCACTACAAACCCTAGGTCATACGTTAAGTACCGATATAGAGTCCATCGGGCGCTCTCGAGCCATGTTTGACTCTGGTTAACTCTATCTTAAGAGTGAAATCTCTTTGAATCTTCAAATGGATCCAAATCCCCTTTCCAACGGCCTGCACCGTGCATGAATTGGCATAACGGTTCGGATGAACGGACCATTTTACCATTGAAATCAATCTGGAGGCCACCGGGCGCTCTCGGGCCCTGATTTAACCCTAATCAACTTCATCGTCAGAGAAAAATATCTTTGAGTCTTTGAATGGAACTAAAATTCCGTCCCAATGGTCCACCCCATGCACAAAATGTCATAATCATTCGGACGAACGATCCATTTCCCCCCCAAAATTGATTCGGAGTACACCGGGCGCTCCCGGGATCCATTTGACCAAGTCAACTCTTCATATCAAATGATAATGAATGAATCTTCTAAGGTCACTGAATACCCATTCCATTGATTCACCCCGTGCGCGAATCAGCCATACAATACGAACGAACACCCCGTTTTACTTCGAAAGGTCACCGATTGCTTTCATGCCCCGGTTCACCGTGGTAAGATTTATGAACCAAGCGAAGCTCTTTGGAATGTTAAAGTACCTCGCATAACCTTTCCAACAGTCTTCCCCATGCGCGATTCTGACTTATCATTCCGATGATTAATCCGTTTTCGTCCGACCATCTCTCATCCAAAGGACCGATGAGAACTTTTGAGCCACATTTGGCCCAAAGTAAGCTGTTAGACCCGGGAGAGACCTAAAGGACTCCTAAAGGTATCTGAATTACCTTTCTAATGGTATGCCCTATATTTGATTTGGATCAACGGATTGCGTTCTACGACAGTTTTCTCAAAAAATCTGCACGAGACTACTGATTGACATGTCCATTTCCTTGGCTATCGACAGTGTGCCTAGGGTTACCTACCGATTGGAAGGGCTAGGGCTATGGCTATGTCGATCAGAACCTATAAATTGAGGGCGTGACCTCGCTCCCAAGAGACACCTCTGATCCATCAATATTAGTGATCTCAACAATATACTCTTGCAATCAGCGAAGTTTCCTTGTGTCATATTCCTTTTCATCTTTCATTCCATCCTTTTCATACCTAATTTAGCGAAATCTCATTCTTTTGTAATACCCCGTATTTTCGAAGACTTAAATAATTAAGATATTTATTATTATTATGGGATTAATTAAATAAAAATATGAGAATTAATTATTAATCCGGATTAAAGTTGAATATTTACTAGCGTGATGAGAAGTTAGTAACTATTAATATTGCTACGATAATAAGTAATATGGAATGATGATTTTATAAAACTTATTGTGATAGAGAAATATGACAGTTTAATATATTAAGTCGGAACGCGCGTGTGAGTTGTGCCAGGACTAATTAAGTGGAATATAAAGGTAAATTATTTTTAAGTAACTCTTATATTCATTTTGAGTGCGCCATTGAGTCCGGAAGGGTCGATATAGTCAGAAAACTCTACCCGGGTATTTTATTTCGACTCCGGGACATTTTTAGGCCAAGCCGGCACCCGGTGGGGGTAGTTTTGTAATTTGGATTTTTGGAGGAATTAAATTGACGAAAATTAGAGGAATATTATATCAGCTAATTGGATATAGTTAGGGTTAGGTTACACCAAAATTAAGAGAGAGCCATAGTGGGTGAGGGAGAGCAATTTCCAAAGGAGGAGAAGCCATTTTCACCACCTTGCACAACCACCACCACCATAGTGTAGACCGGAATGTATCCATACCAACAACATCAACGGATCAGACATTCGAAATCGAGGCAAGTGTTTATTGCTTTCTTTTATTAGCGATAATTATGTTCATGTTAGTCTAGGTTAATAAACCTTGTGATGAAAATTAATTTGGGTGAGATTGGAGAACTATATCATTAATTAGGGATGATTTGATAAGGATTTGAATACCATATGTAGATAGGATGATGCCTACATAATTTGGATGATCTCTATGATCAAATTTGGGTTTAATTTGAAGTTATGCATATTAATTTAAGAACTAGGGTTCTTGACAATAAAATTTGGGGATTTCGAATTATATTAATGATTGGTGATGATTTAATGATTCTAGGTTGTTAGAATTCATTTACAAATGTTAGTATTCGATTTGGGAATAAATTATTGGAGTTTGGGATGATATATTAGAGGTTTTAGGGTTGAAAATGGTGAAAAATGAACCTGTCTAAGGTTGAAGACGAAACATCCCAAGTCGTGCGAAGTCGTTCGCGCGAGATAGGGATGTCACGCGAAGTCGTTCGAGCGACACGTTAAAGTTGTTCAAGTGAGATCCCTTCTGGTTCGAGCGAGATTGCTAATTTTAGGGAAATTCTTATTTTGCCCCTATGTTGGTAAATGGTTAATTTGAGTGGGTAAAACTAGTGTTCGATGAACCCAAAATAGTGCAGAATTATTGGGAGTTATTTAGGGGTAATGATTTCAAATATTCGGGATGGTGAGATTACCTTGGAGATTATGAGAGCGAGATAATTGTAATTGTAAATGCGTCAAGAGTATTGAGTGATAAATACTAACGATATTAGTCCTGAAGAAATAGAATGTAAAAGAACAAAAAAATTAATGGTTAATTGTGGGACTGATTATGATTTTGTATTAAGGATTTTTGGGTGACATATTATCCTTAGAAATATATTACGAGAGAGGGAATATCGTAACTTAAAATAAGTTGATAGTATTTAGTGATAAAAATACTACGTATGGGAAATGACACTTGGTTGTGTATACTGTTTGATTGGATGGGTTGGGTGAATACCTATTACTTGCTAGTATTATGTGTATGCCATACCTAGCTGTTTGCTATCAAGGGAGGTGGTGTAGAGGCAATCTTATCCTGAGGGGATTTTGATTTGTTTCTCAGAACATAGGACTGTGAAGACTTACTTGTGAGTCAGTAAGTTGCTGACTATGGGAGCGTAGGTATGTGCGTGGCCCATAGGTATGTGAGCTATGTTCCCCTCCATTATGTGTGTTTTGTATATATGGTTTGTGGGAGACTTTCGAATCGATAGTCCTTATTTGAGTACGAGAGGTACTGGAACATGATAGCAGAGTATGCAATGTACTACAGGTATAGCCTTGGGGTGCTGTGTTAGTATATATATAATAGTGGTGGATATTCATATATACTTGTGTTATACTTACAATGTGATAATTGTAGGCTATTAAGATTGGGTTAATACATATATATAATAGTGAAAGATATATATGTATGCTTTTGGTATATCTAATATGAGACAATATCATATCATTAAGATAGTGAAATCTTCAGTAACGTAAATAGTGAATACTTGACTTTAGTGTGTTAACACTTATTTAAAATAATAAATGTTGAGATCATATACGGAACACTACTACGAGGGGTAATTAAATGGATAAGCCTATCACCTAGTTAGAAGTGTCAGATGGCTAGGTAGGAGTAGATGTACGTTAGGCGTGCACACTAGTCGAGAGGTGAGAATCTTATGTGAGAGTTCGAACTAACATGAATATAATACTTGCTTTAATGCAGTTTTAAATACTTGCTAAAACAAATATTTTTACACATCGGGATCTGACCCGTCTCTTGCATTTCTTCTCTCTTTTGCTATATATATATATATATATATATAGATAGATATGTATGTATGTATTAGTACAGGTGCCCAGCCACAGGGACACCGGTTCTAGTTACTTGGATGGTTTGCCGAGCTGCAGCTGTTGTGGAAGTTGCGGGATATTTGAGATTAGACGCTTCTCTCATTTCATTCAGTTCCTAGTTCAGATATCTCAGTTAGGGCATGTGTCGCCCATTCTCATTAGCGGAGTTGTATTCAGTTTCCTTTGTAGTTATTCTCAATTGGTTTGAGTATTTATTATGGTTTGGTTTGTAACTGTGAACTGGAAGGTTTTATCCAGTCTAATCTATTCAGTATTTGATTCAGTCAACATTTAATCCTTGTGTATGGTTTACATTTACATGTTCAGAATTTATTAAATTAATTGGTTCGAGTTTAATTGGAAAATGTTTTGACACTAGCTTAATTAAATGTTAGGTAATTAATTGGATTTAAGTTTTCAAAGGTGATGCTAAGAATGAACCAACCGAACATTCTGTTATAAATTTTATAAATGACTGATCACCCGATATTTAATTGGGTGGGGTGTCACTGGTGGTATCTGAGCATCAGGTTCTAGTGTCCTTTAGGATCTGTACGGCTTATTATGTTTTAGCTTAGCATTCTTTGACGTAGAGCCTTATTTTAGGATTGTTGTATTCCACTACGTATGCGATTTGCGCTCTCCTGCGACTTAGTTTAGTGAAGTGAATTCCTAGGCGAGAGTGATTGGACTTCGTACTCCGAGCAATTGGGGATGACTAGTGAAGGCCATTAGAGGGACTGCAGAAGGAGGAAAATAATTGAGAGTTATGAAGCATTTGAGGAATGGTGATCACGGTAGAAGTCACCAACAGTAATATCTAAGTATGATGGGACAATGGAGGAAGCTAATCCAAAGGCAATAATGTAAAGTAGAGTGTAGTGACACTCAAAATTTTAAATTCATAAGAAATTTTCTAGCTCAGAGAAACAGTAAGGAGTAAAAATAGTTAATCACATCGAGATATTGGGTTCGGGTTGACCATTTAAATTTTCCATCTTCTGGTCAGATAGAAATATGGAAGAGATGTTGAACTTATCACCAATAGGTCGGGTAGAGACCAACCATAAAAGATGAGTTACCTTGGTAAGCTAACTTCGTGACTGAAGTAGAAGTCACGGAAGATAAAAAGGGTCCGTAAGTTGAAAATGGACACATGGGTAGAATGCCCTAGCGTGAATGGGAGGTGTGAATAAGGTTACTAGTGTTAACGTCATCAAAGTATATGTTTACTAGAGTATTTCAACACCACAGAAGAAAGGGAGTCAGTCGAGTTGTAATACCTAGCCGAAGGGCAAGGTTGAATTCAATAGTGTTAGTAGAACATCACCAGAAAGTATACCCAGTGAGTGGAAACCTATTTAAATGACATGATTAAATATTAACGTAATGGTGATGGATTCAGTCAAGACCAGCGGGTCGATCATGTGTTCCAAATGCCCTGTAGAGCGCAAGGAACAACGAAAATAACAACTAGGAGTTAAGACTACCATGTCCGAGAGAAGGACATCCCAACAAGTCCAGGAGGACCAGTGAAAAGGAAATTATCCTGTATGTAGAGATAGGGCTACCAGCATGGAATGTGTTCACGTGAGTAGTGAAATTGTTAGTATCCGGAATAATAAACCATGTCTGTAAGGCATAAAAGTTGGATAAGTGAAATATCCAGTGTAGAAATTAGGTCAGGAGAATTGGGCCTAGGAATTAATAACCCGAGAGTAGTAGGTCTAGGTAGGACCAGTGTAGTCCTCAATAACTGTAGCATACTGTATTTCGGGGTTGACGGGGCCCAGGAAATAAAGGGAAGGCCAGTAAGGCCATATTTGAGGCCTAGAGATATGGGGACAATGTATCAATGTTGGGTGGGTAAGACATAAAATAGAATAAGAAGGGAAACAATAATGAGTGGAATCCGAACGGTATAACGATTGTAGATAATTATTGGTCGCAAAACGTGCGTACGGGGACCCTACGATCAGGATAGACTGATGTAGTTTTGTTTCATCCTTGTGAATAAATGATGAGTTCAAGTGACAGGGGTGTGTCACAACATATGTGAATAGTTAACGCTAAGAATTTGAGTGTGCATTCGGTTTAGTGGATATGCTGACCACAACAGCCTTATTATGTAAATGACTACCATTTGGTAGCCAGATTTTTGTGCTACCTACGGGGAGGAGCAAGTGTGGACACTAAGAGAAATCTGTATATGGTATTATGTGATGATTCGTGCTCCTTTGAGATTTATAATAGTAGTGAATATTATTATTATACTATACGGTGACTGGTTACCGAGTGTTTGAACAGTAGTAAATTGTGTGATAAGACTATTGTACTAAAAATTTCAAATTTTAAATATATGGTTTTAGCGAGGCATCACCTGAAAGACGGTTGGGCCTGAACATGTGTTGTATTGTATTATAAACTTCAGTGAGTATGTTGTCTTACTATGTTGGTCCTGTTGAGCAGGGATGTTTTACTGATGTGATTCAGGGTATATTAAATTATTATAGAACGGAGAGATATAGCTCGTAAATTATATAGCGCTAATAACTCGTGATAGTGAGAGCCTTGCATTTTATACTGTCTTTAGTAACATGATAATGGACGAGTAGACTTCTTATGTCGCAAACAGGAATTCAGGGATATATGTTATAGATTACAGACTTAACAGATCCCGATGACCAGCAGTGTTAGGTAGCAGTGTATTGGGGGGGTGGGATTCCTTGATGATGCTGAAATCTAGCACCAACGGATAAGTGATGATGAGCTCAAACAATAGTAACCATGGAAACCATAGATATGTAAGTGTATAAGTGTGTAGAAGGAGATGAGTATAAGAGGAATAAGACAATGATGTATAGTGGTTCAGCCAATTTGGCCTACATCCACTGTGAGTGTGTGATCCACTAAGTATGGGAACAAATGGCCTTGGATACCATGCACATAAGCTCATTTTCTCTCTCTACTGTGTGTACAAGCAGAGTTTTAGCTAGGGTTATAATTATCGATCGATTTCCCCTATAGGGTTGTAGGTGACAAGTATATATAGGTCTTGGGGGGTGTAGTGTACCCCCCCAAGTATGCATGGCGCATGTGAATGATGATCTAGCCAATCCCCTGTTGACACATGTAGATGCCAAATGATGACATAATATTCCCTCACATGAGGGTGTGATTTTGTTATAACGGTCTCCCATGTGCCATGTGAGCCTCACGTGCACTGTTCCACGCGTCTCCCAAACCACGCGCTGTGATGATGTCACCCTTGACCTTTGATATGAGGCCGAGGGCAAAGTTCCTTCCGGTAATGAGTCTGGCCTAATTTGGGCCTCGTACTATCGTACCCTCGAAGGGTTATCCGGAGCCTGATGAAGGGTCGGCCCCCTGAGGGGTCATCCGGAGCCTGATGAATGGTCGACCCCAGAGGGTCATCCGGAGCCCGATGAAGGGTCGGCCCCCTGAGGGGTCATTCGGAGCCTGATGAAGGGTCGGCCCCAGAGGGTCGTCCGAAGCATGATGAAGGGTCGGCCCCTGAGGGGTCGTTCGGATTCGGATGAAGGGTCAGCCCCTCGGGGGGTCGTCCGGAGCCTGATTAAGGGTCGGCCCTTGAGGGGTCGTCCAGAGCCTGATGAAGGGTCGGTCCCTGAGGGGTCGTCTGGGCCTGATGAGGTGCAGGGTGCCCTCGGCATGGCCGAGGGTATATACGGGTATATCAATCACCCCCCAGCCCTTAGCCATAGATGATGCTGAGATGGCTGAGGGATAATGTTTCTTTTGAGACTAAGTGTATGGTCTGTTTGATGAGTGACACCTGTCAAACTGATGTGACAGCTGTCAAATTTTTATACAATGTCTTTCTAGTTTTTAAGGCATGGCGGCTGCATGCTGCTTGTTGCTTTGTGCCCTAATGATGTCCTCCTCGTGGGCTGTGCTTTGGCTTGGGTAATGGGCCCACTCGTTACTAAGGTATATAAGCAATTTTTGAAACCATTAATTCTCTTCTTCTTCTTCTTTTTCTTCGCGCCCAAGATTTCTCTCTCTCTCTCGCTTCCAGCCTTCTTGCCATTTCTACAGTTTTTGAACCTTCAAGCTTAGTAGCTTCGCCATTCCTCCTCAGGTAACACCTGGACCCTAGTGCTCTACTTATCTTCATTTCTGTTTGTTTTCCTGTTTTAAGCTCATAGGGCTAGATTTTCTTAGGCTGTTCCATAGCTTTTCCGGTGTAACCTCCGATAAGCTGTTCTTGAATTGTTTTTGATAGAAAACCCTTTAATTCTTAAGTTTTGATCGAAAAGTTCACCCTGGTCAATTATGAGATTTGTTTCTAGTTAGGTTAGGTTACCCAAATTCTTCCAAGTGTAGGGTCCCCCCCTTAATGCTTAGGAGGATTTATAATTTAGCTGAGGAGTTCCCATCCTTGCGAGAGAAGCTTTTCATAGAGATCAAGCGAATAGAGGAAGAGGAGGAGAGGAGACGAGGGGCCGACCCTAATTGGGTACGACCCATCTTTCCCATTCCTCTAGCCACCATAAAACCATTTGAGCCGTCTGAGTCTTGTGGGTTGTCCTGTCATCCTGCCGAGAGTTATTCAGGAGAGATGGATGAGAGAGCGTCGTCGCCCACTGGCGCTGGACCTTCTGGGAGAGGTGAGGCGTCTGACCTAAGCCCAGGCCGACAGTATGGTTGCCTCTGAGGCCGTCCCTGTGACTACTCTATCACCACATGCCTTCCAGATGGATTTTCCCAGAGGTATCTGGCAGGTGATCAGGCCGAGGGAGAGGGGACAGAGGAAGAGGGTGAGGACTCAGATAATGACCAGGTTGACACCTCCCATACCTCGTCCTATATCTCCTCATTTAGGGATCGTGACCTCTTGCTGTGGAGGCATGACTATGGAGTGTCCCCAAATATAACTATGAGGGTTCCCTCTGAGTTTGAGAGGGTCTTCGAGGATGAAGAGGGAGAGGTTGCAGTATACGAACAAATGTTCAAGGTTGGTGTCAGAATCCCTCTACATCCTGCTGTAGTAGATATCCTGTCAGCCCTCGGCGTTGCCCCCTCTCAGCTTCCTCCTAACTCCTGGAGGACGATCCTTGGCTACATCTCCTTGTGGAAGAATCATTTCACTGACGAGCCATCAGCCGACGTATTTTTGGCCTGTTACAATATCACCTCCTCGTCCAAACAGCCTGGGTATTACCACCTGGGGGCGAGGAGGTCTGACAAAAAACTTCTCCACGTGGCACAGACCTCCAACCACGATTGGAAGAAGATATTTTTCTTCGTTTATGGGGAGTGGGAATTTTCTGCCGAGTCTCAACATTTGAACGATAGTCCAAGGGTTCCCAGAAGATGGTCAAACCCCTCGATGAAGGCCAGGTCTAATCCCGGACTTAGTCTGGATGAGAAAGACATAGTTGAGTACCTGAGGGAACGAGGGAGAGGGGGTGAGATTGCAAAATTTGAAGATTTGATGACCCTTAAGTTCCTCAAAGAAGTTGGTCTGAGGGTTGGTCTCCTGACAGAGCTATGTGAGTTACATTATTTTTTGCTCATTCTTTACTTTTGTCAAGTGTTTCATCTTTGCCTCTGCATTTTTCTAACGTATCGTCCCCCTTTCAGGTCGTCCCTCTGGTATATCTGATCAACTCTGGGAAATGACTGCCCCAAGTTTGCTATCTGGTTTAAGCAAGAGGAAGGGCAAGGAGCCTCAGCAGTCTCCGAGGAAGACAAAGGCTGTGGGGCCGACACTTGTTGAACCGACAGCCGACGGTCACAAAAGAAAAGATCCTGATCGGATTCTAGGACGAGGGCGAGGGTGGAGTCATCCGAGGGGACTGGTTCGTCTTCTAGCATGGGGGCCTTCTGGTCCCAAAACTTGACATCACTGAAGGCCGAGCCATCTTCCCTGATCATGAACCTGAGGGCAGCCAAGGCGTCCATGTTTTCTAGCCCCCTTGGCTGCTGATTATGAATTTCTATCAAAGATGCGTCCAACAAAAGTGTATGACTATGGTCTGCATGCTCTAGCTCAGGTATTCCCTTAGTTGCATTCTTTCACTAATTGTTTTCTCGGCCTCTTGACAACTGTTTATTATTTCTGTGCAGTCTGTATGCGCTTTCACTTCGGCTACTAAATGGATGGCTGGGAACCAACAAAAATTCCATGAAGCCAAGAGAGCCATCCAACACGAGGCCAATTTGCAGACGGAGCTAGAGACTACAAGGGCTGAGCTAGAGAGTGCCAGAATTGAACACGCAAGGGTTCTGGACGAGCTGACGAGGCAGCATGATGCAGACATGGTGGCCAAGGACTTGCTTATTAAGAAGAGGGACGAGGCTTTGACCAATATGGGGGCTCAGCATAAGACTGAGCTATCTGAGGCGGTGAAGAAGGCAAGGACCAATGCTATGGAGGCCTACAAACTCTCAGATGAGTTCCAAGGCTTCGGTCTTGAGTACTTAGAGAGGGGGATTAGGACGACCTGTCGGCGGGTCGTCCTTAAGTTTGCTGACGCAGTGTCGTCTGTTGGCCCCTCTCTTGAGGCAGTTCAACTAGATGACCCACTTATTGTTGAAGCCCTAGCCCAAGTAGAATCTCAGCATGCAGAAGGAACAGACACATCCGAGGCTTGGCCTGTCATGGTCGTTGAGGAAACCTCTCTCATTGACGTTGAGGCCCTGCCCTCTGATGCTTCTCAATAGGTTGGTTGTCTGTAGCCCACACCCTCTAAGTGTAATCAATATTTTTGTACTCTATTTTTGTAAAACGAACATCACTGTGTAATATAATGTCTCTTGTTGTCTTCCATACTCGTCTCTTATGTGATTTGTATTGTGGATTTTTGTACTAACAATATCACTAACCCAACAATACCACTAACCCCTCCCTCGGCCTATGATGAGGGTCAAGGGAGAGTAACCTCATTATAGTCCGAGGGTTATAATAACCAAATTAATGGTTTTTTAACAAAGGCTTCCCTCGTCTTTCTTGAGGACAGTAGCGGGGTCGTCCCCTCGATTGACCCTCATTATAGCCGAGGGTTCCAGTAACCAAACTAATGGTTTTTAATCAAGTATTCCCTCGTCTTTCTTGAGGACAATGGTGGGGTCGTCCCCTCCATTGACCCTCATTATAGTCGAGGGTTCCAATAACCAAACTAATGGTTTTTAATGAAGTATTCCCTCGTCTTTCTTGAGGGCAATGGTGGGGTCGTCCCCTCCATTGACCCTCATTATATCCGAGGGTTCAAATAACCAAACTAATGGTTTTTAATTAAGTATTCCCTCATCTTTCTTGAGGACAATGGTGGGGTCGTCTCCTCCATTGACCCTCATTATAGCCGAGGGTTACAATAACCAAACTAATGGTTTTTAATTAAGTCTTCCCTCATCTTTCTTGAAGGCAATGGTGGGGTCGTCCCCACCGTTGACCCTCATTATAGCCAAGGGTTCCAATAACCAAACTAATGGTTTTTAATTAGTTCTTCCCTCGTCTTTCATGAAGGTAATGGTGGGGTCGTCCCCACCATTGACCCTCATTATAGCCGAGGGTTCCAATAACCAAACTAATGGTTTTTAATTAAGTATTCCCTCGTCTTTCTTGAGGACAATGGTGGGGTCGTCCCCTCCATTGACCCTCATTATAGCCGAGGGTTCCAATAACCAAACTAATGGTTTTTAATTAAGTATTCCCTCATCTTTCTTGAGGACAATGGTGGGGTCGTCCCCTCCATTGACCCTCATTATAGTCGAGGGTTTTAATAACCAAACTAATGGTTTTTAATTAAGTATTCCCTCATCTTTCTTGAGGACAATGGTGGGGTTGTCCCCTCCATTGATCCTCATTATATCCGAGGGACGTTCTCTGAAAATGTTTTCATGCGTTCTAGAACTGATAAACACGGGATGAGGGGAAACACAGGTGTCCAGCATTAATTTTCCAAGTGTTCTATTGGAGCAATTCCAATTACAATTATGGTCTATCAAGATCTTACAACACTACTGATAGTATTTTTTCAAATGATCTGCATTCTAGGGGTTGGAAAAGGGTTCCCCTTCTAGGTTTTCTAGTCTATAGGTCCCATAGACAACTTTATCGATGACCCTATATGGGCCATGCCAATTAGGATGGATCTTGTTGGGCTTTTGCCAAGTCTTTTTGAGGACCAAGTCCCCCACTTCGATTGGCCTCTGTTTCACCCTCTGATTGTAAAACCTTGCGGTCCTCTGCTGGTAGGCAGCCTGCCTTATCTCGGCGTCTTCCCTCCTTTCCTCAATCAGGTCTAAGTCGAGTCTCCTTTCTTCTGTATTTCTCTGGGGGTCATACATTTGGATCCTATGAGTAGGAAACCCAATCTCGATGGGGATGACGGCTTCTGAGCCATAAGTTAGCATGAATGGGGTCTCTCCGGTAAAGGTCCTCACTGTCGTCCTGTATGCCCACAACACATCATATAACTCATCGACCCATCTTCGTTTTGCCTTCTCAAGCCTCTTCTTGATTCCAACTAGGATTGTCCTGTTTGTAACTTCTGTTTGCCCATTGGCCTGAGGTCGGCCTGGGGTGGAGAAAAATTATTTGATACTCACCCTTTCACATTATCTCATATCTGCATATAACATTTTTCCAGATGAACTTGAAGGTCTTTTGCTCTGTAATTATGACCATCGGTTCGGCCTCCACCTATTTTGAGAAATAGTCAATAGCTACTATGAGGAACCGATAATTATTGACTGATCTTGGTAAGGGTCCTACGAGGTCGATCCCCCACACTAGAAATGGCCATGGGGATGTAATGGAGGTAAGAGGCTGATGGGGTTGATGAGGGATGGTGGCAAATCTCTAGCATTGATCGCACTTTTTTACATATGCCGCGGCCTTTCCCCAAGGTCGGCCACCAGTACCCTTGGGTGATCACCCTCTTCGCTAAGGATCTGCCCCCAATGTGCCTTGAGCACGATCCTTCGTGAACATCTTACAAAAGGGATGGGACCTTAGATGGGTGCACACACCTAAGTAAGGGGAGTAAAAATCCCTTTTTGTACAAGGTATCCCCAATGACAGCGAACTTTGCAGCCCTGTATCTCAACTTCTTCCTTTCTTGCCTTGCTTCTGGCATCTCCCCCTCTTTAATGTACCTGATCAGGGGGTCCATCCACGAAGCTTCCTGAGAAACATTTAGGCAATTTCTAAGTGTTCCCTCAGCGTCTTCAATTGTTAGCCGAAGCAAAATTTCTACTGGGACCTTCCTCCTGATGTCTGTCCTAGTTGTTGAGGCCAACCTCGCAAGGGCATCAACACGGCCATTGTCGAGCCTAGGTATCCTCTTTAATTTCACTTCTCTGAAGCCCTTCAGTAACAACCTCACCTTCTTAAGGTACCTAGCCATCCTCTCATCCTTGGCCTCGTAGGCTCCTAGTATATGATTCACTACTAGCCTCGAATCCCTATGAACCAAAATCTGGCCGATACTAAGAGATGTGGCTAAGGAGAGGCCTGCTATCAAGGCCTCATATTCGGCCTCGTTGTTGGAGGCCTTAAAGTTAAACCTCAGGGCGTATTCAATGTCTGTGCCATCGGGTGCTGGTACTATTAATCCAGCTCCGCTCCCACTTTCACAAGAGGACCCGTCGACAAAGAGACTCCACGCGGTGTGTTCTTCTGAGAAACCTCCCTCGGTGAGTGACCCCTGTCTAAAGAGATACCTTCCCTCTTCATTTTCAACCACTTTCCTTCTAGCGGTGCTCATCTCAGCCTTATCTATAGGTATGTCGGTGTGCTCACCCTGTCGGGTATCTATCTTCCAGAGGCTCTCACCCTCGGCTTCATTATCTTCCCAGGTAAAATCGACCATAAAGTCTGCCAATGCTTGCCCCTTAATGGCCGTCTTAGGCTGATACACTATGTCAAACTTCCCCAACTCTATAGCCCAGGCCATTAACCTCCCTGATTTTTTAGGCTGTTGCAAAACCTGCCTAAGGGGAGAGTCAGTGAGGATGACCAATGTATGGGACTAGAAGTATGGCTTCATCTTTCTCGATGCATGGATCAAGGCATAGGCCAACTTCTCCATCCTTGGATATCTTTGTTCTGCCCCCTAGAGTGCCTTGATGTTAAAATACACAAGCTTCTATACTCCGTCTTCGTCTCTCACAATGGCTGCACTGATGGATGACTCTGAGACGACGAGGTACACATACAATCGTTAACCCTGCACGGGCCGTGACAACAGTAAGGGAGACCCCAGGTATGATTTTAACTCCTTGAAGGCCTCATCACACTCTTCACTCCATTCTAAGGCTTTTCTGAGAATTTTGAAGAATGGTAGACACCTGTCTGTGGCCCTAGACACGAACCTGTTCAAGGCAGAAACTCTCCCTGTGAGTCTCTGAACGTCTTTAATGGAGTTGGGGGTCTTCATCTCAACAAGGGACTTTATCTTTTCAGTATTGGCCTCGATACCTCTTTGGTTGGCAATGAACCCAAAGAACTTCCCTGCTCCGACCCCGAAGACACACTTGGCCGGGTTAAGCTTCATCTGGTATTTGTCCATCGTATTAAAGGTCCTCTCCAGGTCTACCACATGATCTTCTGCCTTCAAACTCTTAGTCAGCATGTCATCTACATAGACCTCCATAGACTTCCCAATTTGGTCTTCGAACATTTTATTTACGAGGCGCTGGTACATTGCCCCCGTATTTTTTAGGCCAAAGGGCATGACCCTATAATAGTATGTCCCCTTGTCAGTGATAAAGGCTGTCTTCTCCGAGTCCTCAGGGTTCATGAAGATCTGGTTGTACCCTGAATAGACATCCATAAAGCTCATGAGCTCATGGCCTGTGGTAGCGTCTACCATCTGGTCAATGCGGGGGAGAGGGAAGCTGTCTTTGGAACAGTGCTTGTTGAGGTCGGTGAAGTCCACACACATTCTCCACTTCCCATTGGACTTTGGGACAATGACTGCATTGGACAGCCATTCAAGGTAGATGACCTCTTTGATAAACTCAGAGTCTTCTAATTTCTTGACTTCATCCCTAATGACCTCATACTTTTCTCAAGAATAAATTATCCTCTTCTACTTTATCAACTTTTCTCCCTCTACCACATTGAGCTTGTGGCACATGATTTCAGGGTCGATCCCCGGCATATCTACATGACTCCACGCAAAGACGCTTCGTCTTCTCCTCAAGAGTTTAATGAGGTCTTCCCTGATATTAGGCTTCGGAGACTTGCCGACTTGGACGGTTTTTTTCGGGTCATCCTCATCGAGGATGATAGATTCTACCTCTTCCGCGGCCTCTCCTTTCTTTAGCTTCGTCTCATCCCTGGGGTCTAGGGTATCAATATTGTAAGTGGTTGTAGCCCTCTTGCGTGCCTCCCTATCTTCAGCGGAGTTGTAGTAACATTCTCGCGCTGTCATCTGGTATCCATGAACTTCCCCCACCCCGTAAGGGGTAGGAAATTTAATCATTTGATGGACCGAAGACGGCACAGCTTCAAACCCCTTGAGGGCCACACGCCCCAATATGATGTTGTAGACCGAAAACACATGTTCATCCATCACAAAGAAGCTGACCTTCTTGGTAAGCCATCTCGGCCACTCGTCCCCCATCCTGACATGGGCTCATATACTCCAAGGGGATGAACCTTTTCCCCACTGAACCCAATCAATGGATGATGGTATGGGACGAGTCTAGCATGGCTGAGACCTAAGGCTTTGAAGCATGGCCAAAACATTACATTTGCAGAACTTCCCCCGTCGACCAATATCCTCAGCACCTCACACCCATTCACCCTAGTTTTGATGACGAGTGGGTCGTCGTGTGGGGCTATGAGGCCTTTAAAGCCCATCCTCGAGAATCCCACTATCAGAGTGTCCATGTTGACCTTCTTTCTCTTTTCTAACTTGACCTCCAGAGAGGTTGAGTGCACCATCTTCGTCACTGCCTTGGCCTCAGCCACATGGGCCTTCCTGTCAGCGACCTCAGACCCTCCTCCTGCTAGACCCCCGGAGATCATTCCCACTCCAGCGAGATCATATTAAGCCTCTTGACAGGACCATGGTCGTCTCTCGACGGGAGGTCAGGGTCGTCCTCATCATTAGAAGGGTCGTCCCCTCTTTTTTGAGGACCTTCTTTACATGCATCGCCTCGCTTCTTTCTGGGTTCGTCCCCTCGGCCCCTCTTGAAGGAACCTTTGTCAACGTACTTTATGAGTTTCCCTTCTTTCAACATATTCTCAATCTCATCTTTCAGAGCAAAGCATTTGTCTGTTATGTGGCTGTGGTCTTGGTGAAATTCGCACCACAGGCTCTTGTTCCTCTTGTTGGGGGATGCCCTTAACTTCTCAGGCCACTTCAGAGATTGATCACTCTTTATCTCGTTGAGAATTTGTTCACAGCTAAACGTTAGAAGGGTGTAACTAGCGAAATTGTCATCCGTAGACCTCTTCTTCCCCTCTTTGTTCTTCTTAGGGTATTTACCACCACTAGCGCCTCCTTTTTTGTCTTCGTATTTTGCGTCCATCGCCTCTTTGGCGTTCATCACCTTTCCTGCTGTTGACAGAAATTCATCCATCGTCCTCGGAGGGTCTTCAGCAAGCTTTCATAACAGCTTCGCCTTTTGGAGTCCTCCAATCAGGGCTGTCATAGCTATGCTCTCCTCATAGTCTTCCACCTCCATCTTCTCTTTATTGAATCTGGCTATGTAGTCCCTCAGACTCTCATTCTTCCCCTGCTTAACATAGAGCAGGTGGGTGGTCTTCTTCTGTGGCCTCACCCCAAAGCAAAAGTTGTGGATGAACCGGTCTGCCAACTACTTAAAGTTTTCAATGGAATTTTTTGGAAGAGACGTGTACCAGATATGTGCAGCCCCAGTCAGGGTACCAAAAAAGGCACGACATCTCATCTCATCTGAGATAGAGTATATGTCTGCTATTGATTGATACATCTCAACATGGTGGACAGGTTTGGTGCTCCCGTTGTATCTTGGGGTGACCACAGGTGGATTGAACCTTGATGGCGTAGGGAAGTTGACTATCTTGGCCATAAAGGGTGAGCCTATGGTGTATCCCTTCTGAAGAGGGTCCCGGATCTTCAGTATATCACCGATCTTATCCTCTAGTCGCTGGATCGAGTCATTCCAGAGCCTCACAGGGTCGGCTTGGACGATGTTATCCCCTGTCGCCTCTTTAAGGTGGACAGAGGGTTCTGTTGCGGTAGGCCTATGTCGGATGCTTACTTTCCTTTGACCATCATCCCGTCCTTAGGGTCGGCCATCTACCACCTCCCTCCTGGACCTCGCAGCACTCCTTGACCTGGACAATTTTTTCCGCAGGTCATTTACTGGGCCCAGCCTCTCAAAGGCTGACCCCCTGCTCAAGCGATCAAAAGAAGAGCCTCTCGGGCGATCATCAGGATTTGGTCTTTCGCAGTTTCCTCTACTTTCCTGGAGAGGTCGTACAGTATTGTTGGAGACCTCATATGGTTCCCAGCATTCTATAGGGGCCTCCTCTCCCTCGAGGTCGTCATACCTGTCCTCAGGACAAGGGTTTCCTTGCCTCCCCAGACGTAGATGTCGGGGGTCAGTAACATCCCTACGCCGCTGAGGGGGTGGAAGGTCTTTGCGTGGTGCCTGGGGTGGTCCCCTGGCTTCATGCTGTCCTAGAGCTGCTGCCAGAGTAATCATCTCAGGTGAAACCCCTGGTGGTCTTAGTACGTTATGGCTTAGAGCTGTGAACTGCTCCTGCATCATCCGCTGGCTTGCTGCCAGAGATTTTAAGGATGCCGCCACATCATCCATCTCAGACTGAGGTGGTGGCTGACTGGAACTGGGTCCTCCCCCATCATCCGGTGGGGGAAGTGGTGGTGGCGGCATCTCAGGTGCCATGTGTTTGAGCTATGAAAAGTTGAACTGAAGAAAAGACTGGTGAGCTTGAGAACCTTAGTGGGTCTCTTTCAATGGTGAAACATCTCCTCTCAGGGGGAGAGCTGGCTCACCACCAGAGTGCCCAGTGAGGTCAAGCTGTACAAGGGAAGAGATGTCTTCTCGTTCCTACACACGGCGCTAAACTGATGATGCTGAAATCTAGCACCACCGGATAAGTGATGATGAGATCAAACAATAGTAACCATGGAAGCCATAGAGATGTAAGTGTATAAGTGTGTAGAAGGAGATGAGTATAAGAGGAATAAGACAATGATGTATAGTGGTTCAGCCAATTTGGCCTACATCCAGTGTGAGTGTGTGATCCACTAAGTATGGGCACTAATGGCCTTGGATACCATGCACATAAGCTCATTTTCTCTCTCTACTGTGTGTACAAGCAGAGTTTTATCCAGGGTTACAATTATCGATCGATCTCCCCTGTAGGGTTATAGGTGACAAATATATATAGGTCTTGGGGGGTGTAGTGTACCCCCCAAGTATGCATGGTGCATGTGAATGATGATCTAGCCAATCCCCTGTTGACACCTGTAGATGCCAAATGATGACATAATATTCCCTCACGTGAGGGTGTGATTTTGTTATAACGGTCTCCCATGTGCCATGTGAGCCTCACACGCACTGTTGCACACATCTCCCAAACCACGCGCTGTAATGATGTCACAGTCGGCCTTTGATATGAGGCCGAGGGCAAAGTTCCTTCCGGTAATTAGTCTGGACTAATTTGGGCCTCTTACTGTCGTACCCTCAGAGGGTCATCCGGAGCCTGATGAAGGGTCAGCCCCCTGAGGGGTCGTCCGGAGCCTGATGAAGGGTCGGCCCCGGAGGGTCGTCTGGAGCCTGATGAAAGGTCGGCCCCCTAAGGGGTCGTCCGAAGCCTGATGAAGGGTCGGCCCCGGAGGGTCGTCTGGAGCCTGATGAAGGGTCAGCCCCTGAGGGGTCGTCCGGAGCTAGATGAAGGGTCAGCCCCTTGGGGGGTCATCTGAAGCCTGATGAAGGGTTGGCCCCCTGAGGGGTCGTCCGGAGCCTGATGAAGGGTTGGCCCCTGAGGGGTTGTCTGGGCCTGATGAGGTGCAGTGCGCCCTCGACATGGACGAGGGTATATACGGGTATATCATTCCTTATTTGGATTTCGCTTTGCGAGATATCCCACGCATGAAACTTAGTGAACGTTGGAAGTTGGGAGAAGTTTGCCTTAAGTACATGGATTTAGTATCGTAATGATTACCCATATACGTAGTTATAACCGTGAGATAAGGGTTATGTTCCAAATTAAGGCCGATGGGGCTGTATAAGAATAAAAGTGATAAAGTTACCAATCGATGACACCACGAGCAGACCGGTGGGACAACCTAAGATATGATTAGGTGGAAAAGGTAGGGTGACTGAGTAAGACCTTACCATATAGTCATGCCAAGTATGTGGGGCATAATTTGTTATTTATATTTGTAACACATCTAGTGCGGTGGTGCTGCAATGCACAAAACATAGGATGTATGGGATCCCTAGATGTTCGAGTAATAAAATTTTCTTCCTTAAGTGAAAGATTATGAGACAACGCGTATTACGAGAGTTACTAAATATAAAAGAGTGTGACTTCAGGATTCAACTATTTGATGGGTTAGGGCAGTCAGGATCGTTAATTCCCAGATTTTCCATGAGGATGGTACAGGAATAATCTGATAAAGTTTAACTCGGGGAAGTTAAGAATTACTTGATAGGACATGGAGAGAACATGTTTCACGAGAATCAGAAGCTTTAAGAGATGTGAAAAGACTTGCAACATGCAGTGATGACACTGTCGCCTGAGCCATAGATATTGATGTGGTTATAAGAAAGGTAAAATGCATATCGATATAAAGTCGTAATAGTGATGACTTAAGCAAAGAAATACATTTCTGAGCTCTAATTGAAAGTGGACCATCATGAAATAATAGAGTTCCTTCAGCATTAGAAATTCCTTGGTAATAATGGGAGAGTGAATCCCCGAATAATTACAGAGGTAATTACTTTGCAATGGGATCACGGCCCTATGTGGGTGAAAGTGGGTCGGGTAATTAAAGTAGCACACGTTATGCCAAGTTAGGACAAATCATAAGGTATAATAGTAAACCCCAACCATTATTCCTGGGATAGTAAGGTTATATGGGGTACAAATAGAGTTTTTGTTCGAAAGAGTCAAGAGAGTTATTACTCGATTATTGGGAAGAGTTATGGGAGGCCCTGAATATCGAGATGCGAACATATTCAGCCTAACACACTCGCAGGAGGAAGGTAAATCTGAGAGTTTTAGTTGCACATTGCGAGGTATGTTGTATCCCCAATTATGGGAAGGTTTAGTGTAATATCTTCCACTGGTGGAGTTAGCGTAAGATGACTCCCCTCGACTTATTATCGATAGAATTCCATTCGAGGCATTATATATATAAATCCTTGTTATCCTTGTGCTTATTGGATAGAAGGGAGGGCAATAATCTACTAGGTTCAGAGGAATTTTAGGGCCCGTCAACCAGGGTGGAAATGATTGGGAGTTGCATTATTGCATGTTGGAATGAGGAAATTGGTAATGAGTGATGTGGGATCTTTTCCTATTATTGTTAAGTTTGAGACGGTAGCGTACAAGCTTAGGTTTCATAGTCCTTTGCGAAGTCTGTATGGAGAAAATGTGTTAACAGTTATAGTATATATTGTGTGTAAAACAAATTTTTATATAGCTAAATATCAATTAACCCGCTAGGGCGATTAGTAGGAGGCTAGATAGTGACTATATATAAGTTAAGTGGCGAAACTTAAATGGTAAGGCTTGGAGAGTAATTAATCACTGAGGTGTTCATTATTCACGGTATTTAGTAATGTACTGTATAGGCGGTACTGCGTAGATTACATGCGATGTGAGGTTAATACTCGTAGTTTTCCTTACCAGAAAGGCCTTATTTTCCGAATTTTGGGACGAAATTCCAATATTAGGGGGGGAGTATGTAATACCCCGTATTTTTGAAGACTTAAATAATTATGTGATTTATTATTATTGTGGGATTAATTAAATTAAAATGTGAGAATTAATTATTAATCTGGATTAAAGTTGAATATTTACTAGCGTGATGAGAAGTTAGTAACTATTAATATTGCTACGAGAATAAGTAATATGGAATGACGATTTTATATAACTTGTTGTGATAGAGAAATATGACAGTTTAATATATTAAGTCGGAACGTACGTGTGAGTCGTGTTAGCACTAATTAAGTGGAATATAAAGGTAAATTATTTTTAAGTAACTCGTATGTTCATTTCAAGTGCACCATTGAGTCCGGAAGGGTCGAGATAGCCAGAATACTCTACCCGGGTATTTTATTTGCACTCCGGGACATTTTTAGGCCAAGCCGGCACCCGGTGGGAGTAGTTTTGTAATTTGGATTTTTGGAGGAATTAAATGGACGAAAATTAGAGGAATATTATATCAGCTAATTGGAGACAGTTAGGGTTTGGTTACACCAAAATTAAGAGAGAGCCATAGTGGGTGAGGGAAAGCAATTTCCAAAGGAGGAGAAGCCATTTTCACCACCTTGCACAACCACCACCACCATCGTGTAGATCGGAACGTATCCATACCAACAACATCAACGGATCAGACCTTCGAAATCGAGGCAAGTGTTTATTGCTTGCTTTTATTTGCGATAATTATGTTCATAAACCTTGTGATGAAAATTAGGATTCGATTTGGGTGAAATTGGAGAACTATATCATTAATTAGGGATGATTTGATAAGGATTTGAATACCATATGTAGATAGGATGGTGCCTACGTAATTTGGATGATCTCTATGAACAAATCTGGGTTCTATTTGAAGTTATGCATATTAATTTAAGAACTAGGGTTCTTGACAATAAAATTTGGGGATTTTGAATTATATGAATGATTGTTGATGATTTAATGATTCTAGATTGTTAGAATTCATTTACAAATGTTAGGATTCGATTTGGGAATAATTGATTGGAGTTTGGGATGATATATTAGAGGTTTTAGGGTTAAAAAATGGTGAAAAACGAAGTTGTCTAAGGTTGAAGACGAAACAGCCCAGGTCGCGTGAAGTCATTCGTGCGAGATAGGGATGTCGCGCGAAGTCGTTCGAGCGACACGTTGAAGTCGTTCGAGCGAGATCCCTTATGGTTCGAGCGAGATTTCTAATTTTAGGTAAATTCCTATTTTGCCCCTATGTTGGTAAATGGTTAATTTAAGTGAGGAAAACTAGTGTTCGATGAACCCAAAATAGTGCAGAATTATTGGGAGTTATTTAGGGGTAATTATTTCAAATATTAGGAACGGTGAGATTACCTTGGAGATTACGAGAGAGTGATAATCGTAATTATAAATGCGTCGAGAGTATTGAGTGATAAATGCTAACGATATTAGTCCTGAAGAAATAGAATGTAAAAGAATAAAAAAAATAATGGTTAATTGTGGGACTGATTGTGATTTTGTATTAAGGATTTTTGGGTGACATATTATCCTTAGAAATATATTACGAGAGAGGGAATATCGTAACTTAAAATACGTTGATAGTATTTAGTGATAAAAATACTACGTATAGGAAATGACACTTGGTTGTGTATACTGTTTGATTGGATGGGTTGGGTGAATACCTATTACTTGTTAGTATTATGTGTATGACATACCTAGCTGCTTGCTATCAAGGGAGGTGGTGTAGAGACAGTCTTATCCTGAGGGGATTTTGACTTGTATCTTAGAACATAGGACTGTGAAGACTTACTTGTGAGTCGGTAAGTTACTGACTATGGGAGCGTAGGTATGTGCGTGGCCCATAGGTATGTGAGCTATGTTCCCCTCCATTATGTGTGTTTTGTATATATGGTTCATGGGAGACTTTCGAACCGATAGTCCTTATTTGAGTACGAGAGGTACCGAAACATGATAACAGAGTATGAAATGTACTACAGGTATAGCCTTGGGGTGATGTGTTAGTATATATATTAATGTGGTGGATATTCATATATACTTGTGTTATACTTACAATGTGATAATTGTAGGCTATTAAGATTGGGTTAATAC
Organism: Sambucus nigra; assembly: GCA_949130495.1. Lineage (NCBI taxonomy): Eukaryota > Viridiplantae > Streptophyta > Magnoliopsida > Dipsacales > Adoxaceae > Sambucus > Sambucus nigra. The sequence goes on along the minus strand of OX422207.1, from coordinate 388,679,375 downwards.
ATATATATAATAGTGAAAGATATATATGTATGCTTTTTGTATATCTAATATGAGACAATATCAGATCATTAAGATAGTGAAATCTTCAGTAACGTAAATAGTGAATACTTGACTTTAGTGTGTTAACACTTATTTAAAATAATAAACGTTGAGATCATATACGAAACACTAATATGAGGGGTAATTAAATGGATAAGCCTATCATCTAGTTAATGGTGTCAGATGGCTAGGTTGGAGTAGATGTATGTTAGGCGTGCACACTAGTCGAGAGGTGAGAATCTCATATGAGAGTTCGAACTAACATGCATATAATTCTTGCTTTAATGCAGTTTTAAATACTTGCTAAAACAAATATTTTTACACATTGGGCTCTGACCCGTCTCTTGCATTTATTCTCTCTTTTGCTATATATATATATATATATATATATATATATATATATATATATATATGTATTAGTACAGGTGCCCAACCACAGGGACACCGATTCTAGTTACTTGGATGGTTGACCGAGCTGCAGCTGTTGTGGAAGTTGCGGGATATTTGAGATTAGATGCTTCTCTCATTTCATTCAGTTCCTAGTTTAGATATCTCAGTTAGGTCATGTGTCGCCCATTCTCATTAGTGGAGTTGTACTCAGTTTCCTTTGTAGTTATTCTCAATTGGTTTGAGTATTTATTATGGTTTGATTTGTAACTGTGAACTGGAAGATTTTATCCAGTCTTATCTATTTAGTATTTGATTCTGTCAGCATTTAATCCTTGTGTATGGTTTATATTTACATCCTCAGAATTTATTAAATTAGTTGGTTTCGAGTTTAATTGGAAAATATTTTGACACTAACTTAATTAAATTTTAGGTAATTAATTGGATGTAAGTATCCGACAGTGATGCTAAGAATGAACCAACCGCACATTCTGTTATAAATTTTTATAAAGGACTGATCACCCGATATTTAATTGGGCGGGGTGTCACATCTTTCTCGTCCAACATTCATCTGAAGACTCAAAGGAGTTCATCAAGGATCAAGATCAAGCTTCAATTCTCCAAAGAAGGTCCAAAATATTCCTCTCTTTAATTTCTTTACTTTTGCATTAGTTACATAAATTCATAATCTAGCTTTTACTTTAGTTCATACACACTAACATCTCACATTTTTATTAGTTATATTTCACATACGTCATTTTCTATAAAAAACCCAAAACAAAGAAAAAAAGGGTTATACTTATAAATTCCAACGGGATTATCCATCACAATTTCTCAAAACTAAAATTCATTTTCTACACACACACATATAATAAATTCCCGTTCGAATCTATGGGATAACCCCCATAGTTATGCCTCATACGAACTATGTGGAATTTCATGCATTTATAGGCTACGTAGGCGCTCAGGCTAAAACCCGAGACTCACCCAATTTTCCTATTTTCACACTTATCTCCTTTTCATTTATACATCATTTTAATATATATTATACTTGTGATACTCATTGGCATTTTATCCAACATATATTATCGTTTCATCATAACAATTAATATCTTAATAAGCGCATACATTGTATTTTCTAGATATAATTTTCGGAACATTCCTATGGATGACCTCACTGTATCCTTTCCATGGTATGAGTTGGGTGATTCCAATCTATATTTATATATATACACGCGCATACACACTGAACGGAGAAATAAAGAAAAATAGTAACGCAAGCTCATGAGAGACCGAAAAGGAGGGATGGGTGCCTAACACCTTCCCATTCCGTAACTTTGGCCTCGAACCTTCGAACTATTAGTTTCGTAAGCATCCGTTTGTATATGATTCTGCTCTCTCGAGGCGGGGACATGTTCTTTTTCCTGTTTTGTGCAAAATATGCTGGCGACTCCATCTCTATACATTCACCCCATACCAACGATGATCGAAGATCTCTTAGAAAAAGCGGGCGCGAGACCTCATCCCCCCTCCCCCCCCCCCCCCCCCCCCTAAGGGAGAAGAGGGATATTTGGGATGGTTATAGTCATGACTCCACTGGGGACTTTTCTTAAAAAGGCTAGACTGTATTTGCATGGGTGTTATGATTCTCTGCGTGTGTGCATATGCACCTACCTGTATGTTCCCTTTTTCTCCATTATTATTTCTTGCACATATATACTCCATTCTTATATCACTACTCACTCAAACACTTGTAGATACTCCTCATGTACACTTCACACTACTTACACATAGGATCACTTATATTCATATATTGCACACACCACTTAGAATATCCATGCTTAGGTGTCACTAACACACACCTCCACTCATCACACTAGTATATATCCATGCTCACTCACACTTTCCACATGCCACTTGTAGTTGATCCATGCTTAGGTTCGCTACCACACACTCACTTGTAGATATTCACACATCACTCACTCTCACATATCCATGCTTAGTGTAATCTTCATGCTCCATATTAGATTTACTTTTTTATACTTGTACATTCTTCCCTATTACTATAATGCTCATCATGTCGAATAAAATACTCTTTCTCCATAATATACTAATCAATAATCATGCATTTTGCACACTACATCACCAAAGAGCATGGCTATTGACCAAATTTTTTCCCGTAACTGGGGGGTCACATCATGATGGGTGCTGGTCTGGCAGTTCACAGTTAGCCTAAGTGATACGACTCTTACCTTCCATTGGATAAGTACTTTAGATGTATATCCAACGGTTCCCCCCGCATCATACCGCTTGACCGAAGTTATGACGGTAGGTATATCGCAAGGAACTCGTTCTCGTACATCGAGTATATCGAATTTTCTCTAACACGTTCTGTCCCCACGAGGTATATAGTGAGTCAATTCACTTACACTCAGGTAAATGAAATGGCTTGTCCACACGGACTGATGGGCCTGAAAAAAAGACGTATATTGTGGAAGTCATTCTAAAGGGGTAACCCTTCCAATTGACCCAACAATTGCATACCCTCATATAAGTGTCAAACCTAGGGCACTCATATTTAGTTTATCGGTTTCTACCCGAAATTTTGTCGAAATGACGATTGGCATGCCGCCCAAATTTTCGTGCGATTTCAAATCGGGATCCTGTCCATGAGCCCGGTAACAAGTCAAACATGTTTTTATATATTTTTCAGACCCAATTATCCCAGGCTCGGGTCCTGTACGGCATTTCTTTTTGCATTTAGGTAAACCTAATACAAATGAGAACATAATAATAATAATAATAATAACAATAACAATAATAATAATAATAATAATAATAATAACAACAACAACAACAACAACAACAACAACAATCATGTTGCGACCCTTTTTCTCATTTTTTCTATTTCTTTACCAGAAGTGTCAAAAATATTTTTCCCCTCTTTAATCAAAATACTAAAAGCATTTTCTTTCCTTCTATCATAAATACCAAAAATATTTTTTATCATATTTTTTTTTACTTAAAAATATTTTTGTCCTCCTCTTTTCCAAAAATGTCAAAAATATCTTCCTCCCTTTCCAAAAACAATAGTTTTCCCCATTCTCTTTCAAAAATAAATTTAAATTTTTTCTTTCTCAGGTCAATCGCATACCCGACCCTTGACCTGGCTCCCTAATGTCTTCGTTCTTCCACCGAACTAACCCGAGGATTCGAGAGTTCCCTCGCTACTTCCTCCGAGTCTGGAATTCACCTTCACTCGTTTTCCATGGATAACAACAATTAAGTACCGAATGTGTAGCCGGATTTGATGACGGTCCTAGCCCAACTCACAACCAAGATTGACAACCTTCAAACCGAGGTTCACGAGATGTAACACAATCAGGTCCCTATTCCCGAAGATTGTAAGGTCCTCTTCCCTTGAACTATGGGTCCGCCCACACCTAAGCCTATTTGGGTCACCGATGAATATTAGCACGCTCCACATGCTCCTCTTTCTAATGGGCTGCCACCAACTTAGCTCTATAGGCCGAATCTTGCCCGCTAGGTACTAATCTACCCGTGATCATTGATTCGAAGGAAGAAGAGTTGAACAAGGTCAAGGGGGACCTCAAGATGTTGACCAATAATTTTGATCAAGTCTGAATCTCCAGGAACTACATGTCTTACACCCCATATGTCTCTTTATCCTAAAGCAAGGCTGCCAGAAAAGTTCAAGATGCTTAAAATTGAGAAGTTCAGGGGGTAGTGAACACCCAATTGTTCATCTCCGAAGTTACCACTGATCCATGACTCTCCCAGGAGCCTTCGAGGAATTAATAGCCCAAATGTTCCAACAGACTTTGAAGGACAACGCTCTTCACTGGTTTTTATCTCCTGAGGTTGGGAGGATATTTCCCATGAATTTATAAGGACACAAATTTCCAATTGAGTCTTAATATAGTATTGGCTCAATAATGGAAAAAACATTTGAGTCATAGGATAGTGTTAATGAGTATCCTTCAAGCCTATGACGTGTAAAGTTGAAGATGTAGCGGTCAGCATTTCAAGTGTACATCTTTTGCCGATTTCTTGTGCCTCGTTTATGCGTCGTTAACATCTCATTGTTCCAAGGTCTCCAAATGGTATGAATGCAATTATATACATTTAGGACCTTGGATATTTTAATTGGGTGTATTATATTAAATATTTTTAGCGACTTTTGTTTACTCAGAAAATATTATCATATAACTTTCCATAAAACGTTTTGGGCTTAATTTTTTTTTTTTATTTTCTGACAAGTTATTCGAACAAATTGGAATCTCGTTCGAACGAGATTCCCAGGTCGTTCGAACGAGATTTCCTTTTTCCCACTAGATTAGCGTTAGTAAATTAGTTTGAATGAAATTTCAGTCGAACAAAAAAGTCGTTCGAACGAGATTTGGTGGGAACAGGTACTTTGGCAGTTTTTCATAGTTTTCCCACTTTTTCCACTTCTTTTCCCCACTATATTTTTGCCAGATTTAATATGTGCGGGAACAAACTTTTTAGAGTAACTTTTGTGATAATTCCAAAGGATTTGAGAGAAAAAATTCTATCAACAAAAGTTCAAGTTTGTGTTTAAATCTTGTCAAGAAATGATCTTCAAAAACACATACACCCAATGTTTAGTTTAAATCCAAGTTTTCTACATATACAAATATTTCTTGAAGTTTGTTTGGCACCGTGTTATCTCTACACATACTAAAGAAGAGAGTTTGGATTTTCTCCACGCAAAAAGGACAAAAGTTTCTTGCGGTGTTCCCACTCGGAGAAAGGCTTTGGGTGAGGGTTGACGGTTGTCTAAGGGTCTCATTGGTGGATTCCAAGGTTCTGGTGGAGTTCTGGGATTGTCGAATAAGCAAAGGTTGGTACAAGAAGTCGCATCAGGGGCTTGAAGGAGTCGAGTCGAGTTGAGTATATCATTTGTCTTGTACATGTCATAAATTTCGTACTTAATGGACTTAAGGCTAGGGCCGTTCGAGGTTTTTCCCATTTGGGTTTTTCTCGTACATCGACGCATTATTGGATTGTGAATTTATTTTATCTTTTGCAAAAATCACCTAGAACGCATGCTTAGGGTAAAAATATAAAATTGGGTTTAATTCGTAATATTGATAAAAATGGTGCTTGTTTAATTATTTGGGTAAGTTTAGTTTAAGTTAATTTAATTCAAGTTCGCACTAAATTAATCGAATAATATTCGTGCCTGAGTTGTTTAAACTTGATAATTAAATTAATTTGGTTTTTAATTTTACTTTGAGTTTAAGTTTAATTTTAATTTGAAAGAAATTAAAATTTATTGTTTGTGTGTGTTGTGTTGAACTATCTTATTCCGCACTTAAAGGAAATTTATATTTAATTTTAAAAGAGAAATTTAAATTTGGGGGTCTTGTATTCTAACAAGTGGTATCAGAGCAGGAGCGCTAATTTATTGCGTTAAGGTCCTTTTAGATTTTTTTTATAAAAATGGAATTTTTCCCATTTTCAAAATTTTCTATTTTGGATGGTTCTAATTACGCATATTGGAAGGCGCATATGAAATTGGCACTAAAATCTAATGATGAGAGGGTTTGGTTATCAGTTGTTAATGGGTGATCGCCACCTACATGTTTGACAGAAAATGAGTGTCCGCAAACCTGTAGATAGATGGAGTGAGAATGAATTTTAACTTACTAATTTTAATTCCCGATGTTTAAATGCCTTATTTAGGGCGGTCTCACCGGATGAATTCCGACGTATCATGACATGTGAAACCGCTAAGGAAGCCTGAGATATATTACAACTCACTCATTTACGAGGGAACTAGTGTCGTTAAGGATTCTAAACTCCAAAACCTCACCACTAAATTTGAAACCATCAAAATGAATAAAAAATAAACATTTGATGAATTTTATGCTAGAATTTCTGTGATTGTTAATTCATCATTTAATTTGGGAGAGACAATACCCGACGACCAAGTTGCAAAGAAAATTTTAAGGTCCTTACCCGAGAGATTTATTCCTAAAGTGATCATTTTAAATTCTTTACCCACCTTTCAATTTACCAAACTTAAGGAACTAGTAGGCGATTTGCAAACCTTTGAACTAGATATGTTCCCCTCCAAAATTGAAAAGAAAATTGATAAGGGCATCGCTTTAAAAGCCTAAAAGGAGGTTAAGGTAGTTTCGGATGATGGGAGTGATAGTGACTCGGAAGATATGGCTATGTTTGCTAGGAAGTTTCAAAAATTTCTTAACTTTAACAAAGATAAGTTAAAAAAGGATTATAAGAAATTTGAAAAATCTAAGAGTGAAAAAGCCGAGAAGATCCCTAAATCTTGTAATGAAAACCGTAATAGGAATGAGTTCAATATGTGCTATGGTTATGAGGGTTATGGCCATATGATTTTTGAATGCCCCACTAAACTAAGGAGAGAAGGCAAACAACCAATTTCCTATAATGCCACGCTTAGTGATAGTGATAAGGAAGAGGGACCCGATTCCCCTATTGAGCGCAACTTTATCACGTTCATGGCAAGTAATGTGAGCACCGATAATGAGTCTTCCCATGAAGATATACAAATACATGACACTTTCGAGGCCAAAGTTTATGATTTCCTTATTTTTTATGGTTGTGAGAGTGAAGAAGAAAGAGAGAGTCAAAATAAAGAAGAAGTAGATGTTAGTGAACTTCAAATTGCTTTGCAAGAGTTATATGCCGAATCAATTAAATTAAAAAGAGCAAATTTGAAGTTAGAAGCTAGTTTAAAGTAATGTGTCAAGGTCATTGATGAGAGTGAGTTAATTAAAGACCTTAGGAAACGTGAGAAAGCTCTTCGTGAAAAGCTTGCATATGTAGAAGGTGAGAGAGATAGCCTTATAAGTTTGATGGAATCAATAAAAAAGGAGCTTCTTATGTTTGAAGAGAGAAATGGTTTGCTTGAGTCTAGGATTGTTGACCTTGAGAAGAAAGTGAGAGAAATGATTTAGAGAGTCGTTCGGAGAAATTAGATAAAATCTTAGGAACCGTCCAAATAAAAAATGACACTTGTGGTTTAGGCTTCGATTCTTGTAACGATTCTACTAATAAAGCCAAAACCAATGTTTTGAGAGAATCACGTAGGAACGCTTCTAGAGGTCAATCCTTAGGTACTACTTTTCGATGAGTCTTTACTTGCTCACATTGTGGTCTAAAAGGTCATCTTAAGAGATTTTTTTTATCTTAAAAGAATTTCTAGGAAATCCAAATATTAGGTAATCGAGGCAACTAAGATCCCCAAATCCCGAGATTATCACTCTTCATTAGTTTGGGTTAGGAGATCCAACTTGGTTGCTTTACAAAATAGGATTTTTGGTTCTGATTTACTTTCACACGATACCTTCCTTGATAAATCTAAAGGTTGAATGTGTTAGTTGTTTTCATGCTCTATCTTTTTGTGCTTTATATCATATATGTTTGCTAGTTGTATGCATGTTTATAATTTTCTAGTCATTACTTTATCACATATCTCATGCTAGAATTATGATTTTTATTTATCTTTTGTATTATATTTGTTTCATTTTAGTTTGCATTAATTGAAAAATATAAATGATTTTTGTTTGTCTTTTCAGTAAATATTTTTGTATGTTTGGTTAAAAAACTTCAAAAACTAAAAAATATTTTCTTTGTGTGTATTTTAGCTTGACACACTTTTTGTGGCATATACTTGTGTTTGAATCCCTTCCTTTTTCTCTTCCATGTGGCTAGAACTTTTGGTTAAGATTCTCAATCCTTAAAATGTTCTTTGTCATGTATGCATGGATTAGTTCGATTTTGTGTTTCTTAATGGATTATATTTTTATATGCCTATATTCACACATGTACGAGCTCATTTGAAATATAAATGTCACATGTATATTTGAGCTAAGCGAGATGTTCTCCCATCAATTTAGTCATCTACATTTTGCTATGCCTATGGAGGATTTGTGCATGTAATAACCGTTTTTTGAATTTAAAAAATAGAAAAATATGTTTATCCGGTGTAGTAGTATATCAATGAAATCGGGATGCAAAAGACAAAATTACTTTGCGTGAAATGCCACCATTGAATTTTAGGCCTTAAAAATGTGGCATTAAAAAGAATATTTGCCAACGCCGAAATAGTTTAGTTAATATGTTCAAAAGAAAAGAAAAAGAAAATTATGAGGAGTTTGGTTGGATATATTAATGTATTTGCACAATGACTTTGAATCCTAGTTAAGCTGTTATTGTCCTTACTCTATTGGTTTGTAGAATCATCAAAATTCTAGGCCTATGTGCATTGTGTATGTTTGTTCATTGAGTTCAATTTATATTTTCATATGAGGCTATATCTAAATGTGATAAAGTTTTGCAATCAAATGAGAAATCCGTGAACATGTTCTAAGTGATTGGATCAAAATTTAATTGTTACTAGTTCACACCCCTACACTTCCGTTTACCACATGCATTTGAACATATTTTTGACCTGTGAGTGTGAAAAGATTAATGTATTTTGTGTCATGTGTGGTATTTATACCTATATATATGTGCGTGTACGTTAGTTATATTCATTATGTATACATATATATGGTATTTCTTTGTTTTTAAGTTTTTGGCTTGCATTCTAGTCCATCTATGCTTCTAATTCATAATTGGTATCATTTTTTTTTGCATCATAAGTTTGTATCTATTTATCCTTGTTGTGGATTAGTTCTTGTTATTGTTTCCCATATGCTTTCATGTTCTTATCATCTTACCATCATGTTTACTTATTTTTCATTATTTATATACCCTATGTAGTTTTTAGGGGAGAAGTGGTTTAATTTATTCTATCACCTTTGTCTATTCCTGAATAAAAAGGGGGAGAAGTGGTTTATAAACCTTTAGGTCAGGAGATTTATATTAGGGGGATCCGTGACCTTCTTAGGTAGATCCTATTAAACAAAGGGGGATAATTAATTTAGGGGGAGTGCTTAATTACTTTCATTCAATACTTTGATATTCCCTATGCGTTTAATGGTTTACTTAAGTGTGCAGGAATTATTCTAGCGGAAAATTTCTTCGGAAAAGATAGTCTTCCTTGGGTTTTGAGTCAAGCTTGTATTTTTTATTTTGGGTGGGAAGTTTTTGAGTCTTGTAGAGCTTGATGGCCCTTTAGGATTTTGTTTTGTTTTTTGTCCCGGAATAGCCAAAGATGGATATTTGTAAGGACACAAATTTCCAATTGAGTCTTAATGTAGTATTGGCTCCATTTAAAAAAAAACATTTGAGTCATAGGATAGTGTCCATGAGTATCCTTTAAGCTATTGGCATGTAAATTTGAAGACGTAGCGGTCAGCATTGCAAGTTTACATCTTTTTACCGGTTTCTTGTGCCTCATTTATGCGTTATTAACATCTCATTATTCCAAGGTCTTCAAAAGGTCTGAATGAAATTATGTACATTTAGGACCTTGGATATTTTAATTGGTTGTATCTTATTAAATTTTTTTTAACGACTTTTTTTTACTCAGAAACTATTATCTTATAACTGTCCATAAAAAGTTTTGGGCTTAAAAAAAAATCTATTTTCTAACAAGTCGTTCGAACGAGATTCCCAAGTCATTTGAATGAGAACTATTAATGAGATTTCCTTTTTCCCACTGGATTATCGTTAATAAAGTCGTTCAAATGAGATTTGGTAGGAATAGGCACTTTGGAAGCTTTTGGCAATTTTCATATATTTTTTACTTCTTTTCCCCACTCACTTTTTCCAGATTTAATATGTGCGGGAACCAAATTTTTAGAGTAACTTTTGTGAGATTTCCATAGGATTTGAGAGCAAAAATTCTACCAACAAAAGTTCAATTTTGTGTGTTTAAATCTTGTCAAGAAATGATCTTCAAAAACACATACACTTAATGTTTAGTTTAAATCCAAGTATTCTACATATACATATCTTGCTTCGAGTTTATTTTGAAAGTGTTATCTCTACATAAATTAAAGAAGAGAGTTTGGGTTTTCTCTAACCCCAAAAAGGAGAAAAGTTTACTGTGGCGTTCCCACTCGGAGAAAGGCTTTGGGTGAGGGTTGATGGTTGTCCAAGGGACTCATTGGTGTATTCCAAGGTTCCAGTGGAGTTTAGGGATTGTCGACTAAGAAGAGGTTGGTATAAGAAGATGTATCAGGGGCTTGAATGAGTCGAGTCGAGTTGAGTAAGTCATTTGCCATGAACTTGTAATAAATTCCGTACTTAGTGGACTTAAGGATAGGTCCGTCCGTGGTTTTTCCCATTTGGGTTTTCCTCGTACATCGACGCGTTGTGGGATTATGAATTTATTTTATCTTTTGCAAAAATCACCTAAAACGCATGCTTAGGGTAAAAAGATAAAATTGGGTTTAATTCGAAATCTTGATCAAAATGGTGCATGCTTAATTATTTGGGTAAGTTTAGTTTAAGTTAATTTAATTCACGTTGGCACTAAATTAATTGGATCATATTCTTGCCTAAGTTGTTTAAACTTGATAATTAAATTAATTTGGTTTAAGTGAAAAATTTATTAGTTACTTAATTTAATTTTACTTTGAGTTTAAGTTTAATTTTAATTTGAAAGAAATTAAAATTTGTTGTTTGTGTGTGTTGTGTCGAACCATCTTATTCCGCACTTAAAGGAAATTTATATTTAATTTTAAAATAGAATTTAAAATTTGGGGGGTCCTGTATTCCAATAGAATTCATGTTATAGTACAAGTATAATGAAGAGTTGGAGGTTACCCACCGTGATTTAGAACTTCTCAAATATAATCCTGGGGAATTTGTCAGTAATTTCAAAGCATGGTGGAGAAAGAGGAACCACCATGACTAACAGCCTTCTGAAAAGAAGCAAGTCAGTATCATGAAGAAGAATTTCTTACCCCATCTCCGAACAATGATGGGAGGATAGTACTAACCCCAATTTTGAGCTCTCTGAGAAGCAGGAGTGGAGATTGAAGAGAATATTCCCAACATAGAAGTTGAGCCAAAGAAAGTATGTGGACAGTTCACTCACAGAAAGTATAGGAAGCCTGCCGATACCATAATTTTAACTATCAATAATATCTCTCAGCCTACCACTTCATGAGCACTAGAAAGCCACCCTAACCCAGTTAGAAAGGAATATACCGAGCTTCATGCTCCCCTCTACAAAGTTTACCAAGCCCTTTTAAGTCAAAATCTTATCAAGCCATTGAAACCTCATTCATTACCAAATTCACTTCCTAAAAATTTCAAACCAGATGCCCATTGTGATTTTCACCAAAATGTCAGCCATACCACTGATCTGTGTTTCCATCTTCAAAATATAATACAGGGTTTGATCAACTGGGGTATCATCACCCCACCAACCAATCCTAAACCAGACACTACTCACAATCCACTCCCAAATCATGCAAATGCTATCTTCCTAGAAGAAGACCCAGAATTTGATCCATCTATCGAGATTGTACCTAGCAAATCGCCAATCTTACCCATATATTCCCCTAAACCCCTCCAAGTTTGCCCATACTTTCTCCTAAATCCTACCTAGTTCATCAACCATGACCTGTTACTCCTTACAAGAGCATGCATTGATATTCGTACCCATTTCAAAGGGAAATATATGGAATTAACAATGGTATTGAAGCACCTTCTAGAATTTGGGATAAAATTACCCTCAGAAATGACCATTGACCGCCAGAGATTCAATACACTATTCTTGGAGGATCGAAAATGGGCTCGAGAGTCAGATAGTTAGGTGGTACCTATTAATGAAGTCAGTTTAGATGACATCGTCCAAATCATAACAAAACTTATTCCAAAAGATCGGTGAAATTTGTAGCATGTCTGAGCTACTTGGTACTTTGAAACTATAAGGGCGCTTGGTACTTTAACTTATGCATCTCCCCGTTAAGTGGGAGGATCTATACAAAGAGTTTGTTGCGGTTGTGGAATTCATTGACTTTTTATGGAAATATAATGTCGTTGCCACCGGATAGGGGGACGAATTCGCTAGTTCGGATGAAGAGCAAAACCCAAAAAAAGACTAGCCTAATAGTAAACATATGTGGAATGATATAGTTTGAGGAGTTTCTAGCAGATATTAATAAGGTGTCTGAACAACCCGAGATAGATGAAGAGACGAGGTTTATATTTTCCCCCTCTTCTATGAACCATATGACTAGATCAGTGAGGCATTACCAAGTTCCAAACCCGTAACCATCAGCGATCGATAAGGAAAAAGGTGTTAAGAATCTTCTTATGTTAAAAATGACCCTCGAGGAGAGCAATATCCTCGACCAGTTGAAGAAAACCTAAGCTAACATCCCACTGTGGGGGGCTCTTTACGTCTTCCCAGCTACACCGAAAAGCCTTGATCAAACTACTCATCGAGCCCACAGTCCCTCCTTCCACCACTCCAGAAAATGTAGTGAACCTGGTCGAATCTCTAACCTCTACTAGATTTCTCTCCTTCTCTCAAGAATAAATCCCTAGGTTTAGTCCAAATTATGACTATGCTCTCAATATCTCTGTTAAAGTCATGGGGAAGGCCCCCACTTTTGTTTATCGATAATGGATGAACTCTTAATGTTAGCCCGTTGAGAACCCTCATTTTCTTGGGCCTAAAAGTGAGGGACCTTTCTTTAACCTCTGTCGCAGTGCGCACTTATGATAATACTTGTTGAGAAGTGATGGGAACCATAAATCTTACAGTAGGGACTGGCCCTATAAATCCCGCTATTGAATTCCAAGTAATCGATATCCCAACTTGTTTCAATATTTTACTGGAAGACCATGACTCCATAATATCAAGGGTATGTATTCCTCCCTCCATAAAAAATTGAATTTTTTCGCCAATGGGAAGGTCATCACCATCTTGGGTGATAATGATAATACTGAGAATGCAAGCGCCAGTAATTCAGTACTTGAGATACATCATGGGGAGAACGATATGCGTCTATTAGGTTTCCAAGTCGAGCCACTTCCACTCCCACCAGGGGATGATTTTAAAGACAAAGTTTGTCCAGAGTACAACCTTTATGACAATGTCAATATGATACAGATGTTCAAGAGCATGCACTTCATGCTTGTACTGGGGTTGAGATAATGATAACAGGGAATACTAGAACCCATAGTGTTGAACAAAGCCATTCCTCCTTGGGTTATCAACCATCAATAGAAGAACTCAAAATTATCTTCCAACCTCGATTCAAGAGAAGCCCAGTAAGCGCCAAGACTGTCTCAAAAGATTCCTTAAACGGAAGATTTATTAGAGAGGGTGAATATTTTCCCTTTTGCGTCTTTCCTAAATCATTGTATGATCATGTGGACAAGAAGATGAAACCAGGAATGGAGAACTTTTTCTAAGACAGCTACTCATGGGCCGAAAGTTCCCAGCATCATGTGTAACCACTAATTGATAAGACTATAGATGCTACCGGAGATTATGAGGGAAGTGACTATGAGGATTCATTCAATTTACAGACATTGCGTCTGACACTCTGCATGATCCACTCAAATGCTACATCATCGAATCCATTCTGCCTAATCAAAGCTGATGATGCACCTAACTGGAATGCTGTGCCGATTCCACCTGTTAAAATATATCCCAACTCTGACGTTTATCCCATTTCCTCTTATTTTCTTGTTCATACCTATTCTGATCTAATCTAGATCTCCTTTGATGACGCTCTCAACTCTGTTTTTCCCAATAATGAAATAAACAAAGATTTTGAGTATCTTGCTAAGCCTTACAATGATTTTCTTGATTCTAATCAAACTCTTAATGATGATGATTGTGCAAATGAATAATTCTTAACTGATCTAAATAGGGTTAATAATAAACAACATAAACGCTTTTAAGTTAATGAAGATAAAACTATTGTTATTAATCTCGGTTCAAGTAGCCAACTGTGCGAGATTAGGAGAGGGTCCACCCTTGACGCGCAAGAGCGTGCGCAACTTGAAGAATTATTAAAGGAATTTGTGTATGTCTTCGCATATTCCTATGACAACATGCCTGACATTGATCCCGAGATCACTCAACATGAGATTCTAACTCTCCTAGAATGCAAATCGATCAAACAGAAACTGGAAAATCTCCGCACCGAACGGTCGCTCAAGGTTAAGGAAGAAGTAGTCAAATAGTTGAATGTAAGTTTCATTCATGTGATAAAATATCCCACATGGTTATCCAACATCGTACCCATACTTAAATCCGAAGGAATGGTTCGCATGTGCGTTGACTGTTGAGATTTGAACAAGGCCTCTCCGAAGGATGATTACGGATTAGGCATAAATACTTCTTATTTTCCTCGTAATTTAGAAACTTTTGTCACCTCGTACAATGTAAAACGAGTTGATTCATCTCATATATTTTCTACTCACATTTTCTATGTAGTGCATCGAGTTTTGTGTATGTCTCTTACATTTTGCAGGTATTTTATACAAGTGAAGAAAAGAGAAAACTCAAAACTGAAAAAGAAAGAAAAGATAAAAGTCATGGGAAAAAGAGTAATTTCACACCCAAAAAGTTGACGAAGAACCTCAAAAGAAGTTGAAGTCCGTGAGTCCACAAGAGCATATGAAGAAACAACATCTAAATCCATGGTCCGAGTGGAAATATATAAAGCGTCAAAGTAGAGAAGAAAGCATGGAAAAACCAGAAAAAGAGTTAGAAAATTTTTGAAGATCTCAAGACCCGCTAATTTCGAGTCCACATTGGAAATCCGAATCGGTTCAGCCCAATGAAGAACATAATTTCGAACCGGTTCGGCAGTCAAAAATTCTTATTTTATTTTCTTAAAAAAGGAGTCGTGCATGGTTTAAACACTTGAAAATAACGTGATTTATTTATTTCTTTGTCATACCAGACATTAAGGGGCTTCTTTTTAGTTAGTTTGGAGAGGTTTTTGAAGCCGGGAACTTTAGGATTCATCTTGTTCAACATTTTGTTCATCTTTTTGGATTAATTCAAGGTTCTTCTTCATTCCAAGTATTAAAATTTTCGTTTCTTTCAATTGCTTTCATATTTTCAGTAGGAGATTCATTATTTCTTAGTTAAAATTCTTCTTGCATGTTTTATTACACTTTTCACATGATTATGATTTTCATAGCATGCAAATTTAAAATTTGTGTTATTTCTCACATAACCATGTCCGATTAGATTTCTAAGGGTTGGAATGCATGAACCCACCCCGATGTGGTTTGCATGGATATAAAAGTAATTCTCGGAATTAAATAAATGATTGAATTGTGTTGATTAGTTGTCACAACCACCGTAGGACTTTTAACCTCGTTTAGGTCAAATTTTAGGCCATCAAAATATGATTTAATTCTCATCCCAATATGTGTTGTGATAATTAGGTTAATCTAATAGGTTATATTGTAACACTAATCCTGAAATTAGGCTTCAGCTCTAACATGGCCTCAACTAAAGAGGCCCTAAACTAGCTCCAAATGACCTAAAATTTAAACCAAAACATATACTGGCCAAATGGAACAAAATTCCACTATAATAACATCAAACCAGTCTGTCTATATATCTCATGATGAAACCCTAAGGTTAACATGTTATATTAGTCAATCATCTTATTAAGTTAATTAATTATCTTATTAAATCAAATAATTAACTGATATACGTAGTTTAAGTTTAAATCCTAATCATTAATTAATTATATTGTGACTCGGTATTATAAGAACCTAATTCATGATCAATGGTACCCAATGCCGAGAGAATAATTTAAATTAAAAACCTCGACTCCTAGTCCCTGACCATTCCATAGTCGCCCATAATACTAAGTCACTTAACTATGTGTCTTAATGAATTATTATGAATTCGCCAACACATATAGAAATAATAGTCCAAACAACATGTAACACATAAGTAAATGACATAATCCAATGTATGTAAAATCCCAAAGTCACATCTCAATCTACTAAATATTATAACGAAAGTCCAACATCATAAATCACAAAGTGACATATCGCATGCCATAAGAAATAATAATTTATCAACATCCAATAATCAATTTAAAAATTAAATATATTCCATCGAAATACGGAGTATTACATTTCTAGACCCTTAAATAAGGAATTAAAATTTGATTCTTTTATGTACTAAACTCATAGATCAAGGAACATCTCACTCTATGACATCCTCTCACTACTAAATAGACTATGCTCTCTCTTCTGCCTAATATACGATGTGATATCTCCTCATAACTCGAATTAGCATATAGATCAATCTCAGCAAGCTTAAATTATGAAATTTTAAATTATCCCTCAGGAACTTCCTCTGTTAGGTACATGCAGAAGATGTCATGCACATGTTGAAGGAAATTAGGTAAGGACGAATGACGTCGGCCCTACCCTATATAAGATCATGAAAAGTACCAATGCCTCACGATGCCATCTTCCCCTTAAACTTTAACTTCACAAGTCCCTTCATTAGGAAGACCTTCAAAATCTCCTAGTATCTCTACTAGGACTCCAATATATGCTTCCTCCAGTCTTCATAATTCTTCTTACTACTCCGACAATCTTCATACGCTCCCCGATGTGTTCCACCTCTTCTGAGATGTCTTGAACACAATTTGACCCTAATAACTTGATTTAACTTAGGTCTAACTAACTTTGGTCGATATTTCAATAATGACCCAATGGCACCATGTCCCCTTTGTATCCTTAGCACCCCATGATAAAATCCATTGATTGTGACACCCCGCCTAATTAAATATCGAGTGATCAATCCTTTATTAAATTAAATCAATGTGTCCGACTGGTTCATTATTAGCATCACCGTAGAAAAATAATTTTCTTTATTAATCAGCTAATAAATAATTAAGTTAAGTGTCAAAGAATTAAATTTTATGAATTACGTCCCATTGTTATGAGTTTATGTACAAAACTATTTTTATGAACACATATAATAATATCGAATACCAAACCATCTAAGTGGAATAAACAAACTAGATTAATCAATCCAAATAAAATATCCCAAATCGAATGATAAAGAAATTATTAAAATAACCCCAATTAAAACTGAATACTAAAATAATAAAGAGTACAAGCCTCTCTCTCAACTAAATAAAAACTGGAAATGGGCGACACATCCCCCATCTAAAATGACTAAGTGAAGAGCTGAGATGATAAGGATGAAGTCGTCTAAATGCAAAGACCTGCAAATCCCACACTAGTTGCAGCACGTCAACAGTCCAAAGATCTAAATCTGATGTCCCTGTGGCCGGGCACCTGTAATACACACACACACACACACACACACACACACACACACACAAGAGAAAGAAGAGATGATAAGAAACGGGTCTGAGCCCGAGTGTAAAATATCTTTGAAATAGTTTAGCAAGTATATAAAATGATTACCCATTGATATTACATACATGTTAGTGCCTTGACACTCACTTGAGAATTCTCACCTCTCAACTAATGTGCATGCCTAATGTACTACTGAATTACTCTAGATGAAATTAACCCAGTTAAGTAGTCTAACCCAATCTCCCCTTACCAATCCTAATTCACGTGATCACATGACTATAGTTTATCTATGATAACCTCTTCTTATGAATTTACCAAGACAACTATGTAAATCTCAATACAACCGTAAGTTCTCAGCCACTTAATTTATTTAATATTAATTACTCAATTTTATCTACCTACAAGCACAATAAATTAATCACAGGTACATATATTTATCACTCCCAATATATATACTAATAGGGCACCCCACATAAATCTATGGTGCTGGCATACTCTGTTATCAAGTCCCCATATCTCTCATAAAACGGGAAATACTCGCTCAAAATCACTCTCGAACTGCATTAACATAAAACACGCATATTAGAGGTGAAGCATTGTTTCCAGTCACTAAAAGGTCAGCACATACCCTCACATTTCTTAGGACCGCCTAACTATCATTCTCAGATAGCCTGTACCAATGATCCTATGTTCTAGGGTACAAGTCGATATCCCCCATAAAGTTCACATCGAGATAAGATTGTCCTGACGCGGAAACCTCCGTGATAGCAAGTAGCGCGGGTATGATTAAACACAGATGTTTACATTATATATATATATATATATATATAGGTACACCAATGACCCATAACATGTTCTAACCATACATGGCACGTAGTGCCCGAATCCTACGTAATTATTAATTCTTTTATTTTCTCAATTACCACAAGTTCTTTGGTACTTCTTGATCCTCAAAGTGTATCATTTTAATAAATCTCAAATCAGTAGGTGTACCCTCTCTACCCTACTGGTCTAAGTCGTCATCGGCTTGCACAATCCCCAATTTATCACACACGCAATCGTAACCCATTTTATACCCTCGTAACCCCACGATGCAATTCCATATGAAATCGTACTACTCGGACCTTACCCATAACCCTAATGGTCCTTCTCAAGTCCCATTATGATATTTAAATTATGTTTAAGGGTTCTTATACATTAGGGTTGGATTATCATTTGAAAATGGAAGAAGATTCAATTTTTAGGAGGAGTCGATCGATCGAAGGAAAGGGTGAATCGATCGATCGACATTCAAGGCCAATTGATCGATCGATCAGTTATTGGTGAGTTTCTGCAAAATTTTAACCTACAGGTTTCATCAATTTCCACCCTCAAGTCCTCTATTAATTCGTCCCAAACTCCCAAACAATCAACCCAAATGTTGTACTAACCTAAGTACGTGATTTTCAACATAAAACAAATACAAATTCATCAAGGGTCATCAATTAAAGGGATTAATTCAAGATAATTCATCAAGAGCCTTATTTTTATCATCATATTCAATATCCTCATAATTGTTCCAAATTTTAATCTCAACTAGGCATCAATTTCGTTGATGACGCTGGAAACAACACCACCCTTCAAGGAGTTTGCAAGCTTAAGTTAATGTTAACAATGGCAGTATAAGAGTATTTTCATATATAGTAGAAGAAGGTGAGGAGAAGAGGATGAATACTTGAATATAAGTGGTTCAGCCAATCTGGCCTACGTCCACTGTGAGTGTGTGTGAGTAATATCACTGAATGAAGGCACTAATGGCCATGGACACAATTCCTCAAGCTTTCTCTCTCTACTGTGTAAAATGACAGAGTTTCAGTTAGGGTTATAATTCTGGATCCCTTTACAAGGTAGAGGATGACCTCTATATATAGTGCTTGGGGGTTTAATGTACCCCCCAAGCATACAATGAGCATGTGGATGAGCATCGAACCAGTATGAGAGTGACACCTGGCTGATCTCAACTAAGCAATGATGACCTCAATATTCCCTCACATGGAGGGAATAATTCGGTTATAATAAATTTTTCCACGTGTTTTAAGTATGCAAGAACGTGTAGAAGCTCGGCTGTCCTTGATTGGTACCAACCTTAACCTGGATGGGTACGAGGTTGGTGAAGTACGACCCTTGCTTTGTCTGAGATCAATATTCTATGAAGACCTCGGCCCGGATGGTCGGTCGAGGTTGGATATGAGGTGCAATGTCGGCCAGGGACGATGATGACATGATGCTTATTGATTGAGCCTGCGAGGCTTTTGCTGACCACGGCTGATGAAGGGCTGAGGTAGGTGTACAAGGTAGCTACAATATTGGTTATGGCTGACCCCGCGGATGCTGAGTTCTCAACTTCAAGATGACCTCGGCTACTTCCAAGTCGAGACGATGTTAGGACGTCAGTTGTGGCCGACCCATGTAGGAAGACACTACTGATAGGTATCATTGGGCTTCTATTACCTCGGCTCCAATCCAGGCTGAGGTTGAGGTCTCTAGTCTCTCAGGTGTACTTTGGGCATATCAATCACCCCTAGCCCTTAGTTACATGTGGTAACGGGTGACTATGGGGTATACAACTCCGAGGTCTTTCTTCCTTGTGCCAATATTCCTTTGACAAGTGTTAATGACTAAAGTGGGCCGCATGCCTGGAAAGTGTAAGGATATCAGTTGTCCCTTGGGCTCCCAAGGCAATGATAGGCCTTGGGATGCGTGTGGAGTTATTTGTGGGTAATTTTCTTTCGTTCTTCTTCATTTCTTCATTTTCTCGCTTTTTTTGTTTGCAACTCTCTCTCTACTAGAGCTAGGTTGGGCTTCTCAAAGGTCTTCTCATTCCCAATCGTGTTCTCCTTCGCTAAGGTTTCTGTCAGGTACCCTCTTCCTCTTTTCTCCACTCACTTTCATCCTTTAATTATGTTTTTTTCACTTTCTGGGGAGTATTTTGAGTTTTTTGGCGACTGCTTGCATTTTTTGGTGGCAATGGTTTTTGTTCTTCTTGGTTTTTTTTGCTCAAAGTTAATAGTTTGATCCTTTGGCAGTTCCAGTTATGTTGTTTGTTTTTATCTTGAGTCTACAAGTGTAAGGTCGTCCCCATATGCTCAGACCTCTTTATCAACTCTTAGAGTAATTTCCTTCTCTTAGGGAGAAAACCTTAGATAAGATTAGGCAAATAGAATGAGCCCAAGAAAAAGCTCATAGGGCTGAGGCATTCCCTCTCAGGCCTATATTTCCACCTCCTTTGAAAGTGATATACCCTGAGCCCTCTGTTCCTGCAGAGGTCCCAATAGAACCCATCCCTATGTTTGAGTCTGAGTCATCAACCTCAGACCCTATGTCTGTGGATTCTTTTCAAGAAGTCATGGATTATTCCATCAGGATGGATCATGCCCCTTATCAAGCGGAGGTTTCCAGTTGGGCCTCTTCTAACAAGAGTTCTAGCACCTCGCATTCTTCCTATGATGTTAAAATTATAGGACCCAGTGTGATTGTTCCACCAATCCTAGACGCTATTCCCTTATCAACAGCCACAGGGGCTGAGTTTGCTCAGAGGTTCTCTGATGGTAATCCATCGTCCACTCCATTCGATGTTGAAAAAATAAGGATGATGATAGTGAGAGCGATGTTGACACCTCAAAGGCAGTCGAGATAGAGAGCACTATCAGTGAACCCGACCTTCTTTCCTTCAGACACCTGTATTCCATAGGTCCATATATAAAACTTAGGAGACCTCTGAGGGACGAGAGGGCTTTCGACGACCGAGAAGGTGAGATCTATTTGTATGAGCAGATATTCAAATTAGGATTTTGTCTTCCCATCTACCCAATTATTAGGGCCATATTGTTCTATATTAACTTATCCTCTTCCCAGTTATCCCCCAACGTCTGGAGGGTGATAATTGGAGTAATAGTTTTATGGAGGGCAGTCCACCATTCAGACCTTCCTATCCAGGCCTTCACTGGGTTCTACGTCCATTCCTCTGCTAGGAATCATCCGAGCTATTACCACTTTTTAGCTCGAAAGTCAAATAAGAAGATGTTGAAGGTTACCCCAACTTCAAATCACAATTGGAAATTGCGATACTTCTTCGCCTTAGGGTCATGGGAATTTGGCCCCTGTGCCCCCTCTTCATCCTTAGAGCCGAGGATGCCCCTAAGATGGAAAAAAGGTGTCAATAGCTTCCAGGTCCGACCCTGGGTTAAGCCAGAATAATCTTCAGAAAGTAAAAGACCTTCAATATCAGGGAGAATATGGTCTGTTGGTCAAATACGGACATCTTATGACCCCATACTATATCTCTGAGACTGGACTTGGGGGGGGGGGAGTCCTCTGACTGAGCTCCGTAAGTGCCTATTTTTCCACAAGTTGTACCTCTGATTATGTCATGTCTCTGATTTTCTAACTCAGACCTTTCTGTTTGCAGAGCATCCCAAAGGAATTTCTGATGACCTCTGGGAGATGGCAGCCCCCAGCCTTACCAAGCTTGTGAAGAAAGCAGGTCTGACTGCACCTCCTCCTCCTCCTACAACTTCAAAGGCTGAGGCCTCTAAGAAGAGGAGATCTGCTTCCCCTGCCCCTGAAGATCAGAGGCAGAAGAAGAAGACTTCAAAGGTGGATCGTGCCATCCCCATCTCCTCTGAGGATGTATTAGTTGCTCGTTTGGAGCAACTGGAGATTAGTGACAACCTTATCGGACAAAGTCTGAAGGCCCTGGATGCTATTAGCTCTATCATGACCGACGCCGATAAACGCTTCTGCCGTATAATGTACACCCCTATGCTGGCCGAGTTTGGTCTTCACCAATCCATCCAAGTAAGACTTTTTGCTTTTGCTTTTTCTGAGTAAGTGTAACCTCGTCTTTAACTTTTAAAGTCTTGAACTGACATCTCTGCATATGTTCTGCAGGGTCTCCTCACCTTGCAGCACTTTGTGGACTGGACTATGAGGAAACTTCCTCTGATCGAGAAGGTCAAAGAGTCCCAGAAGACCGAGGCTACCTTGAACGCTGAAGTGGAGCATCTAAAGGCTTCTTTAGAGAAGTCTGAAGCTAAGGTCAAGCAGCTGGAGAAGGATATGGGCAAGCTAAAAAAGGACCATGCCTATGCTCTAAAGACGCAGGCTGACTCTCTCCAACACAAGGTTGATGTTGCTGTGAAGGCTTCCTTGGAGGATGCCTCAGAGAATATCTTAGAGGACTATAAGGTCTCTGATGATTTCATCAGCTTTGGCTTCGAATACCTCGAGAGAGGTGTTACGGCCACTGGCAGGTGGGCTGAGATGAAGGAAAAAGAATCAGGGAGCCTGGCAGCCTCTGACTTCATTGGTCTGGGCTACGCCGATCCTCAGTTTTCTCAGGCCATGCAAGAGGTAGAGGAGGAAGGAGGTTCCGCACCTACCGAGATTGCTCCCCAAGATGACACCAGGACTGAAGACTTTGGTCCTCAGGATGATGGGGTAGAAGTGACCAACCTCGGCTAGGGAGATGTGGGCTTTAATACCCCGTATTTTATGCTATAGTAATTTTGGGGGTTTTGTTAAATTTAATGAGAGTGAATTATTTAATAAAAATCCGAAAATTAATTATGTTATAATTATTAACGTGACGAGAATTAGTAATTATATAAAAATTGTCGAATATTACTAATGACCATAGTAATATATGATATGGGTTATATTAAAGGTCACAAGTGAATGAAATGTCAATTTTTAAAATTTTAGTCGGGACGCGCCCGTGTCGCGTCGGGACTAATTATTGAGATATAAAAGTAAATATTTTATAAGTTGTTCGTATGGTTGTTTTGAGTGCACCAACGCGTCCGGAAGGGTCGAGATAGTCATAAAAGTGTACCCAGGAGTTTAGTTTGGGTCTCGGGATGTTTTTAAGCTTAATTAGTGACCCGGGAGGGCATTATGGTCATTTTACAAAATAGGGTAATTAAACCCACGAATTTTAGACATCCTTAGCAGCCATTTAGGTCAGCCTTTTAGGGTTAGAACATTCAGAACCCTATAACGGCCATTGGAGAAGAGAGGAGAGAGCTCTCAAGGTGATTCAAGGCCAAAAACACCACCATTTGCACCACCGTCACCACCAACGCGTAGATCGCGAGGAGGAGAACGCAACCACACCAATATCAACAGGAAACCAGACCTCTGAAATCCCAGGCAAGTGTTTAACTTGCGTATTTTCGTTGGTGCAATATTCATATTAGTTTAAGAATGACTAGGAGTGTAATCTATGGAAGAAAACCCCAATTTTGATAGGGATTTGCATGTAGAAAACATTATAACCATATTCTGGAAATATTATGTGAAGTAGATGATTAACCCATGAATTTTTGATGATATGTTAGAAGGAAATTCTGGAGAAAACTGATTAGACCAAAAGTCAAGAAACATTAGGGTTCTTGATGTTTAAATGAGATTTTGGATTGTTTAACCATGTTTAATGATGGATATACGCATGCTTAACGTTAAAAACATCTGGAAATATGTTATTATGTTTGTAGTAGGAGTTTTGGGATGATTAGTGTTGGGAAATATTGATTTGGGTGAAGAATTTTGGTAAAACCCGTAACTGCACTTCTGCAGGATTTCGCAGACCTGCTTGATCGATCGATCGAGCCCCAGACCTCGATCGATCGACCCTTCCTGGCAGACTCTTATTTCCCCTTGTTGAATTAATTGAACATGATTCATCGTGAAATAATTTTTGGGCTTTTTGAATAAAATGTTTTGGGATATAGGAGAGACCAGTAGGACATATGATTAAGTGTTGAGAACTTTATTATGAGACGATAATTGTATCTTAGGGACAATTATTTATAGAACGAGGAAACTACGTAATTCAAGTGAGAGATTACGTCAAATACTTACGATAGTGAATGGACGTTTACCTACTAATTTTGCTACTTGGATGGATAGAATCCACGAGTGTCACGTAACTAGTGAGAAAACCCTTCGAGTTCAGGCTAGAGACGAAACCTTATACGTAATCATAATAATGGGAAATTAAGGATAAATGTTGTGACTATGGGTAACGGGAGGAACCTATATTAATATGATGAATGGGTATATTTATATGATTATGTGTACATATATTATATACATGTGAAAAACGTACCCGCGCTACTTTCTATCCCTGAGGTTACCGCGCTGGGACGATCTTATCCTGTGTTGCTTTATGGGGGATATTGATTCGTACCCTAGAAGTTAGAGATCCTAGGTATGGGCTATCAAATTGATAGTCGGACGGTCCTAAGAGACGTGTGGGTATGTACTGACCTCTGGGACTTGGAATCTATGCTTCGCCTCAACGTTGTTTTGTATATGTTAATACAGTTCGAGAGTGATTCCGAACTTGTATTTCCCTTTGTGTGAGCGATACGGGGATTGGATAGCAGAGTATGCCCGCACCATAGTTTAGTTGGGGTGCTGTTATTTATATATATATATATATTATACGAGTAGTTAATATATATATGAGGTTATAAACTTTAAACTGCCTACTGTGATTTGATAAGTAGAACATGGTTCTTGACTCAAATTATTAAATACTTGTTTTGAGAAAGTATAAAATGTCACGGGAACTTTATTATTTTTATTAAGTTAGAAATAGAGAATTTTGGGCTACTGTTGGAACATCTTTTAAAGTGGATATCGTGTATTATAAATCTTACGAGTAATTTAAGTTAAGTTAAAGCTGTTAGAAAGACTAGTATGTTAGATGCTAAAACAAACCGTTGGGAAGGTTAGTACGATAGTTGTGCACATTAGAAGAGAGGTGAGTATTTCTCAAGAGAGAGACGTACTAATATTATTTGCATTGGCCTGTATCAATTTAAATACTTGCTTAACGTATTTTAAAATCAAACACACTTTCGGGCTCTGACCCGTTTCTTTCTCTCTCTCTCTCTCTCTTGTATATATATATGTATATTTTCAGGTGCCCAGCCACAGGGGCGTCTTGCTTAGGATCCCTTGAGAAGAACGAGCTGCAGCTTAGGTGGGAGTTGCAGGTCACTTGAGTAGACGACTTCTGTTATTGAATCCACTCCTATTATTCTCATTTATTGGGCACGCGTCGCCCTTTTCATCATTTCATTTGTTGCTGGGATTTTTGTATTTCATTTATTTCCAGTATTGTTCTATGGGATTTATTCAGGATGGAATTGTGGTTTTAGTTCCATTTGTTGACATTCGATTAACGAATGTATTATGTTATTTGGTTTATTGTGGTGTGATTATTTATTGTAGAAATGTTGTTTTAATTAAAATAAATCTTTTTCTTTAATTAAAATTTGGAAAGTTTTGTATGGAAAATGTTTTGACACTTAGCTTAATTATTTAGGGTGTTAAATTGGAAAAATTATTTTTGTCGACAGTGATGCTGAGAATGAACCAACTGTTTACCTTGATTTAATTTAATAAAGGAGTGATCGCCCGGTATTTAATTAGGCGGGGTGTCACAGGTGGTATCAGCGCATCAGGTTCTAGTGTCCTTAGTATCGGTACGGCTTATTTCGCTTTTAGCTCAACGTTTTTGCTATAGAGC
Source organism: Sambucus nigra (assembly GCA_949130495.1). Lineage (NCBI taxonomy): Eukaryota > Viridiplantae > Streptophyta > Magnoliopsida > Dipsacales > Adoxaceae > Sambucus > Sambucus nigra. Next base: position 388,653,103 of record OX422207.1, on the reverse strand, counting down.
CCTATTTTTAGGATTGTTGTATTCCTGCTTTTACGTTTAAGTCTTCAGCTATTTGAGATCCGATGATAACTGTAGACTAATAAATTTTGTTCACGTTTCAGATGCCTCCGAGACGCGCTCCGAGAGATAGGCGTGCCCAGGCCGAGCAGCCAGCAGCTCCGGCACCAGGCACAATGAATGCTAATGAAGTAGCCGCCATAGTCGCTCAGGCGGTGAATGACGCGATAGCAGTGATTCAGCAGGTTCCACCCCAGGTTCAGGCAGTGGCGCCAGTACCAGCACAACTTCCATCTGCATGGGAGAGGGTTCGGGAAGCTTTTCAGAAAGCACATCCCCCTGAGTTTTCGGGTAGCTCCTATATTGTCACGGTCAGCCAATGGAAGAAAGACATCCAGCGGCATCTTCGTATGTATGAGTGCACCGAGGTACAAAAGCAGTTATTGTCTTCCTTTAAGCTGGTGGGAGCCGCGTTGCAGTGGTGGGAGTCCACTACTACTTTGGAGGAGAGGGACACGATCCCTATTCAGATGTTCTGGGAGCGGTTTGACCGCAAGTACTTTCCACCCGCAGTGCAGACTAAGATGAGGCGGAAACTACTAAATCTGAAGCAAGATAATCTTACTGTAGCAGAGTATGAGGAGGAGTTCACGAGACTTCTCACCATGGTGCCAGATGAGGCACCTACTGAGAGCAAGAAGATTTTGTTGTTTGTCGACGGGTTAGCTTGGAGGATCCGTCAGCACCTTATTGGGAACTTGTCCCTGAGTATGTTCACTGATGTACTTAATGCAGCGTTACTACATTGCCAGGATCACCGCTTCCATCTTCAGGGGAGCAAGAGAACAGGAGAGTCCAGCCAGCAGGGCAGGACCGGGGGTAACGGTGCCGGTGGGGAACCATCTCATGGACAGACTCGTCAGCATGAGCAGAGTTCCCATCAGGGGGACCCTGCTAAGCGATTCCGTTCGGGTGATTCCAGGCAGGGAAATGGGGGTTATAGGCAGGGCCAGCCTAATCAGCAGGGTCAGCACCGACAGCAGGGTCAGCAGGGCCAACAACGTGCACATCAGGGCCAACAGGGCCAATGGCGTGGAGGTAACGGCCAGCAGGGCCGTGGTCAGCAGGGACAGAGGGGAGGTAATTTTAGAGGCCGGTGTTTTGTGTGCGGCAAGCACGGCCATAAGCGTCAGGATTTCCCAGAAGGCGATAGGGCCCCACAGCAGCAGGGAGCCCGTAATGAGCCACAGAGGCCACTATTTCCACCTGCCTTTCCAGCTTCAGCCCAAGCGCCAGCCCTACTAGCCATTCTAGCAGCTCCAGTGCAGCAGGGGCAGTTACAGTATGGACGTGTCTATAACGTCCACCAGGCAGCAGCTCCACAGGCACCACCCGCGATTGAGGGTACGTTTCCTATCCATGGTACTATGGGTCGAGTTTTATTTGATACGTGGGCCACGCATTGTTTCATAGCTATGTATTTTGCGAAGGCCTTAGGGTTTTTAGCCACAGCAGAGAGCACAGTGACGTGTGTAGACTCACCATTGGGGAGTGGGTCACTTATTTTCTTTTTATGGCAAGGAGTGGGGATAGAGATTGGTAGTCTGGTATTACCTGTAGACATGTTAGTTTTAGACATGCATGAGCACGATGTGATTATCGGTATGGATTGGCTCGCAGCTTATAGAGCCATGATTGATTGCTTTGGTGGGAGCATTATTTTTGCCATTCCGGGGCAAGAGATGTTTGTAGTGGCGATGCCTCGCCCAGAGGGAGGTTCGACCGCTCATTTATATTACATTGAGGAGGATACCTCTAAGGAGGTTGTGATTCCTTTGGATTCGATCCCAGTTGTTAGGGAGTATTCCAATGTGTTTCAGGAGATACCAGGCCTACCGCCCAGTCGTGAGATAGACTTCGTTATAGATTTATTACCAGATACGAGACCTATAGCACACGCACCGTACCGTATGGCTCAGGCAGAGATGCGAGAGCTACGAGATCAGATAGAGCAGCTATTAGGTCAGGGTTTCATTCGTAGGAGTACCTCACCTTGGGGCGCTCCAGTCTTATTTGTAAAGAAGAGAGATGGTTCACTGAGATTGTGCGTGGACTACCGGGAATTGAACAAGGTCACGATACGGAATAAGTATCCGTTGCCTCGAATCGATGATCTATTCGACCAGTTGAGGGGAGCAAATTTCTTTTCGAAGATAGATCTGAGGTCGGGGTACCATCAGTTACGTATTAGGGAGCAGGATGTTTCAAAGACTGCATTCTTGACGAGATATGGGTCTTATGAGTTCAGAGTGATGCCGTTTGGCCTCACTAATGCTCCAGCCGTGTTCATGGACTTAATGAATCGAGTGTTCAGAGAGTTCTTGGATTAGTTTGTCATTGTCTTCATAGATGACATCTTGATATATTCCCATTCCGAGGAGGAGCATGCCGAGCACTTGAGGCAGGTTCTTCAGACTCTGCGAGAGCATCAGTTGTATGCTAAGTACGAGAAGTGTGGATTCTGGTTACGAGAGGTACAGTTCTTGGACCATGTTGTTTCTGAGCAAGGGATAGCAGTTGACCTGCGTAAGGTATCAGCAGTGAGGGAGTGGGGATAGCCCACGACACCGACAGAGGTACGTAGTTTCTTGGGGTTAGCCGGATACTACAGGAGATTTATTCGGGGATTATCCAAGATAGCGGGTCCGTTGACGAATTTGACTCGCAAAGGGATACCGTATGTTTGGGATGATGCTTGTCAATTAGATTTCGACGAGCTGAAAGACAAGCTTACTTCAGCACCAGTCCTTGCCTTACCGAAACCGGGTGTGGAGTACCTGGTTTACACTGATGCGTCTTTACGGGGACTTGGAGGAGTACTCCAGCAGGAGGAGAAGGCTATAGCTTTTGCTTCCCGCAAGCTTAAGTCGCATGAGAAGAATTACCCCACCCACGACCTGGAGTTAGCAGCGGTCGTCTTTGCATTGAGAATTTGGAGGCACTATCTATTGGGAGAGAAATTCCATTTGTTCACAGACCATAAATCACTGCAGTACCTGTTCACTCAGCGAGAGCTGAATATGCGTCAGCGCAGGTGGTTAGAGTCTGTGAAAGATTACCAGTTTGATATACAGTATCATCCGGGGAAGGCCAACGTAGTTACTGATGCGTTGAGCCGTAGACCGGTAGAAGATGTAGCGGATATCTGGAAAGCAAAGTGGAAAGAGCTGGGTCACCAAGACGCCGTAGCACGTTCTTTCATATCCGTGATGCCAGTCACACCCGAGATTGTTACGAGGGTGATACAGGCACAGACCACAGACCCGTTTTGCCAGGAGCAGATTGTGCGACTTTTAGCCGAGGGTGTTGAGTCCTATTCTGTTAGTTCTGATGGAGGTTTGTGGTTTAATTGGAGATTAGTGGTTCCAGAAGGAGCGGAGCTACGACATGAAGTGATGACTCATTCTCATGGGTCCCGATTTGCAGTACATCCAGGAGGCGATAAGATGTACCAGGACATGAGACGACAGTACTGGTGGAGTGGGATGAAGAATGACATCGCCGAGTTTGTGTCCAAGTGTTCCACCTGCCAGCTGGTGAAGGTGGACCACCAGAAACCGTCAGGATTGCTTCAACCATTGGAAGTACCCACGTGGAAGTGGGAGAGTATTTCCATGGACTTGATTACAGGGTTGCCTACATCACAGAGGGGCCACGATTCTATCTGGGTGATTGTAGACCGTTTGACCAAGGTGGCTCATTTTCTTCCAGTGCGGACAGATTATACCACGGGTCAGTATGCTCAGTTGTTCATCGCGGAGATTGTAAGATTACACGGGGTGCCCCTAAATATTGTGTCCGATAGAGACAAGATTTTTGTGTCGCATTTTTGGGAAAGCTTTCAGGAGGCTATGGGTACTGAGTTGAGGTTGAGTTCAGCTTATCACCCACAGACAGATGGACAGACAGAGCGTACTAATCAGATGTTAGAGGATATGCTACGCATGTGCGTTCTCGATTTTAGAGGAGGTTGAGAACCACACCTTCCACTTGTAGAGTTTGCTTATAATAACTCTTATCAGTTCACGATTGGTATGGCTCCATTTGAAGCTTTGTATGGCAGGCCTTGTCGTTCCCCAACCTGTTGGCTTGAGGTGGGGGATAACAAGTTGCTAGGACCAGAGGTGATTCAGGAGACCTCTGCGAGGATTGAGATGATCAGGGGTCGCATTCGAGTAGCCCAGGACAGACAAAAGATCTATGCCAATGCGAAACGGTTCTTCAGGGAGTTTAATGTGGGGGACCAAGTGTTACTACGTGTGTCTCCTATGAAAGGAGTGATGAGGTTCGGGAAGAAGGGAAAGTTGGCTCCGAGGTACGTGGGACCATTTCCCATCATTGAGAGGATTGGGCCAGTTGCATACAGATTGGGACTGCCGGAACATTTACATCGCATTCACGATGTATTTCACATCTCGTCGTTGAGACGATACCTTCGAGATGATATGGCCCATACTCACATCGCGATAGAGGAGATCGACTTACAGCCTGATAGCTCCTACGAGGAGAGACCGGTGGCTATCCTAGACTTTAGTGAGAGGAGATTGAGGTTGAAGATAGTTCCACTTGTGCGGGTCCAGTGGGAACACCATAATGTGGAGGAATCCACTTGGGAGCGTGAGGCAGATATGCGCGAGAAATATCCAGATTTTTTCTTATCAGGTATACCTTATTTTTCGAATTTCGGGATGAAATTCCGTTATTAGGGGGAAGTATGTAATACCCCGTATTTTTATGCTATAGTAATTTGGGGGTTTTGTTAAATTTAATGAGAGTGAATTATTTAATAAAAATCCGGAAATTAATTATGTTATAATTATTAACGTGACGAGAGTTAGTAATTATATAAAAATTGTCGAATATTACTAATGAGCATAGTAATATATGATATGGGTTATATTAAAGGTCACAAGTGAATGAAATGTCAATTTTTAGAATTTTGGTCGGGACGCGCCCGTGTCGCGTCGGGACTAATTATTGAGATATAAAAGTAAATATTTTATAAGTTGTTCATATGGTCGTTTTGAGTGCGCCAACGCGTCCAAAAGGGTCGAGATAGTCAGAAAAGTGTACCCAGGAGTTTAGTTTGGGTCTCGGGATGTTTTTAGGCTTAATTAGTGACCCGGGAGGGCATTATGGTCATTTTACAAAATAGGGTAATTAAACCCACGAATTTCAGCCATCCTTAGCAGCCATTTAGGCCAGCCTTTTAGGGTTAGAACATTCAGAACCCTAGAACGGCCATTGGAGAAGAGAGGAGAGAGCTCTCAAGGTGATTCAAGGCCAAAAACACCACCATTTGCACCACCGTCACCACCAACGCGTAGATCGCGAGGAGGAGAACGCAACCACACAAATATCAGCAGGAAACCAGACCTCTGAAATCCCAGGCAAGTGTTTAACTTGCGTATTTTCGTTGGTGCAATATTCATATTAGTATAAGAATGATTAGGAGTGTAATCTATGGAAGAAAACCCCAATTTTGATAGGGATTTGCATGTAGAAAACATTATAACCATATTCTGGAAATATTATGTGAAGTCGATGATTAACCCACAAATTTTTGATGATATGTTAGAAGGAAATTCTGGAGAAAACTAATTAGAACAAAAGTCAAGAAACATTAGGGTTCTTGATGTTTAAATGAGATTTTGGATTGTTTAACCATGTTTAATGATGGATATACGCATGCTTAACGTTAAAAACATCTGGAAATATGTTATTATGTTTGTAGTAGGAGTTTTGGGACGATTAGTGTTGGGAAATATTGATTTGGGTGAAGAATTTTGGTAAAACCCGTAACTGCACTTCTGCAGGATTTCGCAGACCTGCTTGATCGATCGATCGAGCCCCAGACCTCGATCGATCGACCCTTTCTGGCAGACTCTTATTTCCCCTTGTTGAATTAATTGAACATGATTCATCATGAAATAATTTTTGGGCTTTATGAATAAAATGTTTTGGGATATAGGAGAGACCAGTAGGACATATGATTAAGTGTTGAGAACTTTATTATGAGACGATAATTGTATCTTAGGGACAGTTATTTATAGAACGAGGAAACTACGTAATTCAAGTGAGAGATTACGTCAAATACTTACGATAGTGAATAGACGTTTACCTACTGATTTTGCTACTTGGATGGATAGAATCCACGAGTGTCACGTAACTAGTGAGAAAACCCTTCGAGTTAAGGCTAGAGACGAAACCTTATACGTAATCATAATAATGGGAAATTAAGGATAAATGTTGTGACTATGGGTAACGGGAGGAACCTATATTAATATGATGAATGGGTATATTTATATGATTGTGTGTACATATATTATATACATGTGAAAAACGTACCCGGGCTACTTGTTATCCCTGAGGTTACCGCGCTGCGACGATCTTATCCTGTGTTGCTTTATGGGGGATATTGATTCGTACCCTAGAAGTTAGAGATCCTAGGTACGGGCTATCAGATTGATAGTCGGACGGTCCTAAGAGACGTGTGGGTATGTACTGACCTCTGGGACTTGGAATCTATGCTTCGCCTCAACGTTGTTTTGTATATGTTAATACAGTTCGAGAGTGATTCCGAACTTGTATTTCCCTTTGTGTGAGCGATACGGGGATTGGATAGCAGAGTATGCCCGCACCATAGTTTAGTTGGGGTGCTGTTATTTATATATATATATTATACGAGTAGTTAATATATATATGAGGTTATAAACTTTAAACTGCCTACTGTGATTTGATAAGTAGAACATGGTTATTGACTCAAATTATTAAATACTTGTTTTGAGAAAGTATAAAATGTCACGGGAACTTTATTATTTTTATGAAGTTAGAAATAGAGAATTTTGGGCTACTGTTGGAACATCTTTTAAAGTGGATATCGTGTATTATAAATCTTACAAGTAATTTAAGTTAAGTTAAAGCTGTTAGAAAGACTAGTATGTTAGATGCTAAAACAAACCGTTGGGAAGGTTAGTACGATAGGTGTGCATATTAGAAGAGAGGTGAGTATTTCTCAAGAGAGAGACGTACTAATATGATTTGCATTGGCCTGTATCAATTTAAATACTTGCTTAACGTATTTTAAAATCAAACACATTTTCGGGCTCTAACCCGTTTCTTTCTCTCTCTCTCTCTCTCTCTCTCTCTCTCTCTCTCTCTCTCTCTCTTGTATATATATATGTATATTTTCAGGTGCCCAGCCACAGGGGCATCTTGCTTAGGATCCCTTGAGAAGAACGAGCTGCAGCTTAGGTGGGAGTTGCAGGTCACTTGAGTAGACGGCTTCTGTTATTGACTCCACTCCTATTATTCTTATTTATTGGGTACGTGTCGCCCTTTTCATCATTTCATTTGTTGCTGGGATTTTTGTATTTCATTTATTTCCAGTATTGTTCTATGGGATTTATTCAGGATGGAATTGTGGTTTTAGTTCCATTTGTTGACATTCGATTGACGAATGTATTATGTTATTTGGTTTTTTGTGGTGTGATTCTTTATTGTAGAAATGTTGTTTTAATTAAAATAAATCTTTTTCTTTAATTAAAATTTGGAAAGTTTTGTATGGAAAATGTTTTGACACTTAGCTTAATTATTTAGGGTGTTAAATTGGAAAAATTATTTTTGTCGACAGTGATGCTGAGAATGAACCAACTGTTTACCTTGATTTAATTTAATAAAGGAGTGATCGCCCGGTATTTAATTAGGCGGGGTGTCACATGGGCGTGGCAACTAACCCTAAGGCTGCAGACACTTGACCATTTTGTGAAGCTCTTTGTAATTTTTAATTTTGATTTCAAACTGTAACCTCTGATTGCAAACTCTGTTACCTTGTGGCTTATAATTCTTAGCTTTAGTTTGTATCAACCTCTAAGGAGGGATTTATTTCTTTAGTTGCTGAATGTTCTTTGAGTGATTTTCTATATCACACAATGTGTTTAGGTTTGAAGTCTCGACATAATTGTGTCTTCATAAGACTTATAATAATGTCTAAGGTCTGAGGTCATCAATTAAGATGTTATCCCCATAAATAATTTTTTTACCAAATTAATGATGTTTAACGTCTGAGGTCATCCAGTCATGATGTCTCACCTCAGACCTTGTCACCAAATTACGACCTTATAAGGTCTGAGGTCATCAACTAAGATGTTATACTCATAAATAATTTTTCACCAAATTAATGATGTATAAGGTCTGAGGCCATCCAATCATGATGTCTCACCTTAGACCTTGTCACGAAATTATGATGTTATAAGGTCTGAGGTCATCAACTAAGATGTTATCCTCATAAATAATTTTTCACCAAATTAATGATGTTTAAGGTCTGAGGTCATCAACTAAGATGTTATCCTTATAAATAATTTTTCACCAAATTAATGATGTTTAAGGTCTGAGGTCATCCAATCATGATGTCTCATCTCTGACCTTATCACCAAATTATGATGTTATAAGGTCTGAGGTCATCAACTAAGATGTTATCCTCATAAATAATTTTTCACCAAATTAACGATGTTTAAGGTCTGAGGTCATCCAATCATGATGTCTCACCTCAGACCTTTTCACCAAATTATGATGTTATAAGGTTTGATGTCATCAACTAAGATGTTATCCTCATAAATAATTTTGCACTAAATTAATGATGTTGAGGTCATCAACTTAAGATGTTATCGCCATAAATTCTACCACTAGAGCATAATGAACTAAGAATTGACATGGGAACTGATCTTCTCATTAATAATCTCTTCATAGGATGATACATTTACATAAAAACTCTTGCAACATCATATGTAATACTTTTTTAGATGATCAACATTCCAAGGATTAGAAAAAGGTTCCCCTTCAAGGTTTTCTAGCCTGTAGGTCCCGGGCACAACCTCCTCCACCACTTTGTAAGGACCATGCCAATTCGAGTGAAGCTTATTTGGCTTCTGTAACGTCTTCTTCAGCACTAGATCTCCCACAGCTATGGGTCTTGATTTTACTTTTTGATTGTAGAATTTTGTTGTTCTCTGCTCGTAAGCTGCCTGCCTAATTTCTGCGTCTTCCCTTCTCTCTTCGATCAAATCGAGGTCAAGTATTCTCTCCTCCACATTCTTCTCAGGGTCATAGGTCTGAACCCTATGAGTAGGAAGTCCTATTTCTGTGGGTATAATGGCCTCTGAGCCATGTGCTAACATAAATGGGGTTTCCCCCGTTAGTGTCCTAACCGTTGTTAGGTAGGCCCATAACACAATATAAACCTCTTCAGTCCATTTTCCCTTAGCTTCTTCTAATCTCTTCTTGATATCGTCGAGGATTATTCTATTTGTGACCTCGGTCTGATCGTTTGCCTGAGGTCGGCCAGGAGAAGAGAAAAATCACTTTATCCCCACTCTTTCGCAATATTTTTCCAAAGAAAAATTCTTGAACTGGGTTTCGTTGTTTGAGATGAGGGTGTTTGGGAGGCCATGTCTACATATGATGTTTTTCTAAATAAATTGGAAGGTTTTCTACTCTGTAATCGTGATCATCGGATCGGCCTCTACCCACTTAGAGAAGTAATCAATGACAACTATCAGAAATCGATAGTTATTTACAGCCCTTGGCAGGGGACCCACTAAGTCAATTCCCCATACTGCGAATGGCCAAGGGGAACTGATTGATGTCATAGGATGATGAGGTTAATGGGGGAGAATGGAGAATCTCTGACATTTATCACACCTCTTCACGTAGGCTACAACATCCTTGGCTAAGGTCGGCCACCAGGTGCCTTGCATAATAATCCTCTTAGCCAAAGGTCTTCCTCCTATATGGTTAGAGAAAAAACCCTCGTGTACATCCTGTACGATGCGAGGAACTTCTGTGGGATGAACACATCTAAGGAGAGGTAATAGGAATCCCTTCTTATATAGGATGACACCTACTATTGAGAACTTTGCAGCTTTGTACGTTAGTTTCCTTCTCTCTAGTTTTGATTCTGACAGCTCGCCCTCTCTGATATACCTGATAAGGGGGTTCATCCATGAGTCCCCTAGGTTCAAATTGAGGCAAGGGTTACTGACCTCTTCTTCTTCAATGGTCGCCTTGGGCAAGATCTCAACTGGGACTGTCCTTCTGATGTCTGTCCTTATTGCTGAAGCTAACCTTGCTAATGCATCTGCGTGGTTATTATTTTATCGAGGAATTCTCTTCATCTTTACCTTTTTGAAACCTTCGAGTATCATTCTCACCCTCTTCAGGTATTTGGCTATCCTTTCATCCTTGGCCTAATAAACCCCCAACACTTGATTGAAAATTAACCTTGAGTCACTATGAAGCAGGAGTCATCTTACCCGATGGGTCTTTGCCAATGAGAGGCCTGCTATCATAGCCTCATATTCTGACTCATTATTTGATGCCTTGAAGTTAAACCTTAGGGCATATTCAACGTTAGTACCATCTAGAGCTGAAAGTATTAGCCCTGCACCGCTTCTGCTTTTGCAAGAAGACCCGTCAAGAAAGAGGTTCTAGATGTCTTTATCTGATAAGAAGCTCCCTTCTGATATGACTCCATGCTTGAAGAGGTATCGGTCTTCCTTATTCTCGGCTATTCCATCTCTGGCTCCCTTGGATACAACCTCTTCCGGGTCTCGAAAGACGCTGCTCTTTGACCCATCTGTAGTCTCTAGGTTATTCTTAACCTCGTCCTCTTTCCATGTGAACTCAGTAACAAAATCTATAAGTGCCTACCCTTTGATGGCCATCCTAGGCTGATAAGTAAGGTCATACTCTCCTAACTCAATGGCCCATGTCATCAATCTACCCGACTTCTCAGGTTTATGGATGACCTATCTTAGTGGGGAGTCGATGAGGATGATCATGCAATGGGCATGAAAGTAAGGCTTCATCTTCCTAGAAGCATGTATCAGGGTGTAGGCTAACTTTTCCATGAGAGGATAATTTTGTTTAGTCCCTTGAAGGGCCTTACTGTTGAAGTATACGGGCCTTTAGACCCCAACGTCTTCCCGTATTATGGCTGCACTTATAGCTGATTCAAAGACTTCTAGATAAACATACAAATTCTCTCCCACTATGGGCCTAGATAAGAGTAAAGGAGATCCGAGGTAGGACTTGAGTTGATTAAAAGCCTCATCACACTCTTTGTCCCACTCGAAGGCCTTTCTAAGCACCTTAAATAACGAAAGACATTTGTCCGTTGCTCTGAAAATAAATCTGTTGAGTGCAGCTTCTCTTTAGTGAGCCTTTGAACGTCCTTGATACTTCTTGGTGTCTTCATATCAAGAAAAGCCTTGATTTTCTCAAGGTTCGCCTCTATTCCTCTCTGATTGACAATGAATCCAAGGAATTTCCCAGCTCCTACCCCGATGACACACTTCGCGGGATTGAGTTTCATTCTGTACAAGTCCATGGTATCAAAGGTCTTTTCTAGGCATGCCACATGAGTGCAGGCCTTTAAGATCTTTGTCAGCATATCGTCTACATACACCTCCATAGTCTTGCCTATTTGGTCCTCAAACATCTTATTCACAAGACGTTGATATGTTTCCCCCGTATATTTCAATCTGAAGGGCATAACCTTATAGCAATATGTCCCTTTGTTAGTGATGAAGGTTATCTTCTCTGAGTCTTCGATGTCCATGAAGATCTGGTTGTAACCCAAATACGCATCCATGAAGCTCATGAGCTCATATCCTATAGTGGCATCTACCATATGGTCGATCCTAGGTAAGGGATAACTGTCTTTTGTGCAATACTTATTCAGGTCGATAAAATCTACGCATATCCTCCATTTTCCATTGGCTTTGGGCACAATGACTGCGTTTGATAACCACTCCGGATATATGACTTCCCTGATGAATTCAACCTCTTCTAATTTTCTGACTTCTTCCCGGATGACGTCGTAGATTCTTCGTCTTTTTTTGATTGGACTAACATCCTTAGTCACATTCATCTTGTGGAACATAACCTCAGGGCTGATGCCAGGCATGTCCACGTGACTCTAAGCGAAGACACTCAGCCTCTTCCTCAGGAAGTTTATCAGCTCTTCCTTGATTTCTTCCTTTAAGGCTTTGTCGACCTGGATGGTTTTTTTTGGTTCGTCCTCATTAAGGACGATGGATTCTACCTCTTCCGCGGCCTCTCCTTTCTTCAATTTCATTTCATCTCTATGGTCAAGCATATCAATGTTATACGTGGTAGTTGCTCTCTTATGGGCCTCTCTCTCTTCAGCTGAATTGAAGTAGCATTCTCGTGCTATGGTATGGTTACCCTGCACTTCCCCTACCCCATAGGGAGTCAGGAATTTTAGCATCTGGTGGACCATCGACAGTACGGCCTCAAAATCTTTAAGGGATACTCTTCCTATGATGAGGTTATAGGCCGAGAAGACATTTTCATCCATGATGAAAAAATTTATCTTCCGAGTTAACCTCTTAGGCCACTCATCGCCCATTCATACGTCCAACTCATACATGCCCAAGAGATGGACCTTTTCACCGCTGAAGCCCATTAACGGATGATGATAGGGTACCAGCCTAGCTCTGCTAAGGCCTAGGCTTTTGAAGCAGGGCCATAACATCAAATCTGCTGAACTTCCTCCATCTACAAGATTCTCTGTCTTGCATCCATGTACTCGTATTGTGATTACTAAAGGGTCATCATGCGGAGTTAGGATTCCTTTGAAGTCAAGTCGGGAGAACCCAACTATAAGATTGTCCATATCCACCTTCTTTCTCTTCTTCTTGGTTTTGGAAGACATCAGATTTACCACTTCTGGCTTGGCCACAGACTTGGCCTCCGCCACATGAGATTTTTGGTCAACCACTTCAGAACCACCCCCTGCGAGTCCTCCGCATATGGTGTTAACACCGAAGGAGATCATACCGACTCTCTTCACCGAGTCATTGTCTTCTTTTGGTGGGAGGATCGGATCATCCTTATCATCACCCTCTGAGTCATTGTCTCTTCCTGCTGGAGTATCGTCATGACATTTGTCATTTTTTTAATTCCATTTAGGGTCATCTCTTCCTCTTTTAGGAGCCTTGCCATCAACATACTTCCTCAACTTTCCTGATTTCAACATCTTCTCGATCTCATCTTTCAAGGCGAAGCACTTATCTGTAACATGACCATGGTCTTGGTGGAACTCGCACCACAAGTTCTTATTCCTCTTATGTGGAGGAGCCTTCAGCTTTTCTGGCCATCTCAGTGATCGATCATTATTGATTTCATTCAGGATGTGTTCGCAGCTTAAAGTTAGAGGGGTATAGCGTGCGAACTTATCGTCGGTTGGCCTTTTCTTCCCATCCTTCTTTCTTTAGGACTTCCTGCTGCTACAGCCATTCTCATCCTTGTATTTTACATCCATGTCCTCTTAAGCGTTCATGACCCTACTCACAGTTGCTAATAGTTCTGCCATGGACCTTGTAGGTCTTCCGTAAGTTTCCATAATAACTTTCCTTTCTGAAGACCTCCTATGAGGGCGATTATGGCTATATTCTCTTCGTATCCTTCAACCTTGATTTTTTCTTTATTGAATCTATCAATGTAGTCCCTTAGGTTCTTGTTCTTGCCTTGCTTGACATACAACAAATGGGTAGTTTTCTATTGAGGTCTTACCCAAAACAAAAGTTGTGAATGAACCGTTCAGCTAAACCCTTAAAGTTCTCTAATAGGTTCTTCGGAAGAGAGTTGAACCAGATGTGTGCAGCTCCCGTTAAAGTCCTAGAGAAGGCTCGACATTTCATCTCATCTGGTATTGAGTAAATGTCCGTTGTAGACTGGTACATCTCAATATGATGTACATGGTTAGTTCTACCGTCATACTTGGGAGACACCATAGGTGGCTTGAACTTAGCACGGGTAGGGAAGCTCACTATCTTAGCCATGAACGAAGATCCTTCTAAAAAACCTCTTTGCAATGGGTCCCGACTTTTGATGAGGTCTCCTATCTTGTCCTCAAGATGTTGGATGGAATCATTCCATGGTATTGTAATGTCAGCCTGGCCGAGGTTGTCCCCAACCACCTCCAAGGGGTGGACTGAGGGTTCCCCAGCCTCACCACAACGTCAGTTGTTGACCTCTTCCTGGTCTATACCTCATCTCGTGTTAGGTCGGCCTTGATGAGGCCGATGTTGACCATCGTTCCTTTATGAGCCAGCTACACTTATCGACCTGAATAACCTCTGCCGTAGGTCGTTTACTGGGTCGAGTCTTTCAAAGGTCGAACCTCTGCTTAATCGATCAAAAGTTGACCCTCTTTGTTGGGATTTTTCACCTCTTCTGCCTCCGCAACCTCGGCCCTGCTGGATAGGACGTACTGTGTTATTTGAAAACTTATTCGGCTCCCAACAATCTTCAGGGGAATCTTTTTCCTCTAAATCATCATACGTATCCTCAGGGAAAGGGTGCCCTTGCCTCCCCAGACATAAACGTCTAGGGTCAGCAACGTCCCTCCTCCGCTGAGGCGTAGGTTGGTCTTTCTGCGGTGCTTGGTGTGGTCCCATGGCATCAGGATGAGGCTGAACAACCGATGGAGTGATCATTTCTAGTGAGACCCCAGGTGGTCTCATCATATTTTTACTGAGTTGTACAAATTGCTCCTTCATCGCTTGTTGCGTTGCAGCCAAAGACCTTAAGGTTGCAGCCACTTCTACCATTTTGGGCTGAGGCGACGCCTGGATGGAACTAGGCCCCCCAGTACCAAGCAGAAGAAGAGGTGGCGGTAATTCCAGTGTCATGTGTGTTAGCACAAAAGAGCTTGTAGAGTAAATGAGCTTTGTACCTTAATGGACCTCTTTCAATGGTGATACAACTCCACATAAGGGGTGAGGTCTGGTTCACCACCAGAGTCTCTGGTGAGGCTAAGCAGAAAATGAGGAAGAGATAGCTTCTCGTTCCCACAGACGGTGCCAAAATGATGATGCTGGAAACAGCACCACCCTTCAAGGTGTTCTCAAGCTTAAGTTAATGTTAACAATGGCAGTATAAGAGTATTTACATATATAGTAGAAGGATGTGAGGAAAAGAGGATGAACACTTGAATATAAGTGGTTCAGCCAATCTGGCCTACGTCCACTGTGAGTGTGTGTGAGTAATATCACTGAATGAAGTCACTAATGGCCATGGACACAATCTTGCAAGCTTTCTCTCTCTACTGTGTAAAATGACAGAGTTTCAGCTAGGGTTGTAATTTTGGATCCTTTTACAAGGTAGAGGATGACCTCTACATGCTTGGGGGTGTAATGTACCCCCCCAAGCATACAATGAGCATGTGCATGAGCATCGAACCAGTATGAGAGTGACACCTGGATGATCTCAACTAAGCAATGATGACCTCAATTTTTCCTCATGTGGAGGGAATAATTCAGTTATAACAGTTTATCCACGTGTTCCAAGTTATACAAGAACGTATAGAAGCTCGGCTGTCCTCGATTGGTACCAACCTCGGCCTGGATGGGTACGAGGTTGGTGAAGTACGACCCTTTCTTTGTCTTAGATCAATGTTCCATGAAGACCTCGGCCAGGATGGTCGGCCGAGGTTGGATATGAGGTGCAATGTCGGCCAGGGTCGATGATGACATGATGCTTGTTGATTAATCCTGCGAGGCTTTTGCTGACCTCGGCTGATGAAGGGCCGATATAGGTGCACAAGGTAGCTACAACATTGGCTATAGTTGACCCCGTGGATGCTGAGTTCTCAGCTTCAAGCTGACCTCGGCTACTTCTAAGCTGAGACGATGTTAGGACATCGACTGTGGCCGACCCATGTAGGAAGACGCTGCTGATAGGTATCCTTGGGCTTATATTACCTCGGCTCTAATACAGGCCGAGGTTGAGGTCTCTGGTCTTTCAGGTGTACTTTGGGCATATCCTTCATAGTTAATCTTCTACATATATCAAGATAGTTGTCCTAACATGGTCTCTCCTAAAAATTGTAATATAATTCTCCCAAATAACATTATATTACATAAGAACATGATATTATGTCTCCTATACTAGCATGGATGTGTTATCAACTCAAGAACAACAAGTTAAATACTTTCCTCAAGAATGAAGGACTGAATTTTTGGGATTTAATGGTGTGGCTAAGTTCCTCTTCCTCCGATCTACACTTCGGCGGTGTTTGTGGTGAAAACGGTGCGACTAGGATGATTCTAGTCTTGAGAAAGCTCCTGACTTCTCTCCTCTAATGGCTTTTGTGAATTACGTTTGTTCTAACCCTAGAAGACAACTTCCAACAACAAATATAGACTTATGACTTTCGTCCTTAATTAAATCCTAAAATTGGAAATTACTAAAATGCCCTCTCGGGTTACCCGTTAGGCCTAAAAATGTCCCGAGACCCAAACTAAACCCTTGGGTATACTTTTATGACTATCTCGACCTTTCCGGACACATTGGCGCACTCGAAATGACCATACGGGTAACTTAGAATTAATTTACTTTTTCATCCCATTAATTTAGTCCCGAAGTGACTGACACGCGTGTCCCGACTTCATTTCTATAACTGTCATATTATTCACTCACGATAATTTTAATAAATTCAATCTCTTATATTACTTTACTCAGTAAGTAATATTAAACATAATTCTTATCAATAATTACTAACTCTCGTCATGCTAGTAAATATTCAATTTAAAATCTGAATTAATATTAATTCCAATTAATTTTAATGAATCCCATTATTAAAGGCCATAAAAATACGGGATATTACATACTTCCCCCCTAATAACGGAATTTCGTCCAAAATTCGAAAATAAGGCATACCTGGTAAAAATAATTCCGGATAATTTTTGCGCATAAATGTCTCGGACTCTTAAGTGGACTCCTCTAGGTTATGATGCTCCCACTGGACCCGTACAAGTAGGACTACATTCGACCTCAATCTCCTCTCACTATGGTCTAGGATAACCACTTGTCTATCCTCATAAGAACTATTAGGTTTTAACTCAATCCCTCTATCACAATGTGAGTGTGGGCCATATCATCCCAAAGATATCGCCTCAACGAAAAAATGTGGAATACATCATGAATACGATGAAAGTGCTCCAACAACCCAAGTTTGTATGCCACCGGTCCGATCCTTTCGATAAAGGGAAATGGTCCTACGTACCTTAGAGCCAATTTACATTTCTTCCCGAACCTCATTACTCCTTTCATATGAGACACTCGCAGTAATATTTGTTCCCCCAAGTTAAACTCCCTGAAGAATCGCTTCCCGTCGGTGTAGCTTTTCTGCCTGTCCTGGGCTACCCGAATGCGATTGCTGATTAACTGAATCCTAGCTGACATGTACTGAATCACCTCTGTCCCGAGTAACCTATTGTCCCCCACCTCTAGCCAATAAGTGGGAGAACGACAAGGTCTGTTGTTTAACGCCTCAAATGGGGCCATGCCAATTGTAAACTGGTAGGAGTTATTATAAGCGAACTCCACTAGTGAAAGGTACTGCTCCCAACCCTCCAAAATCAAGGACATGCATTCGTAACATATCCTTTAGCATCTGATTAGTATGCTCAGTCTACCCATCTGTCTGCGGATGATAAGCTGTACTCAACCTCAGATTGGTACCCAGAGCCTCCTGAAAACTCTCCCAGAAGCGTGACACAAAAATATTATCTCTATCAGACACGATATCTAGGGGAACCCCATGTAACCTCACTATCTCGATAATAAATAACTGAGCATACTGACCCGTAGTGTAGTATTCCCGCAGCGGCAGAAAATGAGCTACTTTGGTCAATCGATCCACCACTACCCATATAGAATCATGACCCTTCCGTGATATAGGCAACCCAATGATGAAATCCATGGAAATGCTCTCCCATTTACACATAGGAATCTCTAGTGGCTGAAGTAACCCTGTCGATCTCTAGTGGTCCACCTTTACCAGCTGACAGGTGGCACACTTGGACACGAACACCGCGATGTCCTTTTTCATCCCACTCCACCAGTACTGTCGCCTCATAGCTTGGTACATCTTATCCCCTCCCAGATGTACCGCAAATCGAGATCCATACGACTCTATCATCACTGCATGGCATAAGTACTCCCCCTCATAGAACACTAATCTCTCATTAAATCACAAACCCCTATCTGAAGTTAATGAATAGGACTCTGCGCCCTCAACTAGGAGTCATACAATCTTATCCTGGAAAAACGTATCAGTAGCTTGGGCCTGGATCACTCTCGTAACAATCTTTAGTATGACTATCATGACTTTTATAAAGGATCGGGCCATTGCTTCTTGATGTTCTAACTCTTTCCACTTCTCCATCCATAATTCTGCCACCTCAGCTACTGGCTTACGACTCAACGCATCAGTAACTACGTTAGCCTTCCCCGGGTGAGAGTGTATCTTGAAGAGTTAACTCCATCCACCTGCGTTGACGCATGTTCAACTCCCGTTGAGTGAACAAGTATTGCAGTGACTTGTGATATGTGAATAGTCAAAATTTCTCCCCCAATAAATAGTGTCTTCAAATTCGTAAGAAAAACACGACCGCTGCTAGATCTAAGTCGTGAGTGGGGTAATTCCTCTTATGAGGCTTGAGCTTGCGGGAGGCATAAGCTATAGCCTGCTCCTCCTGTTGAAGTACTCCACCAAGTTCCTATAGGGAAGCATCAGTATACACCAGGTACTCCACCCCTGGCCTGGGAAAAGCAAGAACTAGCGTCGAAGTCAACTTATCCTTTATCTCATCGAAAGCTAACTGAAAAGCGTCGTCCCATACTTGCAGTACCCCCTTGCGATTTAGATTAGTTAATGAACCCGCTATCTTTGGGAATCCTCGAATGAATTGCCTGTAGTACCCTATAAATCCTAAGAAACTACGGATCTCTGACGGTGTCGTGGGTTGCCCCCACTCCTTCACCGCTAACACTTTTACCGTTTCTATGTATATCCCCCTAGCGAAAACAATGTGCCCAAATAATTGGACCTTACGTAGACAAAACCCGCAGTTCTCATACTTAGTATATAATAGATGCTCTCGCAAATTTTGAAGAACCCTTCTAAAATGCTCGACATGCTCCTCCTCAGTTTGGGAATAAATCAGAATGTCATCTATGAAGACAATGACAAACTGATCCAGGACCTCTCTGAACACCCCGTTCATTAAGTCCATGAACACGGCTGGAGCGTTGGTTAGCCTAAACGGCATAACCCAAAACTCGTAGGATCCATATTACGTCAAGAAAGAAGTCTTTGACACATCCTGTTCCCTAATCCGTAACTGATGATATCCCGATCTCAAGTCTATCTTTGAGAAGAAGGCAACTCCTCTCAACTTGTCGAACAAGTCATCGATTCAGGAAAACGGGTACTTATTCCATATTGTGACTTTGTTCAACTCTCGATAGTCTACATACAATCTCATTGACCCATCTCTTTTCTTCATAAATAACACGAGAGCACACCAGGGCAAGGTACTCCTACGAATGAAGCCCTGTCCCAATAGCTGCTTAATTTGATACCATAACTCCACCATCTCAGCTGGAGCCATATGATAGGGTGCTCGGGCTATCGACTGAGTTCCTGACATTAAATCTATAACGAAATCTATCTCTCGACTCGGCGGTAGTCCCGGTATATCCTAGAATACATTAGAGAGCTCGCAAACTACAAGAATCGAATCAGTGGGAATCAATATCTCCTTAGAAGTCTCCTCCTCTATATAATACAAATGGGTGGACGATCCTCCCTCAGGACGAGGCATTGCCACCAGAAACATATCCTGACCTGAAATAGCAGAAATAATACTCCTACTGAAACAGTCTATCATGGCTCTATATGCAGCAAGCCAATCCATGCCAATAATGGCATCATGCTCGTGTATATCTAAGACAAGCATATCTGCAGGCAAAATTAGGCTCCCAATATCTATACTTACTCCCCGACATATAAAGAAAATCAATGACCCATTACCCAGCGGTGAGTCTATGTATGTCACTGTACTCTCAATCGTGTCTAACAACCCTCTGGCCCGTGCAAAACTAATATCTATGAAGTAGTTTGATGCCCTGATATTAAATAAATTGCGCCCCATAGTACCATGGGTAGGAAACTTACCCTTAATTGCTGGTGGCGCCTGTGGTGCTGCAGCCTAGTGAACGTTATAAACACGTCCATACTGCAATTATCCCTACTAAACTAGGACTTCTGGGATGGCTGGTAAGGATGGTATTTGAGGTGGTGCTGGGAGGGCGGCTGGGAAGATCGGTCTCTACGGCTCCCAACAGGCACACTGCTGTTGTAAGGCCCTGTCCCCCTTAGGGAAATCCTGACGTCCATGGCTATTCTTGCCACAACCAAAGCATCTAGCCCTAAAATTTTCTCCCCTATGTCATTGTTGTCCTTGGTCCTAATGGCCGTTACCACCCCTTTATTGGTCCTACTGATACCACTGTTAGCCCTACTGGCAACGATGATGGCCCTGTTGACTGGACTGACCCTGTATATAGCCCCCCATGTCCTTTCCTACAGTCACCAGATCGAAATCGGTTAGTAGGGTCCCCCTGATGGGAACTCTTCTCACCCCGACTGACTTGCCCCTAAGCTGATGGTGCCCCACTGGCACTATTACCTCCTGTCTGACCCTTCTAGCTGGACTCCCTGGCTCGTTTTCTCATCTATTGATGGAAGTGGTGGTACTGGAAATGCAATAGGGCGACGTTGAGTACATCAGTATAAGTACCCAACGACAGATTACCCAAGAGGTGGTGGAGAATCCTCCAAGTCAAGCCATCCATGAACATCCAAATCTTCTTCTCTTTGGTAGGTACCTCATCTGGAACTATGATAATCAATCCCGTGAACTCCTCTTCATACTCAGCAACTGTCATACCTTCCTACTTGAGATTCAATAGTCTCCGCCTCATCTCAGTCTTCACGGCGGAAGGAAAGTATTTGTGGTCAAACCGCACCCAAAAACTCTAAATCGTCGTACTGTCCCTCTCCTAAAAAATGGTAGTGGACTCCCACCACTGTAAGGCGACCCCAACTAGACTGTCTCTGAATATCTGTGCACTCGTACATGCAAATATGCCTCTGGATGTCTTTCTTCCATTGGCTTGTGATGACAATATCAGAACTGCCCGAGAACTCTGGGGATGTTCCCTCTAAAAGGCATCCCTAACTCTCTCTCGTGCAGTGGGAAACTGAGCTGGAATTGGCGCCACAGCCTGAACCTAGGGTGGGGCCTTCTTCACTACTGCTAAAATTGAATTCACTGCCTGAGCAACTATGGTGGAAACCTCGGCTGCATTTATCATTCACTAAGCCTGAGCTGTTGGCTACTCTGGCTGGGCCTTTCTGTCCCTCGGTGCTCATCTCGAAGGCATCTGAAACGAGAAGGAATTTATAAGTCCATAGTTGTTATTAAATCTCAAATATCTGCAGACGTAATCGCATAAATAAGAATACAACGGTCCTAAAATAGGGCTCTATATCAAAGACACTAAACTGGAAGCATAAAAGCCGTACAAATCCTAAGGACACTAGAACCAAATGCTCTGATACCACCTGTGACACCCCACTTAATTAAATACTGGGTGATCAGTCATTTATTAAATTAAATCAAAGTGTCCGGTTGGTTCATTCTTATCATCACTGTCAAATTTTTTTCCTTTATTAATCACTTAATAAATAATTAAGCTAAGTGTCAAAACATTAAATTTTATAAATTACGTCCCATTGTTATGTGTTTATGTACAAAACCATTTTTATGAACACATATAATAATATCGAATACCAAACCATCCAAGTGGAATAAACATACTAGATTAATCAATCCAAATAAAATATCCCAAATCGAAGGAGAAAGAAATAATTAAAACAATACCAACTAAAACTGAATACTGAAATAATAAAGAGTACAAGTCTCTCTCTGAACTAAATAAAAACTGGAAATGGGAGAAACATGCCCCCATATAAAATGACTAAGTGAAGAGCTGAGATGATAAGGATGAAGTCATCTAAATGCAAAGACCTGCAACTTCCACACTAGCTGCAACACGTCAACAGTCCAAAGATCTAAATCTGATGCCCCTGTAGCTGGGCACCTGTAACACACACACACACACACACACACACACACATATATATACAGGAGAAATAAGAAATGACAGGAAACGGGTTAGAGCCCGAGTGTTAAATATCTTTGAAATAGTTTAGCAATTATATAAAATGCTTACCCATTGATATTACATACATGTTAGTGCCTCGACACTCACTTGAGAATTCTCACCTCTCAATTAATGTGCACGCCTAATGTACTACTGAATTACTCTAGATGAAGTTAACCCAGTTAACTAGTCTAACCCAATCTCCACTTACTAATCCTAATTCACGCGATCGCATGACTATAGTTTATCTATAATAACCTCTTCTTATGAATTTACCAAGCCAGCTATGTAGATCTCAATAAAGCCGTAAGTTCTCAGCCACTTAATTTATTTAATATTAATTACTCAATTTTTTCTACCTACAAGCACAGTAGATGAATCACATGTACATATATTTATCACTCCTAATATATATACTAATAGGTCACCCACATAAATCTATGGTGCTGGCATACTCTTCTATCAAGTCCTCATATCTCTCGTAAAAAGGTAAATACTCGTTCGTAATCACTCTCGAACTGTATTAACACAAAACACACATATTATAGGCGAAGCATAGTTCCCAATCACTAAGAGGTCAGCACATGCCCTCACATCTCTTAGGATTGTCTGACTATAATTCTAAGATATCTTGTACCAAGGATCCTATGTTCTAGGGTACAAGTCGATATCCCCCATAAAGGTCAAATCGAGATAAGATTGTCCCGACGTGGAAACCTCCGTGATAGCAAGTAGCGCGGGTATGATTGAACACATATGTTCACATAATATATATATATATATATATATATATATATATTAGGAGTGATAGCAAGTAGAGTGGTTATAATCTTCTCCATATATCAAGATAGTTGTCCTAACATGGTTTCTCCTTAAAATTGTAATATAATTCTCCCAAACAACATTATTTTACATAAGAACATGAAATTATGTCTCCTATACTAGAATGGATGTGTTATCAACTCAAGAACAACATGTTAGATACTTGCCTTAAGAACGAAGGTCTGAATTTCTGGGATTTGATGGTGTGGATGAGTTCGTCATCCTCCGATCTACACTTCGGCAGTGTCTGTGGTAAAAACAGTGCAACTAGGATGATTCTAGTCTTGGGAAAGCTCCTGACCTCTCTTCTCTAATGGATTCTGTGAATTGTGTTTGTTCTAACCCTAGAAGACAACCTTTAACAACAGATATAGCCTTATGATTTTCGTCCTTAATTAATGCCTAAAATTAGAAATTACCAAAATGCCCTCCCGGGTTACCGGTTAGGCCTAAAAAGGTCCCGAGACCCAAACTAAACCCTCGGGTATACTTTTCTGACTATCTCGACCCTTCCGAACACATTGTCTCACTCTAAATGACCATACGGAAAACTTAGAATTAAATTAATTTTTATCCCATTAATTTAGTCCTGACGTGACTGACACGCGCGCCCCGACTTAATTTCTATAACTGTCGTATTATTCACTCGCGAGAATTTTAATAAATTCAATCTCATATATTACTTTACTCAATAAATAATATTCAACATAATTCTTATCAATAATTACTAACTCTCGTCATGCTAGTAAATATTCAATTTAAAATTCGGATTAATATTAAATTAATTTATCCCAATTAAATATAATTAATCCCATTATTAAAGGCCAAAAAAATACGGGGTATTACATTGATATACTCTCTCACTTCCACAATAGGATCACTGAAATCTTAAATTCCTTGGATATCTCTAGTGGTATACCTTCACAAACTAGCTGGTCGAACACTTAGACAAACATTATGTTAATATCTACTTCAACCGACCCACTCAATCTCCCTTAAAAATGGAAACCTCCGTCTAATCCAAAATAAGTAAAGGTAACTTTTCCCATGATAGTTCTTATACCTTCTCCTAATAAAAAAAAAGTTAAACGCTTGGGTCTGAAGTACCCGTGACACAAGATCGGGTGTAACGGACACTAATGTTATGAATTCCTCTACTGCATCAATGACACACAAGATATCCCATTTATTTATCCATAAAGTCAATGCTCCAATTGTCGACCGATGGCTCCAGGCATCTACTACCACGTTTGCCTTCCCCGAATGCTACTGAATGGAAAAGTGATCTTCCTTCACAATATCGAACCGCTTCCTTTGTCTAAGGGTGGAAGGAGTACATGTTTTAATTGTACCGTATCATTTTGGTCTGAAAAATGGTTGTGGTTTTATATTTTAAAATACTAAAAACTAAATTTATTGAAACTGAAAATACCACAAACTATGTGTTTGGTTTTGGTTTATACACATAAAAAACCACCTTACCGATATTACTGTGCAAAATTACCACATGTTACCGTACCAATTTACTGACTTAAGAAACCCAAAATACCAAATATATCTTAGTATGATATATTGAGTAAAAGATGTGCTGTAAAACAATTATAAGAATTTATCAAACCCTTTATTTTAAAAATCAATCCGAGTCATTCATTGTCCCATATAAAAGTAACCTTAATCCTAAGTCCATATCCCTATTCCATCTTTTACACTTTCTCTAAATAACAATCACTCTCTCTCTCTCTCTCTCTCTCTAATCCTTCACTCATCTCCTTCTCAAATTCTCCACATTTAGTTAGTACTGTACACAATACCACACACACCCACACACACCATGTTTAGACATTAATATTCGTAGACATAAAGCCATATGATTTATATTTAAACACAACTAGATATTCAACTCACTAATTATACAAAATTAACCCCACTATTCAATAAGTTTCGCATACGCATTCAAATTCCTCGGGGTTTATCTGAATAATTTTGTTACAATTTGATATGAAATCATGATTCTCCTTAATGACCTTTTCTCTTACTAATCCTCTTCTTATTAGGTTATTTCATTGTTTTAATTCTATATAAATGATCATGTATGTAATGTACTCAAATGACAAATAACAGTTAATAAGTACGAAAAAAACATAACTCCTTTAACAGATTGAGTTATCTTGTAAGTGACCATAAAATAGACACAAACATTATAAACACCATTTAGTATTTGAGTTTTACTGTCATTGTTTTTTAAATTAATTTGAAGTAGATTTTTTTTAATTTATAGGTATATTCAACAATGGTTATGAAAGATAATATCTGTAGGCTTTTAGCTACCTCTGAGGTGATTAGAAAGAAAAATTAGACAATAATTAATTATTGTATTTATGGGGAAAAAAAAGAAATGAAAATTACCAAAATTTAGGAAAACCCAAAATACTTGTTGGTGTAATATTAGGTTTTGTTTTGGTGTACTCATTGGTAATTTGGTACAAACGGTTTTATCATCCTGATTATGGTTTTGGTATTGGTAAGGAGTTGTTACTAACCAACTCGTGCTGTTTTCATCCCTACCTCTGACACATGTCAACTTTCACTGAGTGAACAGATACTGAAGGCTCCTTTGGTTCGAGGCCAATGTGAATCTCTCCACTAGAAATTAATGCCTATAAACACATAGTAAAATATTTATTGATAACCTCTCCATTAAATTTTTAAAAGTCCGTCAGCATTTCTGATCCCAAACGAATGGTACCCTCTTCCCATTGAGGTGTGTCAGTGGTCCCGATATCTTCGAGAACCTATGACTGAATCTCCTACAGTACCTTGCGAAACCTAAGAATATTTTTACTTTAGTAGATGTTGTGGGCTATCCCTACTTGATCTTAGTCAACACCTTTCTAGAATCCAAAAAATTATATCCTCCGATGCAACGTGCCCCAAGAAATTCATTTCTTGTACAAAAAATGCACCCTTGGAGAACTTAGCATGCAACTTATGTTCCCTAAGCATTAACAAAATTGTTTTCAGATGCAGTGCATGCCCATCCTCGAACCAAGCATATACCAAAGTGTCATTAATAAACACAATAAATAATTGGTTCACTTATGATTGGAATACTCTATACATC
The DNA here is from genome assembly GCA_949130495.1 of Sambucus nigra. Taxonomy (NCBI): domain Eukaryota; kingdom Viridiplantae; phylum Streptophyta; class Magnoliopsida; order Dipsacales; family Adoxaceae; genus Sambucus; species Sambucus nigra. The sequence goes on along the minus strand of OX422207.1, from coordinate 388,626,999 downwards.
AACTTCATGAATTTGGCTGGAGGATTAGTCAACCCAAATAGTATGACCCGAAATGCGTATGATCCATATCGTGTCAAAGAAATTCTCTTTGGGATAGCCTCCTTTCGAATCCAAAATTGGTGATAACTCGAGCATAGTTGAATCTTAAAAAATGAATATGTTCCCCTTAACTGATAAAATAGGTTGTCGATTCATGGTAACGAATAGTTGTTCCATATCGTGACCTTATTAAGCTCTAGATGGTTCATATATAAATGTTGTGAACCGTCCATCATTTAACAAAGAGGACTAGATCTTACCCCATAATGACATACTCTTTTGAATAAACTATTTCCTCAAAATCTACTATGCCTACCCCCATGACTCTTTCATCTCTAACAAATCCTATCTATAAAGTGGCCTCGCTACGGGCCTGGTGCTGATGCTAAATCTAAGAAAAAAATCAATCTCTTATGTAGGCTCTAACTCGGTACCTTCATAAATGTCTCTGGAAGTTTTTTAAACTATTGGTAAGATCTCTAAGAAATTCTAACCTCCTTTAATGCGCTCACATCTATATAATACAAGTGTGTGCTAGACCCTCACTCGAGCCTAGGCATAACTATAAGAAACATGTCCTACTTGACAATTGAAAACATAATACCCTACTGGTTATTGTCACTCTAAAGATAATATATAACTAACTAATCTAAGCCCAATAATAAAATTGTATGACCTCCTGTCTAAAATTAATAAATCGAATGAAAACCAAGTCTATAAATCACAATTGCTACGTCTCGACAATCACAATGTAAAGAAACACCCCTACTCGCTGGGGTATCCACATGTGAATATAGCTCGATTATAAAAACTAGATATCCCAAAATCATAGTGAATGAACCACTAACAAAATAGCACAACCCATTCGGCATAGAAATAAGATGTGCCCATGAGCTATAAACGTAAATGTAATGATTTCTTGGTGTTATCTCTATGAATACCATCTTGTAATTAAGTTTACCCGCTAGCCACAAGCATAATAATTTCTTTAAATGAACAATAAAAATGATGACCATACTAATGATCCTGCTGACCTTGTCTCTATGGTCGATCTTATTGAATATGGCCTTATTAACCCCGCCTCCATTGAATGTGACCCTATTGGCCCTAATGTTCTTATCCCAAATGGTCCCGATATCTCTAATTATCTACTCCTCATAACCTCTTAGGGGTTACTCCCCCTGTGTTAATAAATTTTTCTAGTGAGTGCCTCCTTAGGCTCGAGGCGACTATCAATCATCTCTAGTCTTTTGGGCCTAGATTGAGCCCAATCTTCTATTTCATAGGAACTCCATCCTTTGAATAGTTTTAATGATCCCAAAAATGTAGAAGGGTAACTTCCAGCACATGAGCTCTAGTGGTGAAGGACGGGTTACCCGATAATACCGATTCAATCCTTCGTGTAAGGTTTTTACTAATGTAATCTGTCTTCTTCGCTTCTATATCAATCTCTTCCAATGAAGAAAGACAAACATGGTTGAATTCCTCCTCTTGATGGGCTACCATGCAGTTGCCCTAGTGAGATTTTAAGAATTTATTTCTCATGATATTACGAATGGCAAGTGGAAAACACTTCCCTCTCAAACCATTAACTAAGCTCATACTAACAGTCTCACGTGGAATAAATTTTAACTCCTAAATGAAATGAAAACCATGCATAGTACGTCTTACGAATGAAATCCAAATAAGTAATCGTCCCTATACACTTCCATGTAATCAATTTGTTCATCATAACTAATGGCACAAAACTCCCTAAGTGGTTATCCTTATTAATAGTATAAATCATAATGATATAGCTCTAAAGTAGTCAAAGAATGCAACATAGACTAGCATGAGGAGAACTCAAGACCCTAGGATACTAGAACCTATAATGCTTTGATACCAACTATGACACCCCATAAAATCCACAAATATATTGGTCATGTCTTATTTAAAAATCATTGGAGTAAAAAAAAATTAGTAAAATTCTAAGCATGAACAATATAGATAAAAATGATAATAATAAAGATAATGCTAAATAATAAAGAGATTGTTGAAGGGGAATATAGATAAACCTCCTTACTTAGAGATAAACATACTCATTAAGATATTAAATGAGAAACTAGATAAGCATTGATCAAACATTAGTAACTTCACAAAGGACTGTGAGGAGTCAACTAAGATGATTTAAGATCAAGGCAGAGGGGAGGGTAATCAAAGATTAAGGAAGACTTATAGAAGAAGCTAGTTTAGGAACTATGTATTTTTTTATGTAAATTATGAGTTATGTTTTAGTTGTTGATGAGGTCACTCGGTACCAGCTATGGACCAGGTATGGTAGAACCTAGATGAGATTTCATGCTTTATCGATCAACCTCACTTGGGAATCTTTGAGCAAATTAGTTTGGAGGATATAGAGCAATTAAATGTTGAGTAATGACTTGGTCATTTTAAATACACCAGATAAAATACCTAGCTATGACTGAGAGGGCACATTCAAGCAACCTTGACCTACCAACCTAGAGAGTTTTGTCTCCAGACTACAATATCTATCCATAAAAGATCTTAGTAAAGTTATATCATACCTAAGCACGTCAAATATACTTACCCAAACAATGGTGCTTTAGTGAGAAGTTGGATGGTTTGGCATTAACACACCGTGGCACTGCCAAACACAACGATTGGTCACTAGAGATTTCGCTTAGCATTTAATGCATTTGACATGTTAAGTATGGTAATCTGACCTAACATTGAATGCAACAGAGTTTGCTCAGGTACATTCTGAGGCTATATATACCCCATTTATCCATTGATAAAGGGTAAGATTTTGTAGCAGGTGTGATCTTTAAACCAAAAGGCCACTTTGAAGGAGTTAATTCAAACTAGAGATATATTGTCCAAGATTTTACTAAGAGTATAAGCATTTATTGAGCTTCGACAATTATTCATTTATATCTTGGTGTTTAACTGTCTATCTGAGGTGTATCTAGAGTGCTTGATTCTTTTTACCTGTATAGCTTCTTTAAAAGTTCATTTATTGTTAAAAATTTGCATTTATTATATTTTATTGAGTTGTATACTTAAGTTTGTTCACTATCATTGGGAGTAGGTTTACTACTGTGTTATTACCATTAAAATTAGTTACTCCTTCATTTATCTCTAAACCTAGAAAAGAGAATTACTCTCTTACATTTGGTGACTCCGCTGGTGAGGTATTCTCTCAGAAATGGCCAATGATAACATTGTAACACCCCGCTTAATTAAATACCGGGTTATCAGTCCCATACCAAATTAAATCAGAATATACAGTTGGATCATTCTTAGCATCATTGTTGAAAACATTTTATAATCACCTAATAATTAATTAAACTGGCGTAAAAAAAATTTAATTTATTAAATTTCCCTTTTTAAAACATAAACCATTTAACAAAATCCATTCATACAATGAAAAACAACTAAGTAAATATCACAACTGAATTAAAAACAACTGGAATATAACTCTCCAATTAAAATCTCATACAATAATCCAAAGTAAATCAAATGTAATCAACTCTGATATAAGTAAATAAACTGACTGAGAAGGAAAACTTAAAATCCTTTGGGCGACATGCCCTAAATGAAATCAACTACAGAGTATGAATCAATGAAAGTGAAGGCGTCTAAATAAAGCTCAAAAACTCCATAGCATCCATAGCTCGTCACATGTCATAATCCCCTGTAATTGGCGTCCCTGCAGCTGGACACCTAATATAGGGGATACAAGAGAGGGAAGAGAATATGCAAGGAAACGGGTCAAAGCCCGATGTAAAAATAGTTTATAAAATAGGAAGTGAATAAATGGTATATTTAGAAATTATTATATACATGTTAGATTATCGGACTCTCTTTTGATATTCTCGCCTCTCTTCTAGATTGCACACCTAATGTACCTCTAAGATACACAAGTTACAGTTCATACGCTAACTAGTTCAACCCAATGTATCCATTATCCATAGACCAATTCATTCCCATGTATGTCTCTCATAATACATGTAATAATAATATATATATCCATTTAGATGCAACATGGATAAGCCCCTTATTAATTCAATTCAATTAAGTGATTTTGTACTTAATTAATTCCAGATATCATTATCCCTCAATTCTATCTTAATCACAAAATAGATGTCATCATATGTATACATATACAATCACTCTATTATTATATACAGTACTGCATCCCGAGACACAGCTGCGGTGCTACATTACTCTACTATCATGTCCCAATACATCTCGTCACTATATGGGGGACGATCGGTTAGGTAAAGATTCCCCCGACCACAAATATCAAACACAAACATTGGAGGCGAACATAGTCCTAAGCCTTTGGGCTACGCATCCAAATGACTAGTCACACCCAAAAGTGGTGATCAATCCCTAAATTCTATGTTCTCGAGTGACAAGTCAAAAATCCCATCAGATTCATCAGGATATGACTCTCCTCACACGCAAACCTCCCTCGATAACAAGTAAGCTAGCTATGCCATACACATAAACCATCAATCGATCAAATATGAACTATCATCTACCAATTTAGTATTAGGTACTTACATTACCTATATCATATTACGAATTTATCCTATCCCAAGTACCCTTCGTATTTCTCGAATATTACCCATACTTGTATTCATGATCATTAACGTACATATAGTATGTAATTAATTTCTCACATAATCTTTTATTTAACCCAAGTACCCGTATATATGTCCTCAATATAACTCGTACTTGTAATAATGATTATTCTCCTCTAAATCGTATAATAATTATGTAGATATCTCTCACATAATTTTAATCCTTAATATATAATAATTTTCCAACATTACTCCCAAGTTTCTCACTCTATTAATGTGCTAAAATTATTTAAAAACTCATTATGGGCCAGATTGTAATTTTCTCAAACTTTTCTGGGCTAAACTAGAGATTTATGGAAATCCCATTTGAAGTCAGAAATCTGGTTAGAATGAGAGGGGATCTCGTTAGAACGAGACTGAGTCTCGTTCGAATGAAGTCAGGTCTCGTTCGATCGAAGTCATCATTTTTCCTGTTCGTCTACAGTTCCAGTTTTCTGTCTTTTTCTTCAATTTCAAACACCCAAACCTTACTGGTTTTCTATCCTAACAGAATCCAGAAATCCGAATCACTATCATAGCATTAATTCAAGATATTCATGGGTGATTTCTACATAAAACATCAATTCCACATGTTCATAAGGGATTCTCGTCAAACCCATTAAAATCTTAAGATTTCAATAATCTGAATTTCTCCATTTTTATCCAACTTGAAAACTCAGAATTTAGAATCATAGTTTCATACCTAAATCTTCAAATTTCATTTTTAACATGGTAGTATTTTTTTACACGCAATTCCTATCATACTTTTCAATAACCTTATGAACATATATTTTTCTCTACATGAAAAACCTACAAATTTCATCATGATCATAGTCCCCACATGATATATATTCAACTACATGAATTTGCCTAACCATCATCTTAATTTACCAATCATTTTAAATTCCAATTCATAATTTCATAAATCCTACATGAATATCCTAATCTAACATGGATATGATAATCACTAAAGTAAAGCAAGAATCAGTTGCCTTAAAAGTCGGTCTTAACCTTTGATGAAAACAAATGTTAAAACTTCGCCATCCCTTTTTTCAGTGACTTTTTCGGCGACTATGGTGGTGGTGCAAGGTGAAAATATGGTGGTTGTCCCCTTGGTTTTCCCTAGGTTACTCCTCCTCTCCAAGAACTCTTCTTCTCCTCAAGATATCCTTTCACTTTCTCTCTAAGACTCTTTTATTTTTCCCTCTTGTTTTTGGATGAAATGAATCTTGTGTAGAGTCTATCTTATTTAAATAAAAAGTCCTAAAGGTAAGATAAAAGACAAAAATGAAGTTACTATTCATCTCCCAAGTGAAATGACTAAAAGGCCCCTTCGGAGTGTCATTTCATCTCCTAATTGACCCGAGACCCAATTTCAACACCCGAGTAGATTCTTCTGACTATTTGGACCCTTCTGGATGCAACGCCGCACTTGAAACGACTATAAGGTTGATATAAAATAATATTTCCTTTTTATTTATTTAAATTAGTCCCGACACGTCCCATAACCGAATCCCGACTTAATTTTCCTCTTTGGTGTATTGGTAACTCACAATAATATAAATAACATCGTATTTCACTAAGTAAAAATTCAGAGTCAAATATCCCTTTAATCTCTAGTAATTTTTCATAATTAATTCCAATTCATCCCCATTAAGTTTTAATTTATCTTATTTTAAAAGTTATTAAAATTATGGGGAATTACATACTTCCCCCTAAAAGTAGAATTTCATCCCGAAATTCAGAAAAATAAAAGTATACCTCGTAAAAATAACTACAGGTATTTGTCATGCATCTCATCCTCGTGCTCCTAAGTAGACTCCTCAATGTTATAGTTCTCCCACTGAACACGCACCAACAGAACTACTTTCGTTCTTAACCGTCTTTCGCTATGGTCCAAGATCACTATGCGTTTCTCCTCGTAAGAACTAGCTGGCTGCAAGTCGATCTCCTCTAATGCAACATGAGTGTGAGCCAACTCATCCCGGAGATATCGCCTCAGCGAAGATATATGGAACACATCATGTATCCTACGCAAGTTCTCCGGAAACCCCAATCTATAAGTAACCGGTCCAACTTTCTCAATATTAGGAAATGGTCCTACATATCTAGGAGCCAATTTCACTTTCTTTCCAAATCTCATAACCCCCTTCATAGGCGATACTCGCAATAACACCTGGTCCCCAACACTGAATTCCCAGAAGAACCGCTTTGCATCGATGTAGCTTTTCTGTCTATCCTGGGCTACCCGAATACGACCACGAATCATTTCAATCCTGAAAGATGTATCCTGAATCACCTATGTACCTAGTAGCTTATTTTCCCCCACCTCTAACCAACATGCAGGAGAACGACAACGTCTAACATACAGTGCCTCAAATGGATCCTTACCGATAGTGAAGTGACAGGAGTTATTATACGCGAACTCCATTAGCGAAAGGTACTTATCCCAACCTCCCCCAAAGTCCAGGATACACATACATAGCATGTATTCTAACATCTGGTTAATACGTTCTGTCTTCCTATCAATCTGCGGGTGATAAGTCGTACTTAACCGCAACTCGGTACCCATAGCCTCCTGGAAGCTCTCCCTGAAGCATGGCACAAAAATCTTGTCTCTGTCAGACATAATATTTAGGGGAACCCCATGAAACTTCACTATCTTGGCAATAAATAATTGGGCATACTGTCCCGTAGTGTAATCGATCCGAACGGGCAAAAAGTGAGCTACCTTAGTCAACCGATCCATAATCAGCCATAGAGAATCGTGACCTCTCTGAGAAGTAGGTAACTCTATGATTAAGTCCATAGAGATGATCTCCCATTTCCACATCGATATCTCTATTGGCTGAAGAAATCCAGCAGGCTTTTGATGATCCTCTTTCACTAACTGACAAGTGGTACACTTAGAGACAAACTCAGCAATGCCCCCTTTCATCCCGCTCCACCAATATTGCCGTCGCATATCTTAGTACATCTTATCCCCAACGGGATGTACCGTAAATCTGGATCCATGTGACTCTGTCATCACAACAGGCCTCAAATCCACACCCTCTGGAACAATCAACCTACCATCGAAATGCTAGCCCCCATCTGAACTCACGGAGTAAGACTCTACTCCTCCGGCTAAAATCTATCGATTTTTCTCCTCACAAGACATATCGACAGCTTGAGCTTGAACCACCCTCATCACAATCTGAGGTGTAACAGTTATAGTTGACATAATTGATCGGGCAACTGCATCTGGATGTCCCAGTTCCTTCCATTTTGCCTTCCACACCGCGACCAACTCACCTACCGGCCTTTGGCTCAACTCATCTATTACCACGTTAGCCTTTCTCGGGTGGTAATGTATCTCAAACTAATAATCTTTCACGAACTCAAGCCACCTACGCTGGCGCATGTTCAACTCCCGCTGAGTGAATAAATATTGCAGTGACTTATGATCCGTGAATAGGCTAAACTTTTCCCCCAATAAATAATGTCTCCATATCCGAAGAGCAAACATGATCTCCGCAAGCTCTAAGTTGTGGGTGGGGTAATTCTTCTCATAAGGCTTAAGCTTTCTAGAGGCATAAGCTATGGCCTTCTCTTCCTGCTGTAGTACTCTATCGATCCCCTATAAGGATGCATCAGTGTAAACCAAGTACTCCACTCCTGGTTTAGGCAGTGTTAATACTGGTGCTGAAGTCAACTTATCTTTCAGCATGTCGAATGCTAACTGACATGCATCGTCCCAGATAAATTGTACGCCTTTATGCATTATATTAGTCAATGGACCCGCTATCTTTGAGAAACTATGGATAAATTGTCTGTAATAATCAACCAATCCCAAGAAACTGCACACATCTGTCGGTGTCGTAGGCTGTCCCCAGTCCCTCACTGCTGATACCTTACTAGGATCAATCGATATCCCCATCTTTGACATAATATGCCCCAGAAACTGAACTTCCCAAATCCAGAACCCACACTTCTCATATTTCACATACAACTGATGCTCACATAGGGTCTATAGGACCTACCGTAAATTCTCGACATGTTCCTCCTCAGTCTGAGAATAAATCAGGATGTCATCTATGAAAATGATGACAAATTGGTCTAAGAACTCTCTGAATACCCTATTCATCAAGTCCATGAATACCGCAGGCGCATTAGTCAACCCAAACGGCATAAGTCGAAACTCATATGTCCCATATCTGTTAAGAAGGCAGTCTTTGAAATGTCCCGCTCCCTGATACGTAGCTGATCATAATCGAACCTTAATTCTATCTTTGAGAAGTAGGCTGCTCCTCTCAGTTGGTCAAATAGGTCATCAATCCTAGGCAAAGGATACTTGTTTCGTATCGTGACTTTATTAAGCTCCCGATAATATATGCACAACCTTAAAGAACCGTCTCCCTTCTTTATAAATAACACCGGGGCACCCCAAGGCGACGTACTCCTGCGAATGAAACCTTTCCCCAAGAGCTGTTCTATTTGATCCCTGAGCTCCCTCATCTCTGTTGGAGCGATACGGTAAGGCGCACGAGCAATAGGCTGAGTGCCCGGTGCTAAATCAATCACAAACTTAATCTCCCTATTGGGAGGTAATCCCGATATCTACTGGAATAGATTCGTAAACTCACAAACTACTGGTATAGAATTAAGGGATATTATTACTCCCGTAGAGGTTTCCTCCTCTATATAATACAAATGAGTAGATGACTCTCCTTCATAACGAGGCATCACCACTAGGAACATCTCATGTCCTGGAATAGCAAAAATAATACACCGGCTATATCAGTCAATCATGGTTACATATATAACAAGCCAATCCATGCCGATAATCACATCATACTCGTACATGTCCAAAATAAGTAAATCAACTGATAAAATCAGACTCTCAATCTCTATACTCACATGATGACATATAAAGAAAATAGGTGTCCCACTACCCATCGGTGAGTCTACATAAGTAATGATGCTATCCGCTATATCTAATAACCCTTCATCCCGTGCAAATCTAGTGTCTATAAATGAATGTGAGCCCACAGTATCAAACAAAATGCACCGCATAGACCCATAGATATAAAACATACCCTCGATCGCGGGCGGTAGCTGCTGAATCGCTGCCTGATAGATGTTGTATACACGCCCATACTTACCCTGCTGTGGTGGAGCTGCAGGAATGAAAGGTAATGATGGCACCTGAACTGGGGCTAGGAGGGAGGGTGGTGGAAATATTGGTCTATGTGGCTCCTATCGTGCTCCCTGCTGAGGAATCTTTCCCTTATCAGGATAATCCTACCTATTGTGACCAGGTTTACCACACACAAAACATCTGCCAGTGAACTTTCCCCTATTTTATCCCTGTTGTCCCCGACCCTACTGGCTGTTATCACCTCTCCCTTGGCCTTACCGGCCCTGATGCTAGCCCTGCCTATTAATTTCCTGCCCAAATTAAAATCCTCCAGATCGTAAACGTTTAGCACAGTCCCCTGGTTGGGAACCCTGCTCACCCTGTCGCTGCTGACTCTGACCTCCATTAGTCTTGCCCCGCTGGCTTGCCTCAATCCTCTGCTTGACACCCTGAGCATGTAAGCGATAATCCTAGAAATGGAGCATTACAGCATTAAGAACATCTCCATAAGTATATGAGGAAATATTTCCCAATAAGTGTTGGCGAATCTTATAGTTCAGGCCATCAGTGAACATATGGATTCTCCTTTCCTCAGTGGGTACCTCTGCTGGCACCAAGTTAGTCAGCCGAGTAAATTCCTCATCATATTCTGCCATTGTCTTCCCTTCCTATCTCAATCTAAGTAGTTTTTGCCTCATCTCAGTCTGAATGGAGGAAGGGAAGTACTTGCGGTCGTACCGTACCTAGAAATCCTGGATAGTCATAGTATCTCTCTCCTCAGTGGTGGTAATAGATTCCCACCATTATAGAGCTACCCTGACTAGCTTAAACATAGCTAGTATCTGACGCTGAACTTCCGTATATTCCAATATTTTCAAGTTCCTCTGGATATCCTTCTTCCATTGGCTAGCAGTCACGACATCAGAACCCCCATGAAACTTTAGTGGATGCGCCTTCTGAAAGGCATCCCTCACACGTTCCCATGTAGTAGTAAACACTTGCCCTGGCGCGAGTGTCACAACTAGTGCCTGTGCTGGAGCTTATTGAACAATAGCTAAAGCTACGTTGACTGCCTGGGCAACAATAGCAGCAACTTCTGCAGCATTCATTGCACCCTGAGCTGGAGCAGGTTGAGGTGCATGTCGAGGAGGCATATAAAATAAGAGAGAATATACTATCAGTAATTTGATATCACAGAATAACAGAAGAACATATAAATGTAATCAAGGACACAACAGTCCTAATAATAGGGATCTGCATCAACGGACGCTTAGCTGAAAGCATAGTAAACCGTTCAGATCCTAAAAGACTCTAGAACCTGATGTTGTGATACCACCTGTAACACCCCGCTTAGTTAAATACCCGGTGATCAGTCCCATACCAAATTAAATCAGATTTTAAATTTAATAAATTTCAAATTTCAAATTTTAATTTAATAAATTTCTCTTTTTAAAACATATACCATTTAACACAATCCATTTATACAATGAAAAACAACTAGGTAAATATCATAACTAAGTTAAAAACAACTGGAATAAAACTCTCGAGTTAAAATCTCATATAATAATCCAAAGTAAATAAAATCTACTCAACTCCAATACAAGTAAATAAACTGACTGAGAAGGAAAACTTAAAATCCTTTGGGCGACATGCCCTAAATGAAATGAACTATAGAGTATGAATTAATGAAAGTGAAGGCGTCTAAATAAAGCTAAAAGACTCCATATCATCCATAGCTCGTCACATGTCATAATCCCCTGTGTTTGACGTCCCTCCGGCTGGACACCTAATATAGGGGATGCAAGAGAGAGAAGAGAATATGCAAGGTAACGGGCCAGATCCCGATGTAAAAATAGTTTATAAAATAGCAAGTGAATAAATACTATATTTACCAATTATTATATACATGTTAGATAATCCGACTCTCTCTTGATATTCTCGCCTCACTTCTAGAGTGCACACCTAACGTACCTTTAAGACATACTAGTTACAGTTCCTACTCTAACTAGTTCAACCCAATGTATCCATTATCCATAGCCCAATTCATTCCTACGTATGTCTCTCATAATATATGTAATAATATATATATATATATATATATATATATATATATATCCATTTAGATTCAACACGGATAAGACCCTTATTAATTCAATTCAATTAAGTGATTTTATACTTAATTAATTCTAGTATCATTATCCCTCAATTCTTCCTTAATCACAAAGTAGATATCATCATATGTATACATATACAATCACTCTATTATATATATACAATACTGCACCCCGAGACACAGCTACGGTGTTGCATTACTCTGCTATCATGTCCCAATACATATCGTCACTGTATGGGGGACTATAGGTTCGATAAAGATTCCTCGAACCAAAAATATAAAGCACAAACATTGGAGGCGAACATAGTCCTAAGCCTTTGGGCTATGCACATACCAATGCACCTAAATGACAGGTCACACCCAAAGGTGGTGATCAATCCCTAAGTTCTATGTTCTCGAGTGCCAAGTTAAAAATCCCATCAGATTCATCAGGATATGAATGTACTCACGCGCAAACCTCCCTCGATAGTAAGTAAGCTAGGTATGTCATACACATAAACCATCAATCAATCAAATAGGCACCATCATCTACCAATTTAGTATTAGGTACTTAAATTACCTATATCATATTGCGAATTTATCCTATCCCAAGTACCCGTTGTATTTCTCGAATACTACCTGTACTTGTATTCATGATCATCAACGTACATATAGTATGTAATTAATTTCTCACATAATCTTTTATTTAACCCTAGTACATGTATCTATGTCCTCGATATAACCCGTACTTGTCATAACGATTATTCTCCTCTAAATTGTATAATAATGATGTAGATATCTCTCACATAATTTTAATCCTTAATATATAATAATTTTCCAACATTAATCCCACGTTTCTCACTCTATTAATGTGCCAAAATTATTTAAAAACTCATTATGGGTCAAATTGCAATTTTCCCAAACTTTTTGGGGATAAATTGGAGATTTCTGGATATCTCATTTGAAGTTAGATATCTCATTCGAATGAGATGGGATCTCGTTAGAACGAGATTGACTCTTGTTCGAATGAAGTCAGGTCTCGTTCGAACGAAGTCTTCGTTTTTCCCGTTCGTCTACAGTTCCAATTTTCTTCCTTTTCCCTCAATTTCAAACACCCAAACCTAACTAGTTTTCTATCCTAACATAATCTAGAAATCCGAATAACTATTCTAACATTAATTCAACATATTCATGGGTGATTTTTACATAAAAACATCAATTCCACGTGTTCATAAGGGATTATCATCAAACCCGTTAAAATCTCAAGATTTCAATCATCTGAATTTCTCCATTTTTATCCAACTTGAAAACTCGTAATTTAGAATCATAGTTACATACCTAAATCTTCAAATTTAATTTTTAATATGGTAGGATTTCTTTATACGCAATTCCTATCATCCTTTTTATTAACCTTTATAACATATATTTTTCTCTACGTTCCCCACATGATATATGTTCAACTACATGAATTTGCCTAACCATCATCTTTATTTACCAATCATTTTAATTTCCAATTCATAAGTTCATGAATCCTACTATAATATCCTAATCTAACATGGATATGCTAATCACTAAAGTAAAGCATGAATCGGTTGCCTTAAAAGTCGGTCTGAACCTTTGATGAAGACAAATGTTAGAACTTCTCCTTCCCTTTTTTCGGTGACTTTTTCGGCGACTATGGTGGTGGTGAAAGGTGAAGAGATGGATGTTGTCCCCTTGGTTTGCCTTAGGTTACTCCTCCTCTCTAATAACTCTTATTCTCCTCAAGCTACCCTTTCACTTTCTCTCTAAGACTCTTTTGTTTTTCTCTCAATTTTTCTCTCTTATTTTTTGATGACTTGAATCTTACGTAGAGTCTAGTCTTATTTAAATTAAAAGTCCTAAAGGTAAGCCAAAGGACAAAAACGAATTTACTATTCATCTCCCAAGTGAAATGACTAAAACACCCCCCTTCGGAGTGTCATTTCATCCCTTAATTGACCCGAGACCCAATTTCAACACCCGAGTAGACTTTTCTGACTATTTCGACCCTTTCGAATGCAGGGACGCACTCAAAACGACTATAAGGTTGATATAAAATAATATTTCCTTTTTATTTATTTAAATTAGTCCCAATACGTCCCATAACCGCGTCCTCACTTAATTTCCATTTTTGTCGTATTAGTAACTCACAACAATATAAATAACATCATATTCATTAAGTAAAAGTTGAGAATTATATATTACTTTAATCTCTAGTAATATTAAATTCGGATTAATCCCAATTAATTTTTCATAATTAATTCCAATTAATCCCCATTAATTTTTAATTTATCTTATTTTAAAAGTTATTAAAATTATGGGGTATTACAAACATCAACCCCGTTCTTAATTTTGATGATCTTCAATGTCAAGAGGAGAAAAAAGTTGAGATTTCTCTTATTTAGGTTCCTCCAGTTATTCTCATTACAGGAAATGTTCTAGTGGGGCAAGCTTCCACGAGAAGAAATGCGCCCCACTCAAATGACCAACATCATGAAAAAATATATGGAGTTTTTACAAACTCAATCTAGGATGGCTATTTTTAGGGCAACGATGTACCCATGATCTTTCATCACACCAGTGGCACCACCCGTGGTTCCTTTGATGGGAACATTTGTTGTACGTGAAAGACTCGTTGGTTCCTCTGTAATTAATCTTGCTTTTGTACCAACCGTTGAAGCACCTGTCGCAATCGACGTCGCACATGCTATTTCTCTATCACAGTCCAAGACAGTAGAGGAAACTTCCTCACCTTCCTTGACTATTGAGGAAGTCAAGAAAGAGATGATAAATATGCCAACTTTAGCCTCACAAACTCCCAAGGAGGCAACTTCAATTTATGATGATTTTTGTATTCTTCACTGAGAGGATATAACGATCAACCTTATCCTTAGGGTTATTGTTGATACCAAAATTAATATGCTGATGTGGACGAATAGTATGAAGACACGTGTTGATCTACGTGGCACAATAACAGCGAGGAAGATCATTTACTGAACAACCATGGTTGGTACCGAGCAACGAGAATATACCGAGGAACTCTATCATGCCGAGGAACTCCATCCGAGGAACTCTATCATCCCGAGATACTCTAAGCACTCCGAGGAACTCTTGATCAACGAGCAACTAAGGCGGTCCGAACTGCACCTCGGCCGTGTCATCAATTATCAGACGGACAACTGTTCAACTATTCATTAGATTCTTGACGCACACGCTGCATTAAATGTATTACCCATTCATATGTATATCATTTAATGTATTGGACCTTTCATGTACAGCCTTGAGGCTATAAATACCTTGTATCAATCCCATTCAAAGGGATCAGAATTTCTTGAGAGAACTTGTAATCAAGAATTCCACAAACACTCAGCAATAACATAACAGTGGACGTAGGCTTTATTCCTAGCCGAACCACTTTAAAAATCTTTGTTTTATTTATTTATCTGTGATTGAAGAATTAGAGTGATCTAGTTTTTTACATCAACAGATTGGAGCCGTCTGTGGGAAACGACTGTTGTTATCGTTTTTCATAAAAATCATTTGTCACCAATGGCAGATAATCCAGAATCCAGTAATCGAAATGCTGGAAATACTGGAAATCTTCCAAATCCATCTGCATCTCCAGATCTAGCCGGAATTATGATGAATCTGGCTCAGGGACAAACCGCCATGCAAGAATCTATGAGGCAACTCCTTCAAACTCTTCAAGGCGGTGTACCTACTCATTCAGGGCAAAGGACTGATCATGGGCAATCACGATCTAGACGTATTGGGTCATATCGCAATGGGGAATCCCATGATTCTTCTTATCAACCTGGGCGAACTTCATCAATACGGGCTACGGATACAGATCAACATATCTCTCTTTCTCCGGAGAGAACTAGCGCTTTAGAAAGATTAAGCCGGGTGTCTCCTTTCAGTCGGTTAGGACCAAGGAGGAACATGAGTCCACCTAGGGCTCCATCAGGAAGTTTTCGACCACCACCAGGTTTGAGAGAAGGATCTGCACAATCACGACCAATTACTCGTCGAGATAAATCTCAGGAAGCTACGTCAGAGCAATCAGTTGCTCGGACTAAGCGGCCCGAGGAAGGGAATGAAGCATGGAAAGGTTCCATTCAACGATTGGAGGATAGACTGGGAGAAATGGCTAAGGCGAGGAACCCCTTACAAAGAACTTTTGTTCAAGGGACACCTTTTGTGCAAGCCATTGTGGATTTCCCTACACCGTCGAAATTCAAAGCACCTGTAGTGACCCCCAAGTACGATGGAAAGACAGATCCCGTACTTCATATAGAACAGTACCAAGCTGCTGCAGATATCTATGCTGTCCCCGACGAGATGAGGTGTAGAGCATTCTCGGGAACTCTTACTGGATCTGCACAGATATGGTACAATAATCTTCCTCGGGGTAAGATTTCAACTTTTGTTCAGTTAGCCGAGCTGTTTATTGGTAATTTTTGTTTTGGAGCAAAACCAGTAAAGCGAGTAGCGCACTTACTAAGTGTTAGACAAAAATCAGGAGAAAGTACTAGAGATTACATAACTCGTTTCAATAACGAGAAATTGGAAGTCATAGATTATGAAGAAAAGACAGCAATCACTGCTTTGATGAGTGGTTTGCTGCCTAACAAGCTATACTATACTCTGGCCAAAGATTCGCCTAAAAATATGTCGGAATTGATGGCAAAGGCGGCCAAAATCATGAATGTCGAGGAGGCTATGACTGCGAAGAAGAATATGGATAAAGAAGTTAAAGTGGAGGTCAACAACTCTAAGAAGAAAGATCAGAAAGGTAATGGTGGTGACAAACATTCCAGAAATAACAGGATAAAGTTGGAAGCCCTAAAGAAGTATGATAATTATACTCCATTGAAAATGGGTATTAATCATGTTTTAGAAGAGATCAGGAATAACGAGGAAATCAAATGGCCAGAGAAACTGAAGACAGATCCAGACATGAGGAATAAGACCAAATATTGCGAGTTTCACAAAGATCATGGCCATATGACCAAAAATTGTATAGCCCTTCAGAACGAGATTGAAACACTCATTCGAAGAGGAAAATTATCAAAGTATGTAGATCGCAGAGGTGAGAGGACAAATGAGGACAGAATTAGAAAGAGATCTAGATCTCCTCGTCGTGCAGAGGAGAAAAATAGGAGGGACCATGAAGAGGATCCAGATGATGACCCCGATCTTCCCAAGAAGCCAAGAAAACCTGAACGAGAGGTATTTTCCATACGTTTTGGATCATTTCATTGTAACGTTATTACAGGGGGAGACGCAGGAGGAGGAGACCTTACTGCAGAAAGAAAAGCTTATCTCGGAGAGGCTCAAGCTTGCTCATATATTCAGCGAATAAACCTGGCCGAGGATGATCGTCCGAGGAAGGTAAACAAAGAGAAGCTAGTAATTGGTTTTTCAAAAAATGACCTGGCAGGTGTTCTTTACCCTCATGATGATCCTTTGGTGATCAAAATGAGAATGAAGGACGTGATCATTTCAAGGGTGTTGGTAGACAATGGTAGTTCGGCAGACATCATGTACTATTCATGCTTTGATAGCCTGAATTTGAAATTATCTCAATTGGAACCTTATCACAGACCCCTTCTGGGTTTTGCTGGCGAGAAAGTTTTTCCACTGGGGACGATCAAGTTGGATATATTCATTGGAACCTGGCCTGTTTGTCGAACAGAAAGAATACGATTCTTTGTGATGGATAAGAATGTGCAATCGGCCTACAACATCATCATGGGAAGAGTTGGATTGAAGAAGTTCGAAGCCGTTCCTTCAACAGTACATCAATGTTTGAAATTCCCAACAAATTTTGGAGTTGGAGTGGTGAAAGGTGATCAAAAAGTAGCTCGGGAATGCTATTATTCGTCGGCCGAGCAAGAAGAACTAGAAGGATCGATGAAAAAGACTACTACTTATCAAGTGGATGAATGTACAGAAATTGAAACTCTTGATCCTAGAGATGAGTCCCAACTTGTGAAAGGGCAAGTGGTAGAATCTACAGAAAATGTTATTCTGGACGACGAACATCCTGAACGAATAACCCAGATAGGTTCATCGTTGGATATGTCAATAAAAGAGGAGTTGATAACTTTCTTGAAGAATAGGAAAAATACTTTTGCTTGGAGTCATGAAGACATGCCAGGAATAGATCCAAACTTCTTATGTCATGAACTCAATGTGAATAAGGAGATTAAACCTGTAAAGCAGAGAAGAAGGGTGTTTAGTCCCGAGAAGAACCAGGCCATACAGGAGGAAGTCGAGAAACTCCAGAAAGCCCAATTCATTGAAGATGTAAAATATCCAGATTGGTTGGCAAATGTGGTGATGGTAAAGAAGAAAAACAACAAATGGAGAATGTGTGTCGATTTCACCGATCTCAATAAGGCATGCCCCAAGGATCATTTTCCATTGCCCAGAATTGATCAACTGGTGGATGCTACCTCGGGACACGAGCTACTCAGCTTCATGGATGCTTACTCTGGCTACAACCAGATCAAAATGAAACCTGAAGACAGGGAAAGTACTTCTTTTATTACCCCTAGGGGAACTTATTGTTATAATGTTATGCCTTTTGGTTTAAAAAATGCAGGTGCAACATATCAGCGGTTGATGAACAAGGTTTTTACCGAACAAATCAGCCGCAACATGGAGGTCTATGTCGATGACATGCTCACTAAAAGCAAGAAAGCTGCTGATCATTTGGTTGACTTGAGTCAAACTTTTGATCAATTGGATAAATACCAAATGAAGCTTAACCCGACGAAGTGCACCTTTGGAGTACGAGAAGGAATGTTCCTCGGATACATCGTCAATCAGCGAGGTATTGAGGCAAATCCAGATAAGATCAAAGCTCTTCTAGGGCTGCGATCTCCGACGACGAAGAAAGAAGTGCAGAGTCTTACCGGACGAGTTGCAGCGCTCAACAGATTTGTATCTCGAGCAACTGATAAATGCATACCATTCTTCAAAACACTTCGAAAAACCTTTGAATGGAATGAGGAATGTGAAAAAGCTTTTCAAGACTTGAAGAAATATTTGGGAGCACCCCCACTGTTGTCCAGACCAATAACAGGAGAAAAGTTGTATTTGTATTTGGCAGTATCAGAGAACGCAGTCAGTTCAGCGTTGATCAGATTGGAGAATGGAGTCCAGAAGCCAATTTATTACACAAGTAAGGCTTTCCGAGGTGCAGAAATCAGGTACCCAAAGCTAGAAAAATTGGCATTGGCACTAATTGAAGCAAGTAGAAGAATGAGGCCATATTTCCAAGCCCATGCCATCATCGTTTATACTGATATGCCATTGAGACAAGCCCTCCATAAGCCAGAAAAATCAGGGAGACTGATGTACTGGGCAGTAGAACTTGGTGAATATGATATTGTGTATGAGCCCAGATCATCATTCAAGGGGCAAGCTGTAGCAGATTTTATAGCAGAGTTCACGTACCCTGATACCCCCGAGGAGCAAAAGGTGCCTGCTGATCTACCTGTGGACGATACAGGATCAACAGAAACATTTGCTGACCTACCTGTGGACGATACAGGATCAGCAGAAATAGGTCCAAACCAGCCAAGGTTGGTAAAAGGACTTGTGGATGTAGAGAAATCATTATATTCAAACTCAGACCAACCACGGTTGGTAAAAGGGTACGAGCAGATGACTGACGAGGAGCGAAAGATACCGGGGGATGATGGAAGAAAACAGCAGATATTTTATCAAGGAACTCTGACAGATAAGAAATTTGAAGACGAAATACCTACATGGAGATTATATGTAGACGGATCATCCTGCACAGCTGGTTGTGGAGCAGGAATTGTTTTGATCACTCCAGACGAGATTGACATGGAATATGCTTTGCGATTCCAATTCAAAGCCTCTAACAATGAAGCGGAGTATGAGGCCATGATAGCAGGTCTTAATCTAGCAAAGACTATGGAAGCACAACAAGTGATGGTATTCAGTGATTCTCAATTAATTGTGTATCAGATGATGGGAATGTATGCGGTTAAAGGAGATTTAATGATCAAATATCATGCAAAGGTGATGAAATTGTTGACAGAATTTGAGGCCATTCAATTGGTGAGAATACCGAGGATGGAGAATGTACAAGCAGACGCACTGGCCCGACTAGCATCAGCTACTCGTACCGAGATGCGAAGAACCATACCGATTGAAGTATTAGAAGGTCGGAGCATAGATGAAGATCTGACAACGAATGTGATTACCCTTGATTTAGGACCATCTTGGATGGATCCAATCAGGAAATATGTTGAAGAGGGTGAATTGCTGGAGGACAAACTCGCTGCCAAGAAACTGAAGTATAAAGCTGCTCGGTATGTATTAACTAATGGTATTTTGTATAGACGAGGAATTATGGCAGGTTTGCAGAGATGTGTACATCCCACCGAGGTGAAAGAATTGATTGAAGAAATCCATGAAGGATCTTGTGGAGCTCATGTAGCAGGTCGAACACTTTTACAAAGAGTGATGACACAGGGATATTACTGGCCGACAATGAGGGCTGATTGTATAGCCTATGCCAAGAAATGTGACAAGTGCCAACGTTTTTCCTCCATCCGACGAACTCCACAAGCATTGCTAACACCAATAACTTCCCCTTGGCCATTTGCCATGTGGGGAATTGATTTGGTTGGACCACTGCCGACCACCCGAGGAAGATTCAAGTATCTCGTAGTTGCAGTGGACTATTTTACTAAGTGGGTGGAAGCTGAGCCTCTTATCAATATGACGTACGAGAAGGTATACCAGTTTGTATGGAAGAATATCATTTGTCGATATGGTCTCCCTCATGCTTTCATCACAGATCATGGAACACAATTTGATAATGAAGAATTTACTGCCTATTGTCATCAGTCGAACGTTTTGAAGTTTCATTCAGCACCAGGCCATCCCCAAAGCAATGGACAGACTGAAGTGACGAACAGAACATTACTGAATGGGTTGAAAAAGAGGCTAAGTGAAGCTAAAGCAAATTGGATTAATGAGCTCCAATCAGTATTATGGGCCTACCGAACAACTCCCCGAGCAGCAACTGGAGAATCACCATATATGCTAGCATTTGGAAGTGAGGCTGTGATACCGGCCGAGTTGGGTCTCCCAACGCATAGAGTGCTGAATTTCAACTCTCCGATCAGTGACTTGATGAGAAGAATGGATTTGGATATGCTCGAAGAAGTAAGAGAAGAGGCAGCCATTAGGAATGCTGCTTATCAACAACGAACAGCTCTGTTCTACAACAAAAGGGTGAAGAAATGCGATTTGAAGGAGGGTGATTATGTGCTGAAGAAAGTCATTCAGAAACAGAATAAACTGGAAGCAAACTGGCATGGACCTTACCGAGTTACAGAGGTTGTTCGACCTGGAACCTACAGAATAGCAACTCTAGAAGGAGAAGAATTTCAGAATGCATGGAATGCTGAACACCTGCGAAAGTATTATCAGTAATGTAAAATGTAAAGTATTCCCTTCATTATGAATAAAACGAGGATGGTTCACCATTTTCTTTCTGTTGAAAGTTTTTCGGGGAATATTAGTGTTGAACACTACACTGCTTGATAACAAGAAGAAGACTGCAGACTGCTCTACGGAGCCATGCTCTACGGAGCGCTCTACGGAGCAAAAGTGCTATAAGTAGCCAACCTCCTTTGGTTAGGAGGATAAGCTCTACGGAGCGCTCTACGGAGCAAAAGTGCTATAAGTAGCCAACCTCCTTTGGTTAGGAGGATAAGCTCTACGGAGCGCTCTACGGAGCAAAAGTGCTATAAGTAGCCAACCTCCTTTGGTTAGGAGGATAAGCTCTACGGAGCAAAAGTGCTATAAGTAGCCAACCTCCTTTGGTTAGGAGGACATGCTCCAAGGAGCCAAAAAGTTCGAAAGAACCCTACTACTCCTTTGATTAGGAGGTGTATACCAGCATGATCAACTACGGTTGGTAAGACTTTATATACTCTCGCATTACAGCTTATGTTGATCGGGAGGTAACATTATTACAAAAAGTTCTTTGAAGAACAAAATATTCCAAACTGTACCAAGTATGGTTGGTCGGGGATAAAAACCCACTAACTGTAGTTGGTCGACGAGGACAAAAGTATTGACCTTAGTTAAAGTTCGAAAGAACCCTACTACTCCTTTGATTAGGAGGTGTATACCAGCATGATCAACTACGGTTGGTAAGACTTTATATACTCTCGCATTACAGCTTATGTTGATCGGGAGGTAACATTATTACAAAAAGTTCTTTGAAGAACAAAATATTCCAAACTGTACCAAGTATGGTTGGTCGGGGATAAAAACCCACTAACTGTAGTTGGTCGACGAGGACAAAAGTATTGACCTTAGTTGGTCGGACACATGTTTATATTTGAAAATTGAACCAAGTATGGCTGGTCGGGGATAGAAACCCATCAACTGTGGTTGGTCGACAAACATTATTTATCCACCTTGGTTGGTTGGAAACAATTTTCAACAATTTATGCTTATTATAAATTCTAAGTTGGTTGATGAACCATATAATTTGCAAACAGAAAAATAGCTATTGGCAAAACAGAAAATGAAATTCTTTCATTAAGATAAAAATGTATTACATGTTACATGTATGTGCTAACTATTACATTAAAGATTCCTACTCTATTGGTTTCTTTCCTTTATCCTTTGAGACAGGTTCCTCGCCGGCAGGAGGATCCTCTAGACAAAGAGGAGAATTAATAAAGTTCATGTCCTTCAACATTCTGACATTCATTATTGTAGGAGTGTCCAACAGGTGCTCAGGACGAGATACTTCAACTTGAGAATGAAGGTTATAATCACCAAGATATTTAGAGATCAAACTCCGAGGAATAGAACGAGCAGGAATCCATGCCATATCCAATTTATAAGGAGGAACAGGCAAGTCTAGCAATCCAGGAGCATGATAATCCCATAAATAATGACCTTGTTCCAATTTTAATACACCCAGGGCGTTCAACCATCCCTGCTTATAACCTTCGTTGTTAGCATTTTCAAGGCGATCATCCAAATGGTAAAGAGCTTCATTATAGCCTGCATTCCAGAACTCCCGAGGCTGTTTATGGAATTGGAAAGTTAATCTATCTACTTGCTCGAGAAAGTTCTTGATAAGAGCATCTTTATTATTCAGAGCAGACTTCATCGCGGCCAATTGATCCTCTAAAGATAAGTTTTTCTTAGACAAATCAGACAGAGCACGATCCTTAACATTCAGTTGGAATGCTTGAGTTTCCAGAGTAGATTGGGTGCGAGATTCTTCAACACCACGGCTAAGAACTCTTGATCGGCTCCGAGAAGCAACTGGAGAATTTTGCTCCTCGACGATTCTTCCTCGTCCCCGAGAACTCCTTCCTCGTCCCCGAGCAGTCACAGGAATAATAGACTTTTTCAAGTCATCCAACTCTTGCCTTAGTTTGGCGTTTTCAACCTCTAGAAACGAAAAACCTTCATCAGTAACTGGTACTAATGCAGTGGAAGAGGAGGCAACGGATTCATATTGAGCCAAT
Source organism: Sambucus nigra (assembly GCA_949130495.1). Lineage (NCBI taxonomy): Eukaryota > Viridiplantae > Streptophyta > Magnoliopsida > Dipsacales > Adoxaceae > Sambucus > Sambucus nigra. The sequence goes on along the minus strand of OX422207.1, from coordinate 388,603,548 downwards.
CTTTTCTGCAGACTATTATTTTCTTGTTCCAGGATCTCGGCAATTTGTCGGCAGGCTTCAACTTCACCTTTTAGGGTCCTTTCCCTAATGTCATATGCAGCAATGATCTTTTTATGACCTGTATCAGAGGAAATTTGTTGATATCTATTTTCATATTCCTCGTGTAATGAAGCCATCGATTCATTGTGCTGGCCTTGGAGATCCTCTAAGGAACAATGCAGCTCTTCAATCAAGTCATAATAAGCGACATTGTTAGCTACAGCTCGGTCGAGTAAATTTTTCAAGTACCGATAAGCCTCAGTCGCCTGTTCTGAAGCATCATGACCAAGAATGTCAGCAATTTCAGAAGAACTAAGGTCTGTATGACCAGCCCTATAGTATTGGTGACATTGCTGCATCAGCTCGGTATCATGAGAAGAGATTAGTTCCATTCTAGCAACAAACTAAAGACAAGAAAAAGACAACAATCAACAAAGAATCATCAATAACGACGATGAGTAAAGAAGTATTTTATTAGATCATAAAAGGATTACAGTGTTCGATTACAAATGATAAAAGATAAGAATGATACCGAACAACTTCACACCTTTTCCTTGTCTCCCAAGACTTTCTCGGGAGGCTGGGACGAGGAGCTCGGTTGCTCGGTGATAACAACAGCTTGATCGGCAGAAATCTTCTCGGCAGGAGGAGGCATAGAAGAAATATCCTCAATGACAGAGGGTTGAGAAGCAGAGATTGGGACATCCACAGCCATGGAAGATTCATCTGAAGCAGGTTCATCTTCTTCTTCTTCCACAATTGGTGGAGGAGGACCAGGGAGATGCCGTTGGAATAGCTCAGAATTGTCTTGGATTTTTAGCTCTTGTAGAGCAGCTACCCAACCGTCATGGAAGTATTTCAACTCCCCATATTTGACTTGAGATGTCATAGCTGCAATCCCTTTATCCCATCCTTTTTCCCAACCAGCACTGAAATGTTTCCTAACTGCAACTTTTCTTTTCAACTGCTCCGAGGAGAGTTTGACATCCAATTGTTCTTTCTGGATTTTGATGTCTCGCAGGATAGACAGTTCTTCTTCTGCCTTCTTCAGTTGGTCATCGCACCTTTGCTGATTGACCTCTAAGCTTTTCACCTTCTCCTCCAAATTCTTGGAGGTTTCAGCCATCTTCATCTTATCAGCCTCAGCTGCAGCCAATTTTTTCTCCCAGGCAGCTTTCTCCTCGACGTACTGCTGGCGAGATTCTTTCACAGATTGGGCTAAACCCAAGAGGGCATCGTCAACATCGGACGAGGAACTAGAAGCTTTAATAGCTTGATCTTCCTTCACGATGGTATTGAAACAGTTCACCAGCTGAAAGATAAGAAAAACAATAGAGTCAACACAAATACAAGAGTTCAGGAAAAAGAAAAGAAAGACCAAAGGTATGAGAAATTTACTGAAGAAAGATGGCGAGCAGCTAGGGATGTCAGTGTATCCCTAGGAATCTTTTCATCAACCCCGAGAACCTCGGGTATAACTGAGCTCGTTGAAGAACTCGGAAGAAGGATTTTTGAAACACTACTACCACCAGCGGGTAGAGAAGACGCAGTTCCAGCAAGATTAACCGAAGATGATTTCCTCAATCTCTTCAAAGGAGGGTCAGCAGCATCAACCAAGGAAGAAGTCTTGGTCGGAGATATTGTAATTACATCAGCACTAGCACTTTTCTTGCTCGGGGCCACTGGGGGCTTCTCGGCAACTTTGGAGGAACTAACATCTACTTTTTTAGTCCCCTCTGGGACATCAATTTTGCCTTTCTTTGCTCCAACAGCAGAAGAAATTTCACCAAATAGAGCAGGAGGAGCTCTTTTCTTGCCCATTCTCTGAGATAAGGGAATATGAGAATCTGAAGATGAACTTTCTGGTGTTGAGGCTGGTTCAACAGGGCGAGCAGTATAAGAGGTTGTGTAGCTCTTATACTGCAGCAAATATGATGCAGATCTAATATGCTCGTCTGCAATCGTCTTATGCAAATTCCAGATAAGTTTTAAATGCTTGATATTCACTTCCGACTCTTTTGGAGTTTTTCTTTTACTATCAACTGCAAACAAATACATAAATCTCAGTCATACATTTTGTCAAACATGATGAAAACGCAATTTCATAAGTAAAATAAAATGAAAAATAAACCTATCCCATTGTCGTATGGGGGGCATCTGGGACCGTTGTATACTTCATTCCCAGATAAAGGCGCGTGTTGCCAATTTTTTATGACCAACCCATGCTCAAAATAATCTCTATTTGAATCAGGGAGGTTAACTACAAGGGCTCTATTTAAAAACCTAGTTTTTAAATAATAAACATTATCTAAAGTGGCCCATTTATAGCAGTACATGATTTCTGGGATCCCTATACGAGTCCCATGAGTTAGATTTAACTTGTGCACCCCGTTAATTATTCTCCATGAATTGGGGGCTATTTTTGCAGGAACAAGATCAAAATATTGACAAAACTCAAGACATAATGGGTTTGGGGGAAAAGAAAAACCACATTCAGCAATGAAAAGACTGGGGAACCAATGTCCCTCAGCCAATCGAAAGTAATCTAAAGGCTCAGAAAGAACCTCTAGAGTTACCCAAGAAGGAATGGAAAAGTCAGAACGAAATTTCTCAGCAGATTCAACAATATAAACCATATTGAATAAAAGAGATGCAGAAGAAAGGAAGAAAATCTTACAGAAAGAAAGGAGATATGTTGACAACGAACGGAAACAATGATGAACACACAAGAGAGAGGAAGAGAATAGAAAACTTGAATGCAGAAAATGAAAAGTGTAGACGACGGTATGGTTACCAAAGGAGTTTAAATACTTTGCATTGGGAAGCGGCGAAAGAAATGATTACTAAAAAGAAACTACTGAACTTCCGGCGGCTAAAAAGACAAAAGTTGTACGAAGATCGAAGCGCTTGTAAAAAAGGCGGAAACTGCGAAATGAGAAGGAAATTTGAATACAATGCTCCTAAAACCCAGGAAGGTCATTTAATATTACCATATACCGAGAAAGAATGTCCCATACTCCTCAAAGTTCGAAATATGAAACATTGGGGGCTTCTGTTGATACCAAAATTAATATGCTGATGTGGACGAATAGTATGAAGACACGTGTTGATCTACGTGGCACAATAACACCGAGGAAGATCATTTACTGAACAACCATGGTTGGTACCGAGCAACGAGAATATACCGAGGAACTCTATCATGCCGAGGAACTCCATCCGAGGAACTCTATCATCCCGAGATACTCTAAGCACTCCGAGGAACTCTTGATCAACGAGCAACTAAGGCGGTCCGAACTGCACCTCGGCCGTGTCATCAATTATCAGACGGACAACTGTTCAACTATTCATTAGATTCTTGACGCACACGCTGCATTAAATGTATTACCCATTCATATGTATATCATTTAATGTATTGGACCTTTCATGTACAGCCTTGAGGCTATAAATACCTTGTATCAATCCCATTCAAAGGGATCGGAATTTCTTGAGAGAACTTGTAATCAAGAATTCCACAAACACTCAGCAATAACATAACAGTGGACGTAGGCTTTATTCCTAGCCGAACCACTTTAAAAATCTTTGTTTTATTTATTTATCTGTGATTGAAGAATTAGAGTGATCTAGTTTTTTACATCAACAGTTATATTCCCAAAATCTTTGATAATGTTAACGAAAAGGGGGTTACCTGAAGGAGTACATAAAGAGATTTATTGATCATATTAATGTTAATAATAACAAAAAAAGTTGCATCTAAGGGAGTTTTCCAAATCCCTTATAGACAAAGATTATACATGTTTCTGCAACTTAACCCTAAGGAGTGTGGCTACGAAGGAAGATATGAACATTCAATTTATCCTAAAACAATTATGGTAGAAGATGAGTTCACTCTGGCTCTGCTTACTTGTGAAAGGCAACAGACAAGTGAGGAGGTGATGAAATACATGAGACAGTTTAGAGAATGATCATTGGAAGTGAGATAATAGGCTACAAATATCAAGATTCTTCAAATTTATGCGAAAGGATTAATTTTGAAGTATATTGTTATATGATAAATGAAACTCGATAAGGCACATTCAAAGTCTTCACGAGTGCTGGCCGGAACATCTCCTGGGTTGTTTATCCTAACCCTATTATTGCTTGGAAGCCACAGGCCATCCAAGTAGGTTGAGGAGGACATGCTACATGAGTTAACTACACGGATGGTGGCAAAGGTGTTGAAGTTGGTGGAGAGGTAAAGAAGAAAAATAACAAGACAGAGCTTAACTGGGTAAATCCACCCCATTATCTTGTACTATTGAGGAGGCAATAAGATGTTACAAGACTATGGTCACTGATGGCCTAATTTATCCATCAAATAATTCTCCACAATATGCTATAGGGGCAGGCGTTCAAGATAATCCTAAGTATTTCCACATTCGATGGCGTTTTTTCACCTTAACTGTTTCATGTTTTACTTTGAGGAGGATCATTAACAAAGAAATGTTGTCCGAAAACTTGCAAATTCCTCAGGGTAATGTGAATAATAATCTTTTGCCAGTACAAGGGGCACACATGGTGGTGTCATTTGATGATGAAGCTGGAGGTCAAATGATAAGAAAGAGAAGAGATGAAGAATAATTTTTAGAAGTTGTATGACAGTTTTTTGGTAAGAATGGACAACGTCATCATTACTTATGATGAACCTAGCATCAGAGACAATGAGTAAGTTTACTAAACAGACGATTATGAGTTCGATCCAAGTTTGGAGTATTAAGCTGTTTTGAAATCACCAAAATTTTAACGATCCTTCTACCAAGTTGTAATGCTCAAAGAAAGTAGATTGAAGATCACAATAGAAATCTTGGACATGGTAAGGAAAAAATGTTGTGCCTTCATTGAGATGGAAAGGTCCCATGGACAGGTTAGTACAAAATTTTATGTCTGAGATAAGTTTTTTAGAATCTGATAAATTGATCAGATTTCCCCATAACTGACCTTTATATGTATCGAAAAGTATAAGTGAAATAAGTTTTGTCAGGGCATTAATGAATGGAGGTGCCTCTATCAATATCATGTCAATGAGATCCTTCTATACCACCAATAATTCTGAGAACGTGTTGATATCCATGTCTACTTCCATATCAGGTTATGACAATCAAACTTCTAATTCTGCTGATTACATAAACATTTGTATAATAATGGACACACTTTCTTCACACATCAAGTTTCATGTGATCGAGTCTGCCACTTCCTAATATATTTTTATAGGACGAGTTTAGATGCACAACCGCATGTTGGTTCCTTAGACGTGCCATCAATATGCTACGGCCAATATAAAAGGGACTGAGATTATTATTTGAGAAACCAAAAATCCATTTGCCAAATATGAATCTTACTTAGTAGATGTTTCTTTCTACACAAATCTTAATGAGCATACTCACATTCTAACAAGGTGAATTAAAGGCGTGCGTTCTCACGATCAAGGAGAGATTGGGACTTATGGTGGATCGTGATGAGGAAATAGATGAAGTTGTGCACGTTTTTAAGGGAGTAAATAAGGTTTTTCCCAAACCCCAAATTATCTTTAAACATCCAAGAGATAGAATGAGGCAAAGGATTGACCTAATAGAGCATGAAGTAAGGCCCTAGAGTATATTGAGTAAGTTTTCTAGAACTAGATTAGAGGAAGCTGAGAGTTCAAGGAAAGGGAAGACACCTATACATCCTAAGAGACAGTAAAAAAAGGTGTTGGTTGATGATCAAAGGGTGGTGCTTCGCCTTTAAAGGTATGAACGAGAAGACGATGAAGCTAAAGAAGTTGACCCAAAATATGAGCGTTTTTTGTTAGATAATCAAAGGAAACTCCTAGTCATTGATAATTCTAACATTCAAGAGTTTATGGATGATATTAAAGATAATCTTGAATTCATGGAGGATCACTCAAAGCCCCAAGTACAAGAGTTGGAGCAAATTGACCTCACTGAGGGTGAAGAAGAGTTAAGGCTAATCTTTGTATCGAAAAACCTAGAAGATGCTAAGAAATTGGAGTTGATCATGATCATTCAAGAGTATAAAGATATTTTCACCCGAAAGTGCACTGAGATGCTTAGGTTGGACCAATATGTGAGATGACACAAGCTAAATGTTATGCCCTCAGATATTTTGGTCAAGCAGGCCACCAAAACATACATACCTGTACTGGATCTCAAAATCAAGGCTAATATGAAATTATTATTGGCTGCTGGATTTAAGAAGCCTATTCAACATATAATTTGTCTTTATAACATTTTTCAGTCGGGAAGAAGTGTAAAAGTCAAATTTGTGTTTGTGTTGACTTTACAGATCTTAAAAGATCTTGTCCTAAAGATAAGTTACCTCTACTTTAAATTAATAACATCATCGATTCAATAACTGGTCTTGAGATGTACATATTTATGGATGTCTTTGTGGGTTATAAGTAGACAAATATTGATCCAGTTGACGCAGAGAAGACAACTTTTAATACTTGTTTGGGTGACTTCGTATATAATGTCATGCACTTTTATCTGAAAAATATGGGAGCATCTTATTGAAAGAACAATGATGGACATTTTCATGGCCTCTTTCATGATATTTTGGAGTTTTATGGGGATGATTTGGGTATGAAGTCGAAGAAAGAGGATTCACACTTGATTGATCTGAGAAATGTTTTCAGTAAGTGTAGAAAATAAAAGTTAAAGATGAACCCACTCAAGTGCGCTTTTGGTGTAACGATTGGGAAATTATTGGGCGTTGTGGTGGATCGACAAGGGGTTAAGATGGACTAAGATAAAAAGAAATCCATCCTTGGCATGCCTTATCCAAAATGCAGAGGGAGCTGAGGAGTTTCCTTGGAAATATCTCTTACCTAAGAAGATTTGTCCCAGGTCTATAAGAGATTACTCATCTGTTAATGTGGCTATTGCAAAAGACCACTAAGTTTAAATGGGAGGAACCACACCAGGAAGCTTTTGCAAATCTTAAGAGATTGCTCAATTTTCCCTAAAATATGATTCTACTAAAGATTAAGTAACTTTTCTACTTTATCTTACCTCCACTACGAGGTTTATCGGTGCATTATTGATCCAAAAGGTTGAAGAACAAGAGAGATTTGTCTATTATCTGAGTAGAATTATCCACGGTCCCAAGGCAAGATATACTAGCAAGAGAGGAATTATTTGACTTTGGTCTTTGTTGCCTAAAAACTTAGACATTATATGTTATCTTTCACTATTCATATAGAAACTAGATGTGATCCAATTAAGCTTTTTCTAGCATGATATATTTTGATTGGGAGAGTTGCAAGGTGGTTCCTCATACTATCTGTGTATGATCTGAAATGCATGGTCCCTCATGCGATAAAAAGCCAAGCTTATGCAGATCTTTTGGCCATTTTTCCCCCAGGTTTATTCGATCCACCTCACGAAGATATTCCAGATGATGATTTGCAAGCTAATCTTTGTAAGGCGAATCTGGAAGAATGGTCTATGTTTTTTGATGGTTCATCTACTAATGAAAGAGGAGGAACATGTGTTATCTTATTTATGGGGAAGGAAAAGATTACTATGTCCTTTAAATTGGACATTCGTTGTTCAAATAATGAGTCAGAATAAGCATTATTGATTTTGGGGTTTCTCGAAGCATTGCAAAGAGGTATCCATTCACTCTACATCAAAGGGGATTCTAACATGGTAATTAAGCAAATGAATGGGGAATATACGTTAAAGCATATCAATTTGGCCCCTACAAAACTATCATCCACAGGTTGATCGGACAATTTTATGAAGTTAAATTGGAAAGTCATCCTAGAACGATGATCCTTCATGTTGATGCCTATGCCACAATTACACATAAGGTGATTATGGATGGTGAATCTATAACTATTGTGATCCATCAAAGACCAGATCCATCGTCTATGATCCAACTATTTCCTAGTGATGATGATTCAGATTGTAGAGGAGAGATAAGGAGGCAGTTGGAGAACAGAATGGGACGATGAATCTTACTGAGTTAGCATAATATTCCCTTCTTTAAGGAATTTGTACTATTAAAATTCTTGGGGAAAATTGTCTAGATCCACTGGTCCAGAAGAAGCACAAAGAAGGTTGGATAAAACTCATGATGTGCATTGTGAGACCATTGCGATTACCATTTATAGAATAATTCAAAGACATGGGTATTTTTAGCCTACGATGAATTAAGACGCAATAATAATATAGAGAGAATGTGTTAAGAAATGGCAGAGTGTAACTTCTTGGAAGCTCAAACGGACTGGAGGAGACCTTACATTGATCTTATCAGAGATGGAGTTATTCCAAGAGAAAAAGTTAATGCCACATGAATAATAAGGCGGGTTATAAGGTTCTACCTGTTGGAATATAAGTTGTATCAAAGAGGGTATTTCAATAGGCCATTGTGACACATCACGAGAGAAGAATAAGAGGAAGTACTCATGAAAGCTCACAATCTAGCTCATATTAGAGGAGCCAAGTTTTATGATTAAATCATGACACTTGGTTACTACTGGATAATAATAGAGAGTAATTCATATGAGTTTGTTCAAAAGTGAGAGGCTTGCCAACTTCATGGAAACTTCATTCACGCTCCATGGGTGGAACTTCATTCCCTAGAAACTCCATATCCTTTCTATACTTAGAATTTTGACCTTGAGGTAATAATCAAACCTCCATTTAGGGGAAACATTTATATTATCGTGGAAATTGAGTTCTTTACTAAGTGGACATAGGCTGTACCTTTGAAAATGGCAATATCAGGTGTGGTGCCACAGTTCATCAAAGAGTACATCATTTCTTGATTTGGAATTTTCAAGGATATTTTTCCTGATAATAGAACCCCATTTATCAACAAAGAGGTAATATTCAGTTATCCACTAAACCTCAATAATAACTTACCCTAAAGGCAATGGTCAAGCTGAGACCACAAACAAGACATTTGTTAACATTTTAGCCAACATAATAGAAGATTTGACAAAGGTGTGGGATGGAAATATACCTATAGTTATTTGGAATTATTGAACTGCCAAAAAGAAACCAACATTCTACAAACCTTTTTCCTTGGTTTATTGAGCCGAAGCAATTCTTTTAGTGGAGTTAGAAGTAAAAATTTCCAGATATGCCTTGCAAAGCAGTATGCTTCCATAGAGTAAGCACGTTCAACTATAAGTACTCGATGAACATAGAGATAACCCTAGAAGGCACTTCTAAATATACACCAAGCAACTCTACAGAGTGTATGGGAATTTGGTGAAAGCAAGAAAATTTGTGGAGCGTTACTTCGTTTTGAATGTTTTTGTAAGCCATATTAGAGGACTCCCTTTTCCAAAATTCATAAGAAATTAGGAGGGACCATATGTTATTAAGGAGGCACATGATTCATGCTATTGTTTGATCTCACATATTGAGGACAATAGGCCTTTAAATTTTAACAACAAATAATTAAAGTTTTATTACGTATAAAGAGCACATGTAAATTTTTGGTTTGTTCTTACTTTTGTACTTAGAGATTGTGAGCAAGAACATGTAAATTTTGAGTTACAATTTATAAAATAGTTAAGTGTTGAATCAAGGAAAATGAGTTATGTACTCACATGTTCAACATAAAACTTTCTTTATATTTAAATTATAAAATAGTTGCAATGCAAAATTGTGTGACACCATGCCTACTAAAATACCGGGTGGCCAGCCCGTGATCAAAATAAAATGTTGCTCTCACATGGCTTATTCTCAGCATCACCGTAAAAAACTTTTTAAAGTGACTAACCACCTAGTAGTTTAATTACACTGGTGCCAAATTTTATCTTTCATTAATAACTAACATGCTGAAAAATAGTAATTTAAACCATCAACACAAACTTATAATTGAATCCAACACAATTGAATAATATGAATAAGATGACCGAATCAACTATCGGTTCAACAATAAAATCCAACAATAAACTGAAACCATAACCTGGATACACGATATCAAATACATAACTGAATACTACATCTGAGGTCGACATGCCCAAATTTATTCTGAAGTAAAGATTCCACACTAGGGATAAATTAACGAAGCATCTATAGCAAAGTCCTGCAACTTCTACATGAGCTGAAGCTGCGCATCATAGACAGAATCCTCAAACTGGAAGTCCCTATGGATGGACACATATTTTTTTTTCAAAATAATTTTGACACGGGTCAGAGCCCAAGTAAAACATTTTAAAAATATTTAGCAAGCAGTTAAATTGCAATAATTAAATATGCATGCATACGTCTCATATTTAAGCAAGTGTCACACTCACTTGAGGTATAACTCACCCATCTTATAATGTGCACACACGCTTTCCTTATAACCTTCTTAGTCAAGCTACCCCACCTAACTAGACGTATCACACCTCTTTATATCACACTACTATAGCCCAAGTACTCTTACTTTGTGATTATTAAGTTATCTTCTCATTAACTTATTACTCGGTTCAACTATTTTAAATCATATAGCTTTATCACGAGTTATATAGGAAGCCCCTTTTTAAATTGTATAACTTTTGCACTAGTTATATAAAAAATACATTCACACTTATGTATTAATCCGGTATATAGTTATCTACTAATATTAAATACGTACTAGTATACTACAACATTCACACACATATCACGTATATCTATCCATCCTCCCGAGTAAGGACTCATCGGATGTTTCTCTAAAATGCTATCACACCAGGTATACTCATCCACCTAAACACCCCGATATAGTTATCTCCCTAAATCAGTGAAATGAAAATAAACGTAGTGGAGGTGGCCATAGTTCCCCGGATGTGAAACCGAATCATACCCAAAATGTCTCATCCCAAAAAGAAATCACAACATATAAATACTGGACGCCTATGACTTGGGGATTATACTCACCCTGCAGTCACTAGCCAGGGGATTCACCCACATCGCACAACCTCCCATGATAGCACTAAAGGGGTATGTATTCGTATAAATATCATTCACACCGATATCTATAAAGCACAACAATATATATATATATATATATATATATATATATATATATATATATATATATATATATATATATATATATATATATATATATATATATATACTATCACACTACCGTATACATATATTTAATAAAGGTCCGGTTAAACCGTGCCTAACACCCATAGTACTAGCCCAAGAATACCCAAGTCTATATCCCGACTTGTAACTTAATTAATCACACATTAATTTATTTGTCATTTAAGTTGTGTCACCCAACTATAATACCCCAACTCACTCATTTGGTTCGTAACTTTATCTCTTAGTATTTGTTACACAAAATCCCACTCGTTAGTTTGACACTTCTCATTAAATTCAATATTCGATAATTTATTATGTATCTTTAGTAATAAATTGAACTGGATACTCCTTTCCCAACTCCCTATGCACTATCCTGAAAATATTCGAGTCACAATCCCCAAATTTTAATTAAATTAAATTTACCTCCATTAATTTGTTACGTAGTGTCACTCACCCAAAATACATGGACTTCCTTACTTGGTTCGTAATTTAAATTCTTATGGATGTATTTCACAAAAACCTTATATACTTTCGCACTTTTATTCACCTTAGAAAATTTCTTAACCCCATCTCCCAATACTCTAAGTATGAATTTCCTTAGAATTATTTCTAATAAAAAATCTCCTTAAAATCCTCCGAAGTTACTAAAGACTCAACTAAGAAAAGCAACTTGTCCAACATTTCCCAGTCGGAACAAAAACACCGATTGGGGCGGTTCTCCCAACAATTTCTTTTACAAATTCCAACAACAACATAGGTAGGAGATGGCCCAACGCAAAACTCCCACCGTCGTTCGAACGAGGCATGTGGTCGCTCGAACGACATTCACTGTTATTTGAACAACACACCTGGTCGTTCGAACAACCTTGATTTTCCTCGACTCCATCTTCTTCCTTAATATTGATTCCGCCATTACTAAACTCCACCTTTGATAATGCAACCCAGAGCTGACCCTTTTTAATTTATACATTATCCAAACAGTTTCGATTCATCAGTTCCCTCAACCTCCTTCAACCATTTACAATCCTTAACCATAAAAAGAAAATACTCTGAATGATTTTCTTACACCCTTTTCTCAAATTGGATTTTGAACTCTAAATTACACAACAAATCTTAAGAGCCTACGAATAAAAGTCAGATACAACCTCTTGTGATTCGTAACAACATAATAATTTCTCTTTTAATCTGCGTAAACTCCCCAATTCATTTACACCCGTTTTCTATGTGATAATCCACCCACAAACAAATATGATTTACACCCACTATAATATGAATCAAAATACTACAAATTAAATGAGAGTAAGTTTAATTACTTGCCTGGATAAATTCGTAGGGTCGGATTTCCTTTGTTGTAGACAATTTCTTCTTGGTTTGGCTCCCAAAAACTCTCCCACTTTCTCCCTCTTTTATCCTTTGTAACTAGGGTTTTATTGTTTGAGTTGTAAATGTCACCAATTCTCTAACTTAGGTTTTATTACGTGAATCCCGAAATTAACCTTGTGGGTTAAATTAAAATGGCCAAACACTCCCTTGTGAGCCCGATTACGCCTAAAATGCCCCGAGACCCAATTACTAACCTGGGTACTCTTTTGTGACTATCTCGACCTATTCGGAATCAACCGTACACACAGAATCGTCTTTCGAGTTACTTAACTCAGATATCCAACCTTGACATTAAATTACGACACATGTGAATTTTAAAAATAACCCGAATTAAATAAGTCTTAATTCACCAATTTAATTAAATCCTCCAGATTAATTAAATCCTCCAGATTAATTAAATCCTTTATCACCAAATTTATTAAATTCTAAACCCTCATAAATATAGGTTGTTACAAATTGGGGTCTTTTGCCTAGAAATACAACAAAAAGAAAAATCTACCCTATAAGGAACCACATATAAGGAGAGATGAAGAAACCCTACCCCATCGAAGAATCTACATCTCTAGTAACATCACGTTGATACTAAGTCATAGAATAAATACACGATTCAACTTCATCCTTTATCTTGATTGTGGTTTACATTCCTTTTGGGTATTAGCCAAAGATTCTTTGGCGGCTGCCATTTTTCTATTACATTCTTCAACTTGTGTGTGTGTGGGGGGGGGGGGGGGGGGGGCTCTAATTATTCGATCTAACACATTGCATAGGGAGCCTTGGATGAAATGAATGTTTTGAACAACCTACAGGAAAAACTCTATTGGTGCAACGTTGGGCATTAAAACACCACATCCAAAATCACTTTCCTTCCTATTGACATATTTCATAGAGCCATGATCAATCCTATCGAAAGACTTTGCTTGCTAAGGAGCAACTATAACATGATCAACCTCCACCGATTAAACATGAATATTAACTTAAAGATGTATTTCCTTAGATACCTCATGAGAGACATGTTCTATCATAGGATGCCAAAGAGAGAACACAAAAAGAGTTATCCAAAATTTGGTCAATTCATTTTTACCGGGCAAGTAAAATGAGAAAATCTTAGCATAAGTTGAGCTAAGTCACCAAGAATGTGTATGTTTATAGAAATCATATTGAGTTGAGTACATCAACAACCAGGTGTATGTTTAGAGAAATCATATAAAGTTGAGTACATCACTAAGAAGGTGTGTGTTTAGAGAAATGTCTAAAGTTGATCACATCGCCAAGAAGGTGCAAAACTTGAGAATATTACTCAATTGAGAGAGTAAATCACCAAGAGGGAGATAATTTTTTTAAAAAATCACTTAATTAAGAGAGTAAATCACCAAGAAAATGAAAAACTATTTTGTGAACACGACTCAAATAAGAGAGAGTAAATCATAATGCAGATGATATTTTTCGCTAAGTTATATTAACAATAAAAACTGTTCGTACATGAAAATAATTAAAAGATTTATGTGAATTACCTCATCAACATCTGGAATGTTTTCTAAGGGTATGGGAATATTTACATCCCCAAATGGAGCTTAGGCTTCAATTGTGGGAGCTTTTGCAAGAACCAGAATGATAGGCTCCGCTATTAGAAGCTTAATTTCAAAAGAGGAAGGAAAAATAGTCGATGAAGTTAGTTCGACCTCAGGTAGAAGAGTTGTCTGCTTCACCTCCTCATTACTAACAAGATGAAACACCACACATAGAGAAACGTTATCACGAGTTCAAAAATAATAAAACACTGTAAAAGTTAGAGAATTTTTACAAGGCATTTACCTCAACAATGGTTGCATGAACATGACCATATCTGCCCTGAGGTACCACAAAGGAGGGTATCCTTACTAGAAGGTCCAAGTTGGTCACAACACTAGGAAGAAGAACTTTCTCATTTATCAACCTCGTGACGGATAACACGTCCACAAAAGGACCAAAGAATGGAATTATTTCAGACACCTACATTAAAAAATTCAATTAAGTCTTGATAATCACATACATGGAAAAAATACTAAATGATCAAGACAAGGTATAATTCAAAATACCCCAGTAGAAGAATGTAGAAGGACCACAACTAATGGTAACTCTGATGAAACTAAGGTACTATTTGGACTTGAAGTTTTAACAATTCCACCTGAGTCCCCCACTATTTCCTCATCCATAGGCAATTTTTGTGTTGCCTTGGTAACACATATAGATGAGGCATGTTTTGAGGAAGATCATCCAATTACTAAAGAGGGGGAAATCTAGGAGCTATCATCTTAATAATTATACTTAAAGAGCCTCTCATGAAAGGAGTGTCACCAGGAATAGACAAAACTTCCACTGATGAAGGAGGGGTATCTTAAAAAAAGAGTAGCAACGTTAGGAATAACTCAACATTTAAGGAAATTTCAAACACAAAATAGAATTACCCAGTTACCTATTAGGTTTTGTGAGAAGGAAGTTATAAATTAACTGGAGTAAAAGAATCTACCTCTTTGCCAGTTGGTCCAATATCTTGAGTTCACTCTGAAGAAGCTGAAGGCACGACAATCAGAGCAACACATTTGCGGGTATGTTTTTTTGGTTAACCTCTTCTTATGTTGAGAACTGACATTAGTTGGACGAACCTGCAACACTTGCCTAGTAGACACAACCTTCTTGTGAGGAAACTGTGCAGTATTAATTATTAGCTGAATGGTGCCTCTCCCAACTATCTAAAATTTCCTCAAGAGTGAGAGCAACAGACTCTATTTGAGAAAGCATGTCAGATACCAAGGCAACCGTTTTTTCTGCTAACTCTGGCCTTGGAGTAGAACTGATAGGGTTATAGGAAGACTTAGTGGCCTTGGACTTTTTTATATTGTAGGGGAAATTTCCCCTCTCGAGGATCCAACATTCGAAGAAGCTTTTCTCTTTGTTCCACCAATAGCTGGGGAAGCTTTATTTTTTCCTTTTATTGCGATCAACCTCAACAGTTAGAGTTTGAGGAGGAAACTCCTTGGGGTACGGTCTCTCTGTAAGACAAAGGGGATAGTCTAGATCCTTGGTAAAGAGAATTTTGAGCCCAATTTCATGAGAAACAAATCTCTTTCTAGAGGGGGTACCTAGGCTCAATGTTTACAAAGTGCTCAAAAGCTTCAAGTTGCATTGGCCAATGATGGAAAGTTTATCCTAATAAAGTATCTACAAACTTATGGTCCTCTAGAAAAACTAAATTTTGCCATTCCGCACACAAAATAACCACATTTCTCCTAAGGAAACCCAAGTTGACAGTAAAAAAATGAGTTATCAACCCCATTAGACTCAATAATAGGACTGTTATTCCTCAGTTATAACCGAACTGACGGTCACCTATGAGGATTATAGTCTTCACTTTGAACTTCCCACTCAGTGTGAGAGGGAAGACGCCTGGGAGTAAGTAAAAGAACCACAACAAGAGATAACTCATATTTAATAACTTTCTCATCCTCTAAAAGAAACTACAACGAGAAATCTTTTGATTTGAAAAATGACAAAGTTTTAGCGTTGGCCTCCCCAGTGTATGGGCAAAATTCGAAGCAATTGATATCATGAATAAAAGGTAAGAATGCCTTCTTACTTTGTTTCTTCCTCCATTGAGTTATGAGTTGATGTCTTAGGGGAAGCAAAGGAATATTCACTGAGAATAATGTGTGAATGTCTAAAACACAACCTAGAAGGGGGGGGGGGGGGGGGGGAATAGGTTTGTCAAGAGAACATGCCCAAATTTTAGATTTCTAAAATATTTCTTCCACAATTTCAAATTTACAAAACTTAAGTAAACCAAGTGACTTGTTAAAACCACACACACAAGGTATCTAATTGTATTTAAATGAATATGATCAAATAATAAGACCTAAGGCAAATTGAATATAATATGATAATTCTAAAAATATAAAACTAAAATGTGTGATCCAATGTATTAGATATGGGGATAAACAGATAAAAACACACCACAAGAAAAATTTAATAACGAAAAAACCCCACCTAAGGATAAAAAATCTCATACTCACTCCAATTTCTATTTTTACTTGAAAAGAGTTTTATACAAAGCAGGAACGTTCCTCTTACTCATGCAATCACGAGTATTTACCTATGAACTTTCACCCATATATGTATAGAAATCCACTTTGAGCTCCATAAAGAGAATGATAAACTCCACTATTCTCCTTAGAATCACGTCGCACTCTAATTCCTACAATGAATCAAAGAACCTACAATTTTAGATCGTTGAGTCCTTAATCATAGCAATTGAAAATAGGTATATGAACAAAATTTTGGCTAGTGCTGATCTCTTAAAATATTCACTCGCAATTTAGGTGGATCCATGACAAGATCTAAGAAGTCAGGCAAAATATGAGGAATAAGTGAAATTTTACACTAAAGGGAAAATGGAAGGCTCTCAACTCTCAAAAGTCGTTTTAAAACATATTTCACTTGTGTAAAATTACAATAACCTCAAATGGAAATAGAAATGATCCATATTTATAGATTTTTTAAAAATCTGATTACACCCTGCGCACAGTTATATTCAACCATTCACACACCAAAAAACAGTATGACCCTCTTATACAAGACGTGTACATGGTCACAAAGTGACACCATGTGAATGTCTCCGTGCACACGGACGTCCAAAGAACCCGTGCGAATGTAAGGATAAAAACTTTTTCAAAACAAAATTTATTTCAAAGACTTTCCACCAAGATATATAAAAAAATATTAACAATAATACTTATTCCTGAAAGAAAATTCCTCACACTTTTTAGTAAAAAGGTGATTTCTAGTTTATGTATGTATATCTAAAGTTTGTTCACAAATAACCTTTAAAAGGATACGTCTTCAATATTGATCTTGATGTGAACTTGATGGCAAGAAAACTTTCGAGAGCGTCTTCAACAATCTTCAAGGACTTCCAAAGTTCAATTTTAGAAATAAAAACCGCGCCTCACTCATACGGAACAAGTCTATGTGACTTGAATGACACAAACGTTATGACACAGGAAATATCCAATCTAAAACCTCTACAAAATATACATTTACAATCCCCCCCTTTGGCTATTCCGGAGCAAAACTCCTCGAATCCAGAAATTCTTATTACTCTTACAAAATATACACTCTATAAAACAGATTGTGAATGTAGTAAGAAGTAATGTACAAAAACCAATGAGAAACTAACACTGAAGAACCGTCATGTATGATCTTGGGCTTAAGAAAATGAATCACCAAATCTATGCTTAAAACACATGAAACAACAAACTACATTATGCATGCAGGCATGTATAAAGAGCAATACCCCCTGCTTGGGAATCCTCCGATAAACTATCAATGAAAAAGATGAGATATGTCAATAGGAATCATGAATAAATTCAACATATAATCTCATGATAAATGAGAAAACATACTCAAAAGTTATAACAAATAAGAGAAAACAATGTAAAAAATTCCACCTTAATCAAATCATCAATTTCTCCCCCATTTTGTAACAGAATAAAAAAGAGAAGAACACCATGAAAAACATTTAAATGGGATCACACCATCAAAACATAAGAATATAACTAGATGATGAAAGTTATAAGAGAAGGAAACATAAGAAATAAATGAATTTTAGGATAAAAATAGAGTCCGTGAGCATGCCTAACATTTGGGGTTATGCGAACGGAGGGTCGTGTGAACGATAACTTTCGACCGTGCGAATGAAGCAATCTAGAGCCAACACTTTGATCGAACTTATGACAACCATGCGCACGAGCATGGATGTTGGTCGAGTGAAAGGTAAAACTATAAAAACTTCTAAAATTTCAAGTTTTAGCAAATCACACTCAACCACTGAAAAATTAGATTCAAAACTGACCTTATCACTCCTTTAAAAAATTACTCTCCCTAAATCATAACATATGGTAAAAAATCCTCAAATCCTTTTAAAACTTCTACCAAGTCAGCACAATTGACACACATCAATAAAACCTCATGCATTAATCAACATGCTCAAAGTCTAATAAACAAAAAAAATCTTAAAAGAACAAATGAAAATAGGCATATATACATGAAAATAAGCATGTAAAATTTCAAAAATAAAACAAACAATGCAAATCACACAAAATCACATATTATTGACTATCAAAACACTTTATATATATCAAATTAAAATTGTTTACAAATGTTAAGAAATTTAAGACAATTTCAATGGAAATTTGAAACATAACGATAGTAAGGTTAGAATTAGGCTCGAACGTGCGTAGAAGGGAAATAATACAACATAAAGAAATCAAATTGCATTACTTGGAATATTTAAGACAAACAATAATAATAAAAGCAATACAATCATGATTTTAGTCTTAAAATTTCAACTCTATCCGTAAATCTCCCTCGGTAAGTGTTGATATAGAATTTTTTATGCCAATCTAAAAAGTAATTTCATTTTTTAAATGCTCATTCCCTATTTTTTTAATGTCGGTTAAGCACTTGGTTTTTGGCTCTTTCCAACACATAGGCTTTTGCTGTTGATTGATTTTTTACACACCTAGTTAACACCAACCCAATTAGGCATTATCAAAGTAATGATAGCCTTTATCAATGCTTATAAATGATTCATATTAAACTCCATCAATATAAAAACACACAAACTAATATGTAGACCTTTGGAGTACTTTATTGAAACTCATACAAGATTATTTTCAAATAATTTTGCAAATGCCTGAGAAATAATAATTCAATCCATCAATTTTGCATTCATGCGGTGTGAAGTGTAAGAAAGCACTTAATTCATCAAAAACAAAATACAAGACAATGTTTACAAAAAATGCTTGAAATGCTTAATTTGACTAAACATATTTGATAATTTAAATCATTAATCTATCTCATAAGAAATAAGATAGTGTGATATGCAATTTTATATAGTTGAATCACTTGTTTGAATGGGATTTCACTAAAAAAACAAATAAACAAAAATGAAAAATCTTTTTGTAATTTTTAAAGAAAATATGTACAAAAATCAAGTAAACAAGAAAATGTGCAAGTATGGAAAATAAAATACACCTAACCACTTGGAATCGAACCACTCAATCTCAACTAGACCTAAACAACCCCTAAGGTAAAAAAACTTAGTGATGTCTAAAGGTTTAGTGAAGATATAAAAGTATTATTTTTTTGTAGAAACATAACTCGTGGATATCACATTTTGCTCAACTAAGTTCCTAATGAAATGGTGACGCAACTCGATGTGTTTGGTACTTGAGTGTTTCACAGGATTCTTATAAATGTAAGTGGCACTCATATTGTCGCAATAGAGTGTAGTCGTCCCTTGATCCAACCCGTAATCATGCAGCATTTACTTTATCCATAAGAGTTGTGTGCAATAACTCCCGACGATAATATATTCGGCCTCCACTGTGGAGAAAGAAATAGAAATTCGTTTCTTTAACAACCATGACACCAACGATGTCCCAAAATAAAAATACACAACAGACATATTGTTCTGATTAATGACATATCCTTCCCAATCAGATTCGGGGTAAGCATACAATGAATCATTAGTATTAAAGGGACACAATAACCCACGCTTTTGAGCTCCAATCACGTATCTAATCACCTTTTCTTCATTTGAAGATGCAATTCTTTTGGTTTTTATTCGTAGCGTGCAGACACCTATACTATAGGATATGTCGGGTCTACTTATGATTAAGTACAATAAACTCCCGTTCACACTTCTATAAAGTTTCTCCTCAACATCCTTTCCACTTTCATCCTTTGTCAATTTTAAATCTATCCCCATAGGCGTATTAATGTGTTTTGTCGATCTGATGACAAACTTTAATAACTCATTGGAATATTTTGTTTGAATCTAAATATCCCATTAGACATGTGCCTCACTTGCAAACCAATATAGGAAGTTATGTCTCCCATCATGAACATCTCAAATTCGATTTTAATTTCTTTCGAAAAGCTCAAGGCATAATTCTTTATCGTCGAACCAAAAATGAAATCATCCACATAAATTTGAGCCACAAGGATGGGATTCTTGACCATTCTCACGAAAAGAGTTCTATGAATTCCCCTACGTTGAAACCATTTATAACAAGTATGATGTCAATCTCCCATACTAAGCTCTCGGGGCTTGTTTGAGACTATATAAAGGCTTGTGAAGTTTGAAAACATGGTTTGTCATTTTTGGATTTTTATAACCTTTTAGTTGTTCCACATGTACCTCTTCATTTAACGCACAATTTAGAAAATCACTTTTTTACATCCAATTGATAAATTCTGAATTGAAAAAATCAAGCGATGGCAAGTAAAGATCCAATACTTTCTAATCTGGCAACGGGTGAAAATATTTCTTCAAAATCGATTCCCTCAATTTGAGCGAACCCTTGAGCTACAAGGTGCGCCTTGTTTCTCATAATTATGCCATTTTCATTCAACTTATTCTTGTAAATCCATTTAGTACGAGTGATAATTAATTCTTTTGGACGTGGTACTAATTTCCAAAAATTTAACGACTGAAATTGATTAAGTTCAATGACAATTAATCCTCATCTACTAATGACTCTTTGATGTTTTACTCTCAATTTTGGATGTAATGCAATGAAAATCGAGTTCATTCAATAATTGATTACGTGTTTTGACACCACTCTCAAGATTACCTACGATTTTAGATAGAGTGTTCTCACATTGAACCTAAGTTGGAAATCTTCTCTCTTTCATTTTTAACACCATTAGAAAAAAAATTGGGAAGAGGTTACCTCATTGTCTCTCCTACCAGCACTAGAATATCCTATCTCAACATTCCTAGACTCAACAACCTTTGGATCTAAAGTCTCACATTCAACCTTATCATTAAGAGTCACACTATTTGAAATGTCACCATTAATGAGATTGAATGTCTCCATCACCTTTTTACTCATCAAATTATAGACTCTATAGGCACGAATATTTTGAGAATAGCCAAGAAACATGACTTCTTTACTTCATGAGTCGAATTTGGTTAAGTATTCCTCATATCTCAAGATGTAACACTTGCTAGCAAAAACTGAAAAGTATTTGATAATAAGCTTCTTGTCTTTCCAAATCTCATGCGGGGTTTTCTTGGTAAAAGTTCTGAAAAACACATGGTTTCAGGTATAGTAAGTCGTTTGTAATGCTTCATCCCAAAACCTATTTGTCATGTTATTGCCTTCGAGCATGCAATGTGAAATTTCGTGTAATGTACAATTCTTTCTCTCAATCACTCTATTTTTTTCCGGAGTAGCAATGATCGAAAACTCAAGGGCAATCCATATCTTATCATAATATTTCCTAACCTTTGAATCATTAAAATCAATGCCTTGATTAATCCTTAACCTATAAATGGGAAATGATTTTTCATTTTGATTTTTTTTGCACACCGAAATAATGACCTAAAAAAAACTCTTGTCTCTCATAAATCCAACAATAGTGAATCTAGAGTAATCATCAATCATCACAATACAATATCTCTTTCCCCCCTATGCTTTTAATTTTTGAGGGACCCATCAAATCAATGTGGACTAACTCTAGAGGTCTAAAAGTAGTTATCTCGGTGAGCTTCTTGTGGGTATTCCTTGTTTGTTTCCTTTTTTGACACGTACCACACACTTTACTATCGGGCTCCCTTAACTATGGCCATCCTTTCACTCTCTCCTTTTTCGACCAGCTCTCAAGATCTTAAAAGTTTATATGTCTAAGCCTTTGATTCCATAATCCAATTGATTCAACTTTCATCCTTGACATACTATGCTCGACTCACTCACTCAAATGTAGCAATTTTCACTAGGAATCACCCCTCTCATCAATTCTCCATTCTCCATTTTCAAAACTAAACACTCTCCCTTTAAAAATATCACATGATGGCCATCATCACAAAGTTGACTTATGCTAATGAGATTAGCAGTAAGTCCTTCAACATAAAGCGAATTCTGAAGGTTTATATTATCGATAACTTTCACCAAACCTCTACTACTAACACATGATTTCTACCATTCTCAAACATGACCATTCCACCATCATAGCCATTACGTGTGGTGAAGAGTGACTTCGCACCCGTCATATTCCTAGAGAAACCACTATTAAGGTACCAATTCAACAAATTTGAAGCCTTGAACGCCGTAATAACGACATTACACTTATGGTTCTCTTTCTTCACTAACTTTGACTTCATATTCGCTCTTTTCTTCGAATCACTCATACCTTTCTTCATCTCACTCACATATTTTTGGAGTTTTCTAAGTTCATTATCAAGTCTCAAATTATTTCTTTAAAATTATTTTTCCATTAGAACTTGGAAAATGAAAATTCTCATATATTTCGAATTTAAAACAATATTGCCTTAAGTGACCCCTAATGTATCGATAGGAGAACTTATACATTTAAAAAGTTTTGGGAGAAAATTTCACTTTCCTAGGTTCAAAAGGTTGAACTTGATAATTTTGAAAAACACTATCTCTCCTAGGAATGTTTGGAATATGTTTAAAAGAGGAACTTATTTTTCAAACACTGTTCTTTTAAAGTGTTGCTTTTGAGGTTTTTGAATAAATTTGGATGATTGACTATTTGATTACTCTTAAACTTTACACTATTTACATTTTTATTTTTAACGGACAAGACTTTCTCATCAAGCTTTTTTTCTTTTGAAATATATTTTCCTTCGTTAGCTTGAGATAAACTCTCTTGTGAAACATTTTTCTTTTCACGCACGAAGTCAATAGTATCATTTGTAGGAGGATCAAATAGATCAAATCCAATTCCCTTAGAACCATTTGGAATCATCAAGTTTTCAAAAATCATTTTATTAATTTTGTCCCAGGGATTTTCGAAAGCAAGTTCAATTTTCAAAGAATATTTCGATTAAGTCTAAAAAAAATTACTTTTGTATACCCACGTTCATTGAGTTCACGCATTTTTCGTTTCATTTCAAATTAATTATTCATTTAAAGGAAATTCACTTTCACTTTCTCTAAGGGGAAGTTATGTTCATTGACTCTTTTTAGGTCACATTTGAGTTGTAAAACCATCTCATCTTTCTCTTTCAAAGATACTCTTTCTTCTTCAAAAATATATATCTTGTTTCTGAATTTCAAAATCAACCTTTTCAAATTTAAAGACCCATGAAACAATTTGTTGTAGACATGATTAAATTCCCTAAATTCTTCATCATCACTTTCATTATTATAATTTTTACCACCCGCATAACTAGATTTACTAGACATAAGTGAAGTGTTCTAGCTTGTGAGGTATTTGATTAAGTATCCAAGTCATCCATGCAAACTTCAAATGCATATATTTTCAATAAATCCATGAAACCAAGAAAGTAAGCCCAACTAAGAAATCACACAAGTAAGAATTTAACTTTAGCATGTTAGTGTTAACACAAATGAGAACGAAAGATATGATATCCATTAAGAATAATGTGTGAGTATCTAAAAGACAACGTAAATGGGATGGGGACTGGGGGTGGGGTGAATAGGTTTGTTAAGAAAACGAGCCTAAATTGTTGATTTCTAAAATATTTCTTACAATTTCAAATTTACAGAACTTAATTAAACCACATGACTTGTTTAAAAAACACACGCAAGCTATCCAATTATATGTAACCGAATATGATCAAACATCCACACCAAAGACAAATTCAATCTAATATCAGAAATCTAAACATACAATAGTGAAGTGTGTGAACTAGTGTGTTAGATATGAGGATAAAAAATATAAACACACCACAAGACAAATTTAACGAGGAAAAATCCCACCTAGGGGTAAAAAAATCTCAGACACACTCCAATTGCTATTTCTACTTGAAAAGAGTTTTTGACACTGCAAGAAGGTACCTATCACTCATGCACTCATGAGTAGTTACCAATGAACTTCAAACTTCTGCTATAGATTAATTGAAATCCAATTTGAGCTCCATGAAACGAATGCAAATCTCCAATCTTCTCCTTAAAATCACGCCGTGATCCAATTCCTCTAACGAATAAAACCACCTCCAATTTTATATCGTGGAGTCCTTCATCATAGAAATTCAAAGTAAGTATATGAACAAAATTTTGGCTAGTATTGATCTCTCAAAAAGTTTACTCAGAATTCACGTAGATCCATGATAAAATCTACAAAGTTAATCAAAATATGAGGAACAAGTGAAATTTTAGAATAAAGGGAAAATGGAAGGATCTCAACTCTCAAAATTCGTTCAGAAACACAGTTCACTTATGTAAAATTGAAAAAACCTCAAATGGAAGAAAATTGATTCGCATTTATAGAATTTTCAAAATCTGATTGCACCGTGAGCACGGTTAGATTCAACCGTTCGCACACCATCTTATCCAAGCTGTGCACATGATCACAAAGTACATCGTGTGAATACCTCTGTGTGTCCGGACGACCAAAGAACCCGTGGGGATGGCAAGGATAAAAACTTCCTCAAAAAACATTTTCAAAACAAACTTTATTTCAAAGATATCCCCCCCAAGATATATAAAAAACATTTTGATAAAAATACTTATTCCTCAAAGAAAAGTCCTCAGCCTTTTTAGAAAAAAATGATTTTCAGTGCACGTGTGTGTATAACCAAAGTTAGTTCATAAATAATCTCCAAAAGGACACGTCTTTAACATTTAGCTTAATGTGAACTTGATGGCAAATAAACTTTTTAGAGTGGCTTCAACGATCTTCAAGGACTTGTAAAGTTCAATTCTAGAAATAGAAACCGCACGTCACTCATACAAAATAAGTCAATGTGACTTGAATGACACAAACATTTGACATGGGAAACAACCAATATAAAACATGTATAAATTCTACATTTGCATCCACAGCTTTGGGGGCAAGGCCGGGGAACCTTTCATAGAGGAACCCCATAACCAAAGTTGTGTTGGCAAAACTGGACCAGTCAAATTGGCCAACTAAGCATGCCGTATCGAATTAGCAGCTGTCTAAACACGTGTATAAGGAACCAAGCATTATAGCTGCTAGAGGAATGTTGACTCCATGAGTCAATATGACAAAAATATTTATTAGGTCCCTTAGTGGTTGATTGTTAGGCTTTCCATGAATGAAAAAACGTGAAATCAAGGAGAAAATGTAAGAAGCTAGCTCGGAACCACTACTATAACCTTCACCAAATTTAATATCTGGCTCAATTCCTTGGTCTTTTTCTCTTTAGTAAGGCTTGAAGAAATATTTGATGTACTGGCCAAAAGTGGTCTTCGTGGCATTTCCCACGCACTCACGAGCAAGTTGGTATAACAGAGCGCATTCCTTCTCGTCAATGGCATCAATTGGAGTGATATCAAGTGAGAGATGACCAGATGGATCTAAGCTATACAATTAATACACATCTTCCAGTGTGATTATGAACTCTCCCCAACCTACCACTAATGTATGCGGGGCAACACTCCACCGAAAGACTAGGAGATGGATATCTGGGTTGTTGTTGGACAACATAGAACTACAAAGAACCTCGCTGTATGTACAAAACAAACATTTTTAGCACTTATACTTGGGGTAAATATAGTTTGACCAAGAAAAATATCCATCCGTAGAACCGCTTAGTGCATCGAAATCTATGCGAGAACAGGGGAAATCACCCCGATCCACCTTATATCGCAAAACGGAGAAGGAGGTGACATATCTCCCATCAATATAGTCTTTTGGTTCCTCTACTATCAAAACGGGTTCATCAACACCCTCAAAATTTTTTCTACAATTTTCGTCTCCATGGGTAAAATCATCACCTTTCCCAAAATATGGAGAATGGCAGTATGTAGTGTATAAATGTTGGCTCCCGCTCCACTAACTCTATGATGGTGTTCTTACTAAAATTTTTATCATACTTACTTGATGAAGCCATTAAAAAAATTGAGAGGTCTTTGGTGGTAGAAAAGAAATAAAATGGCATAGAAATGGTGCTAATTGAACACAATCGATCAAAAAGAGGTTTAAAGGAGTTTTGAGGTGAGATTTTAGCATTAACGAAGACTTCATCTCTTTAGGGCTCGTTTGTTTCATGGTGAAATATTTTTTGTCGCGTTAAAAAATAATTCATCTAGGTAAAATATGTGTTTGGTTGAGCATTTAACCCGGTGAAATAAAATGAATATGGTGAAAAGTGAGATGAAACTTTAACCATTTTAAACTATGGGTGTTGATACCAAATTTAGTCTGCTGACATGGCTCAATTGGGTGAAGACACGTGACAATCTACGTGGCAACGACAAACCCTTACGAACAACACCTTGACTCCGAGGAACCATACTGCAACGAGGAACTCTGCTTCCTCGATCAACTCAGACGCTCCGACCTACAAGAACTCTCCGAGGAACTTTTGAGTACCGAGGATCTTAGGCGGTCCGAGCTGCACCTCAGACAAAGCATTAATAGCAGGATAACCAACAGATTGACTGCACATTAAATGCTTATTATTATTATCATACAGATACATACGCTTAAGGCGCATTGAATGTATTACCCTTTCACATTACAGCCTTAGGGCTGTAAATACATTGTATTATCCTCATTGGAGGGGGACCGGAATTTCTTGAGAAAACTTGTAATCGAAAATTTCCAAATAGTCAGAAATAACAGAAACAGTGGACGTAGGCCATTCTTATAAAGTGAACCACTTTAAAATTTCTTTGTCTCATTTTATTTAGTTGTGATTAAATAATTAGATATAATCTAATTTTTTACATCAACAGATTGGTGCCGTCTGTGGGAAACGACTGGTAATATCATTTTTCATCAAAAACAATTCATCACAAATGCCTGATATTCTAGAACCCAGTAATCGAAACGCTGGAAGCCCTCCAAAGCCATCTGCTTCGCCCAATATTTTAGATCTGGCTGGAATAATGACAAATCTGGCCCATGGCCAGACGGTCATGCAAGAAACTATGCGACAACTCATACGAACCCTCTATGGCGGTGCACCAACCCATTCAGAATCGCGAAGTATTCAAAGAAATACCCGTTTACCTTCTTCGCGTACTAGGCGTACCGAGTCATATCGTACTGAGGAGTCTGAAGATTTTTCTTATCAACCTGGACGAACTTCGTCGGTACGAGCCACAGATACTGAACAACGTATCACTCTCTCTCCAGAAAGGACCAGTGCACTAGAAAGATTAAGCAGAGTATCTCCTTTTGATCGATTAGGTCCTAGGAGAAGCAAAAGTCATTCTAGAGCCGCATCGAGGAGTTTTCGACGACCATCAGACTTAAGGGAAGGATCTGCCCGGTCGCGACTAGCTGCTCGTCAAGATAGATCGCAGGAAGCCACATCAACGCGATCAGTTGCTCGAACCAACAGCCCCGAGGAAGGAAACGATGCGTGGAAAGGCTCTATTCAGAGGGTGGAGGATAGATTAGGGGAAATGGCTAAGGCTACCCTCTACAACGAACTTTTGTTCAAGGAACACCTTTTGTCCCGGCCATTGTAGATTTTTCAACATCATCAAAGTTCAAAGAACCTGTTGTGACCCCCAAATATGATGGAAAGACCGACCCTGTCCTTCATATAGAACAATACCAAGCTGCAGCCGACATCTATGCTGTTCCAGATGAGATGAGATGCAGAGCATTCTCGGGAACTCTTACCGGATCTGCACAAATATGGTATAATAATCTTCCTCGGGGTAAGATCTCAACTTTTTTTCAACTGGCTGAGTTATTCATTGGGAATTTCTATTTTGGGGCAAAGTCAGTTAAACGAGTAGCGCATTTGTTAAGTGTTAGACAAAAAGCTGGTGAAAGTACCAGAGATTATATAACTCGTTTTAATAACGAGAAACTCGAAGTCATTGATTATGAGGAAAAGACAACGATTACCTCCTTGATGAGTGGACGTAGGCCATTCTTATAAGCCTGAACGACTTTAAAATTTCTTTGTCTCATTTTATTTATCTGTGATTAAATAATTAGATATAATCTATTTTTTTACATCAACAATGGGTAAAGTGAATAATTTAACACGTGAAAACAGTGAAATTTATTTTATTACTAGACTAACCTTTCTAATTTTCACTTATAACTATCAGACATTCATTTCTCCCTCTCAATTAACATGATCATTAAATATTCATTTAAAAAAATATTTTTTTTTAAATTTCATTCTTTATTAAAAAAATAAAATAAAAATTTTAAAAAAATTAAAAAAATAAATAATTTAAATAATTGAAAATTAAAAAAATGGAATAGTTAATCCTACACTCTCTATGTCTTCCCCCACACTCTTTTCAATATTTAAATACTAAAATATCAAAAGACCCTCTATGCATATATGATTTGAATAAATATAATCTTTTGACCAAAAATCTATTACTTAAAAAAAACGTAATATTATGAAAAAAATAAAAACATAATATTTTTAAAATAAAAATCCTAATATTCTAGAAAATTAAAATTTTAATATTATGAAAATATAAAAATTATAAAAATTCCTTTTTCATTTAAAAAACATTATGTTATTTATAAAAAAATATTATTATTTTTATTTAAAAGGATGTCGATAAAAAACTGTCTCGTTATTTATTTAAAAAAATATTTCGTTATTTATTTTTTCAGTTAAAAACTGTTTCTTTTACTATTTTAAAATTAGTCTTTTTACAATATAAAAAAAGTTCCGCATCAGCGGTATGTATAGGCAGTCCGACCACTTATACATGCTGTTGGTGCTGACCAACATATTAGAAAAAATGCTCCGCCCCAGTAGTATGTATAGGTGGTCGGACCCCCTATACATACCGCTGTCACGGACAATATTTTTTCAAAATAGTAAAAAAATTGTTTTTAATATAGTAAAAAAAAAAACAGTTTTTAACCAAAAATAAAATTTGTAAAAAAAAAACTTTTTTAAGAAAATAGTTTCTTAAGAAAACAAATTTTATGTTTTATATACAGTTTTTTAATAAAACAAATAGATAAGATTTTACGTTTTATAAACAGTTTTTTTTAATTATTTATAAAAAACAGTTTTTTTTATTGAAAATGTAATTTTTTGTCTTTATCAAATGTATTTATTTTAGTTGGAGGTGAAAAAATTAAACATTTAGATTTTATAAATTTAAGGGCACAATTGTCATTTATTATTCAAAGGGTGTGGGGGAAAATAGGGAGGATGTGGGAATAGCTATTCCCATAAAAAAAATAAAAAAATAAAAAATGAAATAAATAAATGAATATTTGTTTGGTGCATGGTAATGTGTTCGGAATTTTTTTACTAATTGGGACGGTTTCATAGTTGGGAACTGTTTTTTTTAATTCTTTTAATTAAAACACTTTTTTTTCATAGTTGAGACTCTTTTTTTTAATTGGGACTGTTTTTTTTAAATTAGGGCTATTTTTTTTCAATGTTGAATTTTTTTTTAATTGGGACTGTTTTTTCATTGTTGAGAACTATTTTTTTTATTGTGGACTACTGTTTTTATAGTTGGCTCTTTTTTTTAATTGTGATTGTTTTTTACAAATGACAGTTTTTTTCATTGTTGGAAACTTTTTTTTTTAAATTGGGACTGTTTTCTTTTTTAATTAGGATTTTTTAATTGGTACTGTTTTTTTACTTATTTATTTTGCGTAGCCAAATATGACTAGTTGTGTGTGTGGGGGGGGGGGGGGATTGTGTCAAATTTGAGTTTGAGGTAAATGCATATTTTTTAATGGCCATTGATATTTGTGTGATGAAAATCAAAATAGTTATGTGCATTTGAAGTATGAGGGTAGTTTGATCATTTTATTTTTTTACCATATTGATCTTGACCATCCAAACAACAATTGGTGAAAAAGTTAAAATATTCACCTAGTGAAAACTCGACCATCCAAACGGAGATGGTGAAAACAAAATCACCAAGCTAATAATTCACCTTTTACTTTTAACACGGTGAAAAGTATTTCACCACGAACCAAACAGATCCTTAGAAGTTTAAGAACCTTCGAGTTTTAATGGAAAATATGCTAAGAAGTGGGAGAAGAAGATGTAAAAGGGTAATTAAAGGGTTGGGAAAAAATAGTCGTTTAGGTTGTTTGGCAGTTTGTTATCCCACGATTGTTTTGAAAATTGGGGGGCAAATGATAGTTGCTTGTAGCGAGGGAGTTAAAAGTTAACCCCATACATCCACATATCAAAATATTAGCAGATATTTCAGGTGATTGGAAACCCACATTAAATTCTAAAGATACGTGAAGATTTGGCTAACACGCACAAAAATAAGTTACGCCAATATGAGGTGTTTCGAATTGAGGTTTGTCGATCCAAGTGGTTTTGAAGTAAGCTTAATCGATTCAAGTTATTTTTAAATGAGGTTTATGAGTCCAAGTGGTTTTGAATTAAATTTTATCGTTTCAAGTTATTTTGAAATAAGGTTTATCGCTGCAAGTTGTTTTGAACTGTTGTTTATCGAATCAAGGTGTTTTAAATAGTGGTTTGTCGGTTCAAGATGTTACGATTTGAGGATTGTTGGTCCAAGGTATTTTATACAGAAACTTCTTGTTTGCACAACAAATTTCTCTACAAGGGGGAAACTATAGTAGGATATTATAGATAAACCTCCTTAGTTAGAGATAAACCTCCTCATTAAGAGTTTAAATGAAAAACTATATAAGCTTGATCAAATATTAGTGACATCATAAAGGAGTATAAAGAATTAAGTAATCTGATTCAATATCAAGGAAGATGGGAGCTTATTCAAATATTGAGGAAGACTTCTAGAAGAATCTAGTTGAGCGACTATGAATTTTGTCTATTTTATTATGTAATTTATGAGTTATGTTGTAATTGTTGATGAATTCACTCGGTACCCGGGATAGACCACGTATGATAGAACATGGGATATCATTCATGCTCTATTGAACAACCTTAATAGGGAATCTTTGATGAAACTGGTTTGGAGGATAGAGAGCAAGGCAAAGTTATGGCATGGCTTGACAATTTTAGATACACCAGGTCAAACACCCAACTTTCCTCATGAGAGAACATTCGAGCAACATTGAGCCACCAACCATGAGCTTACTCTTACATAGAGGTGTGGTAATAACATATAATATCTTTCCATAAAAGATCTGAGTAACTTTATAATATACTTAAGCATGTTACATCAACTTAACTCAAATAGTAGTGGTTCGGTGAGCATTTGGCTTGTTTGGCACTGACACATTATAACACCGCCTACCACAATAGCTGGTCACTCAAGATTTCACTTAACATTTAATGCGTTTGACATGTTAGGAGTGGTAGTATAACTCGACATTGAGTGTATCTGAGGTTCCTTAGTTATATTCTGAGCCTATATATATATACCATTTATGATAAAGGGATAGATCTTTTAGCAGACACGATCTTTAATCCAAATTTCACTTTGAAAAAGTTATTACAAAACAAAGATTTTATCTTTTGCTATTAATACTTTTGTCTAAGATTTTAACTTAATAATTTATTGACATTTGACCATTTTTTCTTTATACCTTGGTGTTTAGCTGCTTACTTAAGGTGTATCTAGCATGCTTACTTCTTTCTCCCTCTATTTATCTTCTTTAGAGGTTAATTTATTATCAAAGAATTACATTTATTATCTTTTCATTGATTTATGCACATGATTTTTTTCATTATCACTGAGAGTACCTTTGCCGTTGTGTCATCACCATTTATACGGGTTATGCCTTCGTTTATCTCGAAATAACTTAGCAAAGGGAACTATTGTCTTATAGAGCTGAATAAATTAAAAATATCTCGAATAGCATCGAACAATCAATAGAATAAAACTCCAACGATGGAATATAAATAATCTCAATAGTCCAATATCCAACTCTAAATAATAATACTCCTAAGAAAAAGAAATATATCTCATACAAGTGCCTGACTCGGGAAAACTAAAATAAAAACAACTGTTTGAAACTTGAAATATAAAAGAGTACAAGAATGTAAATGAGCAACAATGCTAGACACATACATCCTAAGAAATGATAAATAGAACTCGTGCTACAGAATCTCCTCCAATGAGTAGCTCAAGTTTGCGACAATAACTACGACCTAAGACGTGTAAAAATAATTCCACAGAAAATATTAAACCTAACAAATCTATAGTGTTTAAGGATATAACTAAATTTAGGTCACAATAATAATGCCACATTTCCTCCCATATTTTAGTTTCTTTTAAGTTATCCCAACTCAAACAGCATAAATAAGCATGCAGTTTTAATCCTAATCCCGAGTGAGGCCCATGTGTAATAACTTCATTTTTTAATTATGTATTCTTTACTTTAATAATTTAAGTTCGTCTTTTAAATTAAGTATATCTTACTCTACGATCATATCTTCATTAACAGTATGTCACTCACTAAACATTATTCTTTTACTTTAATTGCCTGAAGTTATGTTTCTAGTTAGGTATTTCTAGTATATCAAACCTAATATTCCTGAATCATATTTTTATATATACGTCTATAGTAAATTCTATCGTAATAATACCAAGTAATATATCAAGTGTATGCACCTCTAGTATAATCATAACCGACACAATCCTCTCAAGTACAATCGATAAAAAAACCACGTAATCTAGGATACACGTGAGTATGCTAAAATCACCACATATCATATGGGTTATGCTCAATCTTGAAAATAAAAGTACGAAGGCCTAACCGTAATGCCTTCGAGGATCACTCATGCACTATTAGATATAGTTATAGGGAATCCCAAATCTATAACCACAAAGATATAAAGAAGGAAAATCATTACTCCATCACACCAAACATACGAGCCCCATACCCAAGGCTAGATAAGAGGATCCGATCCCATTGTCCTCACTCAATGGATGGGTATCTTAGCAAATAGGATTGGGGTAAATAGTACGTACATAAATTCTGTCTTAATAACCGAGGTACTAAGCGAGATCAACGTCGTACGACCCCTATAAAATCCCTCCTAGTAGGTTCCCCCCCCCCCCCCCCCCCCAACACCCATGGCATGATTGCACATAAGTCGAGCAAATCATCACAAACCCTACTCAATTTGGTTAAATGGATGATCTCTTTTATTGCAAGTAATTACACACATTGAACTTTAATCATTTATATAATTTTAACCGGAACTCATAAGTCTCCAATATCTAGGTAACATCTTGAATCTAATGTTATAATAATCATTTTAAATCAATGACTACTCTGCTTGATGGTTATTAATACGTTCTTATCTATAATAGGATTTACACAATCGTTATCCTTTACCTGTTGTTATAATTCTTGTCCGAAACCTAAGGTCCCTAAACTAGGTATAATCCCCAACATATTGCCCTCATATTTATCTTAATTGTTCGTAAATCCTAAAACTTAACACCAATTAAAAACCAGAACAAAACAACAACTAAACCAACCCGACTTGGGAGCTCATCAGAGTTGGATCGATATGATTTTCCCATACCATTCTTCTTCCTCTAGTTTTCTTCTATTGTGGCCATAAATCAAAACCTCAAACTCTACCACCTCTTAAAACATCAAATCAACCATTATCGTTCTAATGTAACCTACATACAAATATTCCTAACATGTCTTGATAAGCTTTAGATGATTTAAATCATATTTAAAGATCTAATTACATATTTAAAAAAATTAACCATAAATTCATGATTAATAAAGTGAACCTACGAGTTGATTGTATTAATCAATATAAAGTGATGGATTTTACAAAATATAACTATTAATATTCATATAGAATGTCTTTAAGTTCAACTTACATTGATTTATGGTTCAATACATATGATTAATCTAATTACACAATTAGATTTAAATATGAATAATAATCATATTACATGAGTTCAATTAACTAATTCCAACATACTAATATTATTTTAAATACATATATAATTACATGATTACATAGGGTAAACTTTCCTTGGATTGAGTGTGGAATCAATCCCCTATTTTCCCCGATTCTCCAAGCTAATTCCGTCATTCTTCAAGATATGGTTTCCTCCCCCTCTTCTTTAGAAATTAGGGATCTCAAAGTATGTGATATGATAATTAGGTTAAGATAATAGTTTATATTATAACACTAATCCCATAATTATACTTAGGTCCTAAAATGGCCTCAACTGAAGGCCCAAAACAAGCTCCAAATGACCTAAAACATGGCCCAAACCATATACTAACCCAATAGGCTAAAATTCCACTGTAATAACCTCAAATCAAAGTTTCTAAACATCTCACAACCCAACCCAAAGGTTAATATGTTCTACAAGTCAATCATCGTATTAAGTTAATTAATTATCTTATTAAATTAATTAATTAGACTATACGCGTAGCTTAAGTTTAGATATTAATTATTAATTAATTAGATTGTGACTCGATATTATAATGTGTAGTACCCCGTATTTTTATGCATATTATTTAATTAATTAAATCATGGAAATTAATTATGTGTGCTTGCTATGACTAGAGAGATCACTAATTATATTGATACGTGTTATTTAATTGGATTTGAATTTGGTTTTAATACACGATGATTAATTAATTTAATTAATTAATATCAGGAAATTATTAAATATTGAGTTGTTAGTTATTTGTTTTGGGTATATTTGATAATTGACTTCTGGGATGTGTAGAATGTCCATTTTTTAGTTTAAAACGATGGTTTAAAAACCTATTGGGTTAGTATAAGGCTTGAACATGGTTTTAAGTCATTTAGAGTTATTTTTGAGATCTTTTAGGCATGCCCCATTTGGGGTCCAAACGCAATTTCAGGATTGAAGGGTTGTAAGAGGTCATTAGGTATCTAATTTTACCACAAACACAATGATAAAGCAGTAGAGGGGCTAGAGAGAGAAATCACCAAGAGGAAAGGAAGATTTGGAGAATTAGGGATTGATTTTTCAATCAATCCATAAGGCAAGTTCAATATAGAATATGATTGTGATTGTATGTGTTCAAATATTTTACATTTTCATTGTAAAATATAAATTTTAGTATTCCATAAATCTGATTTTAGATAATTAATTACTAATTTTAGTAATTAATCTAATTTAGATGTTAATTAGGTTGATTTCCCCCTACAATGAATAATTCCTTCATAAACTTAAATAAAAACTAATGGATGATGATTTGAATTTGTGTTACATTGTAAATCATAGAAAAACCATTTGTTTTAATTGAATCGATCCATGACAATTTGAAGAATTGGATAAAACTAGCGTTCTTAGATTACGAATTGAGGTTTCATTTGAATTATGGTGTAGATTTAGGATGGGACGATGGAAATGGGTTCCAATTGTTTTTATTATGTGGTTTTATCATTTGGATGTTAATTGGGTGCTTAGAGGAAGATTTTGTTTTCATTAATGAAGGACGGAGAGAGAAAAATGGGGGTTGAACATAAAAAAATCCCATAACAAATGGGAATGCTCTGGGTTGATTGATTGATCGACACTTGATCGTCAATCGATCAATAGTAACAGAAAAAGCCAAGGTGGGGCTTTTAGTTTTTTGTTTGAATTTTTTTGGGTTTTGGAGCTTGTTGCTAGTTTGTTTTGGCCTTGAGGTTTATTAGGTTATGGAATGGAGTTAGAATCTAATATTTTGATGTGCTGTAAATTTTTGTTGAAGATTATTTGATTATTGTGACATTATTGATTTAAAATGGATTAATTGAGAATTGAGCACTTGATTGTAAACTCGAGAGTGGGGTGAGTAGTAGTTGGAAATTTGGAAGCTTAGAGGATTGGATATTGTTGGTCGGGGTTATTAGAGTCATAGTGATTGACTAGTGGGGTATTTGTTCTTTGGTGAGATTAATAATTTGATTAAAAATCCCTAGGGAAAGGTAGTTATCATAGTCGATGGTTTTATATAAATTAGTTGTGGATTGATACCTAGATGCGATGCCTTGGGAGATTGGACTTGGGCAAGTTGAGATTAAATATAGTTTCTGTATGGATTTTAGTGTATGGTAGGGTGAGACTATCCCTAGTTTTGAGAACCCGATAGGCTAGGATTAATTTATCATGGGATGAATATAAGGTTATAAATGTGTTATACCTTTTTATGATAGCAATGCTAGTATGACCCGGTAGTGTTAGGGTTGGTATGCGTATATGCTTTACCTTAACCCATTATTAAGGGTTATGTACATGCTGTCTTTAACCCGTTAGTGAGGGTTGTGATTACTCACGTGTTTTATGTACAACATATACCATGTGCGAGTTCTTATTGGTAGGTGTAATAAGAGGGATTCCATGAAGGGGCACGTGCGATGTGGACTGCGTTGTTACCTCGATGAGTAGATGGGATCTTCCTTGGTCATATTTTACCGCTGGATCACACGTCTAGGTACCTGCAACCAAGATGGTCTTGAGGGATATTTCTTTCACGAGTCTTGGGTATGGTATACTTTATGAATGATGGTTAGACGTAGTGATATATCACTTGTTATGATGAGGTCTAAGTTTTGGGACGTCCTAAGACTATACTAGTATGTGTGAGAGATTCCCGAAGTCAATAAGAATAGGCCTTCATTATGTGTGGGCGCAAGGGATGCTCATCTATATGTACAAGTTGAAGGTTTTACTTTTGTATGGACTTTAGACATGAGCAGAGTCTTTGCCTTACAATATGTGATTATTGTGTTGTGATACCAGAGATAGTGGTACCGATTTATATGCTATACTGGAGATGTATATGACCTATTGTAGGGATGACCACTTACATGCTTACCACTACACCAAAACTAGCAATTGGTCACAACCAAAATTCTTCACCAAAACTATGGGTCACGGACTTGGGACGTGACCACTTCCAGAGCATCGATAATTTAGTGTGATAATAAATATGGTCACGCCAAATATTGAGTGGGTCATGGCCCAAGTCCGCGACCAGCTAGTCGCGGACTTGAGCCGTGACCCACTGGGTGTGACCATTCACAGGATTTGGTGTAGTGTACGTATTTTCTATACTAGAGATGTATATGTCCTTTAGTAGGGATGTGTACCTATATACTTATGATTGGGATTTGTGTATTACATATAATAGAGATGTGTATATTGTATCATTTGCATGATATAGTAAAATGTGTATAGACTTATGATATAAGCATGTTATTAGTATATTAGTTATTTGGTGAGACAAACCATAGGTTTGAGACTATTACTCAACTTCTGTTTTAAAATGAAAGAGATGGACCTAAATATGAGAAATTAAAGATTAAAGAATGATATGTAAAGCTTTAAGCACATGGGTGACATATGGGTTCGGAATTTAGAACCACATGATATTTTAGGTTGTTGGGTTAGGTAATTAACAATGAAAAATATGTTGAAAGACAAGAGGAAGATGTGTAGTTATAATGTGTCCCATATTTACTTATAACCCTATACTACATAGGCTCATTGTCTAGGTTTTCTTTAAAAAAAAATATTTTTACAAGTCCCTGTCGCGGTAGTTCCTATAGATGTGGGATCACTGGGGGAACATCTCTAGCGATGTCCGATTTCTTGGTCCGAGGATTGTAGCGAGGAGAAAGTGCAGCTCATCCTTTTATGGTATTCCTTTAATTTTAATTTGTTTATACATGTAAATTTACATTCAGAGATGACTTATGTTATTTGGTTGGTGATTGGTATCAAAGTCGGTTTTGTGTGGATCTAGTATTCCATTATATTATTTTTGTTCTTTTGAATTCCGTTTAGTTCTTATGCTAAGAATGTTACCAATAGTTTGTAATCCCTAAATTTTTATGGTATACATGATCAATCTATTTATGTATTTTTTCGAGTACCACATTTGGTATCAGAGCATTCCAGGTTCTAGTGTCCTAGGCATCTTAAGTTCATATGTCGCTTTTTTGCATTGCTTTATTTAGCTACTTTAGAGCTTTAGCGTTTAGGGTTTGAATTCTCTATAAAGTTGACCGTTTAGGACGTTTCATGCCATTGATTCATGATGAACTAATCGATTAAACCAAGTGTATCAGGATGGTTCCTTATTTGGATTTTTCTTATGAGAGGTCCTGTGCATGAGGTTGACTTTGGTCAATAGTCAAGGGCTTTTGGACACAAGATCTTTAGCTAGTTCTTAGTGTATGGTTCGAGGGGAAATATTTTCACTCATAATTCGTAACAACATTTGAAGTAAGTTTTCAAAGACCTTGTCTGTGAAATCGTAGGGTGGATAGTATAAGGAGGACTTCAACTATCTTTCTCTTTCTTAACTGGGAAAAATTGCACATTATCAATTAGTATGAGAAAGACTTTTGAGTTGGCAAAAACCTTACGTGAAGGGTTTGACAGGTGTTACTAGGTAAATCATTGTTCACCACTTTCACTCGGGTTGTTGAAGTTACCTTCCTATATCAGTAGGAGCATTATAAATATTACGGGTATAGAGTTCCTAAGAGTTGAAAGACCGAGGACAAAGCAGGCTTGATGAATAAAGATGGTGTAGCGTGGACCCGAATAGGGAGACCTCACTAGTAGAAGGAACCACGTAGTGGGAGATGAACCGAAGGGGTTTCCAAGACTTGACGATTTGATTTTTTTTGGCCAGTAGATCCATGACCTATGAGAGCAGGGTAAACGAGGCAAATTTTAGAATTTATTACCAAAGAAGTAAGGTTAGAAAGGCCACCAGTGGGGCCACCATTTTGATAGTTTCGTTAGAGGAAGGTGCTATGCTCGTGGCAAGTGAGGCCAGCTAGTTATTAGTGGCAATCAACCTTTTGGGTACATCTGGGGAATGGTTATGGATACGTTATGGCTCACGTACATGCATTTGTCTTAGACATTGAGGATTTGTCATGATTTATTAGTGGTGTGCTTGCAATGATTATAAGGTATATATATATATATATATATATATATATATATATATTATCCCCGATTTTTATATATATGTGTGGATACCCCAACGAGTAGGGGTTATTTTACGTCGTGATTATAGAGACATGTCAGTTTTTTTAGTTGGCTTAGTTTTAGCTGCTTTGATGAATTTTATATGAGATATCATCGTATTATTGTTGAGGTTATGTGCATAGTTATGTTTTACTCTTATATCGACTACCGAGGTAGGCTTATTATGTCGTTTTTAGGCCAGGATTACTTTAGGCTCGAGAGAAAGGGATAACACTATTGTATTTATTTATATGTGAGTACATTATAGGGGGTTACGATCATGTGGAGATGTCACTGATAGTCCCAGGTTCTTCTAGGTTTACTTAGATAGGTGTTGGGTTATCACCTATGCAAGAGATTTATCTTTTGCTTAGAAATGGTACTAGCAAAAGATCCA
This sequence comes from Sambucus nigra, assembly GCA_949130495.1. Taxonomy (NCBI): domain Eukaryota; kingdom Viridiplantae; phylum Streptophyta; class Magnoliopsida; order Dipsacales; family Adoxaceae; genus Sambucus; species Sambucus nigra. Next base: position 388,563,772 of record OX422207.1, on the reverse strand, counting down.
CCACAAGGGCATTTCATGGATTTGACTTCGTCAGTGATAGTAAACATGTTGTGGGAGTAAACATCACAAGTATTGAGCCGATTGAGCATTCGGAGACGATGATACTTTGAGGGAGTTACAAATACGGTAGGTATGGCCTTTAAGGAGTAGGTTAGGGTCAAGATACGAGACTTGTGTTAGATTTTACGTATCAACGAACCATTGGAGCAGTCAAGGAAAATGTCCTATTCAAACAATTAATGCTTGGAGAGTTATCATCACTGGTGAAATCAATTGGAGAATATCTTGAAGGCTGTTTTTTGGCACTATATGGAATGAACGCGCTAGTAGTGGGTTTTTTTACCGCATGAAGGGGTAGTTTGCTATGGATTGTGAGGATACCTAGTTGAAAAGGGAATGGTGTAGTAATGAAGTCCTTTACACCCAAATCTGTGACTAAAGGTGGTTTATAACTCAATATTGAAATTTACCAAGAGTAGGTACGTATGTAGTATTGGGAATAAGTCCTTTCTCCAATTGAGGACACGAGAGGGTTGCATTTTAGGGATTTTTTTTATTAGGGAGCTCCCTAAATTATAAGTGGTGGTTTTAACCATGGTGCATATTTGGTGATTCACTATATGTTCCATAAATGAGTAGGAGTATTTAGGTAAGAGAGTATACTCATTGTATTGTGATACGATTCTAAGGTTTGAATAGTGACAACGGACCATTTGGGTTATGACAGATACATTGACCAAGTTAATTAGAGTTACGAGTTATGAAAGACATTCGTGTCGGGTTATGATCAGTACACCTTGCAGGATAGTGCCTCCATAATTGAGAATGAGAAATTTTACCAAAACAGGCAAGGGAAATAGATGATGAGCAGAGGCTTAATTCATAGGTTCAGGAGGGAGGTCATGTGTTATTAGTGACCTTAGACTTTGTAATTGTGGATACCATGTTCCTATAGAGGTTAGGAAACAAGATGAAGTTACTTTTAGAATATTTAAGTAGGGTAAGGCTTGTGCTGTTTTGACCTCACCTTACCACCATCAATATGCATGATGAACTTCTTCGGGGGTAAGATGGAAGGAATCCTTGATTATCAAATGGGTGTTTTAACAATTAGATTAGTTTGGTTGAGGATATAGCTGAACACAATTTACGATAAAAGAGACCATAAGGTATGCTAAGTCATAGATTAAGTAGATTCTTTTTCGGTAGTGTGAGGATGCTATAGGTGAGATATTCTTAGATTTTCGACTAGGAATGTAATGAATTTGAATTTTGAGGATGAAATTCCTTGTTTAGGGGGGGGGGATGTAATATCCCATAATTTTATGCATATTATTTAATTAATTAAAATTTTGAAATTAATTATGTGTGCTTGTTTGGACTAGATATATCACCATTTATATTGATATGTGATATTTAAGTTGGATTTGAATTTTGATTTAAAACAGGAAGATTACTTAATTGAATTAATTAATATTCAGACTCGTATCGAGAAATTATTAAATAAGTGAGTTATTAATTATTTGTTATGGGTATATTTGGAAATTGACTTTTGAAATGCATATAATGTTCATTTAAAGTTTAAAACGGTGGCTTAAAGGCCTATTGGGTTATTATAAGGATTGGACATGGTTTTAAGTCATTTAGAGTTATTTTTTAGATCTTTTAGGTGAGGCCCATTTGGGGTGCTAAATCAATTTCGGTATTAAAAGGTTGTAAGAGGTCATTAGGGATATCATTTTATCACAAACACAATGGGGAAGCACTAGAGTGGCTAGAGATAGAAAGAACCAAGAGGAGAGGAAGATTTGGGGGAATTAGGCACTGATTTTTCAATCAATAAATAAGGCATGTTCGTGCACAAATATTGTTCCTATTTATTGCAAACGTAAATATTATTATTGTGTAAAAATTATTTTTAGACAATTAAATTCTAATTTTAGTAGTTAACCTTATATAGATGTTAATTAGGTTGATTTTCCCTATACAATGATTGATTCCTTAATGAACTTGGATCAAAACTAATGGATGATGATTTGAATTCATTTAACATTACAAATCATGTAAAAAATCTATATTTAATTGAATCAATCCATGAAAATTTGTAGAATTGGATAAAACTAGAGTTCGTAGATTATGAATTAGGGTTTTATTTGAATCTTAGTGTATGGTTGGGATTTGGTGATGGAACCCAAACACTTTTTACTAAATCCTAAAATCTAAACCCTAAAACATAAACTGGAAACTCAAACTCTATTCCTTATACTCTAAAACCAAAACCTTAGTTAATAACCCTTAACGAAAAACATCATTTCTTGAACCCGGTGTCATCATACTCGCCACCATTGTTGGATCTCAACTTCTTGATCTTTAAGCCTGCCTCATTTTCCACCATGGCTTTCCGCTTCTTGAACACTTCTGATTTGTATTTCAAGAAATAAACCCAAACCTTCCTAGAATGGTTATCTCCAATTATTGTTTTGATATGGTTTTATCATTTGGATGTCGATTGCGAGCTTAAAGGGAGATATTATGTTCATTAATGGCAAATGGGGAGAGAAAAAAGGTGATGAAGATAAAGAATCCAATAACAAAGGGGAAATGAGGTTTTTAAGGGTTGATCAATCGATCGACACTTGATCTTTGATCGACCGACAGTGGCAGGAAGTCCAAGGTGGGGCTTTTGGTTTTTGGTTGTGATTTTTTTTGGCTTTTGGATCTTGAGGTAAGCTTGTTTTGTCCTTGAGCTTTATTAGGTTATGAAATGGATTTAAATACTATTGTTTTGAGGTGTTGTAAATTAGTGTAGAGATTAATTGATTATTGAGACATTGTTAATTTAAGAGGGTTAAATTGAGGATTGGGCATTTGATTATAAACACGAGCGTAGTATGGGTAGTAATTAGGAATTTTGAAGCTTAGAGTATTAGGGCTTGTTGGCTAGGATTATTAGAGTGTTTTTTTTATTGACTAGTGGGGGCGTATCCTTTGGGTGAGATTAGGAATTTATTTAAAAATTCCTAGGGAAGGGTAGTTATCATATTCAATGGTTTTATATAAATTAGGTGTGGATTGATACCAAGACACGATGTCTTAGGACATTGGATTAAGGCTAATTGAGATTGAATATAGTTGATGTATGTATTTTAGTGTATCGTAGGGTGAGACTATGACTAGATTCGGGAACTCGAGAGGTTAAGGTTAATGTATTACATAATTAATATAAGGTTATAGATGTGTTGTGCCTTTTTATGATATCAATGCTAGGAGTAGTCACTAGCATTAGTGTAAGAGCAAGTTTTATAATTGCTCAGTTTATTTTTTACTTGGCTTATCCCGTTACACATACATTGCACCATATTTTACGTATACGAAGACAAAGTTGAAGACATTTGGAAGATTTAAGAATCGTTCGTCTCAATAATATTTAGAAGAGTTATGGTAGTTTGGTAAAACCTTTACTTTTACAGGGGTTTACATCCTTTTAAGAGTTTGAATTTAAAATGTTTTTAAATATTTTTTTTAAAAAAATTTGATGACTCGTTAGAACGAGTTTTATTTGTTGTGCGAACGAGTTATGTTATGTCATTAAAATTAAATTTTAAACGTTCAAATGAATCTGAAACGATGCCTTTTGGTCAGTTGTGAAATGTCATTTGAAGTCTCCTCAGTAGTTGTTCAAACGATATAGGGTAAATCATTAAAACGAGGGTTCCCACGATCAAACGAGATAATTTTTCGTTAAGCACTAGAATGTCATTGGAAGCCCGTTCAAACGAAAAAGGGTATATCATTCAAATGAGGTACCTGTTCGTTCTAAAAAGAGTGCGGGATTTTATTTTTTAATTAACTTTAATCCAAATATCTAATGTTTATAGTTTTTCAACCAACTTCCTTATAAATAGAGATGCGGGATTAGGGTCCTGGAAAACTCTTTCGAAAGCTTTTCCACACCCTTTTAGAGCTGCTTTCATGATAAAAGTCTACCAATTTTCATCCAAACCTATTAGAAATTTAGAGATTAATTTATCAAATCAACAAGAACACTTTCACATTCAAGAACCCTTGTAGAGTTCATCTCTACTACTGGTTTGAAAAGCAAAGGCTCTATTGGTGAAGAAGAAGGATAATCGGTGGATACCGAGGGAAGACCTCTTCCTCTGGGCGATGCTGAACTGTGCTGTTACTATAGTATACTTGAACAACTTCACATTATACTTAGAGAGATAAGTAGTCTGTAAGTCGTATTATGTTTATCAAATCTAGTACAGTGCTAAAATAGAGGTTTTGCCCGAAAGGGATTTTTCTTACTTCTTCACATGTTTGCCTTCTTGGTTTCTCATATTTAATTTGGACTACATCACTACATGCACACTAAATTAATTCAAGATGACATTTTCTAAAATTAAATTTGTGCGTGGTTGGCCTGAGATACGAATCATTTCATAGAATTCCCGCATTCTCAGATTGGTATCAAAGCAGGTTGCACTGAAATATTGTGTGATCCTTTTTACAAAAAAAAAATTTAGATATCAATTTTTTTAATTTGGTGATCTTTAAAAATTTGGATTTTATAGATAATTTGTATAATAGAATGTCAGTTTTTGATGGGTCAAATAATGCATACTGGAAATCTAGGATGGTGTCTGCATTAAAATCTATCGATGAAAGAGTCTGACTTGTGTGTGAAAGAGGGAGGACACCAACCACATTGACCAATGGCGATGTCATAGGTTCAAAACCTGTCTCTTCTTAGATATAAGAGGAATTTAAATGGATTAATGTTAACTCATGTGACTTAAGTGCCATTTTTAAAGACGTCACCCCAAACAAGTTTCACTGCATCATGACGTGCACCACGTTTAAAGATGCTTGGGATACCCTACAGCTCACTCACGTGGGTCCAATACTATGAAAGATTTTAGGCTACAAAATCTCACTGCGCAGTTTGAGACAATCACCATTCTAGATTTTGAGTCGTTCGTTGAATTTTATGCATGATTTTCTGATATTATTAACTCTAGTTTTAGTTTAGGTGAGAAAATTCCGGAAATGCATGTAGTTAAAAATATTTTGAGATCTCTTTCGGCCCGTGTCATTCCTAAGGTTACCGGGCTTCATTTTTTGGGGATATTATATACACTAGGTTAAAATAACTCATAGGAGACCATTAAACGTATGAGTTCGACTTGTTTCCTAAAATTGTTAAACCTAAGGAAAAGGGAACTGCATTAAAAGTTCAATCTAAAAGGAAAGAGGAAGTGTTGCTTGACATTGAATATGATTTTGATTTGGATGATTTAGCCCTTTTTGAAAAAAATTTAAAAATTTCTCGGACTTTGAAAAGATAATACATCTAAAGAAAATAAGATTTTTGAGAAAGACAAAAAACATAAATCCGTTATGAAATTTTTTGAAAAATAAAGAAAAAATTACCCTAAGAAAGATGAAGACAGATTTTATGAGTGAAATGGTAAGGGTCACAAAGCTCATGTGTTTCCTACAATATTAAAGAGACAAGGCAAAGGCAAAGATACCTTAACTTCCATGCTTAGTGATAGCAATGTCGAGTCGGTGGATTTCGGGGGCGAATCACCATGTGGACATAACTTCACCTCATTTATATCTAGTCATGTTAGTAAATATAGTACACCTCACAAAGATAAAGAAGATGCTAACATGATGACCTAGACAATAAGTTTAGTTATTCCTAAAAGAGTGAGGGAGATGATGCTTTGAGTGAAAATGAGAATGACCTTCAACGTGCTTCCACTGAGATTTACATCGAGTCCTTTAAAATGAAGAAATAAAACAAAGGTTTAGTGCTTAGAGTTTTATTTGTAAAGAAGGATTTGAAAGAGGCGAGAAAGAGTGAGTCCTCTATGAGAGTTTCTTTGGGAGAGAGATTAGTTTTAGTAGAGAGGGAAAATATTGAGTTGACCAAAAAAGTGGCTAGTCTTACGAGAGATCTTCAAGCATTCATGAAGACTCATGAGAAACGTGAAGCCATTGTATTCTAATTTGAGAAATATTTTGAATGTGCTCGGGAGTTCAAGGTTACTAAAGAGGATACATCGAATAATGTTGAAAAGATGCTCCTTGATCCCGCTTTAGATTTTAGGGGGAGGCGAGGAACAGGTTATGACGATGCATCCACTTCACATACCACACCGAAACCAGTTCCTAGATTTGTGGTAGATCCATTTAGGCCTCGATCTAAACCACAAAAAAGAGTTCAACCAAAGAAAATAAACCAAGGTAGACCTAAACAAGTCTATGTTTGCACCTATTGTAAGAGGAGAGGTCACTGTAGGGGATTTTGCTACAAGTTAGGTAAAACTAGACGTACAAAAACTCACGCGCACTGCTATAGTGACTTTTCTAGTCTTAAATATCAAGTTGAATTCCTAGTTGTGACCTTACAATGTTTAATGGAAGAATATCAATGGATATCTATGCTGATTGAGAACGTTTCTAATGCTCCGACTAGAGGCAACATTGATAAGGTCAAATAGAAGGTTACCTTCAATAAGGTACCAAAGAAAGATGATATAGCCCTTGTTGTGCACGTTTCTCTCAAGGTTCAAAAAACTTCCCAATATTATTTTGATAGTGGGTTCTCTACGCACATGACTGGTGGCATATTATTTTTTTATCAACCTTAAGGATCGTAAGGAGGGAAAAGTCACATTTGGTGATGGGAGTAGGTTTTGTATTTTAGGACGTTGATGGGTTGAGATACCTAGATTTCCTAAACTAGACAATGTATTTTATGGAAAAGGGTTGAAACCGAACTTAATTAGCATAAGCCAACCGTACGATACAAATTTTACAGTAAATTTTGACCGATACGAATGTAACATATATGATCAATTCGATGAACTTTTACTACAAAGAATGAGGACCAAAGATAATTTCTATGGGATCACTCCTAAGTCCTCCTTTGTGTGAAACATTGTCGTGATCTCCTCTATAAACCTTTAGCATGAACGACTAGATCATGTGAATTTTAGAGATTTTTAGAGATTAGTGAAAAAGACCTAGTTCGTGGATTACAGTAACTTGGGAAACGAGCTTCCTCGGTTTGTGGACCTTGCCCATAAGAAAAATAAATTCAAAGTCCCCATTAGAAGTTAAATACCATTACGACCACACACATTTTGGATTTGATTCACATGGATCTTATGGTTCCTAATCGTTCAGAGAGTTTAGCTGGTAAGAGATACATTCTCGTGATGGTCGATGACTTCGGAAGATAGTCTATTGTGGAATTTCTTATGGAAAAATACGATGTGGTTGAGTTCCTAAGACTAAGTGTCGTGTCCTAAAAAACCAACACGGTGTCACTTTTAATCAGATGCGTAGTGATAATGACACTAAATTTAAAGAAGTTAGAGTGGATAGCTATTGTGATGGAGTGGGCATGAAACATGAGTTTTCGATTATTCATATTCCTCAAGAAAATAGGATAGCTGAGAGGAAGAATTGAATGATACCAGAGATGAATAGATCCATGCTTCTTGGGAGAAATGTTCTTGGGCTTTTTTTGGGCGGAGGCAATGAGTACCGCAAAGTTAAATGGGGTATATGTTTATTCGCACACACTTATCACGCCATATGAGTTGTGGATAGGGAAGAAGCCCAACCTATCATATTTTTGTGTCTTTGGGAGTACTTTCTACATCTTGAGAGATAGAGAGCACTTAGGAAAGTTCGACTCCCGGAGCAGTGAGGGGATATTTTTAGGTCATTCATCGTTGAGTAGGGCTAATAGGGTGCTTAATTTTGCAAGATCTAAGGGTATGGAGTAAATAAATGTCATGATTAGAGATGAAGAATCGTTAGTGTCTATTGAACTTAAATCCAAGTGTGAGGATGATTCACCCCTGGTTATGATCCCATCCTCCCTTATAATACCCCGAAGGACGCCACTCTTAATTTAAGCGATCCACCTTCTCGGGTTCAAAAGAGTCATAACCCTTTTGGGATAATTGGTAATCCCATACCCGGTGTCAAGGCTCATACTCAACTTGATAATGTGGTAAGCTACCTTTAGTACACCTCCTTAGTCGAGCCTGAGAATGTGAAAAAAGTACTTAAGGACAAGCATTGAATATCAATTGTGTAAGATGAGTTGCTTCAGTTTTGTAAGTACAATGTCTGGGATTTAGTCCCTCGACCTAGCCACACTAATATGATAGGTACCAAGTGGATTTACAAAAATAAGATAGATGAGAGTGGTACCCTAGATTGTAATAAGGATAGGTTGGTCACTCAAACGTACATATAGATTGAGGATGTAGACTCTGATGAGACATTTTCTCATATTGGTAGGCTTGAGTCCATTCGCTTACTACTCTCCATAGCATGTCATCTATGCTTAAAGCCTAATGACATTCTACATGAGGAAGTTTATGTGAAACCTTTTTCCCCTGTTGACATTCTAAATGTCATTAAGGAAGACATTTTCCCTTGTTGCTAGACTTTCATGGTTGTAGGAGCACCTCGGATGGATTTTCTACTTTGGGAGTGATCTTGTCTCTTAGTTGATCAAGAATCAAAACTTCATATCTTTGTCCTCGACAGAGGATGAGAATATTTCCGCCGGGAGCTGTTGGAAGATTATGAGATTTCACCAGGCACTATGACTATTTCTTGTGATAATATGAGTGTAATTCATATATCTCGTAATTTAGTCCAACATTCTCGCACAGAGCACATTAGGATACCTGAGCATTTTATTCATGATCGTGTTGAGGAGAAGGTCGTGTCCTTGAGATTTTTGAATTCCGTATGTCAATTAGCTGATATTTTCATGAAACCTTTAGATGCCCTTAGATTCGACGATCTTAGGAAGTCTTTGGGAATTTGCTCCGTTGATTGAGTTAGGGTACTTTATCTAGTTTTATCATATTAATATATATTATATTCCTATTTCTATATTGTGTTATCATTGCATTGATATATTTTTCTTTTTGATATTTAAAAACGAGTTTAGTATTTATGAAATTTTTTAAAAATTTCCAAAAAGATTTTTGGTTTTTAAGAAAAAAATTAGAAAATTGAAAAAGATTTTATTTTGATAATATATTTGAGAGAGAAAAAAGATTTTTGTATATTTGTTTTCATTCACGGGACTTTTTCATAGTTCTTTGAGAGATGAATTTGTTTCGTTAATGTGCATAATAATGTGTTGACAACATTTTGTTGATCATTGATGATTACTTTCTAAATGTTAGATTATTTGTCACCTTTATTACACAGGTGCAGGGAATTTTTGAACATTGTACTTACTTGTCATGTGTCGAATACGATGTTCTCATTTCAATTCTACTTAATAATGAACGAAATTTAAAAAGCGATAAGTTGTGCTTGTAAGAACCATTTCCCGAATTTTTTTCCCCAAAAAATATTGATATATACTAAGCAATGGAAAGAGGCTACGAAAGAGAAAAATACTTTTTGCATTAAAAAACACCATTTACCAAAAAGAGTCTAAAATGATTAACGATATACAAAAATATAAGTGCCAAGGTCATTTAATTTATATTCAATTTCACTATATATGAGCATTAGGATTTCTTCAAAATATTTGAGCGTGAATTCGTATACGAGAGATTTTGAGGGAGTTATAAAGTAGAAGATCAATGGATTTGCAGAATTGACTATTTTGAAAAATATTAAATAGTTTGGTGTTATTATTTTGACAATCATTAAAATTCATGGCACATTGCATTAGTCGAGTCAATTTCAATTTAGTTATCATTTTTACACCTAAGGTTGTTATTGAGTTTTTTATTTAAAAGTATCTCATGACTTCGTGTACCTATGTTATGGATGTTTATGTTGATTTGCCTATGGAAAATGTTCATACAATTACATCCCATCTTCACGACTAAGATATTTTAGTGTTTTTCCATGTCGAATATGTGTTTTTGTACCCATATGTATTTTTTTATATACTTAAAATTTTGAAAAACTTCAAAAATAGTTGTTTGATAGGAAGAGAACACATAATATCTTTTGGATATTCGTGTTTAGATTCTACTCCTTTGTCTATTGCAGAAAAAAAATGGGAGAACAAATTAAGGGGGAGTTTTATTTATCTTTTAAAACTCGTATGTGTTATAGTGTTTCTTTTGTCTCATGCGTGTAGGTCGTTCGGCCTTGATGATGATTTCATGGTCCTCACAAGATGAAGGATTATACAAGATTTCATCTCCATTTCTTGATTTGGGAATGCATTAGTTGTATTAGTCTTTAGGGGTCAATTTGGCTTCAGTTTGTGTTTTGTACCAGAATAGCCAAAGGGGGAGATTTGTAAGAGTATGTTTTATAATTGCTAAGTTTATTGGTTATTTGGTTTATCCCGTTACACATACACTGCACCATCATGGTCGCTTCCACATATACGAAGAAAAAGTTGAAGACATTTGAAAGATTAAAGAATCATTCGCCTTATAAACATTCAAAAAAGTTATGGTAGTTTGGTAAAGCCTTTACTTTTCCAGGGGTTTACATATTTTTAAGAATTTGTATTTCAAAATGTTTTAAATATTTTAAAGAAAATTTTAAAAATTTCAACGACTCGTTAGAATGAGTTTAGCCCATCATTTGAATGAGTTACTCATGCCATTAGAACGAGATTTCAAACATTAGAACGAAATCTAGGACGATGACTTTTTGTCAGTTCTGGAATGTCATTCGATGTCTCGTTCGTAGTCATCCAAATAAAATTAGGTACGTCATTTGAATGAGAGTTTCCATAATCGAACGAGATGATTTTTCATCAAGCACTGGAATGTCTTTCGAAATGTCATTGGAAGCCTGTTCGAATGGAAAAGGGTACGTCATTCGAACGAGGTACCTGGTCATTCGAATGAGCATGCGAGACTTTATTTTTTTAATTAAATCTGATCCAAATCTCCAATGTTTATCCTTTTGCAATCAACTTACGTATAAATGGATATGCAAGATTAGAGTCTTGGAGGACTCTTTTGAAAGCTTTCCCACACCTTTTTAGAGTTACTTTTGTGATCAAACTCTACCTATGTCATCCAAACCCCTTGAAAATTTAGAGTTCCCTTTATCAAATCAAGAAGAATAATTTTATGTTCAAGAACCCTTGTAGAGTTCATCTCTACTAGTGATTTTGAAAGCAATGGATCTATTACTGAACAAGAAGCCTGATCGATGGATATCGAGGGAAAACTGCTTCCTATGGACGGTGTTGGACATGTCATTATTGTAGAAGACTTAAAGAACTACACATTATAATTAGAGAGATAAGTAGTCTGTAAGTCATATTATGTCTTTCAAATCAGGTAGAGTGTTGAAATAGAGATTTTGCCTGAAAGGAATTTTTCCTACTTCTTCGCATGTTTGCCTTTTTGGTTTCTCATATTTATTTTGAACTACATCACTACATGCACACTAAATTAATTCAAGATAAAACTTTCTAATATTGAATTTGCGTGTGGTTGGCCTAAGATATGAACCATTCCACAAAATCCTCGCATTCTCAGTTAGGCTCGGTATATATATGTGATTTGAATTAATCCGTTAATAAAGGTTATGTATGCGTTTTCTTTAACCCGTTAGTGAGGGTTGTGCTTACTTGCGTGTTTTATGTGAAATGCATACCATGTTTCAATTCTCTTTAGAAATCGTACTTGGAGGGATTCCATGATGAGGCACATACAATGTGGACCGTGCTGGTACCCTGATAAGTAGACGAATCTTCCTTAGTTATATTTTACTCCTGGGTCATACTTTTAAGTAACCACAACCAAGATGGTCCTTGGTGATATTTCTTTCATGGGACATGGGTATTGGGTAGACGTGGTAATTTATCCCTTACCGCGCTGAGGTCTTAGGTTTTTGAAGACCTAAGAATATACTAGTACGTGTGAGAGATTTCCAAAAGCAATAAGAGTAGGCCTTCGTTATGTTTGGGCAAGATAGATGCTCATCTATTTGTACAAGTCTAAGGTTGTACATTTTTATGGACGTTATACTTGAGTAGAGTCTTTCTTCTACAATATTCGATTATTATGTCGCTGTACCAGAGATAGTGGCACCGACTTATATGCTATACTAGAGATGTATATGACCTATAGTAGGGATGCCCACCTACGTGCTTATGTTTTAGACTTGTGTATTTCATATACTAGAGATGTATATTAGCTATATTAAGGATGTTTACCTGCATACTTATGATTTGGATTTGTTTATTACATATACTAGAGATGTGTATATTGTATTATTAGCAAAATACAGTTAAATGTGTATAGACTTGTGACATAAGACTATTATTGGTATATTAGTTATTTAGTGAGATGAACCGTAGGTTTAAGACTGCCACACAACTTACGTTTAAAATGAAAACAATAAACCTAAAGATGCAAAACTAAAGATTAAAGAATAAATATGTAAAGCTTTAATCACAAGGGGGACATATGGGTTCGATATTTAAAGTTGCATGATATTTTAGGTTGTTGGGTTGGGTAACTAATAAACTAAAATATGCTAAAACATGAAAGGAAGATGAGTAGTTATGATGTGGCCCAGGTTCAATTATAATCCTATTCTACATAGGCTTGCCATTTAAGTTTTCTTTTAAAAACTGATTTTAGAGGTCCCTATTGCAGTAGTTCTTATAGATATAATATCGTTGGAGGAACATCTCTAGCGATGTACCATTTCTTACTCCCAAGATTATAAGAGACAAGAAAGTGCAACTCATCCTTTTATTATATTCCTTTATTTTTAGTTTAGTTGTACATGTATATTTAAATTCAGAGACGACTTACGTTATTTGGTTGGTGATGAAAAATCAGATATGGGTTTGCATGGATTTAGTATTTTATTATATTATCATTGTTCTTTCAATTCCTATTTATTTCTAATGCAAATAATGCTACCAAACGTTTTGATTCCCGTGATTTTTATGGTAGACCTAATAAATCTATTTATCAATTTTTTGTGCTATCATATAATGACGTACTTCATGATTAGTGTTGTCAAGGGACTAATCCAAACAAGGATATCCATGACACCTAAATCCTAACCATTCCATCATCACCCATAATACTAAGTTACTTAATTAATTTTCTTGATGAATTACTATGAGTTTGCAAATATTCTCTAAAAATAATATTCCAGCCAACATATAAGACGTAAATTAATTACGTAATACGATATATGTAACATCTCAAAGTCACATCTCAATCTACTATATATGATATCAAAAGTCCAACATCTCAAATCACAAAGTAACATATCGTATGTCATAAAAAATAATAACTCATCAATATCCAATGATCAATTTAACAATAAAATAAATTCCATAAAATATTGGATATTACAAGTTTGTCAAATGATACAACAACCATGCAACCACTTTGGCCAAATATGTCTCAGTATAGAATCCCATCTCAAGGTAATCATTTAGGTCGAGTACTTAAACCGACTAAAATTTCGAAGGAATATGATGTTGTTTAGGTTATTCTAGTAGAAGATGATGTGCGAAGTCATCTTCCTTCGAAAATTTTAGAATATGATGTGCTTCCAGAAGAGAAGACAAAGGATCATGCGAAGTCAAATCCACTCAATTTTACCTATATACAAAAGAAAATCTATATCGAAAGTCTTTCATAGGTCCTTATTTTTAATGTGTGAATCCAAACAGTAAAAATGCATAATTTTAGAAGATCCATGATAAAATTTATGGCAACCCTGTTGGAGGCTGGAATTATAAGAAATTAAAGAGTAATAGTGGTGGCCATACATGAGACACACTACACCAAATCAAGCATATGACCAGGGTTTTGTCCCATGAGTTAGGCCTATGGGTCACGATTTTGGACCGTGACTATTTTGAAGTTAACAATATCGCGAGTCACGGTCCAAAATCATGACCCAATTTGGGGTTCATAGTCCAGTAGGTGACATGGTCAGTCGGTCCAAAATCGTGACCCATGGTGTGACTATTCAAAGTTTTGTTAGTGTTGGTCACGGTCTAAATCGTGATCCCCAACATGACAATTTAAAACTGTAACCTAATTAGGCACGGTACTAGGGTGTCACGATTTTAGACCATGACCAAACTAACATCGAATTATAAAAAATTATATTTGGTCACGACTCTAAGTCGTAATTAAATATTATTATTTCTAATTTTGTCATAATTTTGGTCACGGTAAAATCGTGACGAAATTAAAAATAAAAAAAATTAATTTTCTACATCTTAAAAAACCCTGTACAGTTTTTAGACCTATTTACATTTCTAGAAATAAATATTTAGCCACTACGCTATACATAAATCAAAAAATAATAATACCACACAAATTAACTAACTAAAGATAGAAAATTGTTCAACACAAATAATAATACAATGCATGCTTGCATGTATATGACAATAACATCGAAATATCCTAATCGAAATCAACGAAGTCATTTTTTCCTTCCATGAATCAAGACTAAAAAATGTTCCTTCTCCAACTAGGCCTGCAAATAAAACTTTAAAATGTTTCAAATGGTAAGTAATAAAGGACTTGAATCCCAAAATAACTTTGGGATGCCTACGTAGCCAAAAATGGCATAAAATTATATGTAGTTCTTAAGATGAATAAAGTTGGGATCTAACCTATAATTAAAATTTGGAGTGTCTCTTTTGATGTATGACAATATATGTGGAATTTGTTGAAAGTAGAGAAAATAATGAGAACACTCTAAATTAGGAATTGTGGTATAGTCCCCCTTTTTGGTTTTTTATTTATGAAAATATATGTGAATGTATATATGATGATAAAAAGAGCGAGTTTAGTGATATAAGCTAAAAATGGAAGAATGACACGAAACAAAGTAGGATTAGTGATTGAAGAATATAAGAAAATCGAATTAGTGTTACCAATAAGAAACTGATGCCTTGTGTCTCGGTGAACATCACATAACACAAACCACCAATTGATGAAATCACACAAATATTGAATATATACACAATCCGTAACCATTTGCGTGGTTACCTTAGATTGGCGGTTTGTTATTAGTGTCACATTCAAAACATAAGAACAATATAATGATAATTTGTAAATGTGAGAGATGCAAAAATAAGTGTAAGAGAACTAAATATATTAGTAGAAGATACACAAACATAAATAAATATGAGGATTGTTCCAATACATATGATACAAACATGGTTGTCATATAAGAGTTAATTAAATGACAATAATATAATTCTTTGAAACTCAATCTTCGTCTGAATCAACTAAAAGAAAGACTATATTAGGATTGTCATAATGAGTAGATCGGAACTATTTTGGGTGTGGGTGCCTTTAGTGCGCCAGCTTTTGTAGTCAAACCCTTCAGTGCACGCATAACAACATATCAATTGTTGTCGTTTATGCACTTAGAGTAGATTATCTTCTTGACATTTTTAAAGGCACATATAAAAGGCTCGTCGATCAAGTGATATTCACTCTTAATCTTAGAAAAATATACCATTGCAAGTTTTAAGGGAGTATCAAATTTAAAAGCATTTGTAGTGTCCTCCACCTCCACCCAGACACAATAAAAGACAATTTCTTTAAAGTCTGAATAATCAAGTTCTAGGATTTGTTGGAAAATCCCATAATAGTTCAACACCATTTCCTTTGGATTTTTATCACTATTTCTTTCTATAAAAAAAGTTAAGGCTAAAATTGATATTCCCCTATTTTGCGTCAATAGTTTTTCCTAGCACGGTTATGAAATGAAATCAAAACCATTGATGTGGAATTTTTTAAACACCTTTGCACGAAAATAAAGACCTTTGGCTTGTCGTTAAAGCCTTGAAGACACATCACCTTTCTTTAAAAGATGCATTTTTTAATGAATTTGTATTAGGCCATGTTTTATAACACATGCATAAATAACTGCAACAAAAGAGGTTGGAATTGCCTCTTTTGATACCCATGCCCTAAAATCACTTCTCTTGTGATTTCTGGCCATTTTGTGCTCATAATTCCTAAATGTGTTCAAGAAATTGTAGAGTTTAGACGGTAATATAGAGAATACAAGTAATCAAACAAAAATAAGTTATATATGTAGTTACTTACTGTCTCCAATTTTCAACTTCATCTTAGGATATGAAGACATAACGAGATACTTGCTCGTATTGCAGATTGGTGAGTCTCACCTCTTTAGGGTTCCAAAAAGGAAATTCATCTTCAAACTCGTCACGTTCCTTATCACTCGTTCTCCACGTGGATTGAACCTCTTAAGACCTTGTTCCGGCATATGTTTCTGTCCGTATAACGATTATTCTTCTATTATGTATAATTTCGCAACTGACCCTCCAATATACCATGTATTTTTAACGTAGTCTTTGAAGGTTTTCATTAATCACTAAAAGTGACACATCCAATAATAACTAACGGGTCCACACAACAAACCTCATCACATAAATACACAAGTAGGTGGATGCTGATGTCAAAGAACGCAGAAAAAAATACTTCTCCAAGACATAAATTGACTTGGCTAAAATGGTTTTCCCAGCCTTAATGTGTGTCTTGTTTACCACTTTTTCACACCGTAAGGTGAATCATAAACTAATATGCATAAGTTCCCCACGGAGATCTTTTTTATCAAAAAGAATTGCCTAAACAAAAGAGGGATCAATTGGATGATGAGATGCCATTCTTGAGACTTGCACTGTTTTATGTCATATGTTTGGCATCTTACAATCCCACACAAATGACTGGAATAACCATTCAAAGACTTCAAATTGAATAACCTGTCTAAGAGGATATTTTTCTCGCTAGTATTTAAAGTGAAAGCACCCATGGGAATCGAATTTCTTCTAGTTATAAGATCAGTTTTTAAGAACAATTTTTTTCATCTCCTTTAGATTGCGACGCACCCTCTCTCCATCATTTGGATGAGATCAACCTAGACATTTCCAACCAGATTTTTTGCAAAATTCTTTTTCGTGTGGATCACATCAATAACATACCTTACAAGATGTTCTTTTTATTATGGCAAGTCAAATAAGATTGACCGTCTGGACCATGCCTTCATTTACTATGATCTTGCAAATCCTTCCTAGATTTATTATTTCGGGTTATAAAATGAGGGTGTTTAGCTTAGAACTTATTCCTTAAAATTGTAGCCTTTTCCCTCTCCTCAATTTAATAATTGAAAAACCGGGCAGGTTCTACCCTATGCGCTTTATCATCAGGTAAACAATTAGACTTGTTGTTCTTAAAAGGGTAGTTGTGGTGACAATTATATTCAACACAAATAAATAAGGAAAGCGAAATCACCAGAGGAAATAAAGAAGATAAAATACCAATCACACAACACAGTATGTACGTGGTTCAGCAAGAATGCCTACGTCCACGGTGGTGTAGTCAGTATTATTTCTATATACTCAGGGGAGCGTTTACAGAGAATACAGTGTGTGCCTTTTGCCCCAGGTTTAGGGTTTTTTACATACATGTTTATCTTCGGGGAGTGGGGGTGTTGGACTCCCCCACGTCCATCTTTCTCTCCTGGAATATCTCGCTACGAGATTTCAGGAGAGGACTAAGTCATAACTTATTTTAATTCAAGTGCAGGGGTCTGGACTTTGGGCCATTTTTATTAAGCTACTCGTCTGGGCCCATGATGGAAAATTCGGGTACCCATAATTTCCACTAATGTTGTTGGTCCACAATTTGGGCTCAATAAATTTAAATGATTTGTCATAATGGCTCTTTAGTAAATTGTGTAACTCTTTCCAATGTTGGAGCTTTTTACTTTGATTTTGGTGGAAGCCTGCTTCATGTTCTGTGCATCATGATTGAGAACGTTTAAGGTGTCATTTGAAGTGGTATTTCTATATTGTCATTTCAAGCTTCTTAGCATTTCCTCATCTTCTGCGAGTTTTACTCGTTTTGCCCTCCTCTCCAGGTCTTCATTTTATTTGCTTTCAATATCCCTCATCGTCTGGGCTTGTGATCTCGCGTTGTCCAAGCCAAACTTTCATCTCGTAAGTCCCCTTTGCTCTCTATTTGTGCTTTTTCTGTTGAGTTTTCTTCGAATTTGTAATTTAGGGTTTACGCATGATGAAGATAGGTAATAGATATGTGCCTGAGTTTAGGAAGTTTTATAATATCCCTGAATGGGTAGAGATTGAATGCGTCTCTGTCCCTAAGAAAGTTAGAGAGATAGAGGGCGATCATTGGATTCATGTCCTATTTCTTTCCCAAGGAGGTCTTACTTTTCCTCCAAATAATTTGTTTCTGCATTTCTTTGGTTATTTCAACATCGTCCCTCCATAGTTCTCGCCCAACTTTTGGAAGATAGTCAATGGCGTCCATAGGATAAATCAACTTTATGGCACTAAATTAGGGCTTACTAAAATTTGTTTTTGTTATTCTTTCTCTCGAACTAGATTTGGTCTTCTCTACCTTAAGGTCAGGAGTCCTGACAAGGTATTGGTAGTAAATTTACCTCATTCCCACAAGGACTACTGGCAAGAGGGATTTCTTGCTAGGAATTGACAGCTCTCCCCCCAGACTGAGGGGGCGAGGTATGATAGATTCACTGTTCCCTTTTATGGGGAAGAGTACATAGGTAATCTTCACTATGCTCTTTCGATTTTCTTATTAATGTATGCTATTTTTGATATTCTTCTCTCTTCTTTTCAGCGAGGGCAAAGAATTTGGAACCTGCTCTTAGTGAGGTTCGAGCTGCTGAGCTGATTAAGGCTTGGAACATCAGAGTGCCTTTGGCTGAAGGTGAACATCCCCGGTCAACTGCTTTTTTCCTAGAGTACAAGAACATCGGGTCCAGTTTCATCGCGCGGCCTATAGATAGCATTCTTATCTTAGATATTAGTGAAGAAGTTATTGTTGACCCCATCCAGTTGGACGAGGAAGAAATCAGTTCTAAAAGTGATATTAGAGGAGGTGCTGAAGGTGGTTCTGGTGAGGCGAGCTCCAGTAGTGAAAGTTCTTCTAGTTCAGAAGAGGTTTCTGAGGCTCAAGAGTCTTCAAGTACATCCAGCAGTTCTAGCGAGGAAATGGTTCCCCCTAAGAGGAATTTGATCAATGATGATGATGATGAGGATGAAGTGCTTATCGCTCAGCGGTCGAAGAAGAAAAAATCCAGCAGTGGGGCTATTGCCACTAGTTCTCAATCTGCTGCTCAGGATCAGGAGAAGAAGAGAAAATAAGAAGAACAGTTGATAGAGAGAGAAAGAAAGAGAGAAGAGGAGAGGAAGAAGGCTGAGGAGAAAAATAAGGTGGAGGAGAAGAAGAGGGCAGAGAAGGAGAAGGAGAGAGAGGAGGAGAGGAGAAGAGTGGAAGCGAGGACAAAGACTGGGCAAGCTCTAGTGCCCATGTCCGGGTTGCCAAAGGGGGCTTCGGTTGCCATTTCTCCCCAACTGGCTCCTGCGGTGCTTGAGAGGGCAGTCGTTCATGCTGAATGCCAAAGGGAAATGGGGACTGACCAGTTAGCCTTGCAAGCGAGTCAGAGGCTAGCCTTGGTAAGTCTATTTCTTTCCCCTAATAATTTTAATTCTTTGTTTTGCTACTCTCTTCTAATTCTTTCTTTTTGTTTGTGTAATACCCCGTATTTTTATGACTTTTAATTTTGGGGATTTATTAAATTTAATTAGAGATATTAGTTTAATATTAATCCGAAAAATCATTTAAGTACTTACTAGCGTGATGAGAGTTAGTAATTATTGGAATTGTCTTGTAAATTACTTTATGGGTAAAGTAAGAGGTGTAATTGTATTTAGTAAAATTATCACGACAATCTAATTTGATAATTTTGGAAATTTATCGGGACGCGCTTATGTCTTGTCGGGATTAAATTCGAACTATTAAAAGTGAATACATTATAAGTCACCCGTATGGTCATTTTGAGTGCATCAATGTGTCCGGAAGGGTCGAGATAGTCAAAATAATGTACTCGGGGGTTTAGTTCGGGTCTCGGGGCGTTTCTAGGCCTAATTAACACCCCGAGAGGGCGTTTTAGACATTTTACATTTTTTGGCATGAAAACCCACGAAATTTCTAAGAGTATATCAGATAATAGGAGTTGTCTTCTAGTGATAGAACAACCAAAAAACCTAAGACGTCCATTGGAAGGGAAGAGGAGAAGCTTTCCAAGGAGTTCAAGGCCAAGAACTCCACCGTTTACATCGTCGTTACCGCCAAACTTTGGATCGCGCAACGAGGATCGTAAGCACACCAATCTTGTCCACTAATCTGAACCAAGAATTCCCATGCAAGTATCTATCTTTCTCTAATTCAGTTAATGCTTCAATGAGGTTAGTCTAGGGATGATTAGGACTAGTTTTTATGAAAGAAAGCATGTATGGGAGACTCTAAATTGCATGTTGTAGAGGTAAATGACATATTTTAGAAATCAAATACACATGTAGATGTTGAACCACGAAATTGCAGTAAATTAGGAGTATGAAATATGGGAAAAGAATGGGAAGAAACTAAACAAAGAAAATATTAGGGTTCTTGATATTTTTATGGATTGTGCCCCTTTTAATTCTTATACAAGATGAAAATTCGCATGTCTTATGTAGAATACCACTTATTTGAGGATATAACACTTGTAGTATAAATTGTTGAGAGTTTGGAAGTCAAATATGTTGGTTTGGATGATTTTGGAAGAAGAAACCCGTAACTGGAAATTCTGCAGTTTCGTTATACCTACTTGATTGATCGATCGACCCAGAAGCATCGATCGATCGACGCATCGATCGATCGACGCATCGATCGATCGAGCACCTGGCATCGATCGATCGAGCCCTCCTAGAAAACTGAAATTCCTTTTTTTTTTAAAATAGGTGGTTCCAACTTAAATGAATAGAAATTCTTGGACATTATTATTAGAATATTTTGGGAGATAAAGAAGACCAGTATGACTTTATAAAAATGAAACCCTTAATGTAAGACGAGATTAATTTTTAACGGAGGTGTTTTACACTTAAGGGACAATGGGGACGTGTGTTTAAGGGGTGAGACTCGTAAGGAAGTTACGTTGTAAAATAAATGAGTACCTACTAAAATTACACTTGGGGAGATAGGAATTCACGAGTGTTACGTAGTAAGTTGGAATAATCCCATAAATAAGAATGAAAGAGACAAACCGTTATACGGGATAATCTAGTAATGTGCAATGAGAATAAATATCATAAGTATGGGTCGTGGGTGTACCTAAATTAGAATTGGGAATAGTAGTATACATATATAACTGTGATTGTACATATACTCTATACGTGTAAAAAAATCATGCCCGCTCTACTTGCTATCACTAAGGTTACCACGCTGGGATAGTCTTATCTCGATAGGACCTTTATGGGGGATATTGACATTTTAACCTAGAACATAGGAATCCTTGGTACAGGCTATCGGATCGATAGTCAGACGGTCCTAAAAGACATGAGGTTATGTGTTTGCCTCTTAGTGACTTGGAACTATTCTTCGCCTAAATTTGTATGTGTTTTGTGTTAATACAGTTCGAGAGTGATTCTGAACTAGTATTACCCTCAGTACGAGTGACACAGGGACTTGATAGCAGAGTATGCCAGCACTATAAATTTTACGTGGGGGTGCCGATAGTATATATATATATATATATGAACTTGAAATTTGAATACTATCTACTGTGACAATAGGTAGGCAAGCAATGAATAATTATTTCAACTTCGATATAAGTGTTTGAAAAGTTTGAGGCAATACTGAGAAACTTTATAATTAAATGAGGCTTATCTGACAACTTTGCTTTTAAATAAAATTAACTTTCTTAACACTAGAAATTGTCGGCATGAAATCTTGTGAGTAACTTAAGATAGGCTACACTTTTAGGAGTAGTAGTGCGGTAGGTGTGCACATTAGACGAGAGGTGAGAATTTCTCAAGAGAGTGCCGCACTAATATGATTGTTGCATTAGCCGACAAGCATTTTAAATACTTGCTAAACTAATTTTAAACTGTTTTACAATTGGGCTCTGACCCGTTTCCTATTTTTTTTCTATTGTATATATATGTATATATTACAGGTGCCCAGCCACAGGGGCGTCTTGCATAGGATCCTTTGGAAGGAACGTGTTGTAGCTTAAGTGGGAGTTGCAGGCCTCTTACTTAGACGACATCATTATTGATTCCAATTCTAGTTTTATTTTATCAAGTTGGGCATGTGTCGCCCTTTTTCGATTATTCAGTTGGTTTTATCAGATATTGTGATTGTTTATTTTCAATATTTATACTTTGGGATTGTTATTGTCAGGATGTTTTCCTTCGATGTTTTAAAGATGGAATTATTTAGTTGATTGGTTATATTACTTGGATTATTTTTTCAGTCTAGTTGTTATGGAATTTTTAAACTATGGATTATGAAAGGTTTAAATATTGGTTTTAAATAAATTTTGGAAATTGATGTCTTAAAATGGTTTTATCGCTTAGCTTAATTATTTAGGGTGTTTAATTGGAAAAGTTATTTTTGTGACAGTGATGCTAAGAATGAACTAACCATTCACCTTAGTTATAATTTAATAAAGGACTAATCACCCGGTATTTAATTAGGCGGGTATCACAGTTTGTAGTTTGTGACTGACTTCGCCGTGCTCTATCGCTCTCGCGACGAACTGGTGAATAAGAATGTTGAGTTGGAGAAGCAGAACGCTTCTATGAAAGGGAAGGGTATTGAGCTCGAGGTGAGCTTGAAGGCTGTCGATACTGCTCAGATGTCCTCTGATCTTACCCTTGTTGAAGCCAATCAGACAAGGGACGTAGCGGTCAAGGGTTTGAACGAGCTGCAGTAGGCCTATGGTTTAGTTTACTCGAGCAAGCTAGCGGTGACAGAGGAGAATAAGGTGCTGGTGGAGAAGCTGGAGGATAAGGAGTCTGAGGCGGTTGCTCTGAAGGAGAGTTCTTACAATGATGGTTGGGCCACGGCATATAAAGATGCCGATGTGCAGATTGGCTACATCAGCCGACTGAACTTCAGGAAGTGCTGGAACAAGGCTCTTCTGGCTGCTGGGGTGGATACTGACTCACCCTTGTTTGACGAGCATGATCCTGGCCCAAAAGCCTGTTGTAAATGAAGCACCTGCCCCAATCATTGAATGTGTTTCCCCTGCCTCACAAACTATTCCTACTGGTGCTCATCCTGCTCAGGGAATAGTAGTTGTCCCCTCTGAGGGTGAAGCTCTTACTACTGCTGATAAGGGAAAGCAACAAGCTGAGGTTGCTACTTAGACTGATCTTAGGATTGCTTTTGTATTTTTAACTTGTTTGTAATGTTGCTTTCTGATTCTCAATGTACTTTGATACTTTATGTATGAATGAAATGAGAAGACTTTTTCCCTCAGCGTACTGATTTATTTTATCCTTTACTACTCTTTATGGCATGTAGTCGATCGATGTAGATGAATATATACCAGCCACTTCTAAACTGGGAAGAATGCTTGGTCCTGAAGTGAGTTCTCATATTCACCAGACCTTCGTAAGAATTTTCAAATTGCTGCGATCGAGGAATAAGAGTTTCATGGATAAGTCGGAGCTCGTTCCTAAACTGAAGGACATGCTTCAGAAGATGGAAGAAGTTAGAGCTTCTGTTCTAGAGGAAGTGAACACTCTGAGAGTAAGACTCCTCGATGCTACTGAGATTAACCAGGTAGGAGAAGTTCTACAACATGAAAATGAGTCCTTGAGGAGGGAAGTGTTGCGCCTCAGGGAGCATGCGTCGAGCATCGCTTCTCGCAATTTAAGGGGTTCCTCTTTATCATGAGCTGGCACAGGACCAAGCGATGCTCCTCCGATTTTGTGAGGTTTTACCCTATCGACTGTTCCATGAGATGGTACAAACATAAGAAGACCAATTAGGGAAATGGACGAGCTTTGTGAAGATGTCTATAGAGAACATGTGATTGCTATTGGGCTCCAAAGGGATGTCACACGGCTAAGGCATCTGTTTAAGAAAGAACCTCGGCGAGTGTGGGCTAATGGTTACGACCAAGGTTGGGTAGATGCTCTGACGAGGCTGACAGAGTTTGAAGAGCTGACATTTATCAGGGGATGGTTGAGTGCCCTTAGGGAGATACAAGTTCCAAGGAGCTCAGTACTCTGGTATCGTCACGAGATATCTCCTTCAACTTTACGGCCTAACCCTTTCAGGAGGGATGACCAATGGATCCCTATCGATGCTATCCCTAGGAAGCTGTTAGAGCCAACCGCCAGTGAGGTCGAGCAGGAACTGGCTCCTCATCCGGATGATGGCCGAAGAGCACAAGTGGTTGACTATATTGTTCAGAGGCCTCAGCCTCATTAAGATTTTACCAACCATAATTTTTTGTATATATGTAGTGAAGTAATGTAATATTGATGTTTTGGGCGATCTCGCCGACTAAACACGGTTTGTACATTGTTTTTGTAAATGTGATGAAGTAATATAATATCTATGTTTTGGGCTATCTCGCCGACTAAACATGTGTTCATCTTTTATCTCTCCCTTAATTATCTTGGGCCCTTGATGGCCGACTAGATTGGTAGGGTTGCAATGTTGAGTTAGTGTCCTCCCAGTCCAGTATGCTTATGAGATACCGTTCTGCCCCACTTTACCTTTTAACTTATGTCGTCACATTTCCTTAGGCCTAAGTGCGGCAATGGCGAGGAAACACTTGGCGCTGGATGCTCTATCCGAGCAGGTTTTTTGATCCAAACATTGTTTGGTGACCAATTCATTTTTGGTCTAATTGCCTAAGGATCCTCTGTAGGACTTCATATATTGTCGGGGAAATTCTAGGAGGTTGCTCATGTTTCATAATGAATACCTGAGGAGGGTGATACCCTACTTTTATGCTTTGAGTAAGGTGCCTGTTATTTTGAAAGGCTGTCCAAGTTATAAAGTTCTCAATACTTAATAGAATGCAACTGCTAAATATCTTTCATTAATTAATAAGTAAATAAAAAATGAGTTAACAATTCCAAAGCTTTTATAAGAGAGCCGAGAAAAAGAAAAAGCTAGAAATAGAATTTCTTTAGATTGGCTGCGTTCCATGCTCGGGGTATCTCTCTGCCCTCCAGCATTTCTAAGTGATATGCTCATTGTAGATCGTCTCTTGTTATCTTGAATGGTCCTTCCTAGTTCGGCCCTAGCTTGCCATCTGATGGTTTTACTGCCCTGCCAAGGACTTTCCTTAGGATGTAGACCCCAACCTGGAATGCCCTCGGATTGACCTTCTTGTTATATTGTTTTACGAGCTATTTTTGATAGCTCGCTAGCCTTACTAGGTCTAGGTCTCTGCGTTCGTCAGCTAGATCAAGTTCAACGAGTAATGCTGCATCATTCTGGCCTTGGTCGACAAGGGTGGTTCTCATCGTCGGTAGACCAAATTCTAAGGGGATGATTGCTTCCATTCCGTACGTTAGTGAGAATGGGGTTTCCCCAGTTGCTCGTCGTGGGGTAGTGTGGTAAGCCCATAAAATATGTGGCATCTAACTCACCCATGAACCTTTGGCTCATTCTAGTCATTTATTCAGCCCATCGATCACTGCTTTTTTGGAAGTCTCGACTTGACCATTGCTCTGGGGGTATGCCACTGAGCTGAAATAGTGCCTGATCCCGTGTCCATTACAGAAGTTCTGGAAAGTGCCACTCTCGAACTGTGTTTCTTTGTCAGTGATGATGGTTTTGGGGATTCCAAAATGGGTAATTATGTTTTTCCATATGAATCTCATCATATTTGTATCTCAGATGTTTTCCAGTGGCTTTGCCTCGATCCATTTAGTGAAGTAATCCGTTGCTAATAATAGATACTTGCGGTTGCCGACGACAGTAGGAAGTGGGCCTATGATGTCCATTCCCCATTGGGCAAAAGGCCAGGGGCTGGTGAGTGATCTTAGGTCATTGGCAGGTTGATGAACCATAGGAGCATGTAGTTGACATTTTTCTCATTTGTGAACACATACCGTCGAATCTTTTTGCATATATGGCCCCCAGTAACCTTCCTTCATAGCTCAAAAAGCTAGTGATCTTCCTCTAATATGGCCTCCATAAATTCCTTCGTGGAGCTCGTGTATAATTTTCTCGACATCCTTCGGGTGAATACATTGAAGGTAAGGGTCGGAGAACAATCTCTTATACAGCTTGCCCTCAGGAGATAAGTGAAAGAGGGCATCTTTGACTCTTATCTGATGAGCGGTCTTCCTATCATTTGGAAGTGTTCCATCTTTAAAATAGTCCTTTAAAAGGTCTATCCAATTGGGTGCTGACTCGATATGGATCACATGCTCCACGCTTGGTAGCTCATCGCTCTAGTTGATGCTCGGATGGGCTAGGAAGTCAATGGGGATCATTTTTTTAAAGTTGGAATTGATTATCGAGCTCAGGGATGCCAGGGCATCGTCATGGCTGTTCTGACCTTTGGGAAATTACTGGACACTAACTTCCTCGAAGATGGACATTAGCCTTTTTGTCAAGGCGAGGTAGGTAGCCATTCTTTCATCTTTTGCGTTGTAGTCCCCACTTATCTGATTGGAGACCAACTGTGAGTCGTCGAACACTTGTAACTGCTTCGCCACTAACCTCTTTGCCTTATGGAGGCCGGCTATCAAAGCCTCATGCTCTGCCTCATTATTGGAGGCTTCAAATCCAAGCCTGACTCGTTGTTCAAGGAAGGTAACTTCTGGAGTAATAAGCACAATGCCTACTCCTTCCCCCTTTGAGTTGGAGGCTCCATCAACAAATAATCGCCAAACTCCATCTGTTGCGTGATTCTCTCTTTGCTTCATGGGTTGAAGTTGGTCAAGAGGTTGCTCCCCTGTGAACTCGGCTATGAAATTAGTAAGGACTTGCCCTTTGATTGCATTTCTTGGTTAAAATTAGATGTCAAATCGTCCGAGCTCGATAGATCAACCATTTAGTCAGTCTGCCTAACAAATCCTCTTTTCGCAGGACTGCTTTAAGGGGGTGTGATGTAAGGACGATGATAGTGTGAGCTTCAAAGTAGTGCTTCAACTTCCTCGAAGCTACTATGAGTGCAAATTCTAGCTTTTCTAGTGGTAAGTACCGCTGTTCAGCGTCTAATAAGGTTTTTCTTGTATAATAAATGGGTTGCTGGATTTTTACTTTTTTGCACACTAGTGCAGAACTGATGGCGTGGCCGGAAATGGGGAGGTATAAGTACAAGGAATCTCTTTCTTGAGGTATGATGAGAAGGGGTGGTGAGCTAAGGTAAGCCTTGAGCTCAACCAATGCTTGCGAGTAATCTTGATTCCATTCTACTGTTTTGTTTCCATTCAAGAGCTGGAAGAATGGCTTGCACTTCTCAGAGGACTTCGCGATGAAACGACTCAAGGTAGCAAGCATGCCGGTGAGCTTATGTACGTCCCGTATTGTGCGAGGGGGCTGCACCCTGTTGATTGCATTGATCTGGTCCGTCTTAGCCTCGATGCCTCTCTTACTGACCAAGTACCCAAGAAACTTTCCTGAATGGACACCGAAAGAACATTTTCTCGCGTTGAGCTTCATTCGGTATTTCCTGAGGATTTCGATGGTTCTTGATAGGTTTGAGAGGTGGTCTTCTTTGTTCATGCTCTTGACGAGCATATCGTCGATGTAGACTTCCATGGTGTCTCCCATTTGGTCTTTGAACATCTTGGTGACCAGTCGCTGGTAGGTTGCCCCTGCATATTTGAGACCGAAGTTCATGACTTTGTAATAGTATAATCCGACGGTGGTGATGAATATTGTCTTGTCCTGGTCTGATGCATACAGAAGGATCTGATGATACCCCGAATATGCATCCAGAAAACTCATTCTTTCATGAGCTGCTGTGGCATCCACTAATTGATCAATTTTTGGGGGAGGGAAACTGTCCTTAGGGCATGCCCTGTTAAGGTCAGAAAGTCAATACAGACTCTCCATTTCACATTACTCTTCGGAACTACTAATGGGTTGGATAACCATTTAGGGAATTGAACCTCCCGTATGGATCCTGCATCCAGTAATTTTTCAACTTCTTTTTCTACGTCTTTTACCTTCTCGGGCGTAATTCACCGTGCCTTCTACGTGATAGGTTTGAAAGTGGGGTCGACATGCAACCGATGATAAACCACACTGGGATCAATTCCCGGTAGCTCCTATGGCTCCCATGTGAAAACGTCTACATTACTTCTCAACATAATCGTCAATTCCTTCCTTTCTTGATATGTGAGAGAAGCTCCAATCAAGAATATCCTGTCTTTGTTGCTATAACCAGCTGTAAGTTCCTCTAGGTTTTTGACGACCCTCACAAAGGGGAGAATCCTGGCCTCTTCCACTCAGGGTCTTCTGTACCTTAACTGCTATTTTGAAGGTATCAAACGTTCCTTCTCCTCGACCTTCTCTTTGGGATTTTCGTCCTTCTTCTCTGGTTTTGGGTGGATGGCCGCAATGAATCACCTTCTTGCCATCGCTTGATCGCCATGGATCTCTGTTACTCCACGCTCAGTCACATACTTGAGTTTCTGATGATAGGTTGAGGGGGCTACCTTCATCGCATGTATCCAACCTCTGCCGAGGATAGCTTGGTATGGCGAGTCAATGTTGACTACCAGAAACTCAATAAACTTGGAGATACTTCCTGCCCTCACTAGTAGGATAATCTGTCCCAATGGAATAGTCACTTTTCCAGCGAAGCCAACTAGAGGGACAGTGGCTTCTTCAGGTCGGCGACGCTCAACTGTAATTTTCTGAACAGGTCGGGATACATTACCTCGAATGAGCTTCCTTGGTCGACGAGCAACTTGTCGACGTCTTAGTTAGATATCCTGAGCATAATGATTAAGGCATCATGATGTGGGGTTCTCACTCCGACCAGATCTTCATCTATGAACACGATATGTTTGATGTAGTCGACGTTATCTGCTCTCCGATTCTTTCCTGATTGTGTCTTTACTGGATCGATCTGAAAAGCTTGCATAACTGCTGTAAGCTTTTTTACATCCATCCGAGCCAAATTTCCTTGAATCTTCTGCACATCAGATGCCCCATGAATTACTGCGAATTCATGGATAGCATCATCCTCGAGTACATTGTCAGGTCTTGCTTCTCCCTTGGCAGTGACTTTCTCTGCCTTCTTCTCCATAAACTCATTCAGGTGCCTCGATTGGGCCAATTCTTCGAGGTGGGACTTAAGAGTTTTATAGTGCTCAGTCTTATGTCCTCCCTTTTTATAAAAAGCGCATCTCAGCGCGTTGTTTCTCTTTGAGGGATCTCCTCCCATATTTTTGGGCCACTTAATAAATGGCTCGTATTTGATCTTTGCCAGAATCTTGTAAATTGGTTCTTTGAAGAAAGTGTTAACTTCCTGAAATACTTTCAGAACATCGTTCCTTCCTCCATTCTTGGAGCCATTATTGCCTCCGTTCTTGCCTCCTTTCTTTTGGTTCTCATCTTTGTCGTTGCCTTTAGCAGCGAGCTTAGTTCGACCATTTTCCCCTGCGCTGAGGCGGGTCACATCCTCCACTTTTGCATACTTCTCGATGCGAGCCATCAAGTCATCGATAGTCGTGGCCTCTTTCTTCGTCAGGGATTGGTGCAGAGGGTAAGATTTGGGTAGCCCAATTTTGAAAGAGTCCACTGCTACCTGTTCCGAGTAGTCCTCAACCTCGTTGAACAACTTCCAGTATCTCTTTGCGTACCCCCGGAGGCTCTCTTAAGGCGTCTTTTTCATTATTAGTAAATCATCCATCCTTTTGGGATGGGAGCTGCTAATAATGAAGTGGGCAGTAAAGAGCTCAGCCAGGGACTCAAAACTCTTGATAGACCTCTGAGGGAGCCTCTCGAACCATTTTTACGCCACATCATGCAGACTCGAGGGGAAAATTCGGCACATCAGTGCATCCCGGTGGTTCCAGAGAGTCATGGCTTACCTGTACTGCCTAACGTGATCAATAGGGTCAGTTTTTCCATCATAGATCTTAAATCTCGAAATAGAAAATTTCTTGGGGGCTTCCTCTTCTTCTATCTCCCTCGAGAAAGGGTATTTCATCTAGGTCTTGAGAGCTCGTCTAGTAAGCTCCCTGGTCGATCTTGCACCGCGATGTGCTGGGTGTTGGTCCATCTCCCTTCGGACCAAATTTCGTATGTTCTCATTGCTGCGAGCCGGGCTCCTGTAATGGCAAGCCGATCGCTGGTGCTCGAGCGAGTTGTTGCTTAACTCGTGCTTCTCACTCTTTTGGGATCCATGTCTAGGGCTCCTTCCTTGGCTGCGAGACTTGCTCGCCTGAGGGCTAGGAGTTCGGTATGGACGTCGCCTAGTGCTGCGATGGAGCTCTTTCTCCATCCTTTCTAGTTTCCTTTTGAGGCGAGCATTCTCATCCTCTTGCTTGCGAGTGGACTCCCTCTACTCTTGGAGACTCACCTCATAGGCATCAATCAATCAAGAGATTTGTGTGGATTTTGCTGGTCCTTGGCTCTCCTCTGAGGCTGGCCTCTCTGGGCGAGCCCTCTGGTCTGAACTCCGAACTTCAGACCTGATCCTTTGAGGAGCAGGTAGTTCTTGGATATCTCCTTCCTGAGG
Source organism: Sambucus nigra (assembly GCA_949130495.1). Lineage (NCBI taxonomy): Eukaryota > Viridiplantae > Streptophyta > Magnoliopsida > Dipsacales > Adoxaceae > Sambucus > Sambucus nigra. Next base: position 388,533,217 of record OX422207.1, on the reverse strand, counting down.
GGCATTGCTGCTGTGACCAGACATTTCAAATTTCTTTGTTGGGGAGGTCTATCTCAGGGAAGACAAACGTTCCCACAGACGGCGCCAATTATGGTGACAATTATATTCAACACAAATAAATAAGGAAAGCGCAATCACTGGAGGAAATAAAGAAGATAAAATACCAATCACACAACACAGTATGTACGTGGTTTAGCAACAATGCCTACAACCACGGTGGTGCAGTCAGTATTATTTTTATATACTCCGGGGAGCGTTTACAGAGAATACAGTGTGTGCCTTTTGCCCCAGGTTTAGTTTTTTTTATATACATGTTTATCTTCGGGGAGTGGGGGTTTTGGACACCCCCACGTCCATCTTTATCTCCTGTAATATCTCCCTACGATATTTCAGGAGAGGACTAAGTTACAACTTTTTTTAATTCAGGTACGGGGGGTTCGAACTTTGGGTCATTTTTATTAAGCTACTCGTCTGGGCCCATGATGGCAAATTTGGGTACCCACAGTAGTGTTTGACATAAATCTATGATGATCAACACAACTCATCTTACCACCATAATGTACCCAAGTGGATTTATTTTCCTCCCCAATGATGAGGGATCCATAATAACCATGAACATTGCAATTGAACATGGTCCCATTGGTAGGAAAGTCATAAATCGCCCACATAACCATTGCTATAAGTGCAACTCTTCACCCTTGTGAGGGTCAAACTCCCTTATGCCTTCATCCCATAACTCTTTATGTTCAGTTAAGTTCTCTAAGAAAATATCAATATTGTTGCTGGGAGCCTTTGTCTTGGGTATCAATAACGACAATAATGTGAACATTTTTTTCTCATGCACAGTCATAGATTGAGACTTAAAGGTTCCATAAGAACTGGCCAATAACTCTGATTAATCCTTAAATTACCAAAATGGTTAAACCCATTGGTTTATAATGCAAGATTGACATTGCGTGGTTCTTTTGCCAATTCAGGGTGTCATGCCCTTGAAAGCTTCCAAATGAGTGAATAAGCCGAATGACGCATGGTATTCCTACCACCTTTTCTCGAGCATGTCATTTCTTGGCCTCAGCTATCCATGGCACAATGAAATTTGTTTTTAACCATGGCCCAAGGCAAAAATACTTTAATACCGAGCACTTGCGAAATTTTCTTGTACCGTCTTTTCAACTCTCATAAATAATATATCTTGGATCCTTGCTTATAGGACATTCTTTCTTTAGTTTGCATTTGTTACGGTACAACATGCAATCATATTTGCATCTATGAATAGATTTGTAATTCAGACCCAAACCCTTTAAGTTCTTTTTCATGCCCGGATAACTATCTAGTAATGTGTTCTCTTTTGAGATAATGTCTTTAGCCCACTTAAGAATTAAAGTTACACTATTCCCTGCCAAACAAAATTGAATCATTAAATTATGGAAACTGGTCAGTGCGTACAATACCGAGTTAACTTCTTCGCAATTTTTATATAAATGTCTAGTAGCATCAGCTTTCATCCGTATGTATTCCTGATCTTCAGGTAATTTAACATCCGTATCCATAGGCTGGCGAATTTGATGTTGGTGAACACTATAAGAATCATCAATTAGGTCGGTTACAGAACTATGTATTAATGAATCATTCACCACTTCCACCCGGTGGGATTCCGTCACACGGTTATGTGCCGAAAATTCTTTCGGAACATATGATACATTCTTTTCACCATTTAATGTCCTTCTCTTATAATATTACATCATACCCAATCTATGTAAATGTAATTAAACGTCTTCCAAAGACTAATTATTTTGTTTATACAACGGTTACACGGATATATAATCTGATCACTATTAAGATTTCTATATACATATTTAATAAATTCTCGAACTCCCTTTACATGATTATCAGATACTCTGTAACTCTCTCCCATCCACTCATTGTATCTTGGGAAAGACATTAAGTAGTCTTCAAATGTCAAGTCACCTATATAAATAGGTTAAATTTAAGTTCATATTGGATATAAGAACTCTCAGTTTACAATTCAAGCAAATTCATTGACCCCAAACAAATTCAAAGAAAATTTATTCGACTCGATCATTCAGTAAATATGGACTAAAACCAAACAGTTGTCCTTGATATTTAAAATGCTATAAATTTTTGGGAAAAGAAAATATTGTTCAATGCCTAGACTTGTCCAATAAATGAAATGGACTGTCTAGGTAATAAAATATTTTAATAGTTTCTAAACAGAGGCCTTTCCTCGTGGTAAATATACACAGACTCATCTCCACAACCATATTATATTGTATTAACCAATATATTAGCCTTGGACATCGCTAAAGGGTGATCATGGACATTTGTTTTGACAATCATGGCATTGAAAGTGCTCACACCAATAACCCTGCTATTAGACAAGTCCCTTATATAATGAAACACGCCAAAGTCACCATGCATGGATAACGATGATCCATGGAATGTTAGAGGAGGAATTTTGGAGGGAAATTTTCCAGGAGAAGCCATTTAGGAGGGGAATGTTCTAGGAGGAGGAATTTGGCAAGGGAATATTCTAGGAGGAGGCATTTGGGAGGGAAAACCTTAAGGCACAGGGTAGGAGAATGTTTGAGGAGGCATCTGAGGGGGGTAACCCTGTTCTTGAGTAAAAAATTAGACCAACCCCTAGATTTCATTCATGAGGATTGTCATGTTGTTGTTAATATTTACCACCTCCCTCCAAAGATCTGACACCTCTTCTTTAATCCAGGCATGGTCTTCCTCCTCTCTCGATATATGACTCCTCACCAAAGAGATCTCGTCCAATAGAGCTTCACTATGTTATATTTTGCTACTTGTCATATGTGATCTCAACATACTGTCCTCCCCTTATTATCTCTCCAGATTACTTTGGTTAGGGCATCTTCTTGAATTTTATAGGGGCTGCACTCGAACTGACTTCTCGACATGACTTTTATTATTTTCTGTAACATAATATCATATTTAGGACTATTATTATAATAATATTTTATTATAACGTGTATATAAATATGATAACTAAAATCAAACTCACCAAAGTCAGAGCCAACTAGTCTGTGATTTTATTGGTCCATTTTTCCCGTAGGGCGTATAAGTTGACTTGATTGGTTTTTCACCTTCTTCTGAATTCCCCTTAGTCCATTCCACCGATTCACCCTTCAGACCATCATAATATTTTTCCCCAAGTTTGTGGAAATAACTTTATTTGACATGTTTAGTTTATTTGTCTCCCTCTCACTCAATTTTTCCTCCCTGGCCTCATTCTCTAAGAATTCGTTCTATTGGTCAATGGGCATTTCAACATTTTAGGGAACTTTGTCTTTCAACCTTGAAATATCATAACTCATTACCCCCTTCGGAAAAAATTATTCAGAAGGTTTTTTCAATAGGTTTTTAATTGATTAGATAAATGGGAAAGAACCTTTTTCACCGAACCATCTGGGAATGAAAAGTCTTATCAAGTTGCTTCCACACATCATCCTTTATGGAAAGATCAATCTTCTTTTATTTCTCTATGCCCCCAATGTCCACAACCATATTTTCGAGAGACAGGCCATAATTTTGTAAAAAGTTGAAGGTTGGCTTTATTACCGATTGGATGATTTCTGACCAAGGAGAACCCAATGCACTTCTTAGGGATGGCTTGGGATTAGTCAGTAGCAGGAGTGGGGTGTTGGATTAATAGGGGGTTCTTGAGTTTCATGACTCGAATATAGAGTGGTAGATTGAATCTTAGGCACAATAGAGTGTTAATAACCCAGAGGATATGATAATTGAGGTTTGGGTGTATGAGAGTGACAAATTAGTGGCGCTCCACTATGTGGTTGACTATTTCCATTTCTGTTTGACATTTCCTACAATTAAAAAAAATATCGATGCATGTAAGAAAGTATGGTTTGTGACTATATATATGTATATACCCTTTCAACAGATTTTAAAACATGCTCGATGTGTCTGATTTCCATCCAATCGCTAATGCTTTTTAAAAATCTATGAAGTTTTGCACATGCCCAACTAGGCAGAAGCATATCTATGATTGATGTATAAAGGTTCGTGACATGAAATTCGAATCCTTTCTTCTTCAACTTATTTGCAAGCTCATTTTTAATATGCAGATGTCGCGAGACATCACAATCTAAATGAATGCTCTCTTTATGGAGTTTTATCCATAATAGATGAATATTTTTTTCATCCTTTTCTAACACTCTCACCAATGTTAGTGCCTTATCAGGATTATTTAGGAAAAACATATTCTCTACTGCCTCATCCCATCATTCTGGAAAGGGAAATAGAATACGATCAAATAGGTATTCTTGCGAGAGATCAACTCCACAATTTGTAAGGTAAATAAATTGTTCAATTTTTTTATTCCCATATTTGTAAATAGGAGTTCCCTCTATATAATGAGCACTAATGAAATATGCTTTAGTATTATCAAATTTCACCCTCTCGTACTCTTCCTAAAAGTAATTACTACCGTGACTCATTTTTCCTAAGAAAATATATAGAAAGGTGTTAATATGAGTCATAGAGGTAATGTCTCTGATTAATCCTAAACTAATTACAGTTTTCCATCCAATCAATCATACACAACAATACAATTTAAGTTCATTTTAATTTAGTTATACCGAAAATTACAATTTGTCCACCCATTGTGTAAGCCCTTTCGACAATTTGTGTTCACCCAAACAACAACCATTTAAGTAAAGGGTGAGTACGACCACAATAAGTTAACCAAATTACTATATTCTAAACATTTAATGTATATATACGGGCATGAGTCTGTGTGTATGTGTATGTGTATGTGTATATGGGCATGTATGCGTACATGTGCATTTATGAGTGCGTGTGTTCGTATCTATATGTGTAGTTGTTAAGAAAAATAATTAGTTAAAAGTCTATTATGAAGAATTAATAGAGTGAGAATTTTAGGTATCCATCATCTGTATCCAACCATGATCATTCACCACAATACACAACAACAATCAACCCAAACATCCAACACAAGTTTATCCCGTACTCCTTATAAATTGTCTACTTTATTGATTCCCTTAGGGAATAAACTACCTTACATAATTATTCCATTTCTCAGTTCCAATAAAATAATTTAACAAGAACATAATATCATAATTCCAAGAACATAATTTAACAAGAACATAATTCCAAGTACATAATTCCAAGAACATAATGTCATGGGGTATTCAAACATACAATCTTCTCATGGCAACAATTTTACATTTTCTTACTTAGAGTTTCATCAAACAAGTATTTGGTATCAAGGGTATTACTCATGGAGTTATTAAAATAACTAAACCTAACAAAAAACTTTCTTATATTTCATTTCAACTTTTAACTATATCTCAGTAACTCAATATATATTCCAATTATCATAAATCCTAGAACAAGTCTAAAACCTTAATAATTCAATTCTACGTTAAGGGTTTTATATACGATTTCTAACAATAAATAAGGCTATATTTTGATATAGAAACATGTAAGAGTAATCATGCACACGCGCACACACACACACACACACACACTGAGATGAAAATTTATTATGTACATTGATAAGAATTTCTATATTTGAAAATTTGATGTTTAACTGTGTATATATAATATTTTTAACGAATTTGAGAGTTTTTTAAAATTTATTTTTAATGCATTTCAAACTGTTACTCAATTTGAGTTTATTATATTTGATGAAATATTTTAAAAATATTTTGATCTCCAAACAATTTCGTGCATTTCAAACAATTTGTGCATTTCAAACATTTCAAACATCGAGTCAATTTGAGCTCCAAACAATTTCGTGAATTTCAAATTCGCTACTCTACGTGTTGCTCGCGCGCGCGCACACACACACACACACACATATATATATATATATATATATATATATATATATATATATATATATATATATATATATATATATATATATATATATATATATATATATATATTCAAACACACTTACACACACATTGAAAAACACTCTAAAACATACACTGAAATGTATACAACGAGAGAGAGATGTACCCGATTAGGAGAAGAAAGAGAGGTCCTAGTGGATAGAAAGAAACACATACCGGTGGAGAGAGAGAAATAGTGGACCTAATGAAAATAGGGATAGAGGTTGAGATTGCGATAGAGAGAGTTTAGACAAAGAGAGAGAGCAATGCGATCGATGGCGATGTAATATGAGACCAACGTTCCATTTTCTGACCAATGGAACACTGAAACTTGGTTGGGGCTTTAGACCGCGACCCCTACTGTGGACAATTAAATATTGAGAAAAGGTCATGATTGTAGATTGTGACAAACTAAAAGTGACCATTTTTGAACTAGGATTAGGGGTCATGGTTCAGAAACTGTGACCATAATTCACTGGTATAGGTAAAGGGTGGCATATGATCCAAAATCGTGATCATAATGGTAGCAATTTTTTCTCTAATTTTTCTCTAAAGGTCCATATATTAGTTATGATTTGGAACCATAACCATTATTGTCATGGTCAAAAACCATGATCGATCACTTGTCGGTGTCACTATTTGGTTTGGTCACATGGTTAGCTATTGGTTTCGTAAGCAATAATTTGTCTTTGATGCCGCTCTCTCGAGGCAGTGACATGTTCTTTTGACTATTTTGTACAAAATAGGCTGGCGACTCCATCTCTTTACATTCACCCCACATCAATGAGGATCGAAGCGTTTCTAAGTCAGAAAGGGTGCGATACCTTCATCCCCTTTCTTTCCCCATCCCCCTTTTTTGGGAAGAAGGAGAGAGGAGAGGCACTCATTGATCGGGATGGACACATTATTAAAAGCAAGTATTAAAATGACTCCGAGTGAGGCACTATATGGTAAAAGAATTCGTTCTGCAGTATGTTGGGTAAAAGTTGGAGAAAGAAAATTATTGGGATCAAAATTGATCCAGATCACAACAGAGAAAGTAAAATTGATACAACACCGACTTCGAATCACTCAAAACCATCAAAAGAGTTATGTCGACAATCGCCATCGACACTTAGAATTCCAAAGAGGATATTATGTGTTCTTGCAAGTATCACCAGTAAAAGGAGTAATATAATTTGGGAAGAAAGGAAAGTGGAGCCCAAGATACATAGGACCTTTTAAAATCCTTAAAAAGATATGAGTTGTTGTGTATATAATAGTTTTACCACTTGAACTCTCTAGTGTGCATAATGTATTTTATGTTTCAATAATGAAGAAACATGTCCCAGATCCAACACATATCTTAAGTAATGAACCTCTTCAAGTTAGAGAAGTCCTGACCAACATTGAGCATCCAATATAAATTTTGGACCATAAAGATCAAATATTATGAACAAAGGTAATTCCACTGGTCAAAGTATTATGGCATAATCATTTCGTTGAAGAAGCAACATGGGAGCGGAAAGATGAAATAAAGGAGCGATATCTATACCTGCTTGAAAATTAATGTAAGTCAAGTTTAGGGACTAAACATTTTATAAGGAGGGTATGATGTAATGACCCCACTTTTATATGTTCACATATAGTTTGTTTTTACAATTTCGTCTCACTTATTATCTGGTAAATTTTGTATTATTACAAATGTGATATTTTGGATTCTTAATATGATAGAGCCCATTTTTTTTAAATTTGAAAAATCAACAGTAAAATGGGTCAAATTGAAGTTTTATGACATATCTTAAGCTAAATGATAAGTTTGGGGGTAGAAAATGTAATTTTATGAAACTTTAGGGACATGGCTTTAATAAATAATGTTTTAGGGACTAAAATAAAATATAGAAAGGAACTTTTTGTAAATAAAATATTTACATGGACCTCTATGAAATATTAAAAATATTTCATGTGAAATTACCAAAATACCTTTTGTGTGTTAAATGACGTTTATGCCCTTAATACCTTTCAACCTTGTGCTTGACACCTCATGCTTACATATTCCATACATATAGCTAAAGCTTAAACACATGTCGTCTTTAGAGAGAAAGCTAAAGCACGTGTCGTAATTCGAAAAAATAAGACTGTAAGATGCCTACGTTATGCGACACTTAAAATGCTGACTCGTCGTTGTAAAAGATTGGTCAGCTTGACACGTGTTAACATTGTGATATCTTTGAAAAATTATAAAAAGGGCCTTTAGGATTATTTACCAATTCCATGATAAAAATTGAGACAAAGTGCAAAAAAGTTAAGAAGAAGTTCTTAAAGACTTGAGGTAAATTCATCTCATAGATTAACGAGTGATCTAATACTCCATATCTGTAATTTCGAACCTCCATTTTAAGTGAATACTCTATGAAATTCCTTGCGCAATTTGATTATATGATATTATGCAAGCTATATATATTTTGTGAAATTCTTTTATTCTCAAAATGCATCTGATACCGATGATTCCTTCATTTGCTACATGTTTATATCTCTCCATATAAAAATTTGATTTGAATTCTGAAATCATATATTCGGCCTATGCAAACTCTCTTACTATGTTAGTCTTGACTACCGGGTGGAAATATTTGGGTGGTACTTTCCCAGTTGGTTTATCGCTGGTGTGCCCTAAACAAGGCGTTGTTCCAGAGATCATGGTTTTCTGTCTGTGATGTTATCGGGTGGAAAAATTTGGTGACACTATCTATCTGTTTGGGTATTAGAGCGTAGATGGACACTAAAATAAAAGTGAATTATTGACATATTGCTTGACTGTTTTATCTGTTTTTTTCCGCAGTGTTAATTCTGAAAATATATACCGTCAATTACTTTATATATATTATTACAAATTCTTATCTCTATATATATGCCTTATGTTATAAATTATATAGGAATCCATTTTTTGAGAAACCCTGGAATGTTTGGAGATTGAATCTCATTCGATTTTTAGTTGATGTTGGGTAAATAACTATTTTCAGGAAATAAGTAGGCTCGCAGAGGGAATGTAAAAGGACTATGTTGAAGATTCACCTTTTAGAGCTCTTTTTGTTATTTTATATAAAATGTTTGTTCTACCATATAGAGCATTCTCTTATAATAATTTTTTAAATTTTGTCTTAAGTTGTAACTCATTTTTACTTTTAATATAAATAAAGTTTCCTTTAGAAATCTTTGATGACATAATTTCTTCACTTTCAGTATTTTATGATTCCAAACCATGTGATTGTATTTTTGTTGCATTCATTATAAGAAATATTTTTAAATAAGAATATTTTTTGCCTTGGTGTCATGTCAAGACACTCGTTCCCTACTAATTTTGGGTCAGGGTTATGACAGAGGTGGTATCAGAGAATAGGTTTTGAACTCGTAGACTACTTTACATAAGCTTGGAACGTATAGATTTTAGGTTTCCATACATAGGGTATAGGATGAAATACTCGACTTATGTGATAACCTTCCATATGTCTTACATTATATATGAATGTTTATATATGATTATTCTTTTAATTTTCAATCTTGAGAAAGTAAATACATCTTACGTTTGGCCATGACTATAGAAAATGATCATAAAAGATCAACTATGGGAACTAGTGGTTCAAGTATGGAAGGAGTGGAAGGTGCATAAAAGGCTATTGAAAGTCTAGCAAAGATTGTGGAGCATCAGGTGAATAATGGAGTGCCAATGAATCATGAACTAAGTAGATGTACTTTTGAACAGTTCAAGAAGTTGAATCCACCATCTTTTAAAGGCACTCCTAACCCCACTGAAGCAAAAAGTTGGGTGATGCAGTTGGAAAAGATGCTTGAAACTGAAGCCGAGCATTAGTGGAGAATAGTTAAGAGAATACACGAGGAAAGGAATACTTACATAGGTTAGAATGACTTCTTAGTGATCTTTTACGAGAAATATTTTCTTAAAATGGTGAAAGATGAAATGGTAGCTGAGTTCATGAGTCTAGTGCAAGCAAATATCACGGTTAGTTAATAGGAGTCAAAGTTTACTGAGTTATCCCATTTTACATGACATGTTGTGGTAACTGACCTTTGAAAAGCGAAGAAGTTTGAACATGGGTTAAGGTTTAATATTCTCAGTTGAATTTCCACCCTAATTTGACATCATATAGTGACGTCGTGAATAGGGCTACGATAGCCGAGAGGGATGGAGAGGAGTATAATCGAATTAGAGATGGTAAGAGGAAGTTTAGGTAACAAATTGGTAAGAACCCAAATAATAGAAATAATTTTAGGAGTACACCCAGTGTTACGGGAACTAATGATAACAAATAATATAATAACAAGATATGTCAGCGATGTGGGAAGAAGCATGGAGGATGACCTTGTTACAAGGATACGGAAGCTTGTTTCAGATGTGGACAAAAAGGACATCAGATAAAAGACTGCCCAACCCCTGCCAGTGTTTTAATACAACCTTTAGGTGAAAAGAAGGACCAAGGAAAACATGGTAGGATTTTTTCACTTTTTGATACCCAAGCCTCTAACGCAGTAGTGTCAGGTACACTTTCTATACGTGCACAACCTTTTTAAGTTTTAATAGACCCTAGTTTTACCCATTCATTTGTGTCTATATGTTTTGTTAATAGCTTTCCTAATATGCCTAAACCCTTTAATTATTGTATTCACATTTCTACTTATTGGGGTAAGTTATTAATGAGAACATTAGTATATAAGTCTTGCCCAATGGATGTTAGTAGTCATAAACTATTCGCCAATTTGATATTTTTAGACATATGAGATTCTGAATTCATTTTGGGGATGGATTGGTTAGCATTCTATCATGCTAAGGTAGATTTTTTTGAGAAGAGAGTTACTTTCCAAATTCCTAACCAACTTGAATTCAATTTTGAAGGAACTGGTATCCTATCTCCCATGTGTCTTAACCCTGCAATGCAAACTTGTAGTTTTATTAAGAAGGTATGTCAAGGATTACTTGCAAGTGTTATTTATTTTCAGACAAAAGAGCCTAGTTTAGAAGATATTCCTATTGCTAAACATTTTCCAGATGTTTTTTCAGATGATTTACCCATCCTACCTCCTAGTAGAGAAATAGAGTTTATGATTGACCTTATTCCTTGAACTATACCAATATCAAAACCACTTTATCACATATCACCTTTAGAATTAAGGGGATTAAAAGTTCGATTAAAAGATCTATTAGAAAAGGGTTTTATTAGACCAAGTGAATCCCATTGGCGTGCTCCAGTGTCATTTGTTAAAAAGAAGGATGGGACAATGAGGTTATGTATATATTATCATGAACTAAATAAGGTGACCATTAAGAATGAATACCTCTTACCTCGTATAGATGATTTGTTTGACCAACTTCAAGGGGCACAATATTTTCAAAGATTGACCTTAGATTAGGCTATCACCAATTGAATATTAAGGAAGATGATATTTTGAAATCAACTTTTCGTTCTAGATATGGTCACTATGAATTTCTTGTGATGTCATTTGTACTAACTAATACGCCAAACACTTTTATGGCTATGATGAATAGAGTGTTTAGGAAATACTTGGATTAGTGTGTGGTTCTTTTCATTGATGGCATCCTTATTTATTCCAAAAGTTTTGAAGAACATGAAAAGCATTTAGAGATAGTGTTACAAATCCTTAGGAGGGAGAAATTCTATGCAAAATTAAAGAAGTGTGAGTTTTGTTCGCCTAGCGTGTCTTTTCTAGGACATGATATTTCCAAGGAGGGAGTGTCGATTGACCCTCAAAACATCGAGGCTATACTAGATTGGACTAGACTAACTAATGTGTCGAAGATTTGTAGTTTTCTTGGATTAACATGTTATTATCGAAGATTTGTTAAAGGATTTTCTAGTATTCCCAAACCTCTATCTAGAATAACATAAAATAAGGTGAAATATGAATGGTATGAGGAAGTTGAGAATATATTTCAAGAACTTATGAATCGATTAGTAACTTCCCCAATTTTGTCTATTCCTTTCGGGACAGGGGGATTTATGATTTATAGTGACGCTTGTAAAAATGGTTTGGGATGTGTGCTAATGTAAAATGGAAAAGTAGTAGCTTATGACTTCAGACAGTTAAAACCACATGAGCAAAATTATCCAACCCATGACCTAGAACTAGCAGTTGTAATTTTTTCTCTTAAGATTTGGAGACGTCATTTGTATGGTGAGACTTGTGAGATTTATACTGATTATAAGAGTTTGAAATATATATATTTACTCAGAAAGAATTGAACACGAGAAAAAGAATATGGTTAGAATTGATGAAGGCTTATGATTTAGATATTCATTATCACCTAGGGAAAGCAAATATACTAGTTGATGCTTTAACTAGAAAGTCTACAAAAAATTTAGAATGTCTCATTACAAATTAGGAACCTTTGTTAAGGGATTTGAGAAATATGGAAAAAGATGTACGTATTTATAGAAAAGGAGGAATACTCATAAACTTACAAGTACAAACCATGTTGATGGAAAGGATTAATATTGCACAAGTAAATGACCCACAATTAAAGAAGATTAGAGAAGAAGTTATTGAAGGGAAGACAATCAAATTTGGGATACGAGATGATATATTAAGGTTTGAAAATAGAGTGTGTGTGTCAGGTGATGCCCAACTAAAGAAGAAAATTTTGGAAGAAGGTCATTCCTTAAGATTCACATTTCATCCAGAAAATACCAAGATGTATAGAGATCTTCAAGAAGTGTTTTGGTGGAATAACATGAAAAGGGAGATATCGGAATTTATATCTCAGTGTTTGGTTTGTCAACAAGTAAAAGCTGACCATCAAAACCCTTCAGGATTACTACAACCTCTACCTATCCCTGAGGGGAAATGGGAACATATTACTATGGATTTTGTGATAGGTTTACCAAGAAGTTAAAATGGTAATGATTATACTTGGGTGATTATTGATAGGTTAACTAACTCTGATCATTTTCTTTCCATTAAGATTACCCATTATTTAGAAAAATTAGCTAAGTTATATATATGGGAATTTATTAGGCTTCATGGAATCCCAATTTTAATTATTTCTCATCGTGATCCTAGATTCGTGTTTTACTTCTTAAAAAACCTACAAGCAAGCATGGGAAACAAATTGAATTTTAGCACCGCTTTTCACCCTCAAACAGATGGACAATATGAGAGAACCATTAAAACCTTAAAAGGATATGCTTAGGGAATGTGTACTTGATCTGAAGGGGAATTGGGATGATCATTTACCATTAGTCAATTTGCATATAATGAAAGTTATCCATAGACACCACATTCTAGGACCCCATAAGCCTCTCCTTAGGTCCCTAACACCTCCCCATTTCACTACAAACCCTAAGTCATACTCGAAGTACCGATCTAGAGGCCATTGGGCGCTCCCAAGCCCCATTTGACTCTGGTCAACTCTATCAACAGAGAAAAATCTCATTAAATCTTCAATGGGCTTTGAATACCCTTTCAAACAATCTGCTTCGTGAGTGAATCGGCAGAACGGTTCGGATGAACGGACCATTTTACCACCCAAAATCAATCTAGAGGCCACCGGGCGCTCATAGGCTCCGATTTGACCCCATTCAACTTCATCGTTAGAGCGAAAGCTCTTTGAATCTTGGAAGGGCACTAAAAGCCTTTCCAACGATCTACCTCGTGCGTGAAATAGCAAAATTATTTGGACAAACGATCATTATTCCCTCAAAAATTGATCCGGAGGCCACCAGGTGCTCCCGAGCTCCGTTTGACAATGGTCAACTCTTCATATCTAATGACACTGAATGAATCTATGAAGGTTATAGAATACCCTTTCCAATGATCTGCCCCATGCACGATTCTAACTTAAGGTACAAACAAACAATGTGATCAAACACCAGTAATTGAGTACTTGAGATATAATACGGGGAAAATAATATGCTTTTATCAGGCTTCCAAGTTAAACCACTTTTACTCCCAATAGGGGATGATTTCAAAGATAGGGTTTGTCTGGAGTATAACCATCATGGTAACGTTAATGTGATCTAGATGATAAAAAACATGCACTTCATGTCCAGACTGGGGCTAGGACGAAGACAACAAGGGATACTTGAACCCATTATATTAAAGAAAGCGTTTCCTCCTTGGGGCCAGAAGAAATCAAAATGATCCACCAACCTCGACTGAAGAAAAGTCTAAAAAGCACCAAGACTGTCTCAAGGGATTCCTTATACGGAAGATTCACCAGAGATGGTGAAGATTTACCCTTTTACGACTATCCTAAACCAAACCATGATACTATCACATGTATAAAAAGATAAAATAGGAATGGAGATGTTTTTCCAAGATAGCTATTCATGGGTTGAAGGTTCCCAACATCATATGCAACCACTCATTGAGAAGACCATAACCGATACTGTAGATTTTGAGGAAAGTGACTCCGAGGATTCTTTCAACTTACATACATAGGTGTAGAGACCCTGCATGATCCACTCAAGAACTACATCATTGGACTTATCCCGTCTGATCAAAGATGTTGATGCACCTCTCGTCAACTAGCATGCTATACCCACTCCACCTGCTAAAATTCAACCCAACCCCGATGTTTATCCCATTTCCCCTTATTTGGTTATTCCTCCTTATTCTCATGAAATCGAGACCTCTTTTGATGAGGTTCTCAATGATGTACTTTCTAATAATGAAATAAATGAAGATTTTAAGTATCTTATTATGCCTTACATTAATTGTCTTGATTCTAATCAAACTCTTGATGATGATGATTTTGCAAATGAAAAATTCTTAACTAATATTAATAAGGTTAATAAAAAACAACATAATCGCGTTCAAGTTAATGAAGATGAAACTATTGTTATTAATCTCGATTCTAGTAGCCAACTGCGCGAAATTAGGATAAGGGCTTCCCTAGATGAGCATGAGCACACGCGACTCAAGGAATTACTGAAGGAATTTGTGGATGTCTTCATATGGACAAATGACTATATGGTTGGTATTGATCCCGAGATGGATCAAAGTGATATCCCAACTCTCCCAGAATGCAAACCGATCAAACAAAAACTTCGAAAGCTCCGCATCGAATGGTCGCTCAAGGTTAAGGAGGAAGTAGTCAAACAGTTGAATGTGGGTTTCATTAGTGTGATCGAATATCCCATATGGGTATCCAATATCGTGCTCATGCCTAAATCATGATGGAAGGTCCACATGTGCGTTGATTATCAAGACTTGAACAAGGCCTCTCAAAAGGATGATTACTCACTAACCAAAATCGACATGATTATGGATAACACTGCCAGTCACGTTCTTAAGTCATTCATTGATGGGTTTATTGATCGAGGTGGAAACCAACCGTCCATGTAAATACGCTAGTCATTATTATTGACTTCCAACCGTAATACAAAACCTAAACTTTAACTAAACTCTTGTGGAGTATAATGGGTAGTCTGGGTATCGAATCCTCAAGGAATTAGTATGAGTGAACGTGACGATAAAGGTAAGACTGTTAACCCTAAGTTGGCTCTAAAAAGAAATAATAAGATGATTTGGATTGTGAAACAACTACAACTAGATGAAATTTTGAAAATGATTAATTAATGAAAATATGAATAAATGAAATGCAATTACTCTACTGCAGAACTACAATCGAAGTGACTAAAACTTTAAATATGAAATGAGAAAGATAGGTTGGTTTACAATACCCCACACCCTCGTAATTCACTTCGTAGGTTACTAGATTCAGAATTAAAACTTTATATGAATTTAGTTTTTAATGCTCCTAAGTATTACACATATGAGGGATCATAGCCCGCACAGTATGTAAGACAAGGATGAATTAAAATCCGATATTTATTTCTCCTAAGTATTACATATATGAGGTATCGTAGCCGACACAGTATGAAAGCAAGGGATGAATTAAAGTAGTATCGTATTAACTATGATACAATTTATCTAAGGTTTTAATTCCAACTTATATTTTCACTATCGTGAATTACATCGGGTGGGGTAATGCACCCAACCCTTGAAACCTTAGCCGAACATATTAAAACTAGAAGAAAACATGGTTTGAATGAAAGAAAACATTTTCACTAACTAATGAAAGTGAAGAAGAATGAAATTACTTACTAAGGAATTAACTACTGCAATAATAAATGCAAGAATTGGAATAAAATTACTTGAATTACAAAACTGGAATTGAAACTAGGGTTTCTTGTTGTTCTTCTTCTGCTCTAAACTAATTACAATACTTCTCTAACGAATTAGAAGCCTCCTTAATGTCAGGGTGGTGATTTGCAATTTATAAGCTATGATTTATAAGAGTTTCAACCATGTAAGACTCTAATTTTACAAGTGTATACGTTTGAATTTTTGATACCCGAACCGATCCCCTTAAGGTGATTCGGTTCGGTTCCATCTCTGACAGAAGTTTTTCTTTGAACCGATTTGGTTCGTTTTCCTTCTCTTCGGTTCGGTTCCATCTCTCCGTGCTTTACAGGAAGTTCTTCAAGCATAGGATCGGTTAATTTTTCTTCCTTTTCGATTCGGTTCCATCTCTTAGTTCTTCACAGGAAGTTTCTCAAGATAGGATCAATTCTTTTTCCAACCCATTCGATTCGGTTCCATCTTTCAGGAACTTTTCCTCCTTGTATTTTTGAAGATTTGTAACTTTTGGTTTGGAACTCGGATTAGGAAGCCGATCCTTCCTTGTGCACTGAATACCTGTAAAAAAAAATAGGAAATACACAAAACTTGATGTACTAGTTAGGGAATATCATTAGCAATGATATGAGATAAATCCATTAGAAATACACTTTGGACAGTGGTAAAAGCCTCTAAATTAAGGGGATAAATGGGAAGAATTTATGCCTAATCAAACCCCCCTAACTTAGAACTTTGATTGTCTCAAGTAATGTAAAAGAATCAACTCATGGCCCAACTCTAAAATGGGAACCTCTTTCGCGGGCGAACGATTGCATTTAGCATATGCAGCAAGCCTTTAAACCCATAGGTTACTCTAGTAGGACGAGTTGTGCCTCGTGAGGGTTTGCAGTGAATATACCAATAAAATTCGACTCAAAGAAAACTCAAAATACGTAAAAATTTTATAATTCAAACTTTTCCAGAAAATAGTCATCATCAATTCATATTCAAGAGTCTCAAATCATACTGCGTGTGTATGAAGCCAGAAATTTAACCGCAAATTTCCATCGATTGACCATTACGTTACTTATTCGAAAATTCGTTTTGATTTCAAGATCTCATGGGATGCTCTCATAAACGATTCACTCGGAAGGGTGGCTATTTCCTCTCGGTATGCATGATTTACATGAGTAAATGTATTGGAAACAAGTTCACGCACACAAATAGAAAGACAAAAATTTATGATGACTGGATCTTATCATTAGATTACGGTTATAAGAAAAAGGGATCGTTACCTCTATTTTATATTTATAATCTCTTTTACTATCTTTTCGTATTTTAACTCTCCACGCAATAACCAATTTAGCAGTTTGGACTTGGTTAGGGCTTTTTCTAGTTGAAGGTGTATTGGGTAAAATGGGAATGGTAAGAAAATCTGGAATTGGAAAATTTCGTATAATGGTCGTTAGTGCTTTTCCGAGCTTTGCTCATTTTCTCTTTTAATTTTTCTATTTTTTTCTATTTTTTACGCTTTTCTTTTCTTGCTATTTTTGTTGAGCATAGTTAATATTTTTTTATCTTGCACCTTTTTATGCACTTTTCGGACTTAATTTCTGGGATTCTTAACTTTCATAATTCCGGGCTAATTGGGGTTTTTAGGGTTGTCAAACGAAAAGAAAAAAATTATTCGGCTCAATTTGGGTTTACAAAAGGGATAATTTTTCACTACTTTTTCTGGCCAATGTTTTTGGGTGACAAACATGGGCCTACTTCATTGTCTGAAATACTAATTGCGTTACCATATGCATCTCGAGATTACTTTAATTTAGAGATTTACTTAGCACATTTTTCAAGGCAATATCACACACATTTTCTATAACCGATCAAAGTGAAAGAATTGAGATCCTCAACAACTTATTAGAACGTTGAAAAGAACTTTGAGTTAACAATTAACTCGGATTGATTTATAAATTCACAATAATGAAAGACTCGAATCTCATCGGGCTTGTTAATCTCCACATTTATTCGTTAAGTCGTCTACGTTCGCTCAATTTCCACCTTTGATCAATTTCGACTTTGTGTATTATGTTTTTACAATTTCAGACTTTAAACCAACTTTTAATGATATTTTTGAAAAAGTTGAATTCCAATTTTTATTTATTTTGAAGAAAAATATTTTTGGATTTTTCAAAATTTTTGGATTTTTTTTAAATTTCTAGGCATTTTTGAAAATTTGTGAAGTTTTAGAAAGACGCACTTGTGACCTCCCCTAACTTAGACTTTTACATTTTTCTCAATTAAAAAGGACAAAATTCTAACTCAAAGCGAATTAAAAGTGCGAGAAAATAAAACGAACAAATAAAATAGAAGTGCAGAATTTTTTGTAGATACTTAACACATGTGTTACAACGGAGAGGGTAGAACATACGACTAACATTTTTAAACAACCACCAACAGCACACAAACCGCAAAGGGTCCGGATGCACTGGGATCATAGGGATCATAGATGAAAGTTAGAGGGGGTCCACCGAAGTTGAGCTCGTATAAATGGGTTTGGATACGATGCATCATGCTTGTGTCCCTTCAGTAGGCCTCTTGATCTTGATTGTATTGTGTGAGGAAACCGTCGAGACGGGTTTCCACCATCTAAAGGCGCCTATCAAAATATGCATCTGGGGGCTTAAAGTCGGAGTCATTGTCTTCGTCTTACTCTTCCTCATCTTCCCCACCCATCACGACATTCGGAGCCTCATGCTCTTCAATATTGATTTTCTCGTCTTCATCTACATCGACCACCTCTTGGGCTACTCGAATGGCTGCCCTTTGTTGGGTGATCCTAGTGCGTGACACTCACCCAATGGGCTCCAGGAGGAGCAAAAATGCTCGAGGTGGCTGGATACCAGCATCGTCCAGAATGGCGGTGATGAGACATGGATATGGGAGTGGCACCGCACCTTTTTGCTCCAAGGCCGCATACAAAATGTCATCGTATAACACGCGGGTAAGGTTGATTGTGAAGTTGGGATAAAAAAGGTGGTAGACGAGGGTAGCTTGACGAGGGAACATCACTGAGTCGTTTGAGGTTTGAAGCAAGTTGGCGCAAACAATATGAAATGTAATGCGCGCCTTATCATTGAGGAGTCCCATGGGGAAAGTGCCCCTTTCCCAAATCTCATTGGGTGCGAGACGATCGATGCATTGCTATTTTGGAATGGTGGGGGCATTGACGGGGTAGTCATAGTTGTTCGGGTTTCGGACCCCCCATGTAAGCGAGTTTTTTGGATAGAATGGCCAAGAAAAATTGGATGGGGCGGTTTTCCACAAATGCTTGGCCCTCAAACTCGCCCGTGCGGACGAGAGAGCCATAGAAAGATCAGGCCCGTCAGCCCACACGACATTGCGGTTCGGTTCGGTATTGCGTCCACCCCCTCCGACTAAAAAGAGGGGTGACCGAGCGGGGTAGCTCATCCAAGTTGACGAAGCGCTCGATGTGAAGTTGGCGGAAGAGGCTGAAATTTTTTTCGCACCACATGCACTCCATGTGAGAGCGGTATTCCCCATTACCATTTGGAAGGATCTTGGTAGATATGTATTTTGGGGGAAGAGCAGGATTTTCCATGGAAATATCGGGGAATAATTGAAATGGGAGAGAGAGGTGTAGAGAGGTGAGATGTGATGGAGGTGTGGAGGGAATGGTAGGGGAGAGGTGTAATTTATAGGTGGTGGAGAGGGTTGGGGGAAGAATTTGGACGGAAAAAAGGGAAGGATGTTTGGAGGGAACGAGGGGAAGAAAAGGAGGGAAATGGAGGGATTGGGGGATGGAAGGGTCATCTCGGGAAGGGGAAACCTGCAGAATCCGAATCGATCCGGTTCAGGGGAGAACCGATCTAGTTCTGCAATTTTTTATTTTTTGATTTATTATAACCGAATTAATCTGGCTAAGGGGGTTCAGTTCGGTTCGGTTCGGTTCGCCTTAAGCAGACTTCTCTCCCTTCAGTTTGATGAAAATAGAATCCCGCACCCTCGAATACCCGGACACTCTCTTACTTATTCTCACACCTGGACTTCCTTGAATCCCTCACAACGTGCGTGTTGGTGTTCCTAATCGGAATGCTCACCTCTTATAACCTACCTACGGGCTCTAACTATTCTATCGACGCACAATTACTATACACAATATTGACCCCATACGCATTGGGGGTGCGTCGACCTCTCAGTTCAAGCTCATTCTACCCCGTAAATGGGGTCCGACAACCAAATGGTTTTGATCTCTTCTACGCACGCCCTCCACATACAACTTTAGGCACTGTCCATTAACTTTGAATGTGTTCCCCCCTTTTGGGTCTTCCAATTCTACAGCTCCGTGGGAGAAAATGCTTCTCACAATTTGCCAATTCAGCCTGTCCATTCGTTTGTGGGTGATATGTTCTTCCCACCCTATGAATGACACTATACTTTTTCATAAGTCTTTCAAATGGCTTGTTGCAAAAGTGTGTGCCGTTATCACCGATTACCGCTTTAGGTGTACCGAAGCAAGAAAGTATTTGTTCGTGCAGGAACTTTATCACCATCTTATTGTCATTAGTCTTCGTAGCTATATCTTCCACCCATTTATAAAAATAGTCTATCGCAATGAGGATGAATAGGTATCCAAAGGACGGGGGAAAAGGGCCCATGAAGTCAATACCCCAGCAGTCAAAAATCTAAATGATGAGAATTGTGGTTAATGGCATCATGTAGCGTCGGGTGATTTTCGCCATCCGATGACACTTGTCATAAGATTTGCAACAATTGTTAACATCCTGGAACATTATGGGCCAGTATAAACCGCATTGGAGAATTTTAGCGGCTATCTTTTCCACAGAGAAGTGGCCTCCACATGCTTCCAAATGACAGAATTGGATGACTTTTAGGATTTCGTCATCTGGTACGCATCGTCGGATGATTTGATCGGCGCAATATTTAAAAGGGAATGGGTCATCATAGAAAAACATGCACGATCAAGTGATGAACCTCTTCTTATCTTGCGGGGTCCAATCGGGAGGGACAGCTCATGTGACAAGATAGTTCACTATATCCGTAAACCAGGGCAAATAAGAGGTGGCAAAGAGCTGCTCATCCTGAAAATATTCGTCTATGGGATTAAGATCACTAGGTAGATCAGTTGAAAGCCATGATAAATGATTGGCAACGAAGTTTTCTACTCTTTTTTTGTCTTTAATGGAGAGACTAAACTCTTGTAGGAGTAGGATCCACCTTATGAGGCGTGGCTTTGCGTCTTTCTTCGCAAGTAGATATTTTAATGTCGCGTGGTCAGTGAAACAAGTGATGGGGGAACCGATAAGATAGGATTGAAATTTGTCAAGAGCGAATACTACAGCTAGCAACTCCTTCTTCGTGGTGGAGTAATTGAGTTATGGTCCGGTAAGGTTCCGGCTAGCATAGTATATGACATGATCCTTATTGTCTTTTCTTTGGCCCAAAATATCACCTATCGCATAATCTCTATCATCACACATAAGCTCGAATGATAAGGACCAATCCGGAGATTGCATAATGGAAGCGGACACAAGCATGTTTTTCTATTTTTCAAAAGTGCTTTGGCATACTGCCGTGCACTCAAATGGGGTGTCATTCATAAGAAGATTGCTTAAGGGTCTAGCGATGGCACTAAAGTCCTTAATGAACCTTATATAAAACCCTGCGTGGCCCAAGAAGGAGATCACATCTTTCAGCGATTTAGGTGAGGGTAGGTCAGCTATGACATCTATTTTTTCTCGATCAACCTCTATCCCTTTGGATGACACGATGTGGCTAAGAACCATACCCTCGATTACCATGAAATGGCATTTTTTCCAATTCAGCACTAATTTCTTTTCCACACATTAGGCTAGTACTTTCTCAAGATTTCCTAAACATAGGTCGAAGGAGGTGCCAAAAACACTAAATTCGTCCATGAACACCTCTATCCCTCTCTGAACCATGTCACTGAATAAGCTCAACGTACACTTTTGAAAGGTCGGCGGTGCATTACACAAGCCAAATGGCATACGTTTATAGGAAAACATTCCAAAAGGGAAAGTGAATGTTGTTTTCTCTTGATCAAGTACATCTACTCAATGTGGTTATATCCGGAATAACCATATAGGAAGCAATAATAAGGATGGCCCGCTACTCTTTCAAGAATTTGATCAATAAATGGTAAGGGGAAATGGTCTTTCCTAGTTCCTACATTGAGTTTCTGGTAATCAATGCAAACACGTCATCCAGTGGTGATACGTTGGGGAACTAACTCTTCCTTGGAATTTTTAATCATAGTCATGCATAACTTCTTTGGGTCGACTTAAATGGGGCTTACCCACTTGCTATCCGAGATTGGGTAGATAATCCTGTCATCCAACAGCTTTATAATTTCAGCTCTCACCACATCTTTCATCGTGGGGGTTTACCCATATTTGAATTTCTCTAGAGGGCTTAACATCCTCTTCGAGGTGAATCTTGTGGGTTTACATTAGAGGGATTATCCCCTTCAAATCATCTATGTACCAACCAAAATCACTTTGATGCTTCCTCAAAATCTTTAATAGTTTACTTTCCTTCTCGTCATCTAAGCTAGAGGAGACAATAACATGAAATGCCTCACTTTTACCTAGGAAAACATATTTAACATTGGAGGGTAGTTTCTTCAACTCGAGAGTCGGTAATGTGTCTCTAGAGGTCACCATACGTGCTTCTCTTGGCGGTAACTCTTCGAATCAATAAACCTAATTAATATCTCTCACGTCCTCATTCGACGCTCTCTCATCGAGTAAGACTCTCAACTCCTCTATCTCCCTCTCGAACTCGGTGTAGGATCCCTCACTCTCATAACTAGAAGCTAGGCAAGCTTCTAAGGCATATCCACAGTAATATTCCTCAAAGTGCTCTTCTACAATCTCCTCAATTAAGCTCACTGCGTGAAGATCATCTTCTTCCCCTGCTTGTTGGGCTATGTTGAAGATGTTTGTTTCTAGAGTCATATTCCCAAAAGCGAGTTGCATCTGCCCATTTTTAGTATTGATAACTGCATTAGCCGTGGCTAAAAATGGCCATCCAAGGATGATGGGAAAATGATTTTTTGAGGCGAAGGAGGGATCCGTGTCCCAAATGACAAAATCTATCAGGAAGTAGAAAGTGTCCACTTGGACTATCACATCCTCAATTATACCCCCTAGGTATCTTCACAGTTCGATCCGCTAACTAGAGAGTGATCCTTGTGGGCTTAATATCACCCAGATAAAGTTTACTATAAATTGAATAGGGGAGGATATTGACACTTGCCCCTAAATCGAGTAAGGCTTTTTTGAATTTATTCTCTCCAATGGTGCAGGAAATGGTGGGGGCACCGGGATCTTTATACTTATGTGGGAGATCATTAAGAAGGATTGAGCTCACATTTTGTGCTAAAAACACATTCTTCTTTACCTTCGCCTTCCTTTTGACTGTCAATAAGTCTTTTACGACTTTTTCATAGGATGGAATTTGCCTTATTTCATCGAGGAAAGGTAAGTTCAACTTTACGTTCTGAAGCACTTCCATCACTTCTTCACTTATATTTCCTTTATGGGAAGGAACCAAACTTTAAGGAAATGACGCAGCGGAGGGTGGTTTTACAACTACCTCGGGCTCACTAGTGTTTTCCTTTTCACTCTCATTGAAGGAGATATCTCCGGCCTTTTTCATGCCAAGAGAATTCTCCTCATTTTTTGAAATGGCGTGTGGGGGAGTGATAAATCAACAACTCTCCCACTACAAAGAGTGGTTACATCTTGGCAGTGCTCCTGTTATTTGGTAGAGGCGAAACTAACACTAGTTTGACCTTGGGGAGGTCTTTGGCCTAGGGAAAAAAACTTACCCTTCTCTTGGATGCTCAATGCGGCTTGCATTTTGGAGATGTTTGAATTTATTTCGGTGAACAAGAATTCATATCGAGCATTGTGTGCACCTTGAGAATTTATGAATTGGTTCATTGTATCTTCGAGGCTCCTCCGCTATGGAGCTACATATGGGGCTGGAGGTGGTGGAGGTGGAACAACCTATGAATGTGGGTTGATCACAGCTTGTGGCTATCCAGAGTTGAAATTAGGATAGTTCCTCCACGAAGGGTTGTAAGAGTTCCCATGCAGGGCATTAAAAGTCCCCTTGAATCCTTCTATAGCATCGACTTGTTCGATGTTCATGGCCTTGTAGGTAGAAATCATCGGGCAGGCCTTTGTGGAGTGGCCCGCCTCACAGATAACACACACTTTTTCTTTCAAACCATGGCTGGATCCGCAGATATTTCTCAATCGATCATCAAACCACTCTTTCATATCTCTCTGAAACTGATCGAATCAACGGTCTTAAGGTATTGTTATCCAAGTGGTATAGACCGGATGTAGTTTGGTTTATAGATGGTTATCTAGGTCGAGCTTGGTTGGGATCATATGTGTCCTATGCTTGAGTAGTCTCTGTGATGGTCCTTGGCATTGCATGAGTTTAAATCCCAAAAGGGACTTTCACAGATTATTTGCACAAGTTGTTTAGAAGTTATTGTCAACCCATTATGGAAGAAAGATATCACTAGATGTTTGTTAAAACCATGATGGGGGCGTGCGCTTACTAACTCTTGGAATCGATCCCAACATTTGTCAAAAGACTCATTATCGTGTTGTCGGAAAGCTTGGATTTGAGTCTTGGCAGAGTTGGTCTTGTGATGAGGATAAAATTTTGAGACAAACATGGACTGCATATCTCTCCAGGAAGTGACGGAGTTCTGGGGTAGAGACCATTGCTAGGTCTTGGCTTTATCCATTAAGGAAAAATGAAAAAGATTTAGGCGAACAACATCTTTCTTGCAAGTTTTATCACCAAATGTGTCACATGCCTATTCGAACTCACGAATATGCAGGTATGGTTTCTCTTAATCCATGCCATGAAACGTAGGGAGAATCTGTATCATCCCATTGCGAAAGTGGAACTCATCGGCAATATACGGAAGTAAAATGCAACCAGGGGTGACAGTTCGCTCAGGAAAGAGTAAGTCTTTCATAGGACGATAGAGGATATCTCCCACTCCAGTACCAAAACTCGTTGCTTCAATCATTTCGCTCGCACTCTCTTCAAATGACTCTATATACTCACTCTGTGTCCTAAATGTGTGACTCGAAGTTCGACTCAGGGTACAACTACCGATAGAGTTCTTGGGAGTAGGAATTGAAAACCAGAACTGTGGAACGCGAGCTGTGTGGGGGATTTCAGAATTGTAGTCAACAATTGGATTTTCGTGGATTCGGGTTGGAGTTTTGTGAGGAGTTTGACTGTGTTCAGAATTTTGCATTAAAGGCTTTTGAGAGATGATGAAATTATTATTATTATTTTTTTGTAGATTTTTTATTAATTATTATATTTTTGGTCAAAGTTTTAGATTGACTTGATCTAACCTAAGTCTATCTAAATCCCCGGCAACGGCGCCATTTTTGATCGAGGTGGAAACCAAGCATCCGTATAAATACGCTAGTCGTTGTTATCGGCTTCCAATCGCAATACAAAAACCTAAACATTAATTACACTCTTGTGGAGTATAGTGACTAGTCTGGGTATCGAATCCTTAGGTAACTATAGGACGAGTGAATGTGGCGACAAAGGTAAGACTGTTTACCCTAACTTGACTCTGAAAAGAAACAAAAAGATGGGTTGCATTGTGAAACAGCTACAACTAGATGCAATTTTGAAAATGATTGATTGATGAAATTATGAATAAATGAAATGCAATTACTCAACTGCAGAACTACAATCAAATTAACTAAAACTTTAAATATGAAATGAGAAAGATAGGTTGGGTTACAATCCCCCACACACTAGTAATTCACTTCGTAGGATACAAGATTTTGAATTAAAACTTTAGATGAATCCGATTTTTAATGCTCCTAAGTATTACACATATGAGGGACCGTCGCTCGCATAGTATGTAAGCAAATGATGAATTAAAATCCGATCTTTATTTCTCCCAAGTATTACATATATGAGGGATAGTAGCCCCCACAGTATGTATGAAATGGATGAATTAAAGTAGTATCATAGGTTTTAATTCCAACTTCTATTTTCACTATCGTAAATTACATCGGGTGGGGTTCAGGCACCCAAACCCTTGAAAACTTAGCCGAACATATTAAAACTATAAGCAAACATGGCTTAAATGAAAGAAAACATTTTTACTAACGAATGAAAGTGAAGAATAATGAAATTACTTACTAAGGGATTGTAACAACCCTCGCTTTTGGGAACCAATTTTATATTAGTTTACTGGGTGAAGTAATTATATAAAATGTTGGAATATGAAGTAAGTATTAACTAAAAGAGTTAAAAGTTAATATTTACTAGATTATTGCATATCTACTGTACGTGTAAGTAAATTTCATCATGTTGCGTTTTATAGTGTCATATGATTTAAATTGACATTCATTGTTTAAATGAAACTGAAACTTGAAATGAGTTATAAAATTTTCAAATGATAATTCAGAGGGCGTAGTTAGTCCCGAAATGTGCGAGATAGTCGAAATAAGTGCCATATTGTATTTTTATGTTTCGGGCACTTTTGACTGGTTTTAACTTAAATGTGTATTTGTGAGTAATTTTAATGTATTATTAACCATTTAAGTTGAGAATTTTAGACTAATGTCACGATTAAGTCTTGCATTTCATTTATTTCTCTTAAGTGCACTTACTAACCTTGAGAGAAAGAGAGAAGAAGAGAACTTTGGAGAAAAAGAGGAGAAAGGAAGAAATTGAGAATTTGGAGATTTAATCTCGCATTCATCTTCCTAGAATCTGAAGTTGCAAGCTTAAGGCAAGTTTTTTACTTTCTAATATATGGTCTAAGATGAATAAATGGTATTGATTGTTGTGTAGTTGTTATAGTTTATTAAATTTGGGATTTTGAGGGATTTGTATGTTTTAAACCCTTAAAAGTCGATTTACATGTTTATGGGTGTAAATGATGGTATTTAGATGCATTTACTACTTGGTGGGTTGGATTAATGATGTGGGTTGGAGAAGAAATGGGATTTGGGGGAATTTAGGGTTCATAACCCGTAGCTCCTTTCTTGGCAAAATCGCAGGGGTGAATCGATTAGCTAAGGGGTCAGCCTACAGGTCTGCAAACCCAAATCAATTCGAGTTAAGGCCGAATCAATTCGGCAAAATGCATAATTTTGGGTTTATCCTCCGAATCAATTAGCTTTTGGGCGAATCGATTCGCTGCTTGGGGCGAATCGATTCGGCCTTAGGGCGAATCGATTCGAAAACCTTGCTATTTTGAGTTATTTTCTAACTCAATTTTTATCCTTTTCTTTTAGGCGTAGGATCTAGGAACCTCCTTGTATGAAGTAAACTTAGAGTCCTAGAGTCCTAGATGAGTTGGTTAACTACCCTATATTAGAATTGGTTTATATGGGGGTTATTCCGGGGGTGTACAAATTGAAGTTAGGGCATTCCTTTTCTTTAGTTAATTATTAGGAGTCTAGGAGTTGTAAGCCCTTACTTGGAGACTTTAGGGGCTCAATTGAGGTATATAAAACCTTGTGACTTGTAGAAATATTGTGATCCCTTGGAGAATAGTTCGGGACTTCGTATACGATGAATACTAATGAGAATATTCAATGATTATGGTTTGGAATAAAATGAAACATAAGCATGAATAATGGAAATGAAAATGAGATTGATATGGTAAATGCTAATTTATTTAAACACACCTCTCTAAATACCATCATAAGGGAAGTTGCGCGCGTGAGGTGAAGCCCCCTTGGCTAATGAATACAGGGTGGATATAGTCCTAGGCCATATGAGAGTTGATGTATATTTTTCTGCGGTGGAGAAGTAATTTCGAGTGTGGTTATGACTCTCCCGCAGGCATATGGCCGCTTCCCGATGTCTTGCGATAGGTTCCCAGGTTGTCTTGGTATATAGGCCCTGGAAGATGATGGTCATTTAGGGGCGCGCACAGTGGGGAAACCCGAACGGGCGGTCTTAGAATTGTTATGTGTATATGTATATAACTATTCTTAATCAAGTGGGACTTGATGTACAATAAATGCCACAAAGAGCATATAACAATGATTATATTCCTGCTAAGGAATGGAATGCCACAAAGAGCATATGACAGTAATTATATTCCTGATAAGGAATGGAAAGATGAAATGAAATGGTGAAAAATGATGGTGGCTTGTAATTAATAATGTTTATTCATTTAAATCCTCTTGCATAACTAAATAAAATTTATAATCATTTAAATTGTCTTAGTTTATGCCTTGAGATTATGTTGATAGATTCTCATCTTTGTTATTCATGCTTAACTATTCATAACTGTCATACTCTTTATTTATTTGGTGATCATTTAAAACCAGGCCTTGACCCATTCATATTTCTTGTTGTGCATGTATTTTGTATCCGTTCAGATGCTCCGCCGCAAGGACACCCGTACTGACTTTTATACTCCGGTGCTTTTGGGGAGCCATAATACTTTGCGTATATTACGAGACACTTTGTTATAGACGCCGTCATTTTTGTACTCTTGTTATGATCGGGTCACTTACTCGGGCGTGTGTCCCAAGCATTTGTATTTTCTTATTATAATGTATTATGTAACTTAAATTAAACTTGCTGAATATGTTGTATGTACCTGTTGACCGACAGCATATTCGGTCCCCATATTGTATTCTTATTGTGGATGTAATATAAGTTTTCTTGGGCTACCGCTTTCTTCTCAAATTGGGTTGTTTAAATTCTTTTCTTAACTTATTATAAAACAAAATTTTTGGCAACCCGTTTTTTGAACTAATGGGTGGTTAACCCGTATACTTATTATATTGTTGTGATGCTGAGAATGATTCCATCAATGATTCCTGTTATATTGGAGTATCGGGCTAGCCACACCTTATTTTGGTGAGCGGGTTGTCACAGATGGTATCAGAGCATCAAGTTTTAGAGTGTTAGGATCTATGCGGACTTATCACGTTCTACCGTAGCGTTCTTTGATATAGAGCTTAATGATAGGACTATTTTGTTGCATATGTATGCGATCTTCTGCCAAATTTGATTATTTTAAATAGTATTCTAACTCTATTATTTCTTCATCTCAGATACCGCCTAAAATAGGTCTCCTAGCGAGATGCAATAGAGTTGTAGAGGAGGAGGTTGGTCCTCTAGCCCCGTCGCAGAGGGAACTATAAATGCTGCTGATGTAGTAAATATCGTGGCCCAAGAGGCTAATGCTGCTATGATCGCCGTGGTTCAATAATTACCAAAATCTCAATAGCAATGGGATTAGGATGCACAAGCTCTTACTGGACCTTCTCCATGCGAGAGAGTTAGAGAGTCCTTTTTAAAGGGCTATCCCCTAAAATTTGAGGGAGGCTCTGATGTTCTTAGAGCTAATCAGTGG
Organism: Sambucus nigra; assembly: GCA_949130495.1. Taxonomy (NCBI): domain Eukaryota; kingdom Viridiplantae; phylum Streptophyta; class Magnoliopsida; order Dipsacales; family Adoxaceae; genus Sambucus; species Sambucus nigra. The sequence goes on along the minus strand of OX422207.1, from coordinate 388,503,697 downwards.
AAGAAGGATATGAATGCCATCTGCATATGGTGGAGTGTAACGAGGAGAAGACGCAAATCCTTGCTACTTTTAAACTCGTTGGGGCCACATTACATTGGTGGGAGTCGATGACTACGCCAGAGCAGAGAGATACCATGACTATTAATGATTTTTGGGCTTTATTTGATCGGAAGTACTTTCCTCCCGCAGTTGAAAGGGAGATGAGGAGGAAGATTCAATATGTGGTGCAAGGTGAGAGATCTGTTGCAGAATATGAAGAGGAGTTCACCCGGTTAGCAAGTTTTGTACCGGATGAAGTGACTCCATAAGAGAGGAAAATATCAATGTCCATAGGGGGTTTAAACTGGAGGATCCGACAACATTTGCTGGGCAATCCAGCTTTGCAGACTTTTGGGGAGGTGATGAATGCGGCATTGCTCCATTGCCAAGAACATTGGTTGTATGTATAGAGTAGCAAGAAGGCTACAGTAATGGGGCAACAGGGAAAACCCGAAGGCAATGGGGTTGGAGGAAGATCATTTCCCTCATCCCAATCTTCGGGTAATAAGTAGAAAAAAAGGGATCACCAACACAGAAGTGTGGGTTTTGGTTGCAGGAGGTACAGTTTTTGGGTCATATTGTGACAGCCCAAGGTATTTATGTAGACCCAAGTAAAGTGGTTGCGGAGAGGGAGTGGGGTCGGCCCACGACACCTATCGAGATTCGTAGTTTTCGGGGTTTGCCAGGATATTATCGTCGATTTATCAGGGGTTTTTCTAAAATTGCTAGCCCTTTGATAAATTTAACCCAGAGGGGGTGAGGTTTGTATGGGATGATTTTCTAAAAAAATGGGTGGTTACCCCATATACTTATTATATTGTTGTGATGCTGAGAATGATTCCATCCATGATTCCTGTTATATTGGAGTATCGAGTTGGACACCCCTTATTTTGGTGAGCGGGTTGTCACGGGAATTAACTACTGCAATAATAAATGCAAGAATTGGAATAAAATTACATGAATTGAAAAACTGAAATAGAAACTAGGATTTCTTGTTGTTCTTTTTCTCTCAACTAAGTACAATGCTTCTCTAACGAATTAGATGCCTCCTTAATGTCTGGAAGGTGATTTACAATTTATAAGCTACGATTTCTAAGAGTTTTAACCATGCAAGACTCTAATTTTACAAGTGGATAAGTTCAAATTTCCCATACCCGAACCGATCCCCTTAAGGTGATTCGGTTCGTTTCCATCTCTGACAGAAGTTTTTCTTTGAACCGATTCAGTTCATTTTCCTTCTCTTTTGTTTGGTTCCATCTCTCCATGATTTACAAGAAGTTCTTCAAGCATAGGATCAGTTCGTTTTTCTTCCTCTTCGGTTCGGTTCCATCTCTTAGTTCTTCACAAGAAGTTTCTCAAGATAGTATCGGTTCGTTTTCCAACCCATTCGGTTCGGTTCCATATTTTTAAGAACTTTTCCTCCTTGTATTTTTGAAGATTTGTAACTTTTGGTCTAGAACTCGGATTAGGATGCCGATCATTCCTTATGCACTGAATACCTTTAAAATAGATAGGAAATTCCCAAAATTAGATGTACTAGTTAGGAAATGTCATTAGAAATGATATGAGATCACTAGTAGAGGTCATCTTCCCGCTCTTCGAAAGTTCTTCGAGAAACTACGACGATATCAGATGCGACTTAACCCACAAAAATGTGTCTTCGACGTCACTAAAGGAAATCTCTTAGGATTCATGGCAAGTGAGAAGGGGATTGAAGCAGACTCTGCTAAGATGAGAGCTATACTCGAAAGGCTACCACCCCAAATGGAGAAGGAATTCCGGGATTCCTACGAAAATTATAATATACAAGACGATTCATCAGCGAGTTGACTTTTATCTATGAACGCATCATCAAACTCCTCTGAAAAGATTCAACCAGTCTTGAACGAAGCTTACCAAGAATCCTTTGACCAAATCAAATAATACCTAACCAAACCTCTGGTGCTCATGCTGCCATAACCTGGTCTTCCACTACTTCTATACCTAACCATAATAGATGTTGTAGTTGGGCCTTTTTTAGCCCAATACCTTGAAGAAACCCGCAAAGAGAAGAAAATCTACTATGTCAGTCCCAAGTTGGTCGGGTAAGAAGTTAACTACAGAGCCTTATAAAAAGCATGTGTCTCCCTTATCTGGGTCACCCAATAACTATGGCACTACATGATAGCCTTTCCCCTCAAACTTATGTCCCGAATGGATCCCATCAAGTACCTAATCGAGAAGCCAGCCCTTTCCAGTTTAATTTCCCGGGCGTTGATGCTTCTAGTCAAGTTTGATAATGTGTATGTCACGCAGAAATCCATAAAAGGTAAATCCATCTTTGACTACCTTATTGACTACCCTATGGAAGAAGTCGATGTCTAAATTTTTGAATTCTCGAATGGGAACATACTTTGTACCTACCAAGAAGACCTCTGATGGAAAATGTTCTTTGACGGTACCACCAACAAGAATGGGTATTTAATTGGGATACTCTTAATCTCCCCTGATGACTCTCACACTCCCATTGCCATGAAGCTAAATTTTTCCTGCCCTAATAACATGACCGAATACGAGACATGCACAGTTGGCCTCAAAGTTTCTCTTAAGAAACGTATTTGATACCTAGATGCCAATGGGGATTCAACCCTCATAATATCTTAAGTACTTAGAAGATTGAAAGTCAAATATGAGAAAACCTTACCCATCCATACCCACCTAGAGGATCTAGACTCCAAATTCTAAGATATTACATTCCACTACTTGCCCTAAGTAAAGTATAACCTAAACGATGCCCTTCATACCCTAGCCTCCATAATTGGCATGCCCGAAGGAATAATAATGACTCCTTTTATAGTCCAAAACTAAGATAAACTGACCCACTGCTATCACATTTAGCTCATCACAGAAGAAGATCCAAATATAGCTGACTGTTTTACTATGATACTTGGCCCCTCCTCAAGCATGGTAGGTATATCCAAGGTTCTAACAAGAAAGATCGAGCAACCCTTCATAAACTGGATGCCTAGTACATTATCTGCGATAAATCACTGTTCAAGTGAAAATTCGATAGAACCCACTTACGTTGCATCACAGGGCTAACATTAAAGAAATGATGCAGAAAATCCACAGCGAGGAGTGCGAACCCTATATGAATGGCTATATGCTTGCCAAGAAAATCATCTAACAGGATTACTACTGGACTATCATGGTTCATGATTATATTGCCTATGTTTAGAGATTTCTCAAATTCCAGTAGTTTTCTAACCTCCAACACTTGCCTCCGCGAGAATTGTAAAACATGAATTCTCCCTGGCCATTCTCCACATGGGGAATCAACATCAGAGGGAAAGTTATACCCAAAGCCTCCAATGGGCATGGATTCATCATGGTCGCCATTTATTACTTAACCAAATGGATTGGAGACAAGTTATACGCAGTTCTGAATACTAAGAAAGTGGCCAAGTTCATAGGAAAAAATATCATCTGTCGATATGGGGTCTCACATGAGCTAGTGTCAGACAACGGATTGCATTTTGAGGTAGAAGTCACATAAGTGGTCGATGATTATGGGATCTAAAGATAAAAATATTCTCCCTACCTCCCTCAAACCAACGGAGTCGCTGAAGCCTATAATAAGAACCTCAAAGCCATTATCAATAAGATAACAAAGAGTTGTCGAGATTGGACCGATCGGATCCCATACACCCTCTAGGGCTACTGCACTTCAGTTCGAACATCTACTGGGCTACGCCTTGCTCTCTAGTTTATGACAGGGAAGCAGTCGTACCTGTGGAGATAGAAATTACTTCATTATACATCATTCTTGAAAGCAAAGTCAGCAGGGAAGACTAATTATCCCTCAAAGAAATAGTAGAGCCCATTTCGGACCCCAGAGGGAAATTTAAGCCAGTTGGAGTGGCCCCTACATTGTAAAGAAAATCCTGTCTAGTGCTGCCGCTATGCTCGCCAAACTATACAAAGATGTGATCGCCCTTTCTGTTAACCTAGATCGTCTCAAGAAATTATAGCCCTAGTACAAACTCTCAGTGCACTACGATTCTTCTCATCTCCCTTCTATTCTTAAAAAAAATCTCCATTTCCCTCTGCGCAGAACCACATGGGGCTTGATCCTCTAAAAATATTTTTGCTTTTAAAAATGGAACTCAAAATTTTTTCAAACCCCCAAAGGTAGGTAGGCAGCTCATACACTTCACATGAGCATGACCCCTTATTTTTCATAAAATGCTATTATTTTCTTATCCCCGAGAATGACAGTTCATTTCAACATATACATGAACAAAAGGATTATGTATGCCTTAGTGATTGGTACAGATAATTCAAATGCAAAACTCATAAAGAGGCACAATAATATAATTAAAATTTTCTTTATTCCCTTAATAAAATTTAGTTTTGATTACATCAGCATAGGGAATCAAATAAATTACCTTGCCAGCCTTCCCCTACTTTCCTAAAATAAAACAAAAACCAACTAATCCTAAAACAACCCTCTCAAAACTATTCCCACATAAAATCTTCATAAATGAAAACCCCAAGGATGCTACATACAACTTCCAGAGGAATCAGCCCCATTGTCATCCACATCCTGGGGTCCCCAAACTTCCCCTACCTAAATAGAGTGTTGTTGAAGCTCTAAGGAACGGTAAGCCCTACCAGCCTGGGGAAAACAACAACACCTCCTTCCATAGTGTCAGATATGACAAACCACCTTTGCCTGGTCTCCATAACAAAAATATTAGCAACTATTCTTCTCCATTACTACTTCATGTAGTCCCCGAAAATATGCCAGACTCTACCAACAGACTGGGATGGATGGGTCAATGGTCGGCGATTCTCCCACAGAGAGCCTAGCCGCATGCACATATTCTCTCTTAAGTCCCCCATCAGAAAGAAGTTCAGTGTTCAAGGTGTCACAATTTGTTCCCACCTAAAATGGCACGAGAGCCGCTAGGGAAAGTAGAAAGAGGCCGGTCTAAGGCCAACCAGCCTAACGTAATGGTATTCCCTAGTTCCCGAGTGGTCAGTAGCTCACCCCACCAACGCACTGACAACGCAAGCCTCGAGGCGCGTGCTCTACAAACCAATTCTCTCAGCTCTCTATGTATAGGCCTACACAGATAAAATAGCGTGAAAAGAAGTTTAGTACAGTCAGCAATGGATACTCAGGTGGGGCCGCCATACGAAATCTCTCCGATAACCACATGAACAACATTACGGGGCTACCTCTCAGGAAGTCAAAACGGTCTTCCCGCCAGGCATCCAGGCCATTTAGAGTCTCCACCAATATCATCGCCACAGGATTGTGATGGTATGACATTCAAGAAGTAATGGTTGGGACTTGTGGGTCCACAAACAGCTCCCTAATCACTAACAATAGTTTTGAAACTAGGCCCAGAATTATGGCTCCAGCATAGATAGCATCACCAACATCCTAAAAATGCACAAAATGCAACACAACAAGAAGAAAGTTCATTCTTCCCATAACCAGTGACTTGGACGCCGAAGGAGAGATATGAAGAAGTCCCGCTAATAACTCCCTAGGGGATTGGGAAAACTCAGGCATAGATGCCGCAACACTGGGACTTATCCCCAATATGACAGAGAAGTCTTCATAAGTCAGACAGATTTTATCCAACCCAAAGCGAAAGACATGGTCTTTAGGGTACCAGAATTCTATCGCTGCCATCAGCATGTTCCACTCTATGGGTCGATTAAGCCACAAAGAGGCTCGACGCACATTGAAAGCATCGTAGCCGACATTGTAGGAGCACATCGCTTTCAAGGTTTCGAGGTAGTTAGAAAATTCAACACTTTCAAGGATAGCTATCTCACAAAATGACGAGGCAATAATCAAGAAGAACGCAAAAGACACAGAATGTGGAGGCGTGAAGAAAATACTCAACCCACACCCCTTAGTTATTCATGGAAAACACCAACCAAAGACAAAACCCTGCCAAAATAGGAGAAAAACTTACCCCACCAAGTACCAAGAAATTGAAGGAAGTGCAATCAAAGTCTTGGATTGATTATATTCGACTGACATACCGATAGGCAGGATAAGGGGCATGCCGATTAGCAACCCCTTATATTTGCAAAATTCCCTTTTTCCTTTTTTATCAAAATAAAAAAACTCAATAAAAATAATTCTTATTCTTAAAAGAAAGTATGAATTTCCTTATCCTTATGCTTTTACTTATCTTGTTTTAAAATAAATCATTTTTAATTGCGGTCTCAACAGCAAAGTACTAAGAACATGTGCATTAAGTTACTAGAAGCAAAAATCAACAAAAACTTCATGTTATTTGCATAGATATTTGTTGTGTTACATCAATTTTGCAAGAAGAAATAAAAATACAACGGGACTCAGCCCGAACCCACATTCTCTCTCTATATCTATCTATCTATCTTTCTCTCTCTCATGCCCTCATTTTTCTCTTATCTTTATCTCTTTCTCTCTAAGAGCCTCCTTCCCTGCGATGCGCTCTTTTTCCCGATGATGAGATGACGTACCTCCACTCCCCGAGCCAGACCCTGCCTCAGATGAGGCAGAAGGAACAGGAAAAGAAGGAAATGGGATCACATCCCTAATGAGGGAAGTTATCGAAGCAATCCAATCCCAAATATCCTTCAGCTAGGTGGTCGATACCCGAACGTGCTACAAGAAAACCAAAAAAGAGTGAATGAGTAAGTCTGAGGCAAAGAGAGAAATTAGGAGATCAAAAGACAAGGATATGAAAGGTATGCTACTGGATGGAGAACCTCCTCCGTCAACCCTATCTCCTCTAAATCCATCACATTAGGATGGTGCAACATACGCACTGACCCCATGTTAGCCTGCTGAATGTTATACGAAGGGGGAGCCAATCGCACAAAGGGAACCTCCGAGGTCATCGATATTGCCTATGTTATCGCACCACCTACGCTATGGGAGGACCCCACTGGTCAAATCGAACCTTCCTGGGGGAGAGGCATCACATCATATATGCTGGGAAGTTTCAACCAGCTCGATAAGAAATTAAGATAATCATATGTCACAGTCATGTCAGTATATGACGAGTAACGGTCGCTACTCGCGCATCATCCGATATCTCCCGCACTCAGTGTATGTACATCGGGGGCCTCACAAGTGGCAAAATAACCTCCTCCTCTATAACCTACTGGACTAATCTCTCCCCATGGTACCGTGAGTAGTTGAACTCATACGCCAAGAGACGCCATATCTACGCATTCCCCCCAGTTAACCCCGTATGTTGGATGGCCATCCCCTAGGAATAGAAGGTCACCTACAAATTCCCCGACATAGAAAGATGAATAGAGGAAAATATAATAAAGAAAAAATGGTCTCCGAAAAAGAGAAAATTTACCCGCTCGCTCGTCAATCCATTCAAGACCTGACACACCACCTCCAAAGAGGGAGACTTCTTCGAATGTAGATTGGACCTCCGCCAGTGGTACATCTGGTAGAAGTCTCCAATAAACTCATTATTCAAAGGTATCAATTTGGTGTTAAACCCAATCACCTCATAGATACACGTGTGCAATGGACAAAAGGTCAGAAATCAAGATATCAAGAATAAAACGCATAAAGGAAAATGCGAACGCATAAAGGAAAATGAGCAAAATAAAGAATACCTCAAGAAGATACGTGGATCCAGTAAAGGCATACCGATAGCACCGGCTGAATGAATCCAAAGATAAATAAAGGGTAGCCAAAGTCAGGCTCCCCCAGTCATAAAGAGAAATGTTTGAAAACACCCTGAGAAATGGCAAAAACCACAAGTGGACAACGTCGCCACTCGTCGCTACTAAGAAACCTCCCAACACAAGAAAACTAAAAAAATGATCCATTTATCATACCTATTGCCCGTCCTCCTTATCAATCCTCCGAATCAGCAATAACTCTCTCAAAAGAGATATACGAATAGATTCCTCATAGATATCCTCTCACAATCACCCAATGTTGCCATCACCTCCACCATCGCTGGCGTCACCCGCAAGATCTTGTCCACCTCTATCTGTACCCCATTACAATCTAGCCGCACTAGCTATTTCACGTCAATGGGAGTCACCATCATCTCTCTGAAACTAAAATTCATGGTGTGGGTGGTGTCCCACAACCTTTCCCCCAGAGCATAAAGAACATTCGTAGAACGAGGAGTCTCATCCAACGGATACTCCAGTTTCCCAAAGTCGACTGATGAAACCACGCAATGCACCACCGATGGGAGGTGCTCCCAGACATCCTTAAGCCCCGTCGTCCTTCGGCCACACAGAGTCTACATAGAGACATCGAGTTGTCAAAGACAGAAAAGAAAAATCCTTGTCAAAATCCAAGAAAAAAGGAAATATCACCAAGAAAGAAGAAAAGAATACCAAAAGTTGTCAACACTTAAATAACCTCCAGGGTTCACCACCCTGGAGGAATGATGACGCGTCAGCTCGCGTAAGAGGGTCTGCTCATCTGTAACTGGCTCGAATGAGTAGAAGGAATTATCACTGTCCAGCGCAAGGGGAACCATTGACCTTCATTCCAAGTTTGCCCAATCGTCAACGTTTAGCCACGCCATGTGTGTCGCGCTGCTTAAGAAATTAGCGATTTCTTGGTTTTGTACGCTAAAATGATTTGCTGAAGGTAATTGCAGAGGAAAACAAGTCTGAAAGTTGTGAAAAATGAAGATAACCCGCCCCCTTTTTATAACATCGGCATTGTCCCATCACCTGGTTGACGTACCCCAAAAGACCGTTCCACTGCTGTTTGACACCTCTCACACCATGCTGGTCAGCACCCTTTCAGAAATGTCCTACAAAAATTCCTCAAAAAATTCCTGAAAAATCCAAAAAAAAATTGTAAAATTACCAAAAAAAATTTAGAACGATTTTCACCAAGAAAAGCATTTTAACCACACTCATTTCCCCAACAGAACTCTTACCTACCCAAGGGAATTCTCAAGATCAATTGGATATCCCCCCACTAAAATCAGGAAACATTCAATCCATATATTAATTCCTCTTCCCCAACGAAACCATAACATAATTTCCCTAGTGGAGTATCCAAAATTTCCCAAGAAACTACAATTTAAGACCTCAGAATTGACTTTGACCCACATAATTGGTCACCTCTACTGAAGCCCTCAGAATTGATTTTGACCCATAGAATTGGTCACCTCAACTAAAGCCTTGAGAATTGGCTTTGACCCACATAATTGGTCACCTCTACCTAATCCCCTAAAAATTGGCTGACCTAAAGAATTGGTCACCTCAACTTAAGCCCTTAGAATTATCTTGGACCCGCAGAATTGGTCATTACAACTTAAGCCCTCAGAATTGGTTTTTACCCTCAAAATTGGTCATCTCAACTTAAGCCCTCAGAATTGGCTTTGACCCGCAGAATTGGTCATTACAACTTAAGCCCTCGGACTTGGTTTTGACCCTCAGAATTGGTCATTACAAAGCCCTCAGAATTGGTTACCTTTACATAAGTCCGCAAAATTGACTTTGACCCGCAGAATCGGTCATCTCTATCTTAAGCCCGCAAAATTGGCTTTGACCAATAGAATTGGCCATTATTGATACGACAAATCGTCCACTAGTCACCCTCGTACCAACAAATCAAGTGTATAGTGCATAATAAGTAAATAAGGCAAGTAAGAGAGATAAAATACAAGATATAGAGTGGTTCGTCTAAAAAAAGCCAACGTCCACTTTAAATGCCTCCCTCTCATTATATTCATATCAATGATGTACAAATTTATAATTCTACAACGGGCGTACAAGATAGATGAGAGAGGAGAATACATGACTATAGTGGTTTCGGGTGTGCCGGAGATATGACTACGATGTAGGTGAGTATCCCCCAAGCTATATGTTGAAGTTGTATAAAGTGGGTTTGGAAAGGCTTCACCAGGTACTTTAGAATCATACCCAAGTGAGTGGATTCGAACCCCCCAATCTCGAGGTGTCTTGAGCACGTGACATATAAGTCTGGAGCAACTACAATAGGGAGGATGCAGCCTGTGAGGTTAGAGTTATGGGTTTCGTGCCCTCTACAGTATAAGTTTGGCATGTATTGATGGGTAACATTGTGGGTGTGGAACCTTGTGCTGAATAGGGCCGCACCCTGTGCTAAAGTTGCCTCGCCTATAAGCTTGTGGGCTTGATCGAGGTCTACGGCAGGGTGCAATATTTTCCATATCAATAAGCCCCCAAGTCATAGTGCCAAGAGGTAGCGATTGGGGTTGCGACTGAGTAGTCAAGTCTTCTTAGGATGCCGCGGTATTTCCAAGGCGATGCTTCATATTCTCGCGCCCTCTTATATAAATTGAACCGACCGTGGACTTCATTACATTTCCCAAACCTTTGTGAGCATATCGAGAGTGAATTTCTACGCATTTGTCTCCTTGCATTTTTAGGTGATCTCTAGCAGCTGTGAGTTGTGGTTGAAGGAGGTTTGAGGATGAGTATTGGTTGTTTCTTCATTTCCAGGTAATCTTCCAACCATCTCTCTCATTTTACACCCCATTTGTGTACTATCTTCATATTTTTTTAGATAAATTCCACATAACTGATAGGAATTAAACTCACATATCATGTTAATTTCTAAGAATTAAACTCGTTAGAAAATGAATTCTCATTTGTTTGATTGTTGAATATAGCGTCTATACCTATTTCTGAGAAAAAAAACTGCTTGATAGAAACTTAGGGTATTTAATGGGATAATTCTTTAATTTCTTGGATCATATGGCATGTATTTGCGTTGAATCACATTGAATCATATAACTGTTCTTGAATAAATCCTTCACATTTTGAGTCTTCAATCTTTAAATGAATCAACATTAGATACTAAACTATTTGAGTGAGTGGCCGCGGCATGATAAAATACCCTTTTGGTAATCTAGGTTCGCGCTTAATCCATGAAATATTGTAACATTGCTTTAAGACATAGCCACGGCCTGTGGCAAATGATGGTTGCGGCCTCTAGCCTCTAAGGCTCTCAGATTTAGACTCCTCGGCATTTTAGCCCATAGTTTGATTACTACGGCCTATTGAAACTAGTTTGATAATATTCTCCTTAGGTTCTCAGGTTTGAGTCATCAGTGTTTCAACCCATAGTAACTACGGCATGTGAGAAAATAATATCTTCCATTAAATCCATAAGCCGTGGATAAAATTACCTTTTAGGGCCTTAGAACCCAACCTTTGGTGTACATTGCCCATTTGGCCTTAATATTTCATGCTCTTCCTCAACTTGATATATTATTTCACCTGTCGGATCCTCAGAGAGGCCTCAATACCATACTGGTTGCGGTGCCTAACTGCGAATTGTGCTTTTCAGGTATGCTGCAGCCATATGAACTTTGACCCAGATGATTTTTTGAGAGGCTTTTGGGCAAAATATTTTGGAACCTCTCCTCCTAAACTTCATTTAGTGCCTCCTTTGAAGTCGATAGGGCCTTGACAACTGAAGGTGTGGTGATAATTAAACTCAACATAAAATAACAAGCAAAGGAAATCACCAGAATAAATAAAGAACTTGAAAGAATGACAATAACACACAACACAAGATATATGTGATTCAATAAGTAGGCCTACGTCTACGATGGTGCTCTCACTATTTTATTTCTCTTTACTCCGGGGGATGTTTACAAATTGCATGCCCTTTGCTCCGGGCTAGGGGTTTGATATATACATGTTATTTCGGAGAGTGGAGGTGTGGAACTCCTCCACAATAGCCCAAAATCCCTAAAGTATCTCTGAAGAGAGATTTTAGTAACTGACTGAGTTACTACGGAATTAATTAAGGCGCGAGGCCTCTAGACTTTGGTTCGTGTTTAATTGGGCTAATCGTCTGGGCTAAAGTGACAAATCGAGGTACCCACAATTGCCCCTAAAATTTTTGGGTCACAATTTGGGCTCAATAATTTTTAATGATTTGATTTAATGGCATTTTTGTGAATCGTGCAACACTTTAGGATTGAAGTTCTCTTCCCAAACTGATTTAGGCGACAGATTGCCTATTTCCTGTGTGTCATGATTAGAAAGGTTTAAATTATCTCAGAGAGGTCATTCCTGAATGTCGCTTCATATTTCTTCGCATTCTTTAGATTTCTCCAAGCTTTCACTATTGCTTTCTCACTTCTAGGTCTCGTCTTCCATCTTCAAGCTTCTTTCTTATCTCTTCATCATCCCTATTTACAACTTTTACTTCGTAAGTTCTTCTCACTTCATATTTATTCTTTTTCTGCAGGAATTTCTTCATATGTGATACTAGGGTTTCTCTTTTTTGATGATGAAGATAGGAAATAGGTCGATAAAAGTTTAGTAAATTCTATAATATTCCAAATTGGGTGGACATTGAATGTTCCCCTGTTCCTCGTAATATCAAAGACGTTGAAGACGGTCACTTGATACATGTTCTATTGTTGTCCCAGGGGGTCTTACTTTTCCCCCAAACCATTTATTCTTGCACTCTTTAGCTACTTTGATATAGTTCCTGCACAGTGCTCTCCAAATGTTTGGAAAATTATCAATGGTGTGCATAGAATCAATTAGCTCTATGGCACCAATCTAAGGCTTGCTGAAATCTGCTTCTGCTATTATTTCTCTCAAACAAGCTCTGGTCTTCTTTACCTCAAGTCCAGGAGTCCTGATAGGGTATTGGTAGTGAACCTACCTGATTCCCACAAGGACTAATAGCATGAGGGGTTTATTGATAGAAATTGGCAGTTCCCTCCCTATATTGAAGGGTCGAGGTCTGGGAGATTTTTTATTCCTTTTTATGGGAAGGAATATATAGGTAGGCATATCTCTTATTCTGCTCATTGATCCTCTGCTAATGTATGGTTTTTCTCATGTCTTTCTCTCTTTCTCTTTTCAGCGAAGACAAAGAATTCAAAGCCTGCTCTTAGCGAGATCCGAGCTGCTGAGCTGGTTAAGGACTGGAAAATCAGAGAACTCTTGGCTGATGGTGAGCATCCTCGATCAATTTAATTTCTTCTGGAATATAAGAACGTTGGGTCTAGTTTCATTGAACGACCTATGGATAGCATTCCTCAGCTAGTCATCATAGAAGAGGTTGTTGCCAACCCAATCCAATTGGACAAGGAGGAAAGAAGCTCTAGTGAGGAGAGTGAGGGGGCCAACTCGGGCGGTGTTGAATGTGACTATAGTGAGGAGAGTTCAAGTAGCGAAGGGTCCTCTAGCTTGGAGGAGGGTTCAGAGTCTCAGGAGTCTTCAGGTGAATCAAGTAGCTCTAGCAAGGAAGATATTGCCCCTCTTAGGAAGAATTTGATCCAAGATGATGATGATGAAGACGATGTGCTTTTTTCTCGCCGGCCAAAGAAGTAGAAATTTGGGAGCGGGGATGCCACCACTGGCTCCCAGAATGTTGCTCATGAGCAAGAGAGAAAGAGGAAAGAGGAAAGAGGAATGAGGAGGAACTGGCGAGAGATAAGGAGAAAAATAAAGAAGATGAGAAGAAGAAGGTGGAAGAGAGGAAGAGAATAGAGAGGGAAGAAGAGAAGAGGAGATAAGAAGTGAAGACAAAGTCAAGGCAGTATCTGGTGCCCGTATCTGCTCTGGCTGAGGGGGCTTCAATTTATTTCACCCCTTAGCTAGCTCCAATAGTGCTCGAAAGAGAAGTTTTGTCGACTGATCGCCAGAGGTCAATGGAGGCTGACCAGTTAGCCCTGAAGGCAAGTCAGAGGCTAGCCTTGGTAAGCCTGCTCTCCCTTTTATATTCTTGCAATGTTCCTTTCAGTACTTCCTTCGCTAATATTTTCCTTTTCTCTACAGTTTGTGTCTGACTTCATTATTCTCTACCGCAGCCGCGACGAGCTGGCGAGGAGGGACGCCGAGCTACAGAGGAAAAATATTGAGATGTAAGAGAGCTTGAAGACTACCATTTATGCTCAAAAGTATTATGATCTCGCCTTGTCCCAAGCCAATAAAGAGAAGGAGGCGACGAAGAAGGAGCTCAAAGAACTGAGGCAGTCCTACGATTTGGTCTCCACGAGCAAGCTGGCTGTGGCAGAGGAGAATAAGGTGCAGGTTGGGAAGGTGAAAAAGGTGGAATCCGAGGCGTCCACCCTTAAAGAGAGCTCATATAACACTGGATGGGTCCCAATGTACGAGGATACTGAGGCCCAGATTGGTTATGTTGGCCGTCTCAACTTTAAGAAGGGTTGGGATAAGGCCTTACTCGCTGTCACAGTGGATACTGACTCTCCACTCTTTAATAAGCGCGATCCTGGACTTAAGCCCATTGTGGATGAAGTGCCTTCTCTTGATGTTTCGACCATCGCTGTTGATGCTCCCCTTGGTTAGGTGGTGGCGATTGCTCCGTTTGGAGGAGGTGCGCCTGGAGCAGTTGCTGCTGCGAATAAAGGGAAGCTACCAGCGACCTCAGAGCAGACCGAGGTTACAAGAAAGTCTTATTTAGGGAGCTCTTTAAATTTTTTTATATTTCAGTTCCTCTTTTCATTTGATGATGTACCTTGAACCTTTTCTTAATGAAATAAAATTTAGTTCCCTTTCGCGTACTTATTTATTTGTTCTTCAATGCTTATATGGTCTGTAGCTGATTGATGTTGATGAGTATATACCTGCTACCTCTCAAGTAAGAAGGATTCTTGGTTCTAATGCGAGTAATCAAGTTCATCAAGCCTTTGTAAGGATTTGAAGGACTCTTAGGTCGGGGAATCCGAACTGTAAGGACCATTCGGAGCTTGTTGCTAAATTGAAAGATAGGCTTCAGGAGATGGAAGAGGCTGGCACATCCGTTCAAGAGGAAGTGAATGCTCTAAGGGCTAAACTTTTGGATGCCTCCAAGATTAATTAAGTTGGAGAGGTGCTTCAATAAGAGTATGACACTCTGAGGAGAGAGGTTTTATGACTTAGAGAGCATGCGTCGAGAACTGCCCCCAAAGTTTTTAGGGGCTCCTCCTTAACGACTAGGTCGCGAGCTGGTACTGACATTAGTGGATCAGCTAGGGAGACTGCTGAGCTCCGAGGTGATGTTCACAGGGCGTATGTGATAGATGTCGACCTCCAAAGAGATTTTACCTTGATGAGGAACCTATTCAAGAAAGGTCCTCGACAAGTGTGGGTTGATGGTTATGATCAGGGTTGGATCGATGCACCGATGAAGTTGATGGAGGTCGAGGTGTTAGTCTTCGTTAGAGGATGGTTGAGTGCTCTTAGGGAGTTGCAGGTCCCTAAGAACTCAGTTATCTGGTATCGCCATGAGATCTCCCCCTCAACTCTGCTGCTAAACCCATTCAGGAGGGATGATCAGTGTGTCCCTATAGATGCCATCCCAAGGCAACTGTTGGAGTCAGATTCAAATGAAATCGAGGAGGAATTAGCCGCTCACCCAGATGATGGCTGAAGAGTGCAAGTAACTAATTATCTTTCTCGGAGGCCCAATGCTCATTTGGACTTATTTAATTCAACATATGTAACTTTTTGTACATGTAGTGAAGTAATAAAATAATTATATTTTGGGAAATTTTCTGACTAAACATGTGTTTTATATTTTTCACTTCACTGATTTGTTGTTCAATTATCTTGATCTCTTATTAGCCGACTAGATTTAATACAGGCGAAGTTGTTTTGTTGAGTGAGTATCCCCCAGTCAAGTATGATTATAAGATACCCTTCTGCCTCACTTTACCTTCTAGGTTGTGTCATCACACTTCCTTAGGCCTAAGTGTGGCAATGGCGAGGACACACCTGTTGTTAGATGTTCTATCGGAACATGTTTTTTGAGCCAAACATTGTTTGGTGACCAACCTGGGTTAATCAATCTGCCTAAGGGCCCCCTTTAGGGATTCATATATTACCAAGGGCAATGATATGAGATTATCCGTGTTTGATGATGAAAACCTGATGAGGGTAATACCCTGCTTTTAGATGTTGACAATGGAGTCTTTTACTTGGAAAAGGTGCATGAATTAAAAATTATTTGAGATAAAATCAACACTTTGTATAATGAAATTGCCAAACAATATTTTATTAATCAGAAATGAATTTCAAATTTCAACATCATAATAAAAGATCAACACAGAAAACTAGAAGTAAAATCCCTGTAAATTGGGTGCGTCCCAAGCCCGAGGTATCTCCCTTCCCTCCAGAGTATCCAAGTGATAGGTTCCTTGTAGATTATCCCTTATCACCTTGAATGGTCCCTCCCAGTTTGTTCCTAGCTTGCCATCCGATGGTTTTATTGCGCTGCCAAGAACTTTCCTTAGGACGTAGTCCCCAACTTGGAATGCTCTCGGATTGACCTTCTTGTTGTAGTGCTTTTCTAGATGTTACTGATAGCCTACTAGTTTCACTAGGGCTAGCTCTCTTCGTTCCTCAGCTAAGTCAAGTTCAGCAAGCAATGCTTCATCGTTTTGGCCTTGGTCAACCAGGGTGTACCTCATGGTGGGGAGTCCATCTTCCAAGGGGATGATTACCTCCATACCATATGTCAGTGCGAATGGGGTTTCCCTAGTTGCTCATCACGGGGTAGTGCGGTAGGCCCATAGGATGTGTGGAAGCCTTCTCACCCATGCCCCCTTGGCTCCCTCCACTATTTTATTGGAAGCTTCAGCTTGTCCATTGCTTTAAGGGTATGCCACCGAGCTGAAATGGTGCCTGATCCCGTGGTCATTATACAAACCCTAGAAGAGGCCATTTTTGAACTAGGTTTCGTTGTTAGTGATGATGGTCCTGGGGATCCTGAAGCGGGTGATAATGTTTTTCCATACGATTCTCATCATATTTGCATCTCAAATGTTTGCTAGCAGCTTTGCCTCTATCCATTTGGTGAAGTAGTCTGTCATGACTAAAAAATACTTGCGATTTCCATCATCGGTAGGAAGGAGGCCTATGATGTCCATTCCCCATTGGGAAAAAGTCCATAGGCTAGTAAGTTCCTTTAGGGCGTTGGCTGGTTGGTGAACCATAGGAGCGTGAAGTTGACATTTTTTTCACTTGCGAGCATATATCCCAAAATCCTTCTGCATGTACGGCCACCAGTAGCCTTCCTTCATTGCTCGAAAAGCCAGCGACCTACCCCCAATATGACTTACACAAATTCCCTCATGGAGCTCGTGCAAAACTTGCTCGACGTCCTTTAGGTGAACGCATTGGAGGTATGGACCGATGAAAGATCTCTTATACAGTTTTCCTTCAGGAGATAAGTGAAAGCTAGAAGATTTGACTCTTATCTGATGAGCAACTTTCTTATCGTCTGGCAGGGCACCATCTTTCAAATAATCCCTCAAGGGGTCCATCCAGCTAAGGGCTAACTCAACTTGGAGAACGTGACCTATGTTTGGCAGTTCGTCTATCATGTTAATACTTGTCCAGGTGAGGAAGTCAATCAGAATTTTTCTCTTCAAGCCAAAATCGATCACTGAGTTCAAGGCCACTAGGGCATCAGCATCGTTGTTCTATCGTATGAGAAACTGTTGGATGCTGACCTGTTCAAAGTTAGACATTAGTTACTTCGCTGTAGCGAGGTATGCTACCATTCTTTCATCCCTCACGTTGAAGTCTCCACTTATCTGGTTGGAGACCATTTGCGTATCGCCAAACACTAGGAGTTGCTTTGCCCCTATCACCTGTGCCTTCTGAAAGCCTGTTATCAGTGCTTCATACTCTTCTTCATTATTGGAGGCTTCAAATACAAGCCTGATTCCTTGCTCGAGGATTGCATATTCGGGGGAAACCAGTACGATGCCCACTCCTACTCCTTTGGAGTTGGAGGCCCCGTCAACGAACAGTCGCCCAACACCTTGCGCCGAGGGGTTTTCCTTTTGTCCAATAGATTGCAGTTGGTCGCAAGGATGTTCCGCTATAAATTCTGAAATGAAGTCGGCGAGGACTTGTCCTTTGATTATATTCCTTGGCTAAAACTGGATGTCAAATCGCCCGAGCTCGACTGACCACTTCAATAGTCTACCGGATAGATCGACTTTTTATAGGACTGCTTTAAGAGGGTGAGATGTAATGACGATGATGGAATGAGATTTGAAGTAATGCTTCAATTTCCTCTAGACTACGACTAGTGAAAAGGCGAGATTTTCTAGGGGTAGATATCATTGTTCGACATCCAAGAGAGTCTTTCTCGCATAATAGACTGGGTGCTGGATTTCTGTTCTTTCGTATACCAGTGTAGAACTGACAGCATGACTGGAAATTGCGAGGTATAGGTACAGGGAACCATTCCCTTGAGGTATTACAATCAAGGGTGGTGTGATGAGGTAAGCTTTGAGCTCCTCTAATGCCTTCGAGTAATCCTCATTCCACTTCACATTTTTACTTTTCTTCAACAACTAGAAGAATGGATGGCACGTTTCGAATGACTTCAAGATGAATCTATTTAGGGTGGAGAGCATCTGTGTGAGCTTATGCACATCTCTAATCGTACGGGGGATACTCCCTATTGATGGCGTTAATCTGGTCTGGGTTGGCTTTAATGCCTCTCTCTCTAACCAAGTACCCAAGAAATTTTCCTGACTGGACACCTAAGGAACACTTACTTGCGTTGACCTTCATTCGGTATTTCCTAAGGATTTTGAAGGTGCTTGATAGGTCTGAGAGGTGTTATTCTTTATGTTTGGTCTTGACGAGCATATCATAGATGTAGACCTCCATAGTGTCTCCCATTTGGTCCTAAAATATTTTGGTGACCAATTGCTGGTAGGTTGTTCCTGTATTTTTTAGCCCAAAGGGCATGACCTTGTAACAATACAACCCGACAGTGGTGATGAATGATGTCTTGTCTTGATCTGGCTCGTGTAAAGAGATTTGGTGATACCTGGAGTATGCATCCAGGAAACTCATTCTTTCATGAGCTGTTGTGGCATCCACCAACTAGTCGATCTTTGGGAGAGGAAAGTTGTCTTTAGGGCACACCCTATTAATGTCGGTGAAGTCAATACATACTCTTCATTTTCCATTGCTTTTTGGGACCACTACTGGGTTGGACATCCATTTAGGTAATTGAACTTCTCATATGGATCATGCTTCCAGCAACTTCTCCACTTCTTTCCCCATGGCCTTAGACTTCTCATGTACAGTTCGTCATGCCTTTTACGCGATTGGCTTGAAAGCCGGGTCAATGTACAATCGATGACAAACCACACTGGGTTCAATCCCAGGCATCTCGAAGGGTTTCCACACGAAAATGTCTAAGTTATTCTGCAAAAGTGTTGTTAGTTCCTTCTTCTCTCAATCTCTGAGAGAGGATCCAATCAAGAACATCCTATCCTTCTTGCTACCATCGGCTGCGACCTCTTCTGGGTTCTCAATGACCCGCTCATAGGGGAGGAGCCTGGCCTCCTCCACTCTAGGTCTTCCATATTTTAGCTGTTATCTGGAAGGTATCAAACCTTCCTATTCTTCAACCTTCTCCTTGGCCTTCTCGACCTTTTTCTCCGTCTTATAAAGAACTTTCTCACCACCGCCAGATATCCATAGATCTCCATCACTCCTCACTCAGTCACATATTTGAGTTTCCGCTGGTAGATAGAGGGGACGACCTTCATCATATGTATCCACACTCTGCCAAGGATGGCCTGGTAGGGCGAGTTAATGTCGACTACAAGAAACTCGATCATTTTGGAGACACTTTCTGCTCTTACTCAGTGTATAATATTTCCTAAAAGGACGATCACTTTACCAGCGAAGCCAACTGAGGTACAGTAGCTTCCTTCAAGTCGGCAGTGCTTAACTTTAACTTTCTGAATATGTCAAGATACATTACATCGGATGAGCTACCCTGGTCGATAAGCAACTTGTCAACATCATAGTTAGCTATCCTGAGTGTAATGATCAAGGCATCATGATGTGGGGTCCTTACTCCCATTAGGTCTTCATCCATGAACACAATGTATTTGTTGTATTCGATGTCCTCCGCTCACCGATGCTTTCCTATTCGCGTTTTAGCTGGGTTGATTTGAAAATCTTGCATCACTGCAGTAAGATTTTTAACTTCCATCCGAGATGAGTTTCCCTGAATCTGATTTAGGTCCGATTCCCCCTAAATCACTGCGAACTCATGGCCAACATCCTCCTTGAGCACGTTGTCGGGCCTCGGGTCTCTATTGACAGTGATCATCTCTACCTTCTTTTCCAAAAATTCATTCAAATGTCTAGTTTGGGCTAAATCCTCAAGGTGGGACTTGAGAGCTTTGCAGCGCTTGGTCTTGTACCCACCCTCTTTGTGGAAAGCACATCTCAGTGCATTATTCCTTTTTAAAGGGTCTCCTCCCATCATCCTGGCCCCCTTGACGAATGACTCATCCTTGATATTTTCTAGGATCTTATAGATTGGTTCTTTAAAGACAATGTTCACAACCTGAAATGCTTTTGAAGCATTTCTCTTGTTCCCTCTCCTGGAGCCACCTTTGTCCCCATTTTTGTTTCCTTTCTTTTGGTTCTCAGCTTTGTCACTGATCTTTCCGGTGAACTCTGTGTGACATACTCCCCTTCACTAAGGTGGGTCACATCCTCAACTTTGGCATATTTTTTTATATGATCCAATAGATTGTCGATGGTTATGGCCTCTTTCTTAGAGAGCGATTGGTGCAAGAAGCAGGAGATGGGTAGGCCAATCTTAAAGGATACCACAGTCACCTGCTCTGAATAGTCCTTGACCTCATTGAATACCTCCCAATATCTTTTTGCATAGTCTATGAGGCTCTTCGGGGAGTTTACGTCATTGTCAACAAGGCATCCATCCTCTTTGGATGGGAGATGCTGATAATGAAGCGAGGTATGAAGAGCTCTGCCAGGGACTCAAACCTCCCGATGGATCTGTGAGGGAGTTTATCGAACCACTTCTAGGCCACATCATGCAAGCTCGATGGAAAGATCCGGCACATTAAGGCATCTTTGTGGTTCCAGAGGGTCATGGCCTGCCTGTACTACCTGACATGGTCAATAGGATCAGTCTTTCCGTTATAGATCTTGAATCTGGGAATTGCGAACTTCTTGGGGGCTTCTTCTTGTTCTTCTATTTCCCTTGAGAAAGGGGATTTCATATGGGTTCTGAGAGCTCACCTGGCTAGATCTCTGGTCGATCTGGCACGCCGATGTGCTGGGTACTGGTCCATCTCTCTCCGAACCAAATTTCATGTGTCATCATTTCCTCAAGATGGGCTCCTGTGACGGTCAGCTGGTTGATGTTTCTTGAACAAGTCATCATCTGATATGTGTTCCTCAAGTCTTTGAGATCCACATCTAGGGCTCCTTCCTCCCCTACGAGGCCTGCTCACCTGGGGGCTAAGAGTGCGGTATTAATGTTGCCTGGTGCTACGATGGAGTTCTCTCTCCATTTTCTCCACTCTTCTTTTGAGATGAGGATTCTCAGCTTCTTGCTTGTAAGTGGCCTCCTCTTACTCTTGGAGCCTGGACACAAAGACATCGATTAACCTGGAGACCTGTGTGGAACTGGTCGGCCCTTGGCTTTCCTCTAAAGCTTGTCGTTCTGGGTGAGCCCTAGGATTTGAACGTCGAACTTTAGATCTGATCCTGTGAGGAGCAGGTTACTCTTGAATATCCCTTGCTTGAGGGACATTCTTGCTGTGACCAGACATTCCAAATTCTTTTTGGTGAAGGATTTCTTAAAGGAAAACAAACATTTCCCATAGACGCCGCCAATTGTGGTGACAATTAAACTCAGCACAAAATAACAAGCAAAGGCAATCACCAGAATAAATAAAGAACTTAAAAGAATGGAAATCATACATAACACAAGATATATGTGATTCAACAAGAAGGCCTACATCCACAGTGGTGCTCTTAATATTTTATTGCTCTTTACTCCGGGGGAGTGTTTACAAATTGCATTCCCTTTGCCCCGGTCTAGGGGTTTGATATATACATGTTATTTCGAAGAGTGGAGGTGTGGGACTCCTTTATGTTAGCCCATAATCCCTAAAGTATCTCTGAAGAGAGATTTTAGAAACTGACTGGGTCATAACGGAATTGGTTAAGGCGTGAGGCCTCTAGACTTTGGTCCGTGTTTAATTGGGCTACTCGTCTGGGCCAAAATAACAAATCAAGGTACCCACAGAAGGATTTCCCCAACTGTGTAGTACTAGACTCAGACTCTGCGGATTCTCCCTGAAGGAAGGATTTTGAGACGATGCCAATGGAAGAGGAAGCCAACTATAGTAACCAATAAATGGACGTAAAAGATAATGCCATAGCAGGGGGTACAACTAGTGTTAGTAATGAACCAGCTGGCCCATCTGGGAAGGCTGAGAGGCCTCCTGCTGCACTTGACATCTGTAGCATTATGACCCAAGAATGGGTTGATCAAGTAGCTGAGGCCTTTGAGTTTCCTGAGGTCTTGATGTGCTCATCTCCTGTCGCGAAACAAAGGCCTTGGACGACCCTTGCTGATGATGGGGTATGTTTCCTTTTGCACGCTTTCATTTATGGTATGCGGTTGCTCGTCCCTGTTCCCATCAGAAGAATTTTTCAAACAATGAAGTTAGCCCCAACCCAATTAGATCCCAATGGGTGGAGGTCCATTCTTACAGCCGTCGTTCTATGGGAGAATCAATTCAAAAAAGATATTACTCCTGCATAGTTTTTCCACTTCTACCTCGCGAAGGAAAACTCTGTAAAGTTTGTTGGGTATTACTACTTCTCTGTCCGCTGTAGGGACGAGACCCTTTACTCTGGTAGGCCTACTAGTGTAAAGAACTAGAAGGGGAAATATTCATACATCTCTAGAGAAGGGTGAGAGATTTACCCTCAGGAGAGTGAGAGGGATAGATCGTTTAGGATGCCGAGACAATGGGGGTGTCCCTCTAAGTTAGGTATTTTAATTATAGACACATCTGCTGATGCAAAAAAACTGGACCGAATCCCATTTTTATGATCGCAGATAAATAGATGAAAGCAATCCAATCAAGCACATAAGAGACAAAGATTTTTAAAGTGGTTCGGCTATGAATAAAGCCTACGTCCACTGTTATTTTATTCCCAGGGGTTTACAATAGCACCATAGGGTGTAGAGAGATAAAGGATGTGTATCTTGTGTATGGGGTTTCTAGGTTCTCTTGGATCTCTCTCTCATTTTTTTCTTGGCTAAGGTAATACATGTATTTATAGTGATGGGAGATAAAGAGATTCATTGTATGTAGACATTTATACATTATGTCTACATTCAACGAATCTAATTGTTGAATTGCTTGGTATGCTATGTGTTGTCATCTACAGTATAAATGTACATTGATGCTCATTAAATGCATAGTTATCCTTTGATCTTCTTGGTTGGTATGCCGATCAACTCTCCTCGGGTGCCGACTAACTCTCCTCGGGGCCGACCAACTCTCCTCGGGTGCCGACTAATTCTCCTCGGGTACTGACTAACTCTCCTCGGGTGTCGACTAACACTCCTCGGGTGCCGACTAACTCTCCTCGGATGCCGACCAACTCTCCTCGGGTGTCGAATATTGCCACATAGGATGACATGCTTCTTTTTCTGATTGGTCCTCGTAGATGGAGAATTTTTGCGTTAACAGAAGCCTCCAATGCTCCATGCTTGATGGTTTACTTGAAAGGATGGTTTACTTGCAGGATGAAATTCTTGATCTACCTTCTTGATTTGTTCAACATAAAGTGCATTATCTCCTGGACGACATATGATGCAGGCTGATCGACGGTTGTTAATCTTTCTTTTGAGGAACTCTGTGTGCTATGTATCACCCCTGGGAATTTGGATGCAGCCATGCCATAGTATGCAGCTTGTAGCTTGTCATAATCTTCAAGTATGTTTATTGGTTCGCTAGCCGACCAACTGCCTCCTGTGCCGAGCCACTGAGTGCTAACTTCACGTGCTTGATTCTTCTGATTTATGATCCTCTGAATACTTTGTCGAGTAACATACTAGCTTTTGAACCCAACTCTTCAATCTGATTAGTACCGAGCTAGTGGTGGACTTCGAAACATTTTCATACAACTTCTTCCTCAATATTGGTTGGGATAGTAGTAGTAAAGATCTCAGTGCTGTAGATGCTAAATTTGACTTCTGAACTTCAATAGTATGTGCATAATAACTCCTGAATATGCCTCATGGACTTCTGAATGCACCTCTTGAACTTCTGAATACGCCTCCGTGTGAGTTTGTGAAGTTGAATTTGGTGCTCGACTGCATGATGTTATAAGAATGTGCCACCAAATGAACAAATATATCTGTAATAGAAGCCCCCAAATGAACAAATACTTTATCGAGCATCTCCTAGATCGACCATCCGTGATGAATATCAGGATGCTCAAAGATCTTAACTTCATAAATTCTCCTCTTGCTTTAAATGATCCACTTGCTGGCGAGGAACCTGTTTCAAAAGCAGAGGGGAAGAAACCAACAGAATTGGAATATTGATGTAATAAATTTGTATTTCATTCCAGATGTATTTTGTTTTTTATTTTAATGAAAGACTTTCATTTTTGTTCGCAATCTTAATTGCTATTGTCTTGTAAAATACTTTTCATCTGTGCATATGTATCTGTTAAAAAGATAACAATATTGTGTTGTTTGTCGATCAACTTATTGCCGACTAGTTTGAATTTGTGGTAACCATTTGATAAAAAATGATGTTTTGTTTGTCGACTAACTTAGTAAAAAAGTTACGAGTATCAAAAATGTTGCTCGATCACTTTCTCGTTTTCATAAAATGTTTCCGACCAACCAAGGTCGGTAAATTTTCCTTTTCGACCAACTACAGTTAGTGGGTTTTTATCCCCAACCAGCCATAGTTAGTGGATTTTTCCTCTACGAGCAACTTTGGCGCTTCTGGAATAATCTTACCTCCCGACCAACAAAAGTTGGCATTTCGAGAATATATTTACCTCCCGACCAACATAAGTTGGCATTTTTGAGAATATATGTACTTCCTAACCAACATAAGTTGGCATTTTTAGGAATATTTTGTTTCCTAACCAAAGAGGTTGTCATTTTTAGGAATATTTTGTTTCCTAGCCAAACAAGTTGGCATTTTTAGGAATATTTTGTTTCCTAGCCAAACAGGTTGGCATTTTTAGGAATATTTTGTTTCCTAGCCAAACAGGTTGGCATTTTTAGGAATATTTTGTTTCCTAACCAACCGAGGTTGGTATTTTTACTAATATTTTGTTTCCTAGCCAAACAGGTTGGCATTTTTAGGAATATTTTATTTCCTAACCAATCGAGGTTGGCATTTTTAGGAATATTTTGTTTCCTAACCAACCGAGGTTAGCATTTTTAGGAATATTTTTGCTGAGTAGTCTGAGCTTTGCCGAGTTTTTTCGAGTAGTGTGTAGCACTAGTATTCCCCGATTTTTTTCAAAAAAAGGAGCAGGTATAACAGCTTCACTTCCAAACGCCAGCATATATGGTGATTCTCCAGTGACTGCTCGGGGAGTAATACGATAAACCCACAGTACTGACTGTAACTCGTTGATCCAGTTTGCTTTTGCGTCACTTAGTCTTTTCTTCAATCCATTTAGCAGTGTTTTGTTCGTCACTTTAGTCTGTACGTTGCTTTGAGGATGTCCTGGTGCAGAGTGGATCTTTAAGATATTGGACTGATGGCAATAGGCAACGAACTCCTCGTTGTCAAATTGTGTTCCATGGTTTGTGATGAAGGCATGAGGAAGACCATATCGACAGATGATATTTTTCCAGATAAATTGGTACACCTTGTCGTACGTCGTATCAATGAGAGGCTCCGCTTCTACCCACTTAGTAAAATAATCCACTGTGACGACGAGGTATTTGAACCTTCCCCTGATCGTTGGCAGTGGCCCGACCAGATCTACTCCCCACATGGAAAATGGATAAGGGGAAGTGATCGGTGTCAACAATGCTTGTGGAGTTCTTCAGATGGAGGAAAAGCACTGGCACTTGTCACATTTCTTGGCATAGGCTATACAATCAGCCCTCATCGTCGGCCAGTAGTATCCCTGCATCATCACCCTTTGTAAAAGCGTCTGACCTGCTACATGGGCTCCACAAGACCCTTCATGGACCTCTTCAATCAAATCTTTCACCTCGGTGGGATGCACACATCTTTGCAAACCAGCCATAATTCCTCGTCTATATAGAATACCATTAATTAATACATACCGAGTAGCTTTAAACTTTAATTTCTTGGCTGCGAGCTTGTCAATTGGTAATTCTCCCTCCTCAATATATGCCCTGATGGGATCCATCCATGATGGTCCTAAATCAAGGGTAATAAAATTCATCGTCAGATCTTCATCTATACTCCGACCAACTAAAACTTCAATTAGGAGTGTTCTTCGTAGCTCGGTACGAGTAGCTGATGCTAATCGAGTTAAGGCGTCTACTCTCGCATTCTCCATTCTTAGTATTCTGACCAGCTAAATAGCAATAAATTCTGATACCAACTCCATCACCTTTGCATGATACCTAATCATTGATTCTCCTTTGGCTGCATATATTCCCAACATTTGACTTACGATCAATTGAGAATCACTGAAGATAATAACCTGCTGCGCCTCCATAATTTTTGCCAAATTAAGACCTGCAATCATGGCCTCATACTCAACCTCATTATTGGAAGCTTTGAATTGGAATCGTAGGGCGTATTCCATGTCGACCTCGCATGGGCTGTTCAAAACGATCCCTGCCCCACAGCCTGTTGTGCAAGATGAGCCACCTACATATAGCCTCCATATATGTAACTCATCTTCAAATTTCTGATCTGACAGAGTTTCTCGGTGAAATATCTGTTGCTTCCTTTCATCCTCCCCTGATATTTTTTTCTCCTCATCGATCATCTTTTCTTGCCCTTTTACAAACAGGAGTTAGTCTGAGCTCAAAATTGATGATCCTGTAACATCCACTCGCCCTTTTACCAATCGGAGTTGGTCTGAGCTTGTGTCTGTTGATTCTGTAACATCCACAGGTTGATCAACGAGCAACTTTTACTCCTCGGGGGTATCAGGATAGGTGAACTCTGCTATAAAATCTGCTACAGCCTGCCCTTTTAGCGATGATCTGGGTTCATAAACTATATCATATTCATCGAGCTCTATTGCCCAATACATCAATCTCCCTGATTTTTCTGGTTTATGAAGGGCTTGCCTCAACGGCAAATCAGTATACACTACTATGGTATGAGCCTGGAAGTATGGACTCATTCTCCTACTTGTCTCAATCAACGCCAGTGCCAATTTTTCCAGCCTCGGATATCTGATTTCTGCTCCTCGGAAGGCCTTACTCGTGTAATAGATTGGTTTTTTCACTCCATTCTCCACTCTGATCAACGCCGAGCTAACTGCATTCTTCGATACTGCTAGATACAAGTACAATTTTTTCCATCATCGGCCTGGACAACAGTGGAGGTGCTCCCAGGTATTTCTTTAAGTCTTGAAAGGCCTTCTCACATTCATCATTCCACTCAAAAGTCTTTCGGAGCGTTGTGAAGAATGTGAGACATCTATCAGTTGCTCGCGATACAAATCTGTTGAGTGATGCTACTCGTCCTGTGAGACTCTGTACTTCTTTCTTCGTCGTTGGAGATCGCAGCCCTAATAGGGCTTTGATCTTTTCATGATTTGCTTCAATGCCTCGTTGATTAACAATGTACCCGAGAAACATGCCTTCTCGAACTCCAAATATTCACTTCGTCGGGTTCAGCTTCATTTGATATTTATCGAGTTGACCAAAGGTCTGGCCTAAGTCAACTAGATGATCGTCAGCTTTCTTGCTCTTCGTCAGCATATCGTCAACATAGACTTCCATATTGCAACTGATTTGTTCAGCAAAGACCTTGTTCATCAGCCGCTGATATGTCGCACCTGCATTTTTCAAACCAAAAGGCATAACATTATAACAATAAGTTCCCCTAGGGGTAATGAAAGAAGTACCCTACCTATCTTCAGGTTTCATTTTAATCTGGTTGTAACCAGAATAAGCATCCATGAAGCTCAGCAGCTCGTGTCCGGAGGTAGCATCGACTAGTTGATCAATTCGGGGAAGCGGAAAGTGATCATTTGGGCATGCTTTATTGAGTTCGGTGAAGTCTACACACATCCTTCACTTGTTATTCTTCTTTTTTACCATCACCACATTTCCTAACCAGTCTGGATAATTAACATCTTCATTGAAATAAGCTTTCTAGATCTTCTCGACTTCCTCCTGTATAGCTTGATTCTTCTCGGGACTGAATACTCTTCTTCTCTGCTTCACAGGCTTGATATCCTTATTCACATTGAGTTCGTGACATAAGAAGTTTGGGTCTATCCCTGGCATATCTTCATGACTCCATGCAAAAGTTTGTCTTCTGCTTCTAAGGAAAGTTATCAATTCTTGTTTTAATGAGGCTTCTAACGACGAACATATTTGAGTAGTTCGTTCAGGGTGCTCGTCGTCCAGAATGAGGCTTCCAATTCTTATTTTCGTTTCGCCAACTCAATACAAAAACCTAAATTACTACTACACTTGCGAGGCAAGCACAACGGTAAGTCGGGTATCGAGAATCCACAGGGACAAGTTGTTAGAATTTAAGTGATTTAATACTCCTAAAATAAAAGTGTAAAAGATGATTACAAACTAAAAGGAAAAATTAATCTAGGCAATGTGTTGAAACTAGATTATGAAAGCGAGTAAAACTATAGGTTGCGTTGAATATCCCTCACCCGAGTTAATTAGTATAAAATGGTCACATGGGTCGACGAGTTATTACAAATGCATCTCGTTTCGACAGTTAATTAAATCAAGGGTTGTTACGCCCTAAATCGTCATAAAAGCCTAATAAGATTTTGGCGTCAACAAATATCCCAAAAATTACGCGCGAAAGGTCGTAAGCACGGTACATACATGATATGCCCCGTCAAATCTCCTAGGCGTAATAACTAGGGCAACACACTCGAAATAGACCTGTAAACACCATCACCAAAGCAAAGCAAAGCGTCAACCCGAGTGAGTTCAATTCAAACACAACCAAATTTAAGTTACCTAGAAAGAATGTTAAAAACGCGATAAATGGAAAGCGGTAAATAAATGCGGTAAAATTACACTACTAAGCAAGTAATCAAAGCATGTAAATAAAGCATGTAAACCTAAATTAGAAAGCTTGTAAATTAACTAGAAAGCAAGAAATGAAGAAATACAAACTATATTAATGGAGAGGATTATGAATAGTCAACATTCAAGCCCAAACGTGTGTCAATCCAAGAAGAAATGAAGAAGAACTAAGCAAATCACCCAAACCCTAACCTATTCTATCTTCTAAAACTATCTAAAAACGTTCCCCATCTGTTTATTACATCAACATTGGCTTATATAGCAAGTGGGGATTAAATTAGAAAAGAAAAGAGAAAAGAAAAGAAAAATATCTGCTGAAAAACAGGGCGTCGATCGATCTACCATTTGGTCGATCGATCGATCATATAAGACGGGGAAAAAATGGGAAGGGTCGGTCGATCTACCATTTGGTCGATCGATCGATCAAGGAGGGGCAGACTGCATTTTCCCCTATTTTGGCATGCATTTCTTCTCCGCTAAAATCGCCGTAACTTCTTCGTTATGAATTGGAATCGCGCACCGTTTTGCGGCCACGCGAAGCTTGCAAGAAGGGATACAACTTCCATGAAGATGTTGGGCCAGTTGCCCAATCTGTAAAATGACTAAAATTCCCTTGAACGTGCGATTGTGTACGGGAATCGAGCGGAACGCGTCCGAACTTCATACTTAGTACCTAAATACCTACAAAAGCCCAATTATACCTCATATAGCATGTTAACAATATAAACCAAGGTTGTCTGGTTAACGGGCTTAAATATAGAGATTAAGGCATCCAAGGGGGCTAAAATGCGTAGGTTCAGAGGATGAAATACACGATATTTGCGTATTATCACACCGCCTAACTTACACGTTGCTAGTCCCTAGCAATGAAATGGAATGCAACAAGAAGAACAAGTAAACCAAAAGTAGGAGATAGTACAAAAGTATGGTATCAAAGCATAAAGCCACTTTCGTGGGCGATTCGATTGCATTTAGCGTATGCAATAAGCCGTTAAACCCCTAGGTTACCCTAGTGGACGAGTGTCGTCTCGTGAGGGTTTTCAGAGATGGTACCCACAAACATCACATGGTTTCCTCAAAATATGCCCATCCCAACATCCGATAAGCCCAATAATGGCGAAAAGGATTTCATACCCATTATTAGCAAAGTGAATGAATTCACACAAAAGTCCAAATCATTAACAATATAGAATGCACCTCATAAAATTGAAACCTTAAAATGTGGGAGGGGAGTGAGCACATACAAAGTGTGATTTGGCAAAAAACTTATATAAACCGGATACTACATTAAAGCAAGCATATATTCAATCCTCACGGGAATTACACTCATCAAGCAAAATTCACTCGAAACAGGGAGGTAACACACGGGACATGCGGGCATAAGGAGTAAATGTAAATGGAAACTAGGCCGTGCACATGTCACTGCAGAAGAACGCTATATAGGAAATAAAAACTTTAATCTCAATGAAAGATACCGCACACTAAAAGAGGCGAAATGCATTTTCACAGATTATCACAACTATTATGACTTTTAAATTACATCAACCTAAGATCACATAGGACTTTAATAGGGTTATAATGTAGGTATGGCTAAGGTACGAAACGAAGGAATATATGTACGGATTCAAAGTGTTCGGAATGAAAAACTCGGGATAATGGGATAATGCGGGCAATATCAAAATCGGAAAACAAGTTCCAAAAAGGCATTAAATATATCATCGGGGAGAGTAATCAAAGCTTATTGAACTATATACAACATTTACAACTTTCTCTTTCTTTTTCATTTCTTCCTTTTTCTCACTTTTTCTTTTTCTTTTGCTTTTTCCTTTCTCTTTTTCTTCACTTTTTTCACTATTTTCTTTTCTTTACTTATCAAGCTCTCATATGCCTAAATTGCAACCGACATTATAACAACATCATTAAATACCAAGTAACATTCCAAACAAAGGTATGGAAAGTGTATGTATGGGCTAAAACTCCAATTTAGAGTTAGTTATGGTAATGGGGTTGTGAAACGAAAGGCTAATATTTAGGCTCAAAGGGGTTAACGAGGGTAAACATATAAGAGTGAGGTCAAGGCTAATATGGGTGATATATCAAAGAGGGCCTATGATCATTTCACAAAGTTTACGCAATTCTCGAATCAAAACAATATATGAAAATCATGATCAAGTAACACATTTCAAGTATGAACTCAATTAATAAACGGTCAAATGAAAGAATAGTGAGATTAACAACGAATTCAACGTTTTCAATGAGAAAAGAATAGTGTATACACTCACAAACAACGAAAGGTACAAAGCTTACTCGGTGTAAGTATATACAATGCAACAAAAGATTACCGAGTTATAAAAATCTTAAACCAAATCAATATAACAATAAAAATGGTTGTGCCCATGGGATTAAAGTTTCATTCATGAAGTTATTAATAATATCAATAAGTGAGACTAAAGTCTAATAACTTCTAAAATCGAGAACATGCATCATTGGGTTGTCTATTGGATCGGGCAATTATTGAAATTTTTCATCGGAAATAAAGGCAAAATGCCCAAAAAAAAAGAAAAAAGAAAGAAAATCTTTTTTAAACCCCTTGAATTTTTCTAAGAAAAGCATACTAAGTAACTAACATGTGAGAAAAAACATGGACTAAAATAAGAAATGGATAGAATATCTCACACCCCTTAACTTAAAACTTGACATTGTCCTCAATGTGAATTAAGAACCAAGTCAAAGAGAGGAAAAAAGTGATATTACCCAAACGTGGAGCGATCCCCATAAGAACAAGTACAAAGAATCTACAAAACAAGTTAGTACCGAGCATAGAAAAAACAAATAACAAAAAGTTAACTAATTACATTAAACTAAATTAATAAGGAAAGAAAAAAAAAATAGAAAGAAAGAATAAAAAGCTAACTATATACAACCTACTATTTAGGCTTCACACTAACTATACACTAGAAGTCTAAATAGCTGAGGGTCCACCATAAGAACGATTTGACCTTGGAGGATAACCAGTGTACCCTCACATATAAGCATGCCTTCCGAAAAATATGAATTCCATTTGAACCACAAAAGGCATGTGTAAGGCGTAAGAAATGAACCATCGCCAATTAAAAGTTTTGGTGGGACGATGGGGGATTTGGATAAGGCGGGTGACAAAAACAAGTGGGGACCGAGAAAAGCCGAATATCCTCCCAAGGATTTTGAAGTTTGAATGGGAGGCGGCGCACATAAAGGCAAAGATGCGATTGTGGAGGGTGACTCGAGCAAGTACTCCTCATTGGCGATAGGGTTTAAAACATTAAAGTTCCAAACCGAATCATCGGGTACTTGTTTCGGTGGGGTAATAGAGTATGAAAATGGGGATGAAAGAAATTCAAACTCATGAGATGAATCATCATCGCATGAAGTTGGAATTTCAAAGGAAATAATATCATTTTCAATGAAATGTTCTTCTCTGGGGGCCAAAGAAGAAATCATTTCATTCCAAATAGATATTACGTCATTATCATCCTCACTTTCAATATCTATTACGCAATGGGCAAAGTCTAGAATGGCTTGTTCCAAAGTAGGCACAAGTACCTCATTTGGTTCAAAACATTCGTCGACCTCGAAAGTCTCGGAAGAAAAATCGTCGTCGGACTCAAATAATAAATCCAACTCATGTTCCCACGAACGATTTTCTTCCCGATAAAAGTTTTAAATTTTCTCATTTTCATACATACGCAAGCCCTCACCGAATGTCATGGGTCGAGGTGCGGATGCATGAAAATGGGAACTTTGAAAATTACCATCGGAATTAAATGAAAACTCATTATTATAGGAATTTTGAAAACTATTCGAATTCATTTCAAAATTCCTATTATAAGGAGGTAAAGGCCCAAAATCATTATCATCATCATCAAAATTCCAATAACCTAAATTTTGACTTTCGTTATACTCGCCCAAAGTCATATTTGAATTTGTTTTACTTTAGGATGCTAAGTATTCATCGAAAGTCATAGGCCTAGAATTTTGAGAATTATAACAAGGATTACCGAAAGAATTGGAATAAGACATGCTTACCCCAAAAATGGCTCAAGTGGCGAATTCCACAAAGTAAGTGCGCGCGGGAAAAATTCGAGCGTTTCTAAGTGCTCAAATGTGGAAGCCCTACAAAAAGTTAGCAAAATAATACAAATAGAAAGAAAATACTATGAAATACTAGATCAAATAAAGTCTAAAACAAACTCGTCCCCGGCAACGGCGCCATTTTGATTAAGTGCAAAAAGTAGCGCGTGTAAAGACGTTAATCGTTATTTTCGTTTCGCCAACTCAATACAAAAACCTAAGTTACTACTACACTTGCGAGGCAAGCACAGCGGTAAGTCGGGTATCGAGAATCCACAGGGACAAGTTGTTAGATTTTAAGTGATTTAATACTCCTAAAACAAAAGTGTAAAAGATGATCACAAACTAAAAGGAAAAGTTAATCTAGGCAATGTGTTGAAACTAGATTATGAAAGCGAATAAAACTATAGGTTGCGTCGAATATCCCTCACTCGAGTTAATTAGTATAAAATTATTACACGGGTCGGCGAGTTATTACAAGTGCGTCTCGTTTCGAAAGTTAATTAAATCAAGGGTTGTTACGCCCTAAATCATCATAAAAGTCTAATAAGATTTTGGCGTCAACAAATATCCCGGAAATTACGCGCGAAAGGTCGTAAGCACGGGACATACATGATATGCCCCGTCAAATCTCCTAGGCATAATAACTAGGACAACACACCCGAAATAAACTCGTAAACTCCATCACCAAAGCAAAGCAACGCGTTAACCCGAGTGAGTTCAATTAAAACACAACCTAATTTAAATTACCTAGAAAACATGTTAAAAATGCGGTAAATAAACGTGGTAAATCTATACTAGAAAGCGTGTAAATCAAAGCATGTAACTAAAGCAAGAAAACCTAAATTAGAAAGCTTGTAAATTAACTAGAAAGCAAGAAATGAAGAAATACAAACTATATTAATGGAGAGGATGATGAATAGTCAACATTCAAGCCCAAAAGTGTGTCAATCCTAGAAGAAATGAAGAAGAACTAAGCAAATCACCCAAACCCTAACTATTCTATCTTTTAAAACTCTCTAAAAACATTCCCCCTCTGTTTATTACATCAACATTGGCTTATATACCAAGTGGGGATTAAATTAGAAAAGAAAAAAGAAAAGAAAAGCAAAATATCTGCTGAAAAACAGGGGGTAGATCGATCTACCATTTGGTCGATCGATCGATCATATAAGACGGGGCAAAAATGGGAAGGGTCGATCGATCTACCATTTGGTCGATCGATCGATCAAGCAGGGGCAGACTGTATTTTCCCCTGTTTTGGTTTGCATTTCTTCTCCGCTAAAATTGCCGTAACTTCTTCGTTATAAATTGGAATCGCGCACCGTTTATGGCCATGCGAAGCTTGCGAGAAGGGACACAACTTCCATGAAGATGTTGGGCCAGGTGCCCAATCTGTAAAATGACTAAAATGCCCTTGAACGTGCGATTGTGTACGGGAATCGAGCGGAACTCGTCCGAACTTCATACTTAGTACCTAAATACCTACAAAAGCCCAATTATACCTCATATAGCATGTTAACAATATAAACCGAGGTTGTCTGGTTAACGGGCTTAAATATAGAGATTAAGGCACCCGAGGGGGCTAAAATGCGTAGGTTGGGAGGATGATATACGCGATATTTGTGTATTATCAATATTTTCAGTAGCTTCCACCACTTGACCCTTCACGAGTTGCGACTCATCTCTAGGATCTAATGTTTCAATTTCTTCACCTTCATCCACTTGATAAGTAGTAGTCTTTTTCCTCGACTCCTCTAGCTCCTCTTGCTCGGCAGATGAATAATTTCTTCACCTTCAGTAGCTACTTTTTTATCACCTTTCACAACTTCGACTCCAAAATTTGTTGGAAATTTTAGGAACTGGTGTACTGTAGATGGCACTGCCTCGAACTTCTTCAATCCTACTCTTAACTCGATTAAGTCAAGTATGAAGCTCTATGCCCAGGATTGGGGCATGTATGAAATGAATTTGATGGTGCCAATTGAATTGTTGTTTGCAGTCTTGTTGCTTTGTTGTGTGCAGTCTAGCTGCATTGTTTTTGTTCCGTATTGACCTTTTAAGGTCTTTATGTGCTGCTGATGAGCATCCAAGAATTATACTGGGCAGATAATTTTTCCTGAGCACCTGTTGAGGCTGAATCATATAAAAATTACGATTAGAATAATTATTCAGCCGACCAATATATAGTGTGCATTGGCTTCAATATTGGACAATTTAAATTTCCAGATAATAATATGAGGGATAACAATCAAAATATCTCGTGTTCTCATAAAAATATGATGTACATAAACGTGTCTCCATAAAAATATTTAACGGACTTGTGATTATGAAATTTTCATTTATTCATATTTGAAATAAAAGCTGATCCCCTAATTTAATAAAATCGTGATTGCAATATCCCCTAATTTAATAAATGAAAAATTGGACAACTAATTTATGTTTATAATCATAAAAAGCACGACTGAATCAAAAGATGTATGTATATATGTACAACATATAATTGATTGTTCATATATTGATAAAATTGATCGTATCAACACAATTACATAATATGATTATTTGTGCAGAGAACATAGTTTTCTTGAAGAGAGAGAAAATGGGTCTGATTCAATTCATGTTAATATCGGAATGGAAAATACATAATCGTTCTTAATGCTTATCTATATCCTAACATATTTGTTCAGAAAATCTTCAAGTGGATCCTTAGATGCAAGGATTTGTATAATATTTATGAGTCTAAAATTCACCAGATCCCCAAATTGAAATCGATCACACAGTTAGTGCATATAAAAATTATGACTAAATTAAAAGATTTCCAAATGAATCAAATTTGTATATACTCATATAAAAGAGATTTATGAATATAGAGAAATTATTTTATCTCCTTAAAGAAAAAATAATATAATATGTACACAAATTTCTCAAACTTTGTGATTATGAAATGTACATTTATGCTGATTTGTAAAATTAGATTCAATAATTTGTGAATATAAAATCATGATTGAATTAAAATATTTATGCACAATATATAATTGATTTGATCTCTAATTTTATGGATATAAACATATGAGAATCATGATTTGAACAAAAATATAATGGGAATTTGAATAGTCATCAAAGATCTTTCACAAATTATTTCAAAATCAACAAAGAAAATTATCAAATCTTATCATCATCGTATATATTGGTATATTTAATCATTTAAAATATTTATTCCATGATATAAAATTGAAACTTGAGAATCAAGCAAAAAGTTATGATTTATGAAATCCACTATTTTTCAGATTTCTAAATAAGAATTAATCTAACAGTTATGATTTTAAAATCATGATATGCAGTATTTTGCAAATAAAAATTGGACAATTAATTTATGTGTATAAACATAAAAATCATGATTGAATCAACAGATGTATGTATAATATATAATTT
This sequence comes from Sambucus nigra, assembly GCA_949130495.1. Taxonomy (NCBI): domain Eukaryota; kingdom Viridiplantae; phylum Streptophyta; class Magnoliopsida; order Dipsacales; family Adoxaceae; genus Sambucus; species Sambucus nigra. The sequence goes on along the minus strand of OX422207.1, from coordinate 388,467,075 downwards.
ATTATACATATAGAAAATAAAAACTTATCTTTTGATGGAGAACAATGCTTGTAACACGTTCCCACAGACGGCGCCAATCTGTTGATGCAAAAAACTGGACCGAATCCCATTTTTATGATCGCAGATAAATAGATGAAAGCAATCCAATCAAGCACATAAGACACAAAGATTTTTAAAGTGGTTCGGCTATGAATAAAGCCTACGTCCACTGTTATTTTATTCCCAGGGGTTTACAATAGCACCATAGGGTGTAGAGAGAGAAAGGATGTGTATCTTGTGAATGGGATTTCTATGTTCTCTTGGATCTCTCTCTCCTTTTTTTCTTGGCTAAGGGAATACATGTATTTATAGTGATGGGAGATAAAGAGATTCATTGTATGTAGACATTTATACATTATGTCTACATTCAACGAATCTAATTGTTGAATTGCTTGGTATGCTATGTGTTGTCATCTACAGTATAAATGTACATTAATGCTCATTAAATGCATAGTTATCCTTTGATCTTCCTGGTTGGTATGCAGATCAACTCTCCTCGGGTGCCGACTAACTCTCCTCGTGGGCCGACCAACTCTCCTCGGGTGCCGACTAATTCTCCTCAGGTACTGACTAACTCTCCTCGGGTGACGACTAACACTCCTCGGATGCCGACCAACTCTCCTCGGGTGTCGAATATTGCCACGTAGGATGACATGTGTCCTTTTCTGATTGGTCCTCATAGATGGAGAGTTTTTGCGTTAACAACGTCCCCTCTTTATAATTGTATATTATTCTCCACGTTACTTATGTACTAACCTTGGAAATGTTTTCTACAGTTCTTGACAATTTGCAATTGAGTAAGTGACAAGAGAAAAGAGTTGAAAAGGTTGTAGTCATTCCTGCTAAGGACAAGAAATTCAACATACTTGTGACTTCTGCTACTTTATTTAAGGCAGGCTACTTCAATAGAAAATCCATACCAAAAGAGATGGCTGCAGAAGGTAATAACTGCCCACAATCTATTCCGCGACAATTAAGTTTAAAACTTATTTATTATTGCATTTCCCTTTTTAGGTGAGGAAGTTGATAGGGATCTCTTGGCTGCCCATCTGGCTGAGATGGATGAGGAGGCAACTCTCCTCAACAACACTGCCAGGCACAAGAAGAGGAATAGGTCCAAGAGTAAAGCACCTGCCACGGAACCTTGAAATAACTAAAATCCAGATGTCGTGACCCAAAGTCTAGTCGTGAAACAACCTATCCCTGTCGCGCCCCAACTATAGGTTGAGGAGTTAGATCATCACGAGAGGACTGGAGGGACTTTTGACGATGATATTGGGGCCAATTTGATCGCAGCAGGGCTGATGTCGACTTCCGATGGTCTGATCCATTCAAACTCTCCCCCATCACCAATTATCACAATAAATTCCTACCTGGCGCCTCCCCAATATCTCACTAGCGTTGGTATTGACGGTTGTCCACGACCTTAGCTGAGGCATCCCAACCTTGAATCCTCTTGAGACACCACTACGAGGGATGCCCGCAGGATGAAGAGGGTCCCTGATGTCGCGGGCCTTGATAGACTAGTGGGTGAAGATAATGACAACTTGGAGGATTATGGCCTCCACAGTGTTTTGAGGGTAGATACAAATACTTTCAGCTCTATTTTTGCATTCCGTACCTTGCTCCTAACTCATTTGCTTTTCAGGCTGCGAATGTCATGATTAGTCTGAAGAGGAAGTATGAGGACTTGTCTAAGCTGAAAGAGGCCGCGGAGAGGGTATATGCTGCTGACTTGGAGAGTGCAAGGAACTCTATATTTGAAGCTGGTAAAAAGTCTACTGCCACAGCTCTATAGACTGCTTAGATGGACCTCGAAGTTTTCGTCAAAGCCAAGGTGGAAGCTGAGGAAAATTTTCAACAGGTCGCGGAGTCCCATAAAATTTCTCAAAGCCAGACTGCGGAAGCTTCCAAGGCTGCGAATATTTCTAATAACAAGCTCAGTCTTCTTCAAAATAAGTCTAATGAGTTGGAGACCAAGGCTTCCCATGATGCCGAAGCCCATGTCGCGACAATTAATAAAATGGAGTGGGACCATGCCTAAGGCCTTCAATTGTCCATCGACAACACTGTGGAGTCATTTAAGGGCTCCAAGGACTTTTATCTTATTAACAATAGGGCCTACCTCCGCGACTACCATGAGCTCAGTCATAGAGTTATAAAAAACTTCCCAGACTCTAAAGAGACAGTTCTTGCATGGGGTCTTGGTGATGCTTAGCACTAGGAGTTCAGGGCCGAGATCAATGCTGCGACAGGGGAAAGAGCCAGGCTGAGGGCAGAGGCTGAGGCAGCGATAGCTGATGAAGAGACCCTAACGGCTGCAGAGGGAGAAGAGGGGGATGAAGCTCATGATGCTGAATCTTAGGGTTGCATCCATTATTAACATTTTGCTGCCTGTAATCTTAACATTAATATTTATCAGCTTTTGGCCCCCAACATTATTATCAAGGTCGCGATCACCTTTAATGTTGATTATTTTTGCCTCATTTTCAAGTAGTTTTTTTATTCGTCTGCTTTGCTTGCTTCAATACTTGAATGAATGCCTCTTATGGATACTTTTAATTGCTTGAACATACAATGGATTTTTGACAAAAATTCACTTCAATATCCAATATCAAGTATGGGTTTAAGGCTGCGGCATATAAGCACAAAATTTTTCCACATAGGATGCAGCCTCTTGAATTCTTGTAGATTGTTGCCACATAAATATGTTTTATGGCGGCTTCAGTCTCTTCCTATATAGGGCCACGACACCTTTGAGTGTGGATCCTCTCTACTATAGCTCTATGATTATAGCTTTTCTTGAACATGATCGCGGCAGGTTAATAATTCCACCTACTTTTATTCATCATGCTTTCTGAATGCATCATCTTAATGGCTGCAACTATACTAATAAGGTCGCGGAACCTTTTAAGCCCTTTAAGAAATTGAAGCCATCCTTCTATATCTTTGGCATGCTTCATGATTGCAATAATATAGCCTTCTTTAGTCGCTTTGATTGCCTTTCCTAGACTTCCTTTAGTCGCTTCGATTGGGTTATTATATGGCCCCTGAGCTAGATATTATAAAGCTTCCCCAGGCTTATGTGTATATATATAAAGCCTTCCCAGGCTATAATAGGATTATCCATAGATAATTAAGTCTTTGTCCCCTTCAAATGTTGGATTATCCGTAGACAATTAAGTCCGCAGCCTCTATGGGTTATTTTCAGTCCCTCCCGGGCTAGGTATTTTGAAGATTCGCCAAGCTAGTATGAGATCATCAAGTCGGTGATGTTTAGTCTCATATCCACCAAGATAATGATGTTTATCGGGGGAGTAACCTCCCCAGGCTAATGACATATCCCGAAAGCTAAGAACGGGCATTGGAAGCCCTTACTACTAATGACGCTTTTTGATAACCGCTTTCGAGAATATGGCTATTATATGCTGGGATATAGTCTCCATGTGCGGCATTATAAATAAACATCCCTAATGATCTTAATAGTTTTTATCGCTATTTCAACTCATCATTTGACTTTATATAATTAGGCTTTATTGCGGGCGTTGTGAGCGTATTTGAATATAATTATTCCCGATATAATTCGATATCTCCATATACAATCTGTTGAAGACAAGAAGTCTTTCATAAGATATCATTTAATGGAATCGAGAAATTAAAGTATTATATTCATTAATTCTCATAAGCATGGACATAAAAAGTCAGAATGAAATAAAAGATAATGTTCACTATGAACATAAACAGAAGGAGATATAAACTAAATCATAAAGATAAGGGAAGTATGGCCCATCAGGCTAGGTTGCATCCCCTAAGCATCTTTGAGGAACCTTCGCAACATTCCTTGCCCAATCAGCCTTTCAATTTCATCCTTCAGATCATAGCATTGCTCAGTGTCATGGATATGGTCCTGATGGAATCTGCACCAAGTAGCTTTGTTCCTCTTATGGGGTAGAGCCCTCAGCTTTTCTGGCCACCTTAACAACTTGTCCTCTTTGATGAACTCAAAGATGTCTTCAATCAGGAAGGCCAATGGAGTGTAGGCCTCAGATCTCCTCTCTGTCTTATCCATTCTCCTTTTTATGGCCCTGGTCGCAGCCTTGCCTTCTACGGCCAGTGCTTTTAGCTGGGACACTTCCTCAATTTCTGATGTAACTATTGCGGAAGTGATAGGAGCTGCAATAGTGATATTTGGGATCACACCCACATTAGATGAGGTCGCGGCCCCTAGCATGAGGACCCTCTGAGTTAAATAGTTGACTTGGGTTTAGAGTGAGGCATGGCTGCTGTAGAGATGGTTGAGGTGATTCTACAGCTGCACAATCTCCTCTTTAACTTTCGTGCTCTGGCTAAATTTTCCTTACATTTTCTTATTTGTTAGTCTTTACAAAATATATACTCTGAAATGAAACTAGCAGAAGTGAGTAATCACGTAAGTATTAGAGTAACTAAGTAGGAAATTGGGATGCAGTGTTTGCACCGCTGCATGATACTACTGCCAAGGCCACGGCCAGTGAAGTACATAATTGTACCGCTGTGGCCTATGAATGATACTGAAAAGGCCACAGCCAGTAAGGCACATAAGTACATTATCGCAGCCTTTGAATGATATTCACCAAGGTTGAGCAGGAGACCACCTGAGTCCGTTCCTTGATGTCTTGAAGCTTTTGTAATGCAGCCGTGCTAGTAGAGGCCGTGGCCATAAAGGCATTGGAAGTGCAAGGTCGCATACCCTACTAGGCAGTGAAGGGAAAATCCCAAAATTGAAACCCAGAAACAGAGTTTTTCTCCCCCAATACGTGGAGAGCATACTTACTAGGGTCTGTTAACGAGAGGATAGCCTCATGGTGCACAAAACGAGACAGTTTCAATGATAAACCCTAGATCATAGGTCAAGAATTAGCAAAAATGGGAGTAAATACAATCCTTCCCTAACCATTCATCTTTTCGAGGATAAAGCCCATCATGATTATCAGCACTATCTAGATGAAATGATATCACAGGGGTATGTAAAATAGATTTAAGGTCATAAAATGGAGACCCAGGAGTAGATCTGAATATACCCATATAAGGGTGTAAATACAAAATAGAGCTCAGTAACCAAAATTTACTTCTGAGATGATGATCCAAAGGACCCCCAAGAATAAAATAAGGTGTTTAAGAACTCAAAAAATGCAGAAACAAGATTGGAACATCTTGGTTCCCATAGACAGTGCCAAATTATTGATACAAGAAATCGTCCACTAGTTGCCCTTGTACCAGTAAATCAAGTGTATAGTGCATAATAAGTAAATAAGGCAAGTACGAGAGATAAAAGACAAGATATAGAGTGGTTCGGCTACAAAGGATCCTACATCCACTTTTAACGCCTCCCTCTCATTATATTCATATCATTGTTGTACAAGTTTACAATGCTACAATGGGTGTACAATATAGATGAGAGAGGAGAATACATGACTGTAGCGGTTCCGGGTGTGCCGAAGATATGACTATGATGTAGGTGAGTAGCCCCCAAGCTATATGTTGAAGTTGTATATAGAGGGTTTGGCAAGGCTTCGTCAGGTACTCTAGAATTAGACCCATGTGAGTGGATTCGAACCCCCCAATTTTGAGGTGTAGACCTCTATTTATATGAGGTATGTGAGTTGTGTCATGTGTCTTGAGCACGTGACATATAAGTCTGGAGTAGCTACAATAGGAAGGATGCGGCATGTGATTTTAGAGTTGTGGGTGTCGCTCCCTCCGCAGTATAAGTCTGGCATGTATTGATGGGCAAGACTGTGGGTGCCTCACCCTGTGCTAAAGTTGTCGCGGCCTATAAGCTTGTGGGCCTGATCAAGGTCCACGGTAGGGTGAAATATTTTCCATATCATCCATCTCTAATTATAGCCCTCGGAATTGGTTTTGACCCGTTACCTCTATTTAATCCCTCAGAATTAGCTTTGACCCTCAGAATTTGTCACTCCTACTCCAGCCTTCAGAATTGGCTTCGACTAGTAGAATTGGTCGCTCGCCCGCTAGAATCGGCCATTACCAGCATTCCCTTAGGTCTCTAGAATCGGCCTCGACCCTCCGAATCGATCATCCTCATCCCTTAGGTTCGTAGAATTGACCTCTTTCCTAAACGTCATGTGGTATCTATACGACGGCTTTCACATGTTCTAACCTCACCCGTCGAGGGGCTCTGTAGACACCACATTTTAGGACCCCCTAAGTATCTTCTTTGGTCCCTAGGGCATCCCCATTTCACTACAAACCCTAGGTCATACTCTGTCTAAAGGTCATCGGGAACTCCCGAGCCTCACTTGACCCCGGTCAACTTTATCATCAGAGTGAAAGGTTATGGAATTTTAAAAGGGCTCTGAATTCCCTTTTCAACGTTCTGCCCCGTTCACGAATCAGCATAATGGTTCTGATGAACGGACCATTTTACTACCAAAAATTTATCTGGAGGCCACCGGGTGCTCTCGGGCCCCGGTTTGACCCCATTCAACTTCATCGTCAGAGCGAGATATCTTTGAATCTTTGAAGGGAACTAAAACCCCTATCCAACGGTTCGCCCAGTGAACAAAATAGCAAAATCGTTTAAACAAACGATCAATTTCCCCCCCAAAATTGATCTAGACGCTCTCGGGATCCGTTTGACCAAGGTCAACTCTTTATCTTGAATAAGACTAAATGAATCTACGAAAAGTAGTGAATACGCTTTTTAACGGTCCGCCCCCTGCACGATTCTGACTTACAATAGGGACAAATGATCTGTTTTACTCCGAGAGGTCATCGGGGGATTTCGGATAAACCCCACCCCTGTGACGCATGCAAACTACGTGGACTTTGATGCCTCTATAGGCTACATAGGCATTTTGTATTAAAACCCGAGACTCGAGTCCAATTTCAAAATTTTCTACATTCAAACTTTTCCAATTTTTTCAATTTCCTTAAACTCCCCATTTCCGCATATCATACTCTCGCATTATAGTACATCTTATGTTTGTGATTCTTATTAACGTTTCATCCAACATATATTAACGTCTCACCATAACGATCAATAACATGATAAATGCATAAACCGTATTATATATATATTATTTTGGGAACATTCCTATGTATGATCTCACTCTATCTCTTCCATGGTATGAGTTGGGTGATTCCGATCTCCATTATATATACACGCACACAAACTTCACAGAGAAATAAATAAAAATAATAATACAATCCCATGAGAGATCGAAAGGGCAGGTTGGGTGCCTAACACCTTCCTATTACGTAACTCAGCCCCCAAACCTTCGAACTATTGGTTTCATAAGCATCAGTTTGTATTTGATGCCGCTCTTCGGAGGCGACAACATGTTCTTTTGCCTATTTTGTGAAAAATAGGCTAGTGACTCCATTTTTTTACATTCACCCCACACCGATGGCGACCAAAGAGTTCCTAAGTCAGAAAGGGTGTGAGACCTTTCATCCCCTTTCCTTCCCCATCCCCATTTTTTGGAAGAAGGAGAGAGTAAGCGCACTCATTGATTGGGATGGCCACATTATCAAGCAATTATTGAAATGTCTCCGTATGAAGCACTCTATGGTATAAGGTTTCGTTCCAATGCATATTGGGTAGAAGTTGGAGAAATAAAATTATTAGGATGAGAATTGATCTAGATCACAACAGAGAAAGTGAAGTTGATAGAAAACCGACTTCGAATCGCTCAAAGCTGTCAAAAGAGTTATGTCGACAATCACCACCGACAGTTAGAATTCCGAAGAGGAGATTATGTGTTCTTGCGAATATCACTAGAAAAGTAATCTGATTTAGGAAGAAAGGGAAGTTGATCCCAAGATACATAAGACCTTTTGAAATCCTTGAAAATATAGGAGTTGTTGCGTGTAGAATAGCTTTACCACCTAAACTGTCTAGCATGGCTAATGTGTCTATGTTTAAATGATGAATAAATATGTCCTAGATCCAATGCATATCTTAATTCACGAACCTCTTCAAGTTGGAGATGATCTGGCCTACATTGCGCATCTAGTAGAAATTTTGGACCATAAAGATCAAATATTATGAACCAAGGTAATTCCACTGGTCAAAGTATTATGGCATAATCATTCCGTTGAAGAAGCAACATGGGAGCGGGAAGCTGAAATAAAGGAGTGATATCCATAAGTGTTTGAAAATTAATTTAAGTCAAGTTTGGGAACCAAACTTCTTATATGGAGGGTAGGATGTAATGACCCCACTTTTATATGTTCATGTATAATTTGTTTTTACAATTTTGTCTCACATATTATCCGATAAATGTTTTATTATTACAAATGTGATATTTTGGATTCTTAATATGACAAAGACCATTTTTTTAAATTTGAAGAATAAACTGTAAAATGGGTCGAATTAAAGTTTTACGACACATCTTAAGCTAAATGATGAGTTTTGGGATAGAAAATGTAATTTTATGAAACTTTAGGGACATGGTTTTAATTAAGAAAGTTTTAGGGACAAATATAAAATATAAAAAGGACATTTTATAAATAAAATTTTTATAGGGACCTCTAAGAAATATTAAAAATATGTAGTGTGAAATTACCAAAATACCCTTTATGTATAAAATGACCTTTATGGCCTTAATACCTTTCCACCTCGTGCTTTACACCTTCTTCTTACTCATTTCATCCATATAGCTAAAGCTTAAACATGTTTCGTCTTTAGAGAAGCTAAAACACGTGTCGCAGTTCGGTGAAATAAGACTACAAGACGCGTTCGATTCGCGACACTTCAAATGCTGACTTGCCGTTGTAAAATCTTTGTCATCTAGACACATGTCAATGTCGTGATATCTTTGGAAAACTATAAATAGGGCCTTTAGGATCATTTAAACTCACACCAATTCTCGATAAAAGTTTAGAGAAAGCGTGGAAAGGTTAAGAAGAAGTTTTTAAAGACTCAAGGGAAATTCATCTCATAGATTAACGAGTGATCCAAGACTCCATATCTGTAATTTCGAACCTCCATTTTAAGTGAGTAATCTTTGATATTCCTTGGTCATTTTAATTATATGATTTTATGCAAACTATATATTTTGTGAAATTCTTTTGTTCTCAAAATGCATCTTATACCGATCATTCCGTCGTTTGCTACATGTTTATATCTCTCCGTATAGACATCTGATTTGAATTCTAAAATTATTATTTTGTCCTATGGAAACTCTCTTACTATGCTGGCCTTGACTACTGGGTAGAAATATTTGGGTGGTACCTTCCCAGCTCATTTATCGCTGGTGTGCCCTAATCAAGGCGTTGCTCTAGTGATCATGAATTTCTGTTTGCGATGTTATCCGGTGGAAACATTTGGTGACACTACCTGTCTGTCTGGTTATTAAAGCATACATGGCCATTAAAATGAAAGTTAATTATTGACGTATTGCTGAATTATTTTATCTATTCTGTTCCGCACTGTTTATTCTGAAAACATATACTGTCAGTTACTTTATATATTACTGAAAATTCCTATCTCTATGTATATGCCTCCTATTCTAAATTGTATAGGTATCCATTTTCTGAAAAACCCTGGAATGTATGGAGATTGAATCTCATTTGACTTTTAGTTGATGTTGTATAAATAACCATTTTTAGGAAATAAGTTGACCTGAGGAGGCAGCGTAAAAGGACTATGTTGAAGATTCGGCTTTTAGATCTCCTTCGTTACTTTAAATAAAATGTTTGTTTTACCATATAGAGCATATTTGTCTCTCTTGTAATAAGCTTTTAAATTTGGTCTTAAGTTGTAACTCATTATTACTTTTAATATAAATGAGGTTTCCTTTAGAAAGCTCTGATGATGTAATTCCTTCACTTTCGGTATTTTATGATTCATAACCATGTGATTGATTTTTGGTTCATTCATTGTAAGAAATATTTTAAAACGAGAATATTTGTTGCCTTGATGGCATGTAAGGACACTCATTCCCTACTAATTTTGAGTCGAGGTCGTGACATTCTTGAAGGAGTATTTTTTAGAATATTATAATTTTAGTTGGGAGTATTTGAATGCATCATCATAACATTTATTATCGTCATCTACCTTGGACTTTAGGTCCATATTCAGGTTCTCGATCGTTGTTTCCTTCCCGGCCTTTATCTTTTCTTTCTCCTCGATCGTTATTGCCAGTTCAACCTTCATTAATCATTTTATATCTAGAGAAAGCATGTTCGTCTTATGCTTATTCTCTTCCCCATCCAATTAAAGTTTCACCGAGTCGATGGATCCTTGTAAGGCCCCATGGCCTTATCAAATTTAGTGGTTTTCTTCCTGTCATCATCTCCCTTATTCACAATGGAAGTGAAGTCCAAGATGAATTAGACTTAAAATTAGGACAAAGTTGGTAAACCCAAAAACAAAGTAAGGAATTAATTGGGACATTCACATGATCATTTACTACATAAAGAGCTTGGACTATGTGTTGGGACAACTTCTCATTATTCAGACCGATGACCACGACCTAGTCGTATGGTAGGAAGGTACCCTCCACAATTCCTCAGACCATGTTGGGTGAAGAGGCCACAAAAGGGTCTTCAGCTATATCATTGTTTTTCCATGAGCCTCACCCCTTTCTTCTAAGATAGGGAGAGATAGTTCCCTAAATAATCTTAATTTTCTTTAATATTGGAGCCTCATGTTGATTCTTGTATGAAAAATACTCTACGTTAATTAGATTATATTTTCCTTTTGTCTTGTTACTACTTTATGGAAAAAATGAGGGAGGATTAACAAGAATCTTGCCAAGAAGATTGGGAAAACCCTCCTAGGACTCATATCCTCATTAGGATAATGGTGGTTACCGAAGAAGATATATTTGATTCCCAAGTAAATAAAAGAAAGTGAAATCAGGTTTAGTTGAGAACTAGAAATATTAGCAACAATAGTAATATTAAAGAGAAAAATGGCAATGGGAATATGGTCTTCATAACCCTCATAGATCCCCATCAACTAAACCTGAATTCACTTTCTTTTATTTACTTAGGAATCAAAATGGAAATGGGAATATGGTCTTCATAACCCTCATAGATCCCCATCATCCTATTAACAGGGATGGAAACAAAAAGTTATTAATGAAGTGTTGGTTAAAAGAACCAAAACAAAAGTAGGATAGTCAACATCTCCCAGCCTTTTCTTGATTATCCTAATATTCTTTAGGTTGAAGAAGTTGACTTCATCAGTACATAAACACAAAACCCGATTATTATTGATCATAGGAGATATTCATAAAATCAACATATAAAGGGGTAATTAATCTCTATAAGGTATTCGAACTATTTTCATACCTTGTTTGGGGCATCTAAGATCATCATAAGGGGCATCGCCCTCAAGCATGGGAAAATTCTCCTAGTTTTTTATGAGAAAATCGTGATCCAAATAATCCTTATTGAAGTCATGGAGGTTAAGGACCAAGGCCTGCTCAAATTTCCCCTCCTTCAAGTTATAGACACTTTAAGGAATCATAACCTACTGATAGCATTTAACTTCGGTAATTCCTAAACTAGTTCCATATGAATAGTTTAGTTGTCGAACACCATTAATGATGTTCCATACATAAGGGACGCATTGTGCAAGAATGATCTAAAAATTCTTATTAAAATGAAAGAAAAGAGTGTTTAGGTTAAAAGTTAACCCTACCTGAACAATCATCTTAGAAAAGAACCAGTGGACTTAAGCAGGCTTTTAGTAATCAATTTTGGTCATAGGCAACTTAATAGTGGCCCAATTGAGGTTACACCACCTGTTAAAGTCCTCAATAGTTGATTCATTGATAACACAAGGTATATTTTCAAGAAGAAAACAACAAGAATCTAAGAAAATAAAGAGACAAAAATAACTTACAGAGAGATAGGGGTGAAATAATGGTGGTGAACTTTGATATTCACTCGAATACTCTAGCATGCAAATGAATAGTCACTAGGTCTTTCAATAAATTTTGGAGGCGAAACAGGATTACAGAGTTTTGAAGGAATTTTCCATCATTGAACATGGTTCTTAATTCTTGGTTGAAAATCCTCCCAAAGAAACCGTCCATTCAACAACGATGTTAAATGAGCATAAGGTCTCTAGACTAAGTTAAGGATTAATGCCTTCATAACCACAAAGACTCGAGGATAATTATGGGATGAGTTATTTGGAAATAATAACACGTGTGGGGCCTACCATAAATGTGTCCCACACCCTTCGTTTGATAAATATTGTAATATATATATATATATATATATATATATATATATATATATATATATATATATATATATATATATATATATATAATCATATAAAATATATTGATTGGTAACAAACTTATAAGAGACATGTGATATTCCATCTCAAAGGTGCATCTTATTTTAATTGGTATAAATACTTTGAACCCCCTCAAGGAGGGGCATTTGAAGTTGATGTCCTTATACCTCTTTTAATTATATCCTCAATTATTAATAAAAGATATCCCCCTGTACAATTTCCCTAATCATATACATCATGTGTTCCTTTTATATATATGGTTGTATTTATTATTTCCTTAATTACCATCTTTGGATTCTGTGATGGACTGTGTAGGGGGATTGAATGCAATCCCATGATTAGAGAGAGCTCCCCCTCTTAACCGAAGAGACTCAAGAGAAGGAAGAGGCATGAAGGCAGCAAAGAAGCTCAGTGAGGGATCACAGCAAGGCAACTCAGCGATGGAGCTCAAGGAGAAAACTTTTTGAGAGAACTAATTTTTATCTTCCATTTTAACTTAGTCAAAATATATCTTTTAATTTCATTAATTGTAAGTTACAACGATCGTAACTTTGAGTGCAAGGTCAAATGGTACTAACGAGAGGCTAGGCTTGGCAAGGTTTATGAGAGCTTATGTGATCTAGAATGACCTCACCTTAGGAACATTAGAGGGACTTGATTTGGAGTATTGAGAAGTATGGCAATGTTAAGGCTTGTCTTCACCATATTAGATACACTTGGTAAAACATCGAGAGACCACTTTTCGTGGAAGCTTGTGCGACGTAACCTTGAGTTTCATCTTATATGGATCGTGGAGCTAAAGATCCCTCTACCAAAGGTCACATCTACTTTGAGTGATATCACGAACCACCTAACCACTGTCCAATCCAAACTTGAGTAAACCTCTGTGGTATTGGGGTTGTCAGAAGGTTTGCTTAACTACCACTGTCATGGTAGTCCTCTGGCGCACAGTTGGTAGCCAAAAGGTATGCACTGGAATTTAATGATTACAACATAGGGTGTGATAAACCATTAGGCTTATCATTCTTATGACTTAAAGCATGAGGGGAATGTCTTTCACATCAATAAGGACTGAGACATCTTAGGACGGGTGTGGGGATATTTGTTAAACTCAACCAATTCTGAGAAGGGAGAGTTCATCCTAGAGAGAGAGAGAGAGAGAGAAACATATTGAGAGCGTAAAAGCTATTTCAAATAACTGGATTATTGAACCGCCATTAACAGTTATTACGAAGATTTTTTTAGTTTACAACATATATTGAAGGTTGTTGGTGTGTTCGTTACCTGCCAAGGTGTATCTAGGGTGCTTGCTTCTCTCTCCCTTTGAATGAGTTATTTTTTAGGTTTTTTTATTATTATTTGAGTTATACATGAGTGGTTTGTGAGTTCAATCAGAGTGTTTGTTATATATTATATTGTATGATCATTTATGATTGTTGAGGATATTTGGGTTACTTTTTTATCACTATATCTCTAGGGTTACTCCACTATTTGTGACACAATACTCCCATCCCCCAGATGAATCCCTCTTACATTTGATGACTCTACTGGGGATATTCATCCCAAAGGCATTCGTCGAAAAAAATATGGCGCAAGATAACGGTAATTGGCCCTTAACTATGATGATATTCAACTAAAGGAGGAACAATCAACGAGGGAGCTTCAAACCACAAGAGATGGGGTGCCTCGGGTGGAGTTTCTTCAAGTCCAAACGACATTTGTATTCCCAATGATCACACAGGATTCCATTAGAGCTGTGATCGGACCAATGCATATGGACCATCTGATGGGTAATTTATAGAGTTTTTGTAGACTCTTGGAGCATCAATGGGTTTTGGGGGAGGTATGGACCCTAGATCTTCCGTCACTCAAATGGTGGCTATGATAGCCCCTTCAAGTGCATCTCCAACAAACATAATCCCCAAGATCAATGTACCCATCCCTATGTTAATGGCGAACACTCCAAGCATGACCAGTGTTCGATATGTGGTCCCTCAACCCAGTTTCGCAACGGCTAAGAAGGATCATCTATGTTCCTTGAAAGAAATGAGAAAGGAGGTGTATAAAGAGATGTTGAAGATGATATCAACTTCCTCATAATCATCCAGTGAGGTAGCATTAGTATATGACTATTTTTGTACTCCTTACCCAGAGAAGTAAAATGAGGAATCTTAACCCAAGGATTATACATACCATCAATCTTTAACAAGTACACGCGGAAAGTAAGGAATCCTAAGGAGGACATCAAGATATTTGTGTAACATTTGGAATCTCACTATAATAACAAGAATTTATGTTAAGGGAGTTTTCTAAATACCTCATCGATAAAGCATAAACATAGTACTCTCACTTGGCTCCAAAGAGTGTTTCTACGTGGGAGGAAATGCACATTCTATTTGTCCAGAAGTTCTTTCAGACAAAGGATGAATTCACACTAACACAATTGGCTAGGATAAGCAATGTCCAGGTGAGGAGGTTGTGGCATATATTCGAAGGTTTAGGGAAAGGTACCTCGATGTGAGGGAGGAGGTCAAAGAGTCCAAGTTACTTCAGATCTATGCTGAAGGCTTGCTCTTAGAGTACATTTGCCATTTGATAAACGAGACGTGTGAAGGAAATTTTGTGGCATTCCTAAAACTTATAAGAAACATTTCTCTGGTGGTATGTCCAAGCCCTATCGTGGTGCCAATGATGTTCAGGTAGCAACTATAGCCCATTGGGGGATGGGGCCAACCACCACGAGTGGGTTATGCCGATGGACGAGAGGAAGGAGCCAAGAAGTAAAAGAAGGATAACAAGAGGAAATTTGGCAGAGAAAGAGAGGACCCACCACCATTTCCTTGCATCGTCTAGGAGGCGGTTAGCTATTACAACTTCATGCTACGAGGGGGAAGTCTATGCACCCGAAGATGCTCCAGCTACGGAGCCAGAACCAAAAGTAATGGCAAACTCCAAGTACTATAAATATAATAAAAGATCAATCATTCAACGGTGTCATATTTAACTCTAATGAAGATCTTCAAGAAGCATATGAAGTTAGGGACTTTGTTGATCCCTCAAGAAAATGCCAACAACGCTCCATTACCAGCACATGTAGCAAACCTAGTAGTGTCCTATGATGAGGAAGCTGAGAGGGAAATAAGAGAGTTGATGGTGGAGCAGGAAGAGTTTGAGTAAGACTTAGAAGATTTCATAAGGAGGGTGGCTAACACCATGATATCCTATGACGAAGCAAGTGCGAGGGATCTAGAGGAAGTGTACGACATTGACAATGAAAAGATAGATCAAGGACAAAAATACCAAGTTGTATCGCATTTGCCCAAGTTAGTGTGGTTCTTTGATCAAGCGATAATGCCCCAAGAGAGCAGATTAGAGATCACTCAGGAAATTTTAGATATATAGTTATATCGATGAGGTGGAAAAGGCCCATGGCTAGTCTGGTGAGGAAATTTTAATTTGAAGTGACATTCTTTGATGTCGATAGAGTAGTGAGGTTCCCTCACAATATACCACTATACGTAACGTCTAGCATTAATGGGTTCTCGAGAGCTCTGATGGATGGGGGGGCTTCCATAAACACCATGCCTATCAACTCATTTTATACTTGTAATATATCTGAGGCTAGGTTGATACCAATGACTTTGGTGATCTCTGGGTGTGACAACCTATCTTCAAAGTCGATCGGGTATGTGAACGTGGGGATAGTGATGGATAATATCACTTAACATATCAAATTACATGTCATTAATAGGGCTACTTCCTACCATGTTTTGATAGGAAGGGTGTGGATGCACAACCATGGGTTAGTTCCTTTGATGTATCACCCGTATGCTAAGGAAAATGTAAAGGGGACAGAGACTATTATATGGATAACCAGTAAGACATTTACACACGAGGAGGCTCATCTAGTTCATGTCGCATTTTACAGAGAATTGGAGGAATATGCATGAGTACTAATGAGGCGCATGGAGGTTGTTACAGTTCCATCTATCAGAGAAATAATGGGGTTTGTGAACGATTGAAGGGATAAAGGAATGAGAATGAGGAAAGGAGCTAATAAGATTGATAGTGCAAGTCATAAACCTCTAACCATCTCTAAGAAATTTAGAAATAAGATGACGCCCAAGATTGTTCCCATAGAGCATGAGGTCAAACGAAAGAGTGTACTTAGTAGTCTTTTAGGAGACAGACAATAAGAAACTTTGAGAGAGAGATAACGGAATGCAGATGCATCGATTAATCGTCTGTGCAAGAAGGTACAGATGGAAGATAAAAGGGTGGTCTATTGACTTTGATGGTGGGAGTGGGATGTCGATGGATCTGTTGAAGAGGCTAACCCAGAGTATGAGTGCTTTCTGGTGGAAAATCAAGGGCAATATATAATCGCAGATAACTCTAATATACAATAATTTATTATGGAGGAAGTGGAGGATGAACCAAAGTACATGATGGGTCACCCAAATCCACAAGTATATGAATTCGAACATCTTGATCTGGCCGAAAAGGGAGAAGATCTAAGACTCATCTTCATTTTGAAGGATCTAAGTGTAGAGAAAAGAGGGACTTTAATTGAGTAGATTCGAGAATACATAAATATCTTTGCATGGAAGTACACAGAGGTGGAGGGGGTGGATGAAAAATTAAGTTACCATAAGCTAAACATTATGCTTTCAGTCATTCGGTGAAGCAAGATATGAGGACTTACAAATCGGAGTTGGATCTGAAGATAAGGAGGAGGTACAACGGCTGTTGGTGGTAGGGTTTATCAAATCGATCCAATAACCCCTTTGGTTCTCTAGCATTGTTCTAGTGGGTAAGAAGGATAAAAACCTGATACGAATCAATATAGACTTCAGATATTTGAACAGAGCTTGCACGAAGGATGAGATGCCTCTACGTTCCATTGACAACTTGATTAATGCAATAATTGGGTATAAAATGTAGAGTTTTATGGTTGGGACTGTGGGGTAAATCCAAATCAAGATTGATTCAACTACTGTGAATAAAACAACATTTAGAACTCAATTGGGTAATTTTATATACAAAGTGATGCCTTTCAGGTTGAAGAATGCTGGAGCGATATACCAGAGAACGGTGATGGACATTTTCCACGACTTAATTTTATGTGGATGATTTGGTCATCAAGTCAAAGAAGTTGTATTCACATCTGGATAATTTGAGGAAAGTGTTCAACAGTTATAGGAAGTAAAAATTGAAGATGAATCCATTGAAGTGTCATTCAGGGTAATAAGAGGGAAGTTTCTGGGCTTTGTGGTGGATCATCAAGGAGTGAAGATGGACTAGCACAAACTATGAGTGATTCTAGAGATGCCTTGACCAAGAATTATGAAGGAGCATAAGAGTTTCCTCGATAAAGTCTCCTATCCCAGGAAGTTTGTGCCATGATTGGCCGAAATTACTCGTCTATTGATGGATCTAGTACGAAAGGGGACAAATTTTAAGTGGGAGGAAGATCACCAAGAATCCCTTAAAAAGTTGAAGGAGTTGGTCCCTTTTCCACAAATGATGATTCCACCCAGGGAACGGATACTGTTGCAGTTCTACCTTACCTCTACCACAAGGTCTATTAGAGCTCTCTTAACATAGGATATTGATGGGAAAGAAAGGCATGTCTACTACTTCAGTAGGATCATAAATCATATATAAAAAACTTAAACATTATATGTTATCTTTCATAATTCATATTGTAACAAGATGCGATCCTAATAAGTTTTTATTGGCGAGAACTATTTTAATTAGAAGAGTCACTAGGTGGTTCCTCATCCTTTCAAAATATAACCTGAAGTGCGTGGTCCCTCATACGATCAAGAGCCAGGCGTATGCAGACTTATTGACAATCTTTTCAGTAGGGGTATCTTATCCACCTCGTGATAGCATTCCATGAAATGATTTGTAGGCCAATTTTTTGGACGCAAACTTGGAAAAATGGACTATGAAATTCGATGGCTCCTCATTAAAAATGAAAGGAGGATAAAGGGTTATTCTTTCAAAAGGGAAGGAGGAATTGTACCTTCCCTATAAGTTATATTTCCCTTCTTTTATTTATGAAGAAGAGTATGAGGCTTTAGCACTGGGATTCTTAGAATTTCTTCGAAGAGTCATTCGTTATTTATGCATCAAATGTGATTTGAACTTAGTGGTCAAGCAAGTGAATGGGGAATACACATTGAAGCATCTCAGCCTTACACCCTAGAGAACAATCACCCAACAGCTAATAAACTAGTTCCTTCAGGTCAAAATAAGGAGGCATCCTAGAATGATGAACAGGAATGCTAATGCTTATGCCAGTATTGCTCGGAAGATGGCTAAGAACATCGAAACAACTATGGTAGTGATAAATAGAAGAACAACCCCCTCGGTTATGCAATTGATCTTATCGGTGGGAGATGATTCAGATTAAAGAGGTGAGATCAGGAAATAGATGGAGTTTGGTGAAGGAAATATGGACTTTAGAAAGTTATCACAGTACTTTTCAAGCTAAAGAGGTCTATACTTCAAGATCGTGGGAGAATGGCTATTAAAATGCATCGAGGTAGAGGAAGCAGATGTAAGTTGAAGAACACACATAATGAACACTACGAGACAATTGCGATCCCTTTATACAAATAATCCAATGAGAGAAATACTTCTGGCCAACGATGAAGTAGGATGCAACAGAGGTATAATGAAGGTGATATAAATGCCAACTTTTCTTTCAAGAAGCTGAATGTCACTTCGTTGAGGCTCGGGTAAATTATAGGTGGTCTTACATTGATTTCATCAAATACGAAGTTATTCCTTCGGAGAAAATGAATACTATAGGACTCAAGAGAAGGGCCCCACAGTTCTACATTCAAGAGGAGCAGCTTTATCGCAGAGGGTAATTCAACAGATCTTTATGATGCATCATAAGGGAAGAAGCAATAGAAGTCATAAATAAATCTCACAAGTCAACTCACATTAGAGGGAAACGCAATATGACTAGTTAATGACGTTGGGTTTTTATTGACCAACGATGGAGCAAGATTTTACTGAGTTCGTTCGCCGGTGCAAGGCATGCCAACTGCATGGAAACATGATCCATGCCACCTCAGTGGACTTGCACTCATTAGCCACTCCTTACCCATTTCATACTTAGACATATGATTTGGTAGGTGATAAGCACCCAAACCTATACAATTTATATCCCAAATAGATGTATTTTAGTGGCTAATTCTCGACAATATGGGTCTTATGCTCTTAATTGTTCATTATGCAGGCTTAATTGCAGTTGCGGTGTCAAAAGCAATATTTCAGAGCAATTTGCAGTTAATATGGTGCTAATTCCCTCTCCCGTACCCTAACCCGAGCCTAAACCTAGCCCAAACTTACCCCAAGCCTGTGTGTGTTTTGTTTGTGTCTTTTTATTATTTTTTTAGATTTTTAGTTTGAGTCATTTTTATTTTTAGATTTATTTTGTATTTTCTAGATTTTATTTTGTATTTTTTTATTAGTGTAATTTTATTTTATTTTGATTTTTTATTAGTTTTTAGTTTTATTAGGATTAGTTTTAGTATTTTATTTTTAGTTTATTACATTTTATATTTTCATTTAGATTTTTCATTTTTCATTTCTTTTGTTTTATTATTTTAGTTTTTTATAGCTTAGGATTTTATTTTTTTAGTTTTAATATTTTTTATTTTTAATTTGTGTTATTTTTAATTAGATTTATTTTTATTTTTTATTTTTTATTTTAGTTGACTCTTTTTTATTTTAGGGTCACAAATTAACACACACATCTCACACACCCTAATGCCATACACCTCTCATACACTCTAACATTCCACTTCATCATCTTCCACACCATATCCCCTACACCTCACACACACTATAACCTCCACTTCATCTTCTTCAACAATCCTTATCTCTCCTCTCTCTTCCACCATCTCCATTAACACACACACAACACATACCCATCACTCTCTCTCTCTCTCCTCGATCCACTTTCCATCCACCTTCACTATACCTCTTCCAATCTATCACCCAACTCCACAACCCATTACCCATGTTCATACCCATTTACAACCATAAACCTTCAACCAACAACAAGACCCATTTCTCCAAATAAAACCCACGACTTCTACCTATAAAATGCAAAATAATACAAAGCCAAACCAAAAATAAAAAGAAAAGCCCACATGCCAATTAAACCTCTTTTAACCCGAATACCCATTTTACCCCAAACTACCAATTCTAACCCAACTCCCATAAATACCCTCACCCATATCAAATTTTTATATCCTCTCAACCCACATGCTCCTCTCACCATTTTCATGCACACTCATGTCAATTATCCAATATAACCCTAGGCTCCATGTGCACCATATAAATTGAAGACTTGGGCCATTTGCAAAAGGATCTCAAACTTAGTTTTTTTTACTCTTGTGTGATAAATTTCTCTACACTCCTCTTTAGATAGTATTTGCATTTTTAGCAAATATCTCAATAAAGAGGTGTGTAGTGAAATTTATCTCTAAAATGAATTCCACCCCACCCATCTATAATGAATCTTGGAATTTTTTGCCATTAATTCATTATAGATTGATGTAATTGAATTTATCCCTTATGGGAGGTAAATTCTAACCCATTCCTTTATGTTGAGATTTTGCATTTTTAGCAATTATCTCAATATAAATTAATGATCTAGAATTTATTTCTTTGGGTGAATTCTAATGTACAATTTTATAATTGTAGGATTTGCATTTTTAGCAAATCTCTTTTATTATTTAATTGTCCATTATGAATCCATCCAATAACCTTTTAATTTTTAGTTTGTAATTTTTATTTTAGATTCAATAAATACATGAATGAGGAATTGTAATTGAGAGATTGATGATGTAATGGAAGATTTCATGTCAATTCAAGGCTTAAATGGGTTTGATTTATTCCTCTCTTTTACTTTTAGTTTAATCTTCTCATGCTTTTATTTGTTTATCTTATATTTGTGGATGATGATTATTGAGGGCTAATATCCCATTCATGGGATGAAATTTTGAAGACCTCATGAATCCAATTTAGTTAGTTTACTTTTTAGCACAATTTTATTTACCTCATTTTTATTAGCTTTTACATCTTAATTTGTAGTTACAAAAATTAGTATATAGTTAGTTAATTAATATTCCCTTAAAAAATTCATCAAAAATATAAAAAGTAAAAATAGAAAAATATAATAAAATGCAAATGAATCTATATATATGTCCTCTCCAATTTTGTGTTTCACCCTGAGATTTGGATTGACTCCCTTACTTACCCTCTACACTAATTTTGTAATAATTTTGTAGGTTCAAGGGAAATTTTGATAGAAAGAAGTTGCAACAACGACAAAAATCTACATAGAGAAGCAATTTTCTTTCAATCAGTAGGGTAAATAAATCCATCTTCAAGACGAAAGATCTAGATACTAGTGGCAACGAAGTGTTTCACCAAGTCGACTGAGGAGATACCTTTGAAGAGAACAACGGTAGGTGTGGTGGAAAATTTCATCAGGGAGTATATAATTTGCCGATTCATGATTCTAAAGTTCTCTTTATCTGATAATGGGACTCCATTTTAACAAAGAAGTAATGATGCTCGTAGACAAATACTCCATCGTTCATCACACCTCAATGGTGGCATACCCCAAGGTCAATGATCAAGCAGAGGAAATGAACAAGACTTTGGTTAACATTTTGGCCAAGATGATAGAGGATTTCCTATGGTCGTGGGATGATAAGATCCCAATAGCCCTATAAGACTATCGCATAATAAGAGGAAGCCAATAGGGTATACACTATTCTCACTTGTCTTTGGAGTGAAAGCCATTTTTACAAGTAGAGATGAAAGTCCCCTCGATAAGATATGCCTTGCAAAGAAGCATGCTCCCCGAGAGTTGGCACGTTCAGTTGGAAGCGCTTGATGAGCATAGAGATAACGCAATGCAGCACTTCCAAATGTACACAAAGCAACTCTCTATGGCATACGAAAACTTAGTGAGAACATGGGTTGTAGTTCTCATATTTGTAATATTTTGAATAAGAAATATATAAAAGAGATCATTTTGGGCTAGGTTCCCTTTTATATAACAGAAATGATCTCTTTTATATATTTATTATTCAAAATATTACAAGTATGAGAACTACTGCCCATGAATTACATGTAAGAAAGGAAAGAGATGTATATTATAGACGCCACAATCTAGGACTCCTTGAGTCTCTCCTTAGGTCTATAGCATCTCCCCAAGTCATTACTAACCCTAGGTTATACTCCGAGTATTGATCTAGAGACCATTGGGAGCTCCCGGGCCACGTTTGAGTCTGTTCAACTCTATATTCAGAGTGAAAGCTCATTGAATATTTGAAGGGATCTGAATCCCCTTTCTAATAGTCTACCATATTCGTAAATCGACATAACGGTTCAGACGAACGAACCATTTTACCATCAAAAATTGATATGGAGGCCACCAGACGCTCCCGGGACCCGATTTGATCCCAATCAACTTCAACGTCAGAGAGAAATTTCAATGAAATCTTGAAGGGCACTGAAATATCGAAGGGAGCTAAAACCCCCAGGGATAGAAGGTCACCTGCAAGATCCCCAGTTGAAAATCAATATATGAAAAAGGACATCGAAGAAAAATGGTCTCAATAGGAAAGAAGAATTTACTCGATTGCTCGTTAGGCCACTGAAGACCCGACACACCACCATGCCATTTCCGTCTGTCACCCCTTACACCCTGCCGTTAAGAACCACCCTGAAATTTCGTATAAAAAATACCAAAATTTTTTGAAAAATCCCAAAAAATCACCAGAAAATTCCTAAAATTACCAAATGAATTTTAAAACTTTTTTCACCAAGAAAAATATTTTTTTAAGCCTCTCAAATCCCCAACTTAATTAATACCATGTTTTTTCCTAGAATTATTTCCCTAGATGAATTCCCAAATCCAATCAGATATCCCCCCAGCAACATCACCAAGGGACGCTATATAAATCGAAAAACTCCCCAGAAGGACTGCACCCAATCCTTAGATTACTATCTTTCTTCTAGAGGAATCTCCAAAGTTTTCCAAGAAAAGTATTCACAACACCTAACTTATTCCCTCAAAATTGGATTCGACCCCTAGAATGGATCGCTCCTACTTAAGTTGTTAGAATTGGATTCGACCCTAATAATTGGTCACTTCTACTTAAGTCCTCATAATTGACCTAGGCCCTCAGAATCGGTCGCTCCTACTTAAGGTCCTCAAAATTGACCTTGAACCTCAGAATTGGTCGCACTTCACTTAGGTCCTCAAAATTGACCTTGGTACTCCAAATTGGTCGCTTCTAATTAGGTCCAGAATTAACCTCGACCCTAAGAATTGGTTGCTCTAACTTAAGGTCCTCAAAATTGACCTCGACCCTCAGAATTGGTCACTTCTACTTGGGTCCTCAAAATTGACCTCGACGTTCAGAACTGGTCACTCCCAGTTAAGGCCCTCAGAATTGGTCACTCCTACTTAAGGTCCTCGTAATTAAATTCGAACCTCAGAATTTGTCATTTTTACTTAGGTCCTCATAATTTACATCGGCCCTCGTAATTGTTCTCTTTTAATTAAGTCCTCAGAATTGACCTCATACCTCATAATTGGTCACTTTTACTTAAGGTCCTCAGAATTGACCTCTGCCCTCAGAATTGGTCGTTCCCTTTTTACACCATCGAAATTGTCCTCGACCCTCATAATTGGTCGCTACCTACCCTAGGTCCTCCGAATCGACCTAGGCTCCCTAGAATTGGTTATTCCCATCATTGCCTTTGGTTCCCAGAATTTACCTCGACCCTCTGAATCAGTCATATTTTTTTTTGAGAAACTATTTATTTATATATAATCTGAAATCTCAAGATCTTACAACCAATGAGAAGAAAATAAATAAGGCTCTTTATCACAAGGCCGTTACAAACCAAAATTAATTAAATTTGAATGAAGGAATATTTAATCTATCCATCTTGAGGATAAAGTTAAACTCCTTGGGCAGAGCATATATCTGATGAGAGAAAAAGGAGATATTTTGAGCACTACTTCTCTTAAAAAGATAATCTGAAACCTTGTTATATTCCCTGAGAACATGACATAATGAGCAATTAAGTCATAGGATATTGATAAAATTTGATCAATAATCCATTTGATCCTCCAAGGGCATTTGTATTTGTTATTAAGAACTTCCATGATAATCTTTGAATCCGAATCCAGTATCATTTGATACTCTATGAAATCTTAAAAATGGGTCACTCCATATAAAATAGCTCTTGCTTATGCTTCCAAGCTTTTCATATCCCCAAAATGAGAATGAAAATACCAAATCAGCTGGCCTTTATCATTTCTGAGAATTCCACCACCACCGCTTGAACCTGGATTACCTAAAGAGCTACCATCAGTATTGAGTTTCAATTAACCTTTAGGAGGAACCATCCACTGAACTAGCATATGCTTAAACCTTTTAGTTAAAGTAGGAGTGTAAGCTAGATTGAAATTATAGTGAACTTGTTTGATAATGCTCACATGCGACATATTTATGTTTTCAAATTTAGCTTTATTCCTACTTAACCAAATTTGCCATAAAATGAAGTTAGGAATGATTTTGATACGTGTTTGAGAGTCCTTTGTAGGAGCTAAACACCAAGAGATCATTCTTTGACTTATAGACCCAACATTTGAAAGAACCCCAAATAGCTGATTAAAGTGATCCCAAACGTTCTTAGTTATATCCCCAGTAGAAAACACATGTTCTAAATTTTCTTCAGTACTTTCCTTACAGCATAGATATTTTGAAGGAATAAAGAAATCAATTTTCTTTAATCTGTCATCAGTAGGAATTAATCCTCTTAGAAGTTTCCAATTGAAAATGGAAATTTTAGAAGGAATTCTACCATTTCATAAGAAATCGATAGACCTACAATTAGCTTTGAGAGATCTACAAATTTCCCAAGCAGATTTGAAAGAGAACTCACCTAATGTGGATGTTTTCCAAACTACCTCATCTTTTTTATGGTACCATCTCTCATATTTAAGCACTTGCTGTAATATATTTTTAGGTATAACTTGTTGTAATTTATAAATGTCCTAACTACCATCTGGATTCCAGAATTATTTGACCATACCTGATTGGTTAGATTCAATTGAATAAAAAATTGGACCTATTTCCATCCATTTATCTTTGAAAAAACCTATCTTGCCATCTCCTAACCTCCAACTGATGTATTCCTCTGATTCGATTCAGATTTGACACATTCTGCCCCAAGCTTTTGATTTATTTCTGAACATGGCTTCAATGGGATGAATTTTCTTACAATACTTAGCTTTGATGAAAGAAGACCATAAAGAATTTGTACCTCTGAGCTTCCACCATTGTTTAACTGCCAAGGCCTTACTAATATCCTCCATCTTTCGAATACCCAAACCTCCCTCTGTAATAGGTTTTGTTATCTTGTCCCACTTTCACCAATGGTACTTTCTGACTTCATCTTTGGAACCCCAAAAGAATCTATCAAAAAGGTTTTCAATTTTGTTGAACATACACTTAGTTGGAGACACTTCTGCAATTGAATGAGTAGGGACAGATCTTAAGACATGCTTGATTAAGATTAGCTTTCCCCCCATAGATAAAGATCTGGACTTCCAACTTCCAAGTTGACCTCCAATATTTAGAACCAGGTGCTCAAAATATGAATTTTTCTTTCTATCTGATAAAAGAGGACAACCCAAATAGATAATAGGAAATTTTTTAATGTTAATGTCAGTTAAGGCTTTTATAATATCAGCTGAATTTGCTGACATTTTGTTGGAGATGAAAGCTGACATTTTTGCTTATTAATCTTCTGACCTGTAGCTCTTTCATAATCCTTAATAACTTCCATTATCACTTTTATGTCCCTTTTGGATTCTGAAGAGAAAAGAATTATATCATCTGCATAAGCAAGATGGTTAATTCTTGGACATCCCATGGGAAATTTGAAACCATCCATCTTTGAAATCACTTTATTTAAGTTTCTAGACAAAGCTTCAGCCATTAGAATAAAAAGGCTTGGGGATAAGGGATCCCCTTGCCTAAAGCCTCTATTGGATTTGAAAAACCCTTTAGGTTGACCATTGATCACCACTGAAAACCAACAGTTTGAGATGTTCCTCCATATCAAGTCAATCAAATGTTCTGAGAAACCAAATCTTCTAAGAACATGAATCAAAAAAGTCCAAGAAACTCTATCATTGTCCTTAGCTAGATCCAGTTTAAAGACCACATTACCTCCATAATTCTTCTGATTAATCATAGATACCATTTCTTGAGCCAACATCGCATTCTCTAGCATACCTCTCCCCTTAATGAAACCACTTTGATTAGGTGAAATAATATTGGGAAGAAACTCTCCTAATCTGTTAGCCAAGATCTTGGAGATGATTTTGTTAATAAAATTTACCAAACTAATATACCTGAATTCATCAAAGCTTTTAGGAAAATCTATTTTGAGAATCAAAGATATTAAAGAAGAAGAGATACTTCTGGGCATATTCATCCCAAGAAAAAATCCTTGGATAGCTTAAACCACATCTAACTGAACAACTTCCCAACACTGTTTAAAGAATAATCCATCAAATCCATCAGGTCCGGCACAACTCGAACTATCCATCTGCCATATCACTATTTCAATTTCATCCATTTCAGGAGTATAAGAGAATCTCTGGTTATCTTCAAAAGAGATGGAGTGATTAATGACTTATAAGAAAACATCATCTGGACGAATTACCTCTCCATCATCTTCTGTAGTGAAACTATTTTTAAATAATTCCACATCAGCCTCTTGAACTTCTATATCACCTTTCTTAATGTTCCCCTGAGTATCTGAAATCTCATATATAAACAACCTCTTTCTCTTAGCCTTGACTGATTTATGAAAGAAATAAGAGTTTTTGTCTCCATTTTTCATGAGCTTTGTGCCTCCAAAACTTATCTTCAATAGCCAATTTATGATTACAATTGGCTTGGGAAGAGGATAACTTTTCTCTATTTTCTTGTTTGGGATCTCTGTCAAAATTTATCTCTTGAATTAAAAGGTCATCTTCTTCTTTTATAGCTTCCTGAAAAATCTCCCCATATGTTTGCCTACTACAACTAGCTAGGGCTTTTCTTAAGTTTTTGAGTTTAAGGGAAATAGCAAATAATTTATTATCATGGGCAATAGAATTCGAGTTATCTGACACTACTTTTAGGAAATTAGGATTGTCAAACCAGAAATGAAGAAATTTAAAAGGCTTGAAATCTCTCATCTCTAGATTTTGAATCGACATAAGAAGAGGATAGTGGTTTGAGAAACTTCTATTCAAGTAATTCACTTTCAGGATACCCAATGCAGAAGCAGCTTCATTCCCAAAGATCCTGTTAAGCCTACTCCAAATTTTAGCATCTCCTTCTCTCTTAATAAACCAAGTGAAATTGTATCCAAGAAATCCAAGATCCACCATATCAATATTTTCCACAGCTTCTAAAAACTCATAATAAGAGCTTAAATTAATCTCATTGCCTCCAGCCTTTTCATTATTACAAGCTACCACATTAAAATCTCCTACTACAAATAAAGGCTCCTCTGTCCCTGCTTCTGACAGAAAATGCCACAAATATCTTCTCTCAACTTTAGAGTTTTTTGCATACACAAAACATGAAAGAATACATTTATCCTCCACTTTGAAAGCTATGTTCAAACACTGACATTGAATCCCTTCTTGAATAAAACACCATATTTTGCTATTAGAGTTGGAAAATGCCAAACCAAATCCCAACTATAATCTAAAAGACTCCAATTTAGCCACCTCTTGTCTTGGTTCTAGAATTACCAAAATTGATAAATGGTGAATTCTGACCAATCTATTCAGCCTTCTAATTGATCCTTTCTTTGAAATTCCTCTGATATTCCAAATAATTGAACTGATCATTGAGAATTTTGTGAAGGGGGATTTTTTGTACCAGACCTCAATTGTCTATTATTTTTAATGTTATTAGATTGAAATGGCTTTCGGAGAATATTTTTTACCTTTAGGGTCCTCCCTTTGAAGATATGGTAAACATCTTTATTCAGTTGATTTAGACCCTCTCTATTACCCTCAATTCTGCCATCTGCGCTATTCTTAAATCTATCTGAGATCCCTTCACTTCCATCTGCTGTATCCGAAGTTTCTATCTCTTTACTTATAAATTTATAACTGATAGGAGTTGCCTCTCCTTCTTCTTGATTAACTTCAACTCTTTTATCCTCTTCAATATCTTGCAATTGTAGTATGGGAAACTCTACCTCTGGAACTTCCTGAGAACTTGATACCATTTAAGACATGAAAAATCTGGTGATCTTGGCTTGATTCTTCTCTTCGATTAAAGGTTGGAATTTCAACTTATTCATCTTTTCTTTATTTACCAGCATTACATTCTCCTTAGGCAGGCTTGAATTCTGTAGGGGAATCCCCTTTTGGAATTTCTTTAAAACCCATTCCTTTGTTGTTTCTTTCCCGTTTTCCTCCTTTTGATTAGTCTTGATAACATTAGTATGCTTCACCTTCTTATAACCTTCCTCCTTGAATAGACATTCACTTTCTTCATGACCTTTTATTTCACATTTACCACAATATTTAGGTATCTCTTCAAATTCAAAGTATTGCCAAAAACCTTTCTCGGTATCCTTATTTGCTATCCAAATCATTTTAGGAAGAGGTTTCTTTGAATCCACTTCTATCCATACTCGAGCCAAATTAGGTCTACCCAGAGATGGTGTTGCAGAATCCATTTTTAATGGTTGACCTACTGCTGAACGTATAGAGAACAGACTATCTTTATTGTACAGATGAATAGGAAGAAATGGAAGACTTACCCAAATAGGAGTAATGGAAGATTCAGCATCAAGATGTAATTTCTTAGTCCATTTAAAACCCCACATTGGAAATCTGTGAATATACCAAGTAGATCTAAGCCAAATTCTATGAAAATCTTCTTCATGGAAAAGCCTAATCAATACATGTTTTTAATCTATTAGACTAATGTTAAAAGCAGCTTTGAGGCCCATTGATGTAAACATTTTCCTTATCTCTTCAATAGCAAGTCTACCATGAGTAAATTTACCCACGAGTGAATGTTTAAAAGGTTCAAAAACCTTCTCCAGATAACAATTTTCCAAGAAGAGTGCAGGTTCACCTTTGAAAACACTAATCTCATGCAATATAGGATTTGCATGGGAAACTTTACCAACCATCTCAGTAAAGGATTTGTTGAAAGAAAATTTTTGGGTTGATAGCTGAGTAAAGGGAGGGTCTGGAGGAATCTTATCCACCTCCACCGTGGAGGTGGAAGGATGCACCATCATCAAACCCTAGGAAAGGCTAGAGGGAGAGAGAGAGAGAGAGAGAGAGAGAGAGAGAGAGAATTATATATGTTTATCTAAGTACTATGTGCTTTTCCCCTTAGGTTCACAAAATCAACCTCTTTTCCAAAACATCAGGTAGTATCTCTTCGATGGCTTTCACTTGTTCCAAGCTCAACCATTATGGGGCTCTATAGACACCAAATTCTAGGACCCCCTAAGTCTCTCCTTTGGTCCATAACATCTCCCCAAGTCACTACAAACCCTAGGTCATACTCCGAGTACTAATCTAGAGGCCATAGGGAGCTCCTGAGCCCTATTTGACTCCGATCAACTCTATCATCATAGCTAAAGATCATTGCATTTTTGAAGGGATCTGAATCCTATTTTTAACAATTTAC
Source organism: Sambucus nigra (assembly GCA_949130495.1). Taxonomy (NCBI): domain Eukaryota; kingdom Viridiplantae; phylum Streptophyta; class Magnoliopsida; order Dipsacales; family Adoxaceae; genus Sambucus; species Sambucus nigra. The sequence goes on along the minus strand of OX422207.1, from coordinate 388,436,976 downwards.
CCCATGCACGAATCATCATAATGGTTCAGACGAATGGACTATTTTGCCACCAAAAATTGATCTAGAAGCCATCGGGTGCTTCCTAGACCCGATTTTACCCTAGTCAACATCAACATTAGAGAGAAATATCATTGACACCTCTAAGGTCACTGAAACCACTTTTTAACGGTCTGCACCATGTGTAAAATGGCATAACTGTTCGGACAAATGATTTATTTTCCCTAAAAAATTTATTCGGAGGCCACTGGGCGCTTTCCAGCTCTGTTTGACCAATGTCAACTCTTCAACTCCAATGAGTCAAAATGAATCTTCAAAGGGCACTGACTACCCTTTCCAATGGTCCACTCTATGTTCAAATTAGCCTTACAATATAGAAAAATAACCCGTTTTGATTCAATATATCACATGACACTTCCTTGCCCCGATTGACAAAAGTAAACTCTCCAAACTGAGCGAAGCACTTTGCAATTTCAAATTAATTCTCATAACCTTTCCAACGGTATGCCCCATGCATAATTCTGACTTACGATTTGGATGAACGATTCATTACCGTCTAATAATCTCCCGTCCAAACGATCAACGAGCACTTTCGACCCCGTTTGACCCAAAGTCAACTCCAAAACCTAGGAGCAGACCAAAGTACTCGTTAAGGTCTATGAATTACCTTTCTGAAGGTATTCCCTTTTCACTATTTGGATTTATGAATTGCATTCTAGGACCATATTTTTGAAAAATTTTGTACAAGACTTTCGATTAGCAGGGATAGGACTATGCCTATGAGAACCCCCTTACCCTATAAATAGAGGGCATGGGCTCATTCTCAAAGCACACCTTAGACCCATTAATATCAGTGATATCATCAACATTCTCTGGCAATTAACGAAGTTCTCTTGTGTGAAATTCCTTTCCATTTTTCATTCCCATCATTTTCATACCCAATTTAGCAAAATCTCATTCTCTCTCATCTAACATTCATATCAACATTCAAGGGATATTATCAAGGATCAAGATAGAGCCTCAATTCTCCAAACAAGGTTAAAAAATTATTCTCTCTCTTTAAATTCTTTATTTTCGCATTAGTGACATAAATTTGTAATCTAGATTTTACTTTAGTTCATACACATTAATACTTCATCCTTTATTAGTTATATTGCATATACTTTATTTTCTATAAAAAAAAATAAAGAAAAAGAGTGTTACACCTATAAATTCCAATGGGATTATCCACCACAATTTCTTAAAACTAAAATACATTTTCTACACACACACATATAATAAATCCCCGTTCGAATCTATGGAATAAACCTCACCTTTATGACGTAAGCGAACTACGTGAACTTTGATGCCTTTATAGGCTACGTAGGCGCTTCGGGTTAAAACCCGAGTCTAGAGTCCAATTTTTCTAATTTTTCAATTTTCATACTTTCATCCTTTTGTACACTATTCGTATATATCATATTTGTTATTCATATTGGCATTTCACCCGACACATATTATCGTTTCATCATAACGATCAATATCTCGAAGAATGCATTTGTCGTATTTTCTAGATATTGGTTTGGTAAACTTCCTTTGGATTACCTCATTATATACTTTCCATGATGAGTTAGGGAAATTCGATCTCCATTTATATAAACACGCATAAACATTTCAGGAAAAAATTAAGGAAAATAGTAACACAAGCGATAGACTAAAATGGTGGGATGGGTACCTAAGATCTTCACATTCTATAACTTAGCCCCTGAACCTCTGAACTATTGGTTTCGTAAGCATCAGTTTGTCTTTGATGATGCTCTCTCGAAGTGGCGACATATTCTTTTGCCTATTTTGAGAAAAATACGTTTGTGACTCCATATTTTACATCACCCCACATCGACAACAACCAAAGCGCTCCTATAGGAAGAGGACGTGAAACCCTCACCCACTCCCCCCCCCCCCCCCGAAAATGAAAATGGGATGGCCATAGTGGCGACTCCCCTGGGTACTGACTTAAGAGGGCTAGACTTTGTTTATATGGGTGTTATTATTTTCTGCGTGGGTGCATATACACCTACTTGAATGTTCCCTCTTTCTCATCTATAATTTCTTGCATATATCTACCTCATGCATATATCACTACTCACTCACACACCTATTGGTACTTCCCATGTACACTTCACATTTCTTACACAAAGGATCACTCATTTCCACATGTTCCACTTAGAATATCCATGCTTAGGTGTCACTAACACACTCACCCACTTATCACACTTGTATATATCCATGATCACTCACACTTGTCACACACCACTTGTAGTTAAATCCCTGCTTAGATTCACTGCCACACACTCACTTGTAGATATTCACACATCACTCACTCTCACATATTGATGCTTTAGTGTAATATATATGTTAGATTTACTTTTTTCACTTTCACATTCTCCCCTATTAGTATAGTGATCATCGTGATAAAATACTCTCTCCATAATATACTAATAAAGAATCATGAATTTTGCACACTACATCACCAAAGCGAGCATGGATATTGACCAAATTTTTTCCCCTAACTAGGGAGTCACGTTATGATGGGAGCTGGTCTGGAAGGTTGTAGTAAACGTAAGAAATATGACTCTCACCTTCCAATAGCCAAGTGCCTTCGATGTATATCTAACGGTTCCCCCCGCATCGTACCTCCTGACCGAAGTCATGATGGGAGGTATAACGCGGGGAACTCGTTCACGTATGTCGAGTATATTGAATTCTCTCTCACAAGTGTTGTCCCCACAAGGTATATAGTGAGGCAATTCACGTACACTCAGGTATATCAAATGGCTTGTCCACATGTACTGACTTCCCTCAAAAGAAATTCGTATATAATGGAAGTCATGCCAAAGGGGGGAACCCTTCCAATTAACCCAACAACTGCTTACACTCATAAAGGCGTCAAACCTAGGGAACTCATATTTAGTTTGTCGGTTACTATCTGTAATACCCCGTAATTTTATTGATATTTATTTAAGGGATTAATTAAAATAAATGTGAATTAATTGAGAATTAATCTGGATATAAATACTAACGAGATGTGAGTTGGTATTTGATTATGATGTGTATATATGGAAATATATGAATATTGAAAATAATAAAATTTTCGCGAGACTGAAATACGACAATTTGGGAAATTTAGTTGTGACGCGCGTGTCAGTCGCGTTAGGAATGTAATTATTTGAATTAAAAAGTGAATTTTATTTTTATCAACTGAATGGTCATTTTGAGTGTGCCAACAAGTCCGGGAGGGTCAAAATAGTCAGAAAACACTAGCCGGGGTTTTAGTTTGGGTCTCGGGGCATTTTTGGGCCATACCGACAACTTAAAAGGGTATTTTGGTAATTTTAAAAATTAAGGAATTAAAACCCACGAAAATTGGAGTTTATATTTATAATTTTAGAGGGGCCACTAAGGCCATTGCCAGCAAAAGTTTAGAGAGTGGGATGCGGGAGTTTTGAGAGAAGTTGGAGAGAAGTTACAAGAACCAAAACCAAGCCATCTTCAACATTGGGAGAAAATATGTAGAGAAAGGAGAGAATCAACCTTCATTCACCAACATCAATTCTAAACAACAATCTAAGGCAAGTGATTTGATATTTTTAGTGCTTTGAATATGTCTTCCATGTTTAGTGTAGGAATTATCTTATATTGAAATTTTTGAAGAAAACCCATGAAGTTGTTGGAGAAACTTTGAATTTGGGTTAGGATTTGCATGTAGAATGGTGATGGACTAATTTAATATTCGAAGAGTTATATATGATGATTTAATAAACGAATTTATGATGAGTAATTGGGCATAAGAAAATTATGAGTTCATGTTCTTAGGGTTTGGGGAAATATTTGGAGATTTACATTAATTCCTTGATGATTTGTAAGATTTGATCCGTAAAATAGGTTAAGAGATGATCTAGGATGATTAGAAATGATTTAAAAACGTTGGAACATAAATTGGATGGTCTTAGGGTGGATTTAGAAGAGAGAAGAATTAATAAAATCGGACTTGGGAATTTCTGGGCTATATCTGCCATCTTGTTAGAAGACCTGCCCAAGTCGTTCGAACGACCTCGTTCGAACAAACTTTTAACGAGATGACAGTATCCCTTCTAACGAGTTGGTAGTTCGCTCGAATCCTTTCGTTAAAATGACACTCGTTCGAACGACCTCGTTTGAACGAGATTTCTAACGAGTTGACAGAATGGCCTTTTTGGCCTGAATTGATTTCTAGTATCCCGTAGACTTATTTAAATGGTGAGATAACTTTCCATTATTAACTAGTGGGTATAGTTGGGAGAATGGGGTACATTGAGGAGTAAAAATTATAACAGTGTCTTAAACCGGATGACATTTGTGGATTGGGAAGCGAGTAACAAATCACAAAGTGAGAATAATTGATAACTTAAATACATATAAACCGGGGACTTGTGATTTGTATAACACTAAGTGTTGGCATAAGAACGAGAAGTATACCACTAATAAAATATTGTAATATCTAAGATGTGTGAATGCTTAGTATATGTAGTTATATGTGTATAACATACCTATCATACTTGCTATCATGGGAGGTTGGCGTTCGTTTAGGGCCATCTAATCTTTGTGTGCCTATGGGGGGGATCTAGATTGGTACCTCGAGGACATAGGTCAGAGAAGGTCTTATTGAGAAGTTAATAAGTCTGCTGATCATGGGAGCGTATGTATGTGTGTGACCCATGTGATGTGAACTATGTTCGCCTCCATTATTTGTGGTTGTTGTTTAATGAAACGATTCCTGGGAGATTCGGAATACGTGGTCCTTATGTACGTGATGTACCGGCATTGGATAGCAGAGTATGTGTGCACCGCAGCTTAGTCTCAGGGTGATAGTATTGTATATTTATGATGAGAATAATATACTGTTAATTGAAATGCATTGTCATGAATAAATGTGAATATTAATAATTGCAACAGTTTGTCGAGTGAAAATGGAAGATCTCTAGTAATTAGTAGTGCTAATATGGGAAATTGTATCACAAGTTATAACACTCTGTTAACTAAAAGTTGTTGGGAATTTGAATTGAATATCGTATAGAAATGTTAGATTTTACTATCGGACTAGTTAGAAATGGGAATAACTAGAATGGGTACGGGTGCGATAGGAGTGCACAATTAGTTGAGAGGTGAGGAACTCATGTGAGTGCACACACTATCGTGTACTTTATATTCACTGTTTAATGATATTAAACACTTGCAAATTTTTGAACTATTTTCACAATCGGGCTCTGACCCGTTTGCTTTCAAATATATTTTGCTATAAAACCTTTTAGGTGCCCAGCCACAAGGACACCGTGCATAGGAGTTCTATTCACGTGACGTGTTGTAGCTGCTGTGGAAGTTACAGGACCTTGACAGTAGACGCCTCCATTTCTGATCTTGACTCCACTATCAGATTTTCTCATTTGTTGGGCATGTCGCCCCATTCCTTTTAGAGACAACTTACTTTGCAGTTATTTCATACTTTGGGTTGTAATTAATTTAGTGATGCAGACTTGGTAATTATTTATTTCAGTATTCGGATTGTTGTGAGAAGTATTCCTCCAGACTCATTATTATTTGATGGTTATTCTATTGTGACTATGTTGTGGTGGTTATGTTAGCATTTCATAATGTACTTATTGTATGTTAATCGGATATAGTTAAAATTCGCAACTCACTTTTTAAATACTAGTTGGTTAGTAATTATTAAAATGTTTTCGACAGTGATGCTATGAACTGAACCAACTTGGCATTTTGTATTAATTTAATAAAGGAGTAGCTACCCGCTATTTAATTAGTCGGGGTGTCACACTATCCAAAACTCTGGCGAAATGATGAGTCCACATACCACCCAAATTTTTGTGTGATTTCGTCCTTTTCAAAACGGGACCCTGTCCATGAGCCTTGTAACAAGTCCGACCATGTTTTGCATATTTTTTCGAACCTAATTTTTCCAGGCTCGAGTCACGTTCGACATTTCATTTTGCATATAGGTACACCTAATACAACTGAGAACACAATAATAATAATAATAATAATAATAATAATAATAATAATAATAATAATAATAATAATAATAATAATAATAATAATAATAATAATAATAATAATAATAATAATAATAATAATAATAATAATAATAATAATAATAATAATGAGACCCTTTTTCTCATTTTTCCTCTTTCTTTACCAAAAATGTTAAAAACATTTTTTCTCTTATTTTATCAAAATAAAAAAAAACATTCTTTCTTCCTTTTACCATAAATTTTTTTCCTCCTTTTTTCCAAAAATGTCAAAAATATTTTCCTCCTATAATAAAAGACTTTCCTTGTTCTCTTTCAGAAATAAATTTGAATCTTTCTCCTTCTCTAGTCGATCGGATACCCGACCCTTGTCCTGGATCCCTATTAGCTTTGGTCTTTCGTTGAACTGCCCCGAGGCTCCGTTAGTTCCCTGTCTACTTGGAGAACTACCAAATGTGCATCCAGATTTGATGATAGTTCTAGCCTACCTCATTGCCAAGATTGACAACCTTCAAATCGAGGTTCATGAGATGCAACAGAATTGGGTCCCTATTGTCGAAGAGCCTGAGGTCCTATTACCTCGCGCTACGGGTCTGCCCGCACCTGAGCCTATTTAGGTCCTTGAGGAATATCAACACGCTCCACGTACCCCTCCTACTAATGGGCCACCGCCAGCTCAACTCCATATGACGAATCTTCCCAGGCCAGGGACTAACCTACCCGTGACCATTGATCCCAAGGAAGAAGAATTGAACAAACTCAAGGAAGACCTTAAGATGTTGACTAAGAAGTTTTACTAAGTCCGAATTTCCGGCTACTACATGGATTACACGCATATGTTTCCATATCCTAAAAGAAGGTTGTCAAAAAAGTTCGAGATGCCTCACATTGAGAAGTTTGGGGGCAGTGAACCCCTAATTGTTCATCTCCTAAGTTACCACCAAGCCATGACTCACCTAGGTGCCCCGAGGAAATAATGGCCTAAATTTTCCAATAGACCTTGAAGTACGATGCTCTTTGTTGGTTCTTATCTCTCGAGGAGTCTAATATTCGCGATTGGGAGGATGTTTCATGTCAGAGTATAAGTATAATGAGGAGTTAGAGGTTACCCATCATGAGTTAAAACTTTTCAAACAGAATCATGGGGAATGTTTCAGTAACTTCATAGCAAGGTGGAGAGAGAAAGCAACCACCATGACTAATCACCCTTTCGAAGAGGGGAAAGTCAGTATTGTAAAGAAGAACTTCTTACCCCATGTTTATGAAACGATGGGAGGGCAATACTACCCCTATTTTTTAGCCCTTCAGGAAGCAGGAATGGAGATTAAAGAAGGTCTTTCCAAGACTGAAGTTGAGCCGAAGAAAAGATCCGTATATTTCACTCCTATAGAGAATGAGAAGCTTACTAATACCACAGTTTTAACAATAAATAAGATATCTCAGCCTGCCACATCATGGGCACCAGAAATTCACCCTAACCCAGTCAAAAAGGAAAATACTGAGCTTCACGCTCCCCTCTCCAAAGTTTACCAAGCCCTTTTAAGTTGAATCTTAAAAAGCCATTGGACCCTTGTCCATTACAAAACCCACTTCGCAAAAATTTCAAACCTGATACCCATTATGATTTTTACCAAAATGTCGGCCATACCACTGATCAGTGTTTCCATCTTCGAAATGTAATTTAAGGTCTGATTGATCGGGATATCATCGCCCCACCAGATAATCTTAAACCAAACACTACCCACAATCCACTCCCAAATCATATAAATTCTATCTTTTTAGAAGAAGAAGATCACGAATTTGATCCATTTACCCAGATTGTTCCCAGTAAATCACCCATCATACTCGTATATTCCCTTAAACCCCTCAAATTTTGCCCATATTTTCTCTTACATCCTACATGTTTTGCTAATTAGGCCCTATCACTTCTCACTAGAGCATGCATTATTATTCGTACTTATTTCGGATGAAAAGATATGGAATTATTAGCAATATTGAACTAGCTCCTAGATTTTGGGCTGAAATTTGCCTCAGAGATGACCATTGACTACAAGTGATATAGTACACTATTCTTAGAAGATCAAAAATGGGCTCAAATAGTCATAGAGTTTGGTGGTACCTACCAATGAAGTCAGCTTAGATGATTTCATCTAGATATGAAAGACTTATTCTGATGGACTGGTGAAATTTGCAGTATATACGAGTTACTTAATGCTTTGAAACTACAAGGGAACCTTATCCCTTCGCTTCTATATCTCCTCATTGAGTGGGAGAATCTATACAAAGAGGGTGTTGAGGTTTTGGAGTGTATTGACTTCTCGTGGAAAGATGATGTCGTTTCCACCTGAGAACGTATGTGCTTGTGTTCAAATGAGAAAATTATATATTAAACTCCTTTTAACCCAAACAAACCCTAAACATGCAACAATATGTGATTGAATAAGATGATGAACTAAGCAAGAACATTCAAACACATGCTTGTGAGGAAAAATCCCCCAAAGGGGCAAAACCATTTATTTTCATTATAATATTGTAGTTGTACAATTTCGGATTACAATGAAAATACAAGTGACTAAGAATTACCCTCAGGTGTCGGATTCTGTAGTCGGCGGCTGGAACTATCCCTTTCCAGTAGGGTTGCAATGAAGAAAAAGAACGGTCTTCTCCACAAGTGCGTGAACAGAAAAAGTGCATTCCTGGGTTGCAAAGTGATTCACAAATGTTTGGCAATTTGTGTGAATCAAATACCTAGAGCCTTGATGCTCAATAGGTGAAGACTTAGAGTTTTCTGAACTCTGAAAATCGTGTGTATGAGTCTTAGAAAACCACTTCCCGTAGTGGGATTAAATAAGAAGTCTCGGGCCTTAAAAATCTAAACACGATATGTTTAAGTTTATCCCAGGCGGACCGATCCGGGTCTGAGGCGGATCGGTCCGATTGATTGGATCGGTTCTTTTATTCTGAGGCGGATCGGTTCGTTGATGATCATATCGGTTCTTTTACAGGCTTCATCGGTTCGCTTGCGGTCCGGGGTATACTGGCCTTCAACAATCGGATCGGTCCGGTTGACCGGATCAGTTCTTTTATTCTAGGTGGACCGGTCCGGTTCTTTCAGACTTTGATTCCTCTTCTTCTTTTGATATTCGGATCCGTTGATGAATGTATGAATCTTGAATTTCTTCAACGGTGTAACGGCGTCCGACATAATAAATTGATAATGGACAAAAATGTCCTTATAAATCTCCCCCTATGTCTATGCCGGTACATACATAAAAATAAACATCCGAATTATCAAACAACTAGAAATGCCTATACAAATCTACCCTTCCATGAACCCAAAACTGGAAAGATACAATTGAATAAGACTCCAGCTTTTGCTCTTCAACTTTTTCAGTAATCTCAACACTTTTCTCATCAGGGTGTGCAATCCAATGATAAGCCATGTAGTACCTACACAAATGAGACAAAACAAAATACCAAGTGACATATCGAGTTTGAAATGAGATAAACATATATACCAATTTATGAGCAAACTCAAACTTTCAAATCTCCCCCATAATAAGATAATTCATTCTCCCCCTTTTTATGATGTCCCAAAATAGACAAATGAGAGAAATAAATCAAATAAGCAAGTGTGGGGTGTCACTAGTATAAAATCACACCATGAATGAACACAAACCAACCAAGTCGATGATAACGTAAATGAGGTGGTGTGATTAAATTCGATAGGAAAATCAATGCATACAAACATGACATATGTGCACGATGAATATTGGATATTCCTAGTGAATGAACTCAAATGCTTCCTTTGGTGTAAAATAATGACAATATAAGATATTGACTCAATCAAATCAACAAATCAAAGCTCAAAGTTATTTTCACACCAATAACGTCCAAAATGATTTTATGCTTTTTCAGGACTTTCAAGGAAGTGCAAACCCGTTTAAATATTTTCCAACCAAACTCCCTCAGATATAATTTTGAATAGAGGCATTCTAAATTCTCAAACTTTGGAGAATTGATGGTGAAACCTAAGTGGCCCATATTTGGCATGAAGTGCTTTTTATGGCCTTTAAATTTTTTCGGACTCTTTTAACCTCTTTGGACCTCGGATATTAAAATTCCTCCATTTTTTAGGTCCTTTTTAACGGTGGCTTTTGCGCAAAGGATAGATGATTACCTTTCGCAGCCCCTCCCCGTTATATAAAAACACACAGTCTCACGAAAACGGTTTTTACATGAATTCCAATCTTGTCAAGTTTTATCGCATATTGTACATTGTATAGACAGAATTGAGATGGAAACACTCAAGCCAATATGAGATAGACAAGTGCAATAATCAAATATAGCCGTGCATGTGTGCAATAAAGGATATAGGAGTCAAACATGTAGGAAGATATCACTAATTACATCTCAAAGACTCCATACTAAGTAAAGCACATGGATGAAATGATGTAGCGTCGCAAATCTCTATCAAACAGTCACATGGATATATGGAATGATGTTGTGACTTGGCTATCTTAAATGCTCGTCCATAAAAGAAGCAAAAACAGAAATCTTTTTGGATTTTTCAAAAATTTTATCAAAATAAAATCTTTTTGTGCTTTTCTTAAAATTTTTCTTAAAGGAAAATCTTTTTGTATTTTTATTTTAACGAAAAAAATGAACAAAAATAAACAAACTAATGGTACATGCTAGCAATAGGCAAATGAAGAAGCAGCATGAAAATCAACCTATGCTAGCAACCAAGACAAGATTCTCAATCGGGAGTAACGGTGGAGTTTTCCAAAGATGGTGACATCTTTTGAACAAATTCCACTAAATCATGTGTTGTCTTGATAAAAAAACTTCACTTGCTTGCGAATGTGTGCAAACTCTCCATCATAATGTGCAGGCAAAGTGTCATGAGTGGGTGTATGTGCATGAATGTGTGAAGTGGCATGATATGATACTAAACCCAACTTGGAACAAAACTCCCTAAGATGTTCTCGCTTCTTGCAGTGGGAGCAAACATAAACCGGTCTAGGAAGTAATTTGTCAACAATTTTGGGATGAACATTCCTAGACGAGCTCCCATGGGACTCACTCACCAAGGTGGATATAGGCTCAGGTGCATTAAAAGTAGTGAATGTACCGTCATTACCTTTTCCAACATCATTCAAAACGGGATAGAGAACCATCTTATCAACCTTCTCATATGCATTCTCTAATGTGACTTGGACCTATCCTGCTTGTTTGAGATCATCCTCGAGATGGGATACACGCGTCGTCATACTAGACACCGTGTTGGTCAAGTCACCTTTTCCCTTTTTTAGCTTAGCATTCTCTTCCTTCAACTCACAAATTCGAAGACCTAGAATTCTATTTGACCTTTTTGTTTCCATGGTCTCGATAAATAAATTTCGAAAAGCTTTTTGGATCACACTTTCATCACCAACCTCATCCTCACTATCACTTAGAGAGGTGTTGCATCCTTCTTACGCTCTCTCCTAAGTTTAGTGGGACACTCAAATTTCTTGTGCCCTATCCCATCGCACTCAAAACATCTTATCTTCTCAAGTTCTTTCTTTCTTTCTTTTCCACTCTCATCACAACTCTCTATTTCTCTAAATAATCTTAAATCTCTCTCTAAAGCGGTGATCCTAAGAGATAACTCTTTATACCACTTATTGGTTTCAAAAGACTCAGAATCTAACTGGACGTAAGCGCGTGGGAGATCACACTCGCTCTCACTTACCTCGTCCTCCCCCTCACTCTCATCGCTCTTACTGTCGAGGTGTCCTTGTGACGTAGCATCCTCATCGTCGTGAGAAGCATTGGAGGTACTCACATGACTTGCCATGAGTGCTGTGATGTTATGCTCATGCAGTGACTCATCTCCACAGTCCACCGACTCAACCTCACTGTCGTCACTAAGGGTAGCATTTAGGATCGCTTTCCCTTTCTCTCTATTCAGATGAGTGTCACACTCAAAGGCTCTATGACCCCTACCATCGCATTCAAAGCATCTCTCACTGTCTGTCTTAGGAGGATATTTAAAATCTTTTTCATTATTTTTCTCAAAATTCCTTTTATCATTGATATTTCCACTTTTCGTGAATTTGAGAATTCTTTTGAAATTTTTTGCAAACAGGGTCAAGTCATCTAAGTCCAAATCACACTCAGAATCGGACTCAATTTTTTTTTCTTTCTTTTTCTTAAAATGAGTCTTTAAAGCAATGCCATTATCCTTAGCCTTAACGGTTTTGGGAAACATGTCAATCTCATAGGTCTGAATATCTCCTACAAGTTCTTCCAACTTTAGCGTATTTAAATTACGTATAGAATTTAGCACAGTGACTTTAGGGATAAAACACTTAGGTAAAGAACGAAGAATCTTTTCAACAACTCTAGCATTAGGAATATGTTCACCAAGATTAAAGCTAGTATTCACAATGTCAGAAAGTCTAGCATAAAATTCATCAAAGCATTCAGATTCATGCATGGTGATGGTTTCAAATTGAGTTGTCAAATTTTGCAACTTAGATTCTTTCACAGCATTAGTTCCTTCATGGGTGAGTTGTAAAACATCCCATGCCTCTTTTGACGTGGTGCACGTCATTATGCGTTTGAACTCATCAGGTGTGACAGAACCAGAAATAGCATTTAGACCCTTAGAATTAAAAGATGACCATTTAAATTCTTCATCAGTCCAAGAAGTGTCAGGTTTCAAGTTGATCGCATTATCAACAGTCACGGAGGGAGGAGTCCACCCTCTTTCAACTAAGATCCAGACACGTTCATCAATGGCTTTTAAAGCCGACCTCATTCGGGCTTTCCAATAAGGATAATTTGTCCCGTCAAAAATAGGCATTTTATTACATAACTTCTTTATTTGAACACGCACTTTTTCCAAAAATCTATTTTTTCAGAAAATTGATATCTTAGAAAAATTTTGCGGAAAATAGGAATACTCGATAGATTAGCGTAACCTGCTCTGATACCAATTTGAGAACGTATGTGCTCGCGTTAAAATGATAAACTTATATATTAAATACCTTTTAACCCAAACAAACCCTAAACATGCAACAATATGTGATTGAATACGATAATGAACAAAGAAAGAACATTCAAACACATGCTTGTGAGGAAAAATCCCCCAAAGGGGCAAAACCATTTATTTTCATTATAATATTGTAGGCTGTACAATTTCGGATTACAATGAAAATACAAGTGACTAAGAATTACCCTCAGGTGTCGGATTCTGTAGTTGGCGGCTGGAACTATCCCTTTCCAGTAGGGCTGCAATGGAGAAGAAGAATGGTCTTCTCCACAAGGGTGTGAACAGCAAAAGTGCGTTCCTGGGTTGCAAAGTGATTCACAAATGTTTGGCAATTTGTGTGAATCAAATACCTAGAGTCTAGATGCTCAATAGGTGAAGACTTAGGGCTTTCAGTACTCTGAAAATCGTGTGTATAAGTCTTAGAAAACCACTTCCAGTAGTGGGATTAAATAAGAAGTCTCGGGCCTTAAAAATCTGAACATGATCTGAACACGATATGTTTGAGTTTATCCCAGGCGGACCGGTCTGGGTCTGAGGTGGATCGGTCCGATTGACCGGATCGGTTCTTTTATTCTGAGGCGGATGGGTCCATTGATGATCGGATCGATTCTTTTCCAGGCTTCATCGGTTCGCTTGCAGTCTGGGGTATACTGGCCTTCAGCAATCGGATCGATCCGGGTCTGAGGCGGACCGGTCCGGTTGATCGGATCGGTCCTTTTATTCCAGGAGGACCGGTCCGAATCTGTCAGACTTTGATTCCTCTTCTTCTTTTGATATTCGGATCCGTTGATGAATGTATGAATCTTGAATTTCTTCAACGGTGTAACGTCGTGCGACATAATAAATTGATAATGTACAAAAATGTCCATACACCACCGGATAGGGAGACAAATTCAATAGTTCAGATGAAGAGCAAAGGCCCAGAAAAGACTAGCCCAATAATCAGCATATGTGTAATGATATCTTTTGAGGAGATACTAGGGGAGATTAATAAGGTGGCTGAATAACCCGGGATAGATGAGGAAATGAGGTTTCTATTTTTCCCCTCTTCTGTGAACCATATCACTAGTTTAGGGAGGCATTAACAGGTTCCAAATGCGTAATCATCATCGATTGATAAGGGAAAACGTGTTGAGAAACTTCTTTTGCAAAAATGACCCTCAAGGAGAGAAAAATCTTCGATTAGTTGAAGAAAACTCGAGCTAACATCACTATGTGGGGACTCTTTATATCCTCCCAATTGAACCGAAATGCCTTGATTAAACTACTCTCCGAGCCCATAGTTCCTCCTTCCACCACACTAAAAGAAGTACTGAATCTGGTCAGATCTCTAACCTTTACTAGAATGATCTCCTTCTTTGAAGAAAAAATACCTAAGTTTGGTTCAAATCATAACTATTCCCTCAAAATCACTATTGAATTCATGGGAAAGACCGTCCCACTTTCGCTTGTCGATAATAGATCAGCTCGTAATGTTTGCCCGTAGAGAACTATCAACTGATTGGGATTGAAAGTGAATGACCTTGCTTCAACCTATGTCATGGTGCGTGTTATGATAATACTCATCGGGAAGTAATGGGATCCATAAAGATTACAATAGGGTGTGGCCCTACAAATCTCATCACTGAATTCTAGGTCATCGACATCTTAGCTTGTTTCAACCCGTTGCTCGGATGACCATGGCTCTATCAGTATCAAGAATGTGTCTTCTTCCCTCCATCAGAAACTGAAGTTATTTGCCAATGGGCAGGTCATCCCCATCTTGGGTGACGATGACAACACTAAGAATGAAAAAATTAGTAATTCGGTACTAGAAATACAACATGGGGCAAATGATATGCTTCTGTTAGGTTTTCAAATTGAATTGATTTTGCTCCCGTCAAGGGATGATTTCAAAGATAGAGTCTATCCAGAACATAGCCATCATGGCAACGCAATGTTATACACATGTTCAAGAACATGAACTTCATTCTTGGACTAGGGATGGGACGATGACAATAGGGGATACTTTAACCCATAGTACTGAAGAAATACATTCCTCCTTGTGGCCTAGGTTATTAATGATCAGTATAGGAACTCAAAATTCTCCACCAACCTGAATTGAAGAGAAGGCTAGAAAGTGCCATGACTATCTCTAGAGATTCCTTGAACGGAATATTCATCAAAGAGGGTGAAGATTTTCCCTTTTGTGGCTTTCCCGAACCATAGTATGATCATGTGGACAAGAAGATAAAACCAGGAATGGAGATCTTTTTCCAGGACAGCTACTCATGGGTCAAAAGTTACTAACATCATGTGCAACCACTAATTAAAAAGACTATAGTTGCTACAAAAGATTTTGAGGGAAGTGACTCTGAGGATTCATTTAAATTACAGACACTGGAGCTAACACTCTACATGATCCACTCAAGCGCTACATCATCGGATCCATCCTTCCTGATCAAATTTATTGATTCCCTCCTTAATTGGCATGTTGTGCCAATTCCACCTGCTGAAATATAACCCAACTTTGATGTTTATCATATTTCCTCTTTTTTTGTTAATCCTCCCTATTCTGATCATAATGTAAATGAGACCTCATTTGATGAGGCTCTCAACGTTGTTTTTCCCAATAATGAAATAAACGAAGATTTTGAGTATCTTGTTGTCCCTTACATTATTGTGTTGATTATAATCAAACTCTTGATGATGATCATTTTGCAAATAAAAAATTCTTAACTGGTCTTAATAAGGGTAATAACAAATAACATAACCACGTTCAAGTTAATGAAGATGAAATTATTGTTATTAATATCGGTTCTAGTAGCCAACTGCATGAGATTAGGATAGGTTCTACCCTTGACGAGTGTGCGCAAGTCAAGGAATTACTTAAGGAATTTATGGATGTCTTCACATGGTCTTACGACGACATGCCTAGAATTGATCCCGAGATAGCTTAACATGAGATTTTAATGCTCCCAGAATACAAACCGATCAAATAAAAACTTCGAAAGCTCCGCACCGAATGGTCGCTCAAGGTTAAGGAAGAAGTGGTCAAACAGTTGAACATAGGCTTCATCCGGGTGATCGAATATCCCACATGACTAGCTAACATCGTACCCGTGCTAAAATTTAGAGTAAAGGTTTGCATGTGCATTTACTACCGAGATTTGAACAAATCGCCATGATTGTGGATAATATGGCCAGTCACGCTCTCAAGTCATTTGTTAATGGTTTTACCAGATACAATCAGATCAAGATGTACCCATATCATTAAATAAAAATAGCATTTATCACCCCTTGGGGAATATTTTATTACACCATTATGCCATTTGGTCTAAAAAATGCAGGGGTACCTACCAAAGAGCTTCCACTACCTCCTTGCATGATGTGATACACCAGGAAGTCGAGATTGTGACACCCCGCCCAATTAAATATCAGGTGATCAGTCTTTTATCAAATTTATAACAGAATGTTCAGTTGGTTCATTCTTAGCATCACTGTAAAAAACTTAAATCCAATTAATTAACTAACATTTAATTAAGCCAGTGTCAAAATATTTTCCAATTAAACTTGAAGCCAATTAATTTAATTATTTTCTGAACATGCAATTATAAGCCATAAATAAGAATTGAATGCTGACTGAATCAATTACTAAATAATTAAGACTGGATAAAAATCTTCCAGTTCAAAGCCACAAACCTGACCATAATAAATATTCAATCCAACTGAAAAGAACTACAAAGTAAACTAAGTACAACTCCGCTAATGAGAATGGGCGACACATGCCCGAACTTAGATATCTGAACTAGGAACTGAATGAAATGATAGAAGCGTATAATCTCAAATGACCCGCACAATAGCTGCAGCTCGACAAACCATCCAAGTATCTAGAATCGGTATCCCTGTGGCTGGGCACCTGTACTAATACATATATATATAGCAAAAGAGATAAGAAATGCAAGAGACGGGTCAGAGCCCAATGTTTTAAAAAGATTTATTAGCAAGTATTTAAAACTGCATTAAAGAAAGTATCATATGCATGTTATTTCGAACTCTCACGTGAGATTCTCACCTCTCGACTAGTGTGCATGCCTAACGTACATCTAATCCAACCTAGACACTTGACACAATCTTAACAAGGGAAAAGGCTTATCCTACTAGTTACCCCTTGTAGTAGTATCCCGTATTTGATCTTGACGTTTATCATTTTAAAGTCAAGTATTTACTATTTACGTTACTGAAGGTTTCACTATCTTAATAATCTGATATTGTCTCATTTTAGGTATACCAAAAGCATACATATATATCGCTCACTATTATATATGTATTAACCCAATCTTAATAGCTTACAAATATCACATTGTAAGTATAACACAAGTATATATAAATATCCACCACTATTATATATATACTAACTAAGCACCCCAAGGATATACCTGTAGTGCATTGCATACTCTTCTATCATGTCCCGGTACATCTCATACTCAAATAAAGATTGCCGGTTCGAAAATCTCCCACGAACCATATAAAATAATCACACGTATTGGCGGCGAACATAGTTCACATACTGATGGGTCACGCACATACCTTCGCTCCCATAGTCAGCGACTTATTAACTCACAAATAAGTCTTCACAGTCCTATGTTCTGAGATCCAAGTCAAATATCCCCTCGAAGGTCACGCGGGATAAGACTGTCTCTACAGAACCCCCCGCGATAGCAAGCAACTAGGTATGTCATACACATAATATCAAATATAAGTATACACACAACCCATCAAATCAAACGGTATACACAAAACTAAATGCCATATTCCATACGTAGTATTACCATCGCTAAATACTATCAATGTATTTTTAAATCACGATATTCCCTCTATCGTAATATATATAAGGATAATATGTCACCCGAAAATTCTTAATACATAATCATAAGAAGCCCCAAAAGTAACCACAATTTTTTATTCTTATAAGTTCTACATCGTTAGAACTAATATCGTACTATTTATCACTTAATACTCTCGACGCATGTACAATTATGAATATCTCTCTCTCATAATCTTCAAGGTAAAATTCACCATTCCAAATATGTGAATCATTACACCTAAACAACTTCCAATGATTCTGCACTATTTTGGGTTTATCGAATACTAATTTTTCTCACTCAAATTGACTGTTTTCACAAATAGGGCAAACTAGGAAATTCTCAGAAAATTAGAAATCTCACTCGAACCAGAATGGATCTCTCTCGAATGACGTCCACTTGTCGTTTGAATGACTTCGCGCGACAACCAATCTCGCTCGAACGATTTCGAGCGACATCTCGCGACCTGGGCTGTTTCGTCTTCAACCTTAGCCAGCCTCGTTTTTCACCATTTTTCAACCCTAAAACCTCTAAAAATTAAGCCCAAACTTCCAACAATCAAAACCAAATATTATTCTAACATGTATATGAGATTTTCCATAATCTATCATCATTAAATCGTCACCAATCATCCTTAAAATTCGAAATCCCCAATTTTATTGTCAAGAACCCTAGTTCTTAAATTAATATGCATAACTTCTAAATTAAGCCCATATTGGTTCATAGAAATCACTCTAATTTCCTAGGCATCATCCTATCTACATATGTTATTAAAATTCTTATCAAATCAGCCCTAGTTTATGATATAGTTCTGCAATTTCACCCAAATTAATTTTCATAACAAAGGTCTATTAACCTAGAGTAACATGAACATAATTATCACTAAAGAAATCAAGAAATAAACATTTTCCTCGATTTCGAAGGTCTGATCCATTGATGTTGTTGTTATGGATGCGTTTCTCGCGTTCTAATCTACACGATGGTGGTCGTGGTTGTGCAAGGTGGTGAACATAGTTTCTCCTCCTTTGGAATTTTCTCTCCCTTACCCAGTGTGGCTCTCTCTTGATTTTGGTGTAACCTAACCCTAATTGTCCACAGTTAGCTAATATATTATTTCTCCAATTTTCGTCCATTTAGTTCCTCCAAAAATCCAAATTACAAAACTACCCCTACCGGGTACCGGCTTGGCCTAAAAATACCCCATAGTCCAAATAGAATACTCGGGTAGAGTTTTCTGACTATCTCGACCAATCCAAACTCAACAGCGCACTCGAAATGATCATACGAGTTACTTAAAATAATTTACCTTTTTATTCCACTTAGTTAGTCCTGACACGACTCATACGCGCGTCCCTGACCTAATATACCAAACTGTCATATTTCTCTCTCATGACAAGTTATATAAGATCGTCATTCCATATTACTTATTCTCACAGTAATATTAATAATTACTAACTTCTCGTCACGCTAGTACATATTCAAATTTAATTCGGATTAATAATTAATTCTCACATTTTAATTTAATTAATCCCCCAATAATAATAAATCACATAATTATTTAAATCTTCAAAAATACGGGGTATTATGTACTTCCCCCCTAATAACGGAATTTCATCCCCCAATTCAGAGAATAAGTCATTTATAGTAAGGACCACTCTGGGTATTAACCTCACATCTCATGTAATCTATGCAGTACCGCCCATACAGTACATTACTGAATACCCTTAATAATGAACACCTCACTGATGTTATAATTTACTCTCCAAGCCTTACCATTTAAGTTTCCCCACTTAATTTTTTTATAATTACTAACTAGCCTCCTACTACTTGTACTAGTAGATTATCAGTATTTAGATATATACGAATTTATCTTACTACTATGTTTCATCAGTAGTTTAGTCTTGCTTGTATGGTATATACTTTACACATAATATATACTATAAATGTTAACACATTCTTGCCATAGTGCCCTCGCAAGGGACTATGGAATCCAAGAATGTACACTACCGGTACAAACTTAACAATAATAGGAAAAGATCCCACATCACTCGGTACTAATTCCCTCATCCCAAAATGCAATAATGCAACTCCCATTCGTTTCCATCCTGGTTAACGGGCCCTAGAATTCCTATGGACCTAGCAGATTATTTTTCTCCCCTCTATCCAATAAGCACAAGGATGACAAGGATTAATATATATAACTCCTCGAATGGAATCCTATCAATAAAGAGCACTAACCCCACCAGTGGAAGATATTATACTAAACCTTCCCATAATTTGTAATACAACATACCTCACAATGTGCAACTAAGACTCCCAGTCTACCCGTCCACCTACGAGTGCGTTAGGACAGATACGTTCGCATCTCAATATTTATGGCCTCTCGAAAACTGCCCGTCCACCTACGAGTACGTTAGGACGGATACGTTCGCATCTCAATAATTATGGCCTCCCAAAAACTCTTCACAATAATCGAGTCATTACTCTCTTGACTCTTTCGGATAAAAACTTTATTTATACCCTATATAACCTTACCATCCCAGGAATAATGGTTGGGGTTTACTGTTTCACGTTATGATTTGTCCTAACTTGGTATAACGTGAGCTATTTTAATTACACGACCCACTTTCACCCACATAGGGTCGTGATCCCCTTGCAAAGTAATTAACTCTGCAGGGATTCACTCTTTCATTACTACTAAGGAATTCTTAATGACGAAGGAAATCTATTATTTCCTGATGGTCCACTTCCAATTGGAGCTCAGCAATGTCTTGTTTTTCTTATGCCATCACTACTACGATTTTATGTCATTACGCAATTTACCTTTCTTATAACCACATCCATATCTATGGCTCAAACGACAGTGTCATCACTGCATGTCGCAAGTCCTTCCCCCTCTCTCTAAGCTTCAGATTCCCGTGAAACATGCTCTCTCCATGTCCTATAAAGTAAGTTTCAACTTCCACGAGTTAAACTTTATCGGATTCTTCCTATACTATCCTCGTGGTAAATCTAGGAATTAACGGTCCTAACTACCCTAACCCATCAAACAGCTAAGTTCTGAAGTCACACTCTTCTACATTCAGTTACCTCTCGCAATACGCATTGTGCCACATTTCTCAATTATGGAAAAATACTATAATTCAATTATCTAGGGCACCCATACACCCTATGTTTTGTGCATTGCAGCACCACCGTACTAGACATTTTATATAAATAACCAATTATTCCCCACATACTTGGCATGACTTTATGGTAAGGTCCTACTCAGCCACCCTACCTTTTCCATATAATAAGATCTTAGGTTGGCCCACCGGTATGCTCGTGATGTCAACGATTGGTAACATTATCACGTTATTCTTATACGGATCTATCGGCCTTGGTTTGTAATATAACTAATAATTCACAGCTAGAACTACGACTATTGCAATTACTACAATATTAAATATATGTACTAAAGGCAAACTTCTCCCAACTTCCAACATTGGCTATGTTCCATGCGAGGGATGTCTCATAAAGCGAAATCCAAACAAGGAACCCAACTGATCACTACTACCTAACACTGCTGGTCGTCAAGATCTGTTAAGTCCTTACTCCATAACATATATCCCTGAATTCCCATCTACGAACATAAAAGTCTACTCGTCGACTTTCATGTCACTAAAGACGACATACAATGCGGCACTCTCCCGATCACAAGTTATTAACGCTATATAATTAAGGATCTATATCTCTCCTCTTTATAATAAGTTAATATACCCTTAATGACATCATTAGAACATCCCTGCTCATCGGGATCAACACAGTAAGACAACATACTCGCTGAAGTCTACAATACAATACAACACATATGCAGGATCATATGTCTTTCGGGTGATGCCTCGCTAAAACCATATATTTAAAATTAATAATTTTTAGTACGATAGTCTTATCACACAATTTACTACCGTTCAAAACCTCATTAACCAGTAACTGTACAATATAATCATAATATGCTCTACTATCATAACGCTCAAAGGAGAACGAATCGTTATATAATACCATATACAAATTTCTCTTAGCGTCCACACTTGCTACTCCCTGCAGGTGGCACAAAATCTCGCTACCAAATGGTAGTCATTTACATAATAAGTCTGTTGTCGCCAGCTTACCCACTAAACCGAATGCACACTCAAATTCTTAGGGTCAACTATTCACATATGTTGTGACACACCCACATCACTTGAACTCATCATTTATTCCCAAGGATAAAACAAAGCTCCATCCGTCTATGATGGTCGTAGGGTCCCATACGCTCATTTTGTAACCCATAATTATCTGTAATCGTTATACCTTTCGGATTCCATTCATTAGATTTTCCCTTCATTTTTGGTGGGTAAATCATTCTGTTTTACGGCTCACCCGCCCGACATCGATACATTGGCCCCATATCTCTAGGCCTCAATTATGGCCTTACTGACCTTCCCTTAATTTCCTGGCCCCCGTTGACCCTAAAATACTCTATCCTACAGTTACTGAGGACTACGTTGGTCCTTACTATACCCACTACTCTCGGGTTATTAGTTCTTGGGCCCAATTCTCTGGACCCAAATCCTACACTGGACATTTTACTTCTCCAACTGGTATGCCTTACAGGCATGATTTATTACTCCCGATACAATCAATTTCACTTCTCAAGTGATCACATTCCATAGTGGTAACCCTTATCCCTACATACAAGGTAATTTCCCTTTCACTTGTCCTCGTGTACTTATTGGGATGTCCTTCTCTCAGACCTGGCAGTCTTAACTCCCATCTTTTATTTTCAATATTCCTTGCGCTTTACAGGTCATATGGAACACATGGTCGACCCGTTGGTCTTGACTGAATCCATCCCCATTTATTTAAGAGTTAATCATAGCATTTAAATAGGTTTCCCCCACTAGGCATACATTCTAGTGATATTATACTAACACTATTGAATTCAACCTTGCCCTTCGACTAGGTATCACAACTCTACAGGCTCCCTTTATTCTAAGGCATTGACATATTCTAATAAACATATACTTTGACGGCATTGACACTAGTCAACTTAGTCGCACCTCCTATTCATGCTAGGGCATTCCACCCACGAGTCCATTTCAACTTACGGACTCTTTTTATCTTCCGTGATTCCTACTTCGGTTACGAAGTTCGCTTACCAAGTTAACTCATCCTTTACGGTCGGTCCTTACCCGACCAACTGGTGGAAGATTAAACGGTCAACCTGCACCCAATATCTCGATTTGATTTTCTATTTTTAATCTTTGTCATTTCTCTAAGATAGAACCATTTCTTCTGAATTTAAAATTCTGAGTGTTATTGCACTCTACTTTACATTATTGCCTTTGGATTATCTCCCTCCATTGGCCCATCACACTTAGATATTACTGTCGGTGACCTCTATCGCGATCACCGTTCCCCTAATGCTTCACAACTTTCAATTTTTTTCCTCCTCCTACAGTCCCGCCAACGGCCTTCGATGGTCATCCTATATTGTTCGGAGTACGAAGTCCAATCACTCTCGCAGATGAATTGGATTCACTAAAATAAATCATATGAGAGTGTAAATTGCATACGCAGTGGAATTCAACAATCCTAGAATAAGGCTATACATCAAAGAACACTAAGCTGAAACGTAATAAGCCATACAGATCCTAAAGGACACTAGAATAAGATGCTCTGATACCACCTCTGACACCCCGCCCAATTAAATATCGGGTGATCAGTCCTTTATAAAATTTATAACAGAATGTTCAGTTGGTTCATTCTTAGCATCACTGTTGAAATTTTAAATCGAATTAATTACCTAACATTTAATTAAGCTAGTGTCAAAACATTTTCCAATTAAACTTGAAGCCAATTAATTTAATTAATTTCTGAACATGCAATTATAAACCAGACACAATAATTGAATGCTGACTGAATCAATTACTAAATAATTAAGATTGGATAAAAATCTTCCACTTCAAAGACACAAACCAGACCATAATAAATACTCAATCCAACTGAAAAGAACTACAAAGTAAACTGAGTATAACTTCATTAACGAGAATGGGCTACACATGCCCGAACTAAGATATCTGAACTAGGAACTGAATTAAATAAGAGAAGTGTCTAATCTCAAATGACCCACAACTTCCACAATAGCAATAGCTCGACAAACCATCCAAGTATCTAGAATCGGTATCCCTGTGGCTGGGCACCTGTACTAATACATATATATATATATATATATATATATATATATATATATAGCAAAAGAGAAAAGTAATGCAAGAGACGGGTCAGAGCCCGATGTTTTAAAAAGATTTATTAGCAAGTATTTAAAACTACATTAAAGCAAGTATCATATGCATGTTAGTTCGAACTCTTACATGAGATTCTCACCTCGCGACTAGTGTGCACGCCTAACGTACATCTAATCCAACCTAGACACCTGGCACACTCTTAACTAGGGAAAATGCTTATCCTACTAGTTACCCCTCGTAGTAGTATCCCGTATTTGATCTCGACGTTTATCATTTTAAATAAGTGTTATCACACTAAAGTCAAGTATTTACTATTTATGTTACTGAAGATTTCACTATCTTAATAATCTGATATTATCTCATTTTAGGTATACCAAAAGCATACATATATTTCATTCACTATTATATATGTATTAACTTTTTTTTTTTTTTTTCTAAGAGGGACTGAGCCCCCTAAATATTATTAATCAGAGGAGAAAAAGCCTCTCCCAGATGGCAACTGAGCAAACTTAGATACAAGAAAGAAACTGGAAACTTAAAAAAGCAATAACCTACAAATATCACATTGTAAGTATAACACAAGTATATAAAAATATCCACCATTATTATATATATACTAACACAACACCCCAAGGATATACATGTAGTGCGTTACATACTCTGTTATCATGTCCCGGTACATCTCGTACTCAAACAAGGACTATCGATTCGGAAATCTCCAACGAACCATATAAACAAATAACACGTATTGGCGATGAACATAGTTTACATACCTATGGGTCACGCATATACCTATGCTCCCATAGTCAACAACTTATCAACTCACAAATAAGTCTTCACAGTCCAATGCTCTGAGATAGAAGTCAAATATCCCCCCGAAGGTCATGCAGGATAAGACTGTCTCTACAGAACCCCCTGCGATAGCAAGTAGCTAGGTATGTCATACACATAATATCAAATATAGGTATACACACAACCCATCAAATCAAACGGTATACACACAACCAAATGTCATATTTCATACATAGTATTACCATCACTAAATACTATCAACGTATTTTTAAATCACGATATTCCCTCTCTCGTAATATATATAAGGATAATATGTTACCCAAAAATCCTTAATACATAATCATAAGAAGTCCCAAAAGTAACCACTAATTTTTATTCTTATAAGTTCCATATCGTTAGAACCAATATCGTAAGTATTTATCACTTAATACTCTCGATGCATTTATAATTACGATTATCTCTCTCTCATAATCTTCAAGGTAAAATTCACCGTTCCAAATATTTCAATCATTACACCTAAACAACTACCAATAATTCTGCACTATTTTGGGTTCATCGAATACTAATTTTTCTCACTCAAATTGAATGTTTACACAAATAGGGGAAAAATAGGAAATTATTTGTAAATTAGAAATCTCGCTCAAACCCGAATGGATCTCGCTCGAACGACTTCCATGTGTCGTTCGAACGACTTCACGCGACAACCAATCTCGCTCGAACGACTTTGAGCGACATCTCGCGACTTTGGCTGTTTCGTCTTCAACCTTAGGCAACCTCATTTTTCACCATTTTCAACCCTAAAACCTCTAAAAATTAAGCCCAAACTTCCAACAATCAATACCAAATATTATTCTAACATGTATATGAGATTTCCCATAATCTAACATCATTGAATCATCACCAATCATCCATAAAATACGAAATCCCCAATTTTATTGTCAAGAATCCTAGTTCTTAAATTAATATGCATAACTTCTAAATTAATTCCAGATTGGTTCATAGAAATCACTCTAATTTCGTAGGCATCGTCCTATCTACATATGGTATTTAAATTCTTATAAAATCAGTCATAGTTTATGATATAGTTCTCCAATTTCACCCAAATTAACTTTCATAACAAAGGTTTATTAACCTAGACTAACATGAACATAATTATCGTTAAGAAAGAAAGAAATAAACACTTTCCTCAATTTCGAATGTCTGATTCGTTTGTGTTGTTGGTATGGATGCATTCCTCGCATTCCGATCAACACGATGGTGGTGGTGGTTGTAAAGGTGGTGAACATAACTTCTCCTCCTTTGGAATTCTCTCTCCCTCACCCACTGTGGCTCTCTCTTGATTTTGGTGTAACCTAACCCTAATTATCCCCAATTAGCTGATATATTATTTCTCCAATTTTCGTCCATTTAATTCCTCCAAAAATCCAAATTAGAAAACTACCCCTACGGGGTGCCGGCTTGGCTTAAAAATATCCCGGAGTCCAAATAGAATACTCGGATAAAGTTTGCTGACTATCTCAATCCCTACGGACTCAACGGCGCACTCGAAATGATCATATGAGTTACTTAAAATGATTTACCTTTTTATTCCACTTAGTCTTGACACGACTCACACGCGCGTCCCCGACCTAATATACCAAACTGTCATATTTCTCCCACACGACAAGTTATATTAGATCGTCATTCCATATTACTTATTCTCATAGTAATATTAATAATTACTAACTTCTCGTCATGCTAGTAAATATTCAAATTTAATCAGGATTAATAATTAATTCTCACATTTTAATTTAATTCATTCGACAATAATAATAAATCACATAATTATTTAAATCATTAAAAATATGGGGTATTACAGAGATCTTCATCAATGATATGATTATCAAGTCTAAGAGTCAGGAAGGTCATGTTCTCGCTCTATGAAAGTTCTTCGAACGACTGCGGCGATACTAGATGTGACTTAACCCACAAAAATGTGTCTTTGACGGTATCAAAGGGAAGATTTTGGGATTCATGGTTAGTAAGAAAGAAATAGAAACTGACCCTGCCAAACTGAAAGCCATTCTCAAAATTCCATCACTCCGAAAGGAGAAAGAAGTCCGAGGATTCCTTGGAAAATTACAATATATCAGCTGGTTCATTATCTAATTTTGTGAAACCATCTTCAAACTCCTCTGGAAGGATTCAACTAAGGTTTGTAATGTAGCTTGCCATAAGGCCTTTGACCAAATCAAGCAATATCTAACTCGACTTCTGATACTCATGCCGCCATAACTTGGTTTTCCATTACTCCTATACCTGACTGTAACAGACATCGCAACTGGGAATTTTTTAGCCCAATACATTAAAGAGTCTTGCAAAGAGATAGCCATCTACTACCCCAATCGTAAGTTGGTCGGGTACGAAGTTAACTACACTACCTTGGAGAAAGCATGTGTTGCTCTTATCTGGGTCATGCAAAATTTATAGCACTATATGCTCTCTTTTCCCCATCAAACTTGTATTCCTAATGGATCCTATCAAATACCTTCTCGAGAAATATATCATGTCAAGCCAAATGGCCCGATGGTTAATGCTGCTAGCCAAATTTGATATTGGGTATGTCACTTAGAAAGCTATGAAAGGAAGATCCATCTCTGACTACCTCGCTGACTACCTTATGAAAGAAATCTATGTTTGGATTTACATGTTCCCGAATGAAAATATCCTTTATACTTCACAAGAAGACCTCCGGTGGAAAATGTTCTTTGACGGTGCCTCTAACAAGAAAGGTTACGGCATTGGGATACTCCTAATCACCCATGATGACTCTAACACTCCCATTGCCATCAAGATAGATTTTCCCTTCACTTACAACATGACCTAATACGAGGCATAACGGTAGGCCTCAAACTCACCCACAATAAAGGAATTCGATGCCTAGATGTCTATGGTGATTCAATCTTTATTATCGATCAAGTATTTAAAAGATGGAAAGTCAAGGAAGAGAAGCTCTTACCCTTTCATGCCCACCTAGAAGTATTGGCCTCCTAATTCCAAAGTATCACCTTCCACTACCTTCCCCGAGCAAAGAACAACTTAGTTGATGCCCTTTTTACCTTAGCCTCCATGATTGACATGCCCGAAGGAATAACAATGGCCTCTTCCTGTCTAAAAGAAAGCTAAACCTACCCACTGCTACCACATTGAGCTCATCATAGAAGAATATCCTGATATAGCTGATTGTTGGAACTATGATATTAGGCGCCTCCTCAATCACTACAAGAATTTGCACCATTAGCAATAATATTTAGCAACACAAGCTATTTTTGTTGCCAAAGATACCTCTTTGGCAACAAAATCTTATTTATGTTGCCATAAGACCATTTTACATTGTACTTTTGGTAACATAAAATAAATCTTGTTGCCAAATGTTGAAATTTTAAGCGGGAAGTTAACAAAATAAAAGGAGGGATTATTTTAGATTTTAGCATCATAGTTTTTTGTTGCCAAACATGACCTAACTTTTGGCAACATAACACTCTGTTGAGAAAAATAGATCACTTTTGGCAACAAAGGAAATTGTGATGTCAAAGGTGTTTTATATATTTTTTTAAATGTAAAATACCAAAGTATATCAAATTATGCAAACAAAAAAAATCGATTGTAAACTTCCCCCCAAACCCACACACGCCCACACCGCTCTCACCTGCGAAATCCTACCCCCATCAGTCCCTCTCTTTTGCTAACGCTCTCTATCATATTCTCCTTCATAGGTTATCTATCTCATCTACTTGTAATCTCATTTACTTGTGAAGCTTGGTGTACCACTGCTTACGTAGGTATTAACTTGTTCGTTTACAAAGGTTCAATCCCGTAATTTCATCTTCTCCTTCGTATGCTTTGTTACTTTCAATTTGTATCATTACTTCATGTTTTCGACCTAGGTTTTGTGATTACATTTAGTTAGTTACTTATTTTTCAATTGATCATGTCTTCTAGTTGTTCAATTTCTCCAATCAATTTCTACTGCGAATTTCAAATCTATTTAGTTATGCTTAGTGTGTGAGTTTTCTTACGCATTTTATGTTAATTTGTGGCCTAATTTATTTATAGATTAGTCATTGATATTTATGTCATCTAGAATATCTTTACATATTGAGGTAATAGCAATAGTAGAAATTGTTCTTTATTTTTCCTTTAAAA
This sequence comes from Sambucus nigra, assembly GCA_949130495.1. NCBI lineage: Eukaryota > Viridiplantae > Streptophyta > Magnoliopsida > Dipsacales > Adoxaceae > Sambucus > Sambucus nigra. The sequence goes on along the minus strand of OX422207.1, from coordinate 388,407,788 downwards.
AAATAACACATGTAGTGATTGGTTGCCACGTATGATAGTTGATGGAACGGATCTTATGTTTACAAGTATTTACTTCCATTTTATTATCCATACCTCTACACTTAAAAGATGTATTGCCATGTTCTATCAAAGAATGTTAGTTGATTTGATTAATAATTTTATTTGAAGTATTCTTGCTTGTGTATGTTCCTAATTTGGATCCCTATTCGAATCACTCCCCCGTACAAACTCAGGGTGAGGACGATAATCAATATTTCACAATAGAACTCAGAATAAATCGATAAGACCCACATCGAACACATGTGCTTGGTTTGTCGCCTTTCTTAATTACTTACTTACTCATTTTCACTAATTCTTCATGTATGTCCTATGACAAGATTGAAAAACTGGTAAATAAAACAAAAAACCAAGAGCATTCACAAATCAGAAAATTAAGTCACATATTGTTGTAAAATAACTACTTTCCCTACATAATGGTTAATATATATTTTTAAAATATAATTTTGGTATTGCATGACCTCTTTGTGTCGGGACTGATACAACATCAGCACACTGGAATGGGCTATGGCAGAGCTACTGCGCAATCAGAGACAATGGTGAAAGCCAAAGCAGAACTCGAAGAAGTGATAGAAAAATGGAAGATCTCGAGTTGTTAACACAAATAAGCAAAGATCAAGAATGAGGGAGCTTATTCAGAGGATCTCAAGTTGCGAATAAATTTGGTAAGTATTTTATATTGATGACAGAAGATTTTCTAATGTAGTGCACCTTTACCAAAGTAAATTCTTTATTTAGTTGTGTGCGCGTGTGTGTTGTGTAAGATGTGTGTGTCTTAAGTTCTTAATAAGTGGTTGACATGGAGGAAGGGGCTATATGGATTTATATATTATTTTTAGATGTTAAATCGGTGGAAGGGATTTATTGGTGGTTTAGCTACGACTTTTATGGTTGTGTTGGGTTTATTTTAATATTAAAATAGGTTGGATTCCATGAATAAACAAAGTAAACTCTCTCAAAATTTTCTGAAATAAGTAAGTGTTCTAAACTGATTAAGGCGAGCATACAGCATTTGAAAATTGAACATTGGTGAATGAAAATGTAAAACAACTAATAAACATACTAGAATGAGGCACGCGTAGACACGATCCTCCCGATTTGAGTATACGGTGTAAATTTGTGAAATGTTAGACTTACGCATAAAAATATGTCATTAAAAGGTGAAAATCACTACAAAAAAATGCTTTTTGAGACGGTGCTCCAGCTGTCTCAAAAAGTCTTATGGCCGTCTCAAACACAATACTCAAACCGGCGCTCCCGATTTGAGTATACGACGTAAATTTGCAAAAAGTTAGACTTAAGCATAAAAACATGCCCTCGAAGGGTGAAAACGTAAAAGCAATCACAAAACGATCCTGTAAGAGTCACGAACACCTCACACGGGACCAATGTGACTCATAGAAACAAATCGTGTAATCACGGTCTCCCAGTTTGAGTGTACGACGTAAATTTGCAAAAAATTTACACTTCAGCATAAAAACATGAAATCGAAGGGTGAAAACTTTAAATAAGAACAAAATGGTCCCATAAGAGGTATGAACGTCTCGCACGGGATCGATGTAACTCGTAGGAATCGGTCGCGTAGTCACGGTGCTCCCAATTTGAGTGTACGCCATAAATTTGCAAAAAGTAATACTTAAGCATAAAAACATGGCATCGAAGGGTGAAAACATAAAAAAACATAAAATGGTCCCGTAAGAGTCACGACCGCCTCACATGGGACCATTGTGACTCTTAGGAACCGACCGCGTAGTCACAGGGCTCCCGTTTTGAGTGTACGACATAAATTTGAAAAAATATAGAGTTAACCACAAAAACATGCCATCGAAGGGTGAAAACATAAAATTTCCACAAAACGGTCTAGTAAGAGTCACAAACACCTCGCACGGAATGAATGTGACTCGTAGGAACCGATCGCGTAGTCACGGGGCTCCCAGTTTGAGTGTATGACATAAATTTGCAAAAAATTTAGACTTAAGCATGAAAACATGCCATCGAAGGGTGAAAACATAAAACATCCACAACATGGTCCGGTAAGAGTCATGAGCACCTCTCACGGGATCAATGTGACTCGTAGGAACCGACTGCGTTGTCACGGGGGTCTCAGTTTGAGTGTACGATGTAAATTTGGAAAAAATTTAGACTTAAGAATAAAAATATGCAATCGAAGGGTGAAAATGTAAAACAACCACAAAATGGTCCCCTAAGAGGCACGAACACCTCACATGGGATCGATGTGACTCGTGGGAACCGACCGCGCAGTCACGGCGCTCCCAGTTTGAGTGTAAGACGTAAATTTGCAAAAAATTATAGTTAAGCAAAAAAACATGCCATCGAATGGCGAAAACATAAAACAGCTACAAAACGGCCCTGTAAGAGTCATGAACACCTCGCACTAGCCTAATGTGACTCGTAGAAATCAGTCGCATAGTCACGGGGCTCCCGATTTTAGTGTACGATGTAAATTTGCAAAAAATTTAGACTTAAGCATGAAAACATGCCATCGAATGGTGAAAATATAAAACAGCCACAAAACGGTCCTGTAAGAGTCATGAACACCTCGCACGGGATCAACGTGACTCGTAGGAACTGATCGCATAGTCATGGGGGTTCCGATTTGAGTGTACAACGTAAATTTGCAAAAAATTTATACTTAAACGTAAAAACATGGAATCGAAGGGTGAAAACATAAAACATCCACAAAACGGTCCCGTAAGAGGCACGAACGCCTCGCACGGGATCGATGTGACTCGTAGGAACCGACCACATAGTCATGGCACTCTCGATTTTAGTGGACGACGTAAATTTGTAAAAAAGTTAGACTTAATCATAAAAAAATTCCATCCAAAGGTGAAAACATAAAACAAACACAAAACGGCTCCGTAAGAGTCACTAACACCTAGCACGGGACCAATGTGACTCATAAGAACCGATCGCTTGGTCACGGGGCTCCCGATTTGAGTGTACGACGTCAATTTGTAAAAAAATAGAGTTAAGCATAAAAACATGCTATCGAAGGGTGAAAACATAAAACAGCCACAAAATGGTCCAGTAAGAGTCACGAACGCCTCACACGGAACCAATGTGACTCGTAGGAACTGACCGTATAGTCATGGGGCTCCCAATTTGAGTGTACGGCGTAAATTTATAAAAAAATAGACTTAGGCATAAAAACATGCCATCTAATGGTGAAAATGTAAAATAGCCATAAAATGGTCCGGTAAGAGTCACAAACACCTCACACAGGACCAACGTGACTCGTAGGAACCGATCGCGTAGTCACGGGGCTCCCGATTTGAGTGTACGATGTCATATTGTTAAAAAAATAGACTTAAGCATAAAAACATGCAATCGAATGGTGAAAATGTAAAACAAGTACAAAGTGGTCCCATAAGAGGCATGAACATCTCTCACGGGATCGATGTAACTTGTAGGAACTAGCCACATAGTCACGGCACTCTCGGTTTGAGTGTAAGATGTAAATTTGCAAGAAGTTAGACTTAAGCATAAAAACCTGCCATCAAAGTGTGAAAATGTTAAACAAACATAAAACGGTCCCGTAAGAGTCATGAACATCATACACGGGACCAATGTGACTCATAGGAACCGAACGCGTAGTCACGGGGCTCCCGATTTGAGTGTATGACATAAATTTGCAAAAAATTAGACTTAAGCATAAAAAAATGCAATTGAAGGGTGAAAATATAAAATATCCACAAAATGGTCCCGTATGAGTCACGAACACCTCACACGCGACCAATGTGACTCCTAGGAACCAACCGCATAGGCACGGGCTCCGGGTTTGAGTGTATGACGTAATTTTGCAAAAACTTTAAACTTAAGCATGAAAACGTTCCATCGATGGGTGAAAACGTAAAACATCCACAATACGGTCCTGTTAGAGTCACTAACACCTCCCACGGGATCAATATAACTTGTAGGAACCGACCGCGTAGTCACGGGGGTCCCAGTTTGAGTGTACGATAAAAATTTGCAAAAAATTTAGACTTAAGAAAAAAACATGCAATCGAAGGGTGAAAATGTAAAACAGCCACAAAACGGTCCCCTAAGAGGCACGAACGCCTCACACGAGATCGATGTGACTCGTGGGAACCAATCGCGTAGTCACGGCACTCCTTTACCCCCATGATCTGGGATGATACACCATCTCCAAACAAGACTTTTCCTCCGAAGAAGTTAGTTTTGTTTGAAAGTTTGGTATCATCCTTGGTCATATGTTTAGAACATCCAGAGTCTAAACACCATCCAAATGTTGTGTGTTCAGCTTAAAGACACTGATCACAATGTTGCATTTTATCTGGGGTAATAGTTCATATTTTCTAACCGAAATTGCTCTAGTTTTCAATTTGCGCTTATTATCTCGTATTTGATAAAACATGCGAGCTTCAGTCTTTTCTTCAAAAGATTTTTATGTATGTTTATGAGGATTATAAACAGTTTGAGCATTTGGTTTAGAAAAGAATATAGTATTCCTTCTTGTTGATGACCTATTAGTATTTGGTCTTCTCTTCCTATTATGATAGTTAGAATTCTTGCACGGCTGTCTAGGTAGGACATAATTATTTCGACTTCTCCTAGAATAGTTGACATTATGGTAAACAGAAGAGTGATAGACATGTTTATATAGATGTTTGGAATAGCAACAATCAAGATAATTTCCATAGAAATCACAATAGGATCAGTAAAGATGGCTCATAGAAAGCTTAGCCTTAGGAAAATTGTCAATCAAGGACTTGTCCAAGTTTTGAGCTCTAGTCTTATTCCTAGGTGGCACAGGATGAAATGGCGAATCATCCTGTCTAATAGGAGGGCAAACGTATTTCTCCTTATGTTCAACATTATGCTTAGAGTTACTTGATTCACCAATGTCTAACTTTTGTTGTTTCAAGTCAAAATTATTTTTTAAGGTTTGAAAGTCTGGACAAGTTTCAATAAGTCTTTTGCCATCAGACACAAACTTGATAAGTTTAAAAGTTTTAGTTTGCTTGGAATTATTGGGGGAAAAATATATTCTAGTTCTGCATCATAATTGGTCTTACTTTTAGCAACACATTCTTTAAAACATTTTGAGTTATTTTTAAATTTAGCAAAATTTTTAAAGAGTGTAGATGTCTTTTCTTTTGTTTGTTACGATTCTAACAATGTCCCATTGTATTTCTTTTCCAGAATTTCATTTGAGTCAGACAACTCTTTCAATTTTTGTTTAAAGGTTTTAGTTTTATTCTTATGAATTAGACATTGAGAAGTGTACTCTCAGCATTCTGTTTGATCATATGACTTAGGGTTTCTATCCTCTGTGTAAGGTCATTGACAATCTTTTCAAGTCCAGTGCTTTTCTTGAGAGTTTTTTAGTACAGTGTGTGAGTGTCAGGAAGGTCCTCATTGTCGGAGTCACTAAGTGTGCAGTGTGCACTATGTAGTATCCCCTAGAGGTTCATTTTTAGGACTCACACACCCATTAGCATTAACAATAAATCGCTCCCTTTGACTCACATACGTCGCGTTTGAAGCATTATTAGCATTTTTCAAGTAATAAAGCAGACAAATCAGTAGGGATAGCATCATTCAAGATAGCATTATCAGATTCCTTATCATCAAAGTATATGATTTTGGCAAAGAAAGACATACAGGGGTCATAAGGATTAGATGACTCAGGTTCCTCAGTTTCTGATTCACTTGAGTCATCCCAAGTCTTTCACAAGTTAGCCCTAGTGTTCTTGTTCTTACTCAAATTAACTCTACAGTCACTAGCTATGTATCCTAACTTGCCACATCTGTAGCGTTCAGTGTTCTTAAGGTCTCTACTAGGTTTATTGTAAAGTCTTTTCTCATGAGGCCTATTATTAGAGTTGTTTGAATAGGTAGGTTTGCCTTGTCTATTTGTAATTTTATTTCTGAATTTCACAACTTTCTTAAAAATTTTAGGCATTGAGGCAATCTGATTATTCAAGCTCTCTAAATTACATTCCTTATCAGAATCTAAGTCAATTTCAGGTAAATGCCATTCAGGTTTAGTCAACTTAGAGGTAAGGACTAGATTAGAGGCAGCCTGTTTCTTATGGATATGAGTTAATTACTTCTTAAACTCTGATTCCATTTCCACGATTCCTAGCTTGCTACTAAGGTGTTGAGGGCTATGATTTTGATTGTCCATCTCCTCAATTACATAGAGATTATTTTCAAATTTTTTTGGAAGTGACCTTAGAATTTTAGAGGCAATTTATTTTCTATCATAAATTATTCCATTAGCATGCAGCTTAGTCATTATATCTATCAACCTAATGTAGAAGTTATCGAATGACTCAGTCTCAATCATGACCAGTGTTGTACTGTTGGATAAACATTTGGGTTTTAGCAGCTTTAACACGTGTGTCTCCTTCATATCCAGTCACTAGGGTGTTCCATGCTTCCTTAGAGGTAGTACATAAAGATATCCTATTAAATTCATGTTCATTGATAGACATAAATATGGCATTTTTGCCTTTATTATTGTTAAGGGGAGTCTATTTTTTTTCTTTAGTGAATTCACTTAGCAACTTCCTAATCCTCATAGTACTTCCTTCAGCGGCTGGTTTAGTAGGAAAAGTGTAGCCATTTTCAATAGCATCCCAGACATCATCTCCCAATGTCCCTTGGATGAAATCAACCATCCTCACATTCCAATAAGGGAAGTTGGTTCCATAAAAGAGAAGGGGGCTAGACAGGTTACCTAATCTCTCAAATTTCTCGTCTATAGTTTAGTTTGAGAAAATAATTTTAGAAACTCAAGATCTAAAAGAATTTGTAAAACCAAAGCTCTCATACCAATTGAAAAATACCACTTAAGTCTTTTAATTCAAGATTAAACAGTTTAAATGGCTCCAAACAGTTTTTTGAACAAACTCTTTAATAAAAAAAATAGCTAACACAAGATGTGTATAAAAGATTATATGAAAGAGTTATTTAAGGTATCGGTGTACCAGTTTTGATAAACAAAACTTATATATGTTCTAAATCAGCACAGCCACAAGTAGGTGATGAGAGGAAGAGTAAGTATGCAAGTACACAAGATTTAACGTAGTAAAACCCCACCCAATTGGGGAAACATCCGCGGAGGTCTCTACACCTCAAAATAAAAATCCACTAAAATAGAGTAACATATTACAAAATATATAACAAACCAAACACACAAGAAGACCTAATATAAGTTCAAAATTTTTAGTAACTCCTTTGGATTATTCTGACTCCTCTGTAGGTTCTGATGTTGAGGTTGTTCTCCTTGCTTTGTAATCTCTTCAACTTTTAGCTTTACATCTTCTCTAAAGTCAATGATCTCTCTACCAACACTTCTTTAGTGTTGTAGTGTGAAAGTGTTATGATGTGATCTGCCTAACACATGCATGCAAATCACACCCACTTATACATACAATATTCCTAAACAAATTACAAATTTCAAACTAATACGATTTTCGATATTCTGAATCACAGTTTGTTGAAAAGCTCAGACTATTGATCTTTATATATATCCACAAACCTCGAGGTTACCTAACTATTAAAAGCAACCAAGGTCCTAGATACTTTCCTTATTATTTACAAATATATTTCACAAATTGTGAAATATTAATACGAAAGTGTAAAACGCCAATCAAGGTCTTAACTAGATCTGAGTCTGGTTTTCTCTGAACTGAGAAACAAAACAAGATATTTTGGTACTGATTTTGAAAATAAACATTTGAGGATAAAGCAGACAACAAATATGGATTTATTGAAAAAAGAAATGAACCTAAGAATATTAAACGTGTTTATATCACAAACAGTTTAGATCTGCACTATGAAAAGAAAATGAAATCAAAACTTCGTGAATGTTGGATAAGAGATTAAAGACAGTAGAGGATGGATCTTCTCAACTAATGAACACACTCAAACTCACAAGTTATTTTTCTGAGGAAAAATCAAGAGTCTGGCTTAGGGTTTCGTATTCTCTCCCTATATATATATATATATATATATATATATATATATATATTCTCCTTTTTTTCTTTCAGAGGTAATGTGACCGAATAATTGTAAACGTCTCACATATGGACTCTATTTATACTAGAGCATGGAAGACTCCGGAAGGTCTGGGCAAAGCAACGGTGAAGATTAATTACAAATGATCGATGTAAATCTTACGGCTGAGATGTAACCGCTTTAAAACTGGATTTAATTGGTTAACTCAGTTATTACAAGGATTGTGAATGATAACATGCAGACCGTAGATAATATAGATCCAAGGGTTATCAATCAGTCTCAGATATGTGAGAGTAAAGAAACATAGATTTAACCGATATCTCATCAACACGTGTAAAGCCATGATCAAGTAAAAAATTGCGTGTTTTAGATTTCTAAAGAATCTCATTTTTCACAACAAAATTCTCTGTCGCTTTCAGATCCTACCCAAACAAGTTTTTAGAAGAAAGGGGTAATTATAAATCAACCCATAAAATTATTAAATCCAACTTTTAAATGAATAAAAAAAATTATAAATTCCAAAAAATTATTTACCATATCCTAAAAATTATTGTTGATGTGAAAAATTAGATTATATCTAATTATTTAATCACATATAAAATAAATGAGATAAAGAAGTTATAAAGTGGTTCAGACTTATAAGAATGGCCTACGTCCACTGTTTCTGCTATTGATGACTGTTTGGGAATTTTCGGTTACGAGTTCAATCAAGAAATTCCAGTCCCCTTACAATGACGGTAATACAATGTATTTATAGCCCTGAGGCTGTAATGTAAAAGGCTAATACATTAAATGATGTACATGTAAAAGGGTAATGTATTAAATGCCCCTTAAGTGTATACATCTGAATGATAAGCATTTAATGAACAATCAAACTGTTTGTTATCCTGCTATTAATGCTTTGTTCGAGGTGAAGCTCGGACCGCCTAAGCTTCTCAGACCGCCTAAGTTCCTCGGTACTCAAAAGTTCCTCGGAGAGTTATTCTAAGTCGGAGCGTTTGAGTTGGTCGGGGAAGCAGTGTTCCTCGTTGTAGCATGGTTTCTCGGAGCGTCTGAGTTCTTCGAAAGTTTTTGTTTTTGCCACGTAGATTGCCACGTGTCTTCACCCAATTGAGCCATGTCAGCAGACTAAATTTGGTATCAACAGAAGCCTCCAATGTTTCATAGTTCGAAATTTGAGGAGTGTGGAGCATTCTTTCTTGATGTATGGCGGTTTTAAATGGTTATCCTGAAATTTAGGAGTGTTTCCTTTGTATTTATTTTTCCTTCCAAATTTGTAGAATCAGGATTTTTTGAATTTTTATAACCGCCTCGATCTCCGCGTAGTTTTTGTCCTTCTAACCGTCGGTAGCGTAATCGTTTCTTTTTATAATCATTAACTTTACCGTTTCCCAAGGCAAAGTATTTAAATGCTGCAGAAAATCCCATCGTCTTCTACTTTTTCAAATTTGTATCTTTGAGTTTTCCATCGTCTCTTTCTCTCCTATGCACTCATCTCTTCCATCGTTCGTTGTCAACAGATCCATTATTTTTTTGTAAGATCTTATTTCTTCTTCTTCATTTCCTTTATTCATCATGGTTTACCTTGTTCAATCTCTTGATAAATTTCGTTCTGATTTTTCTATTCCTTCATGGGTTGCTCTGGAGGAACTTTCTGAACCTTCTGATTATTTCCGTTTGGGTGAGGGACATTGGTTCCCCAGTCTCTTTGTTGCTGAGTGTGGATTTTCTTTTCCCCCAAACCCTCTATGTCTGGAATTCTGTCAATACTTTGACGTGGTTCCTGTAAGAATAGCCCCCAATACATGGAGAATAGTTAATGAAGTTCATTGACTAAATCAAATTCATGGAACTCGCGTAGGAATTCCAGAAATCATGTTTTGTTATAGATGGGCTGTTGGTGATAATACTTTTTAATTAAAAACTAGATTTTTAAATAGGGCTTTAGTGGTCAATCTCCCGGATGCCAATAGGGACTATTTTTAGCACGGGGTTGTTATAAAAAATTGGCAACATGCTCCTTTATCTAGAGATGAAGTGTATCAGGGTCCCAGATGCCCTCCCTATGGCAATGGGATAGGTTATTTTTATTTCATTTTATTTATTTTGAGATTATGCTTCTTTTATGTTTGATAAAATGTGCCACTGATATTTTAATTTTAATTTATTTGCAGTTGACAACAAACGAAAGTGTCCAAAAGAGGCAGACGTTAATGTAAGGCACTTAAAACTTTTCTGGAGTTTGCATCAGACTGTTGCCAACGAGCATATTAGGTCAGCTTCATATCTGCTTCAGTACAAGATTTACATAACTTCTTTTACTGCTCGTCCGGTGATAAGCGACGCAGAACCAGAATTAGCTTCTACCAGTTCTTCGCCTGAGTTACACGTTCCATTAAGTGAAAGGATGAAGAAAAGAAGACCTCCCACCCTTTTCGAGAAACCTGCCTCTGGTGCTGGAGAGGCAAAAAGAAGTCAACATGATGTCCCAGAAGGGACAAAGAAAATTGATGTTGCCCCTTCGACTGCTCCTGTGAAGGTTGCCAAGAAGACCCCAGTGGCCTCGATCAAGGCTGCTGCTCCAGGCGAGGTGATTGTCAAATCACTGACCAAGAGTACTTCCTTGATCGAAACTATTCCTGTTCCTCCGAGGAGGCTAAAGAAGAGTTCCTCGATCAATTTGGCTGACACCGTCTCTCAGCCCCCGACTAGTGGAGTTTTCACTTTTGTTCCCCTGAGCTCTGCTATGAGCTCGATGAAGACTTGGATCATTCTCGAGATCCAAGGTATTGAAGAAAACCTTTCTCGGGACATGGTTACCTCATTGTCTACTCGCCATATTGCTTCTGTAAGTCTTATTATTTTGAACTTTTCATCTTTCCCTTGTTATATCTGTCTCTGACTTGCTTTCATTTTCTTTTCATAGTTGGTGAGCTGTTTTAACACAATTTTGAAGAAGGATGAAGCTATTAAAGCTTCAAGCTCCTCGTCTGGTGTAGAGGAAGCTTTGATAGGCTTGGGGCAGTCTCTGAAATATTCTCTCCAGAAATATACTGATGATAAGGTTTCTTGGGAAAAGAAACTTGCCTCAACCGAGCAGGAGAAAGCGCAAGTTGTTGAAGTCTCCAAGGAGTTGGAGAAAAAATTAAATAGTCTGTAGGAGAAAATAAAGAGCTTGAAAAGAAGCTCAAGAATGCTGAGGTGTTTGAAGTTAAACTCAAGGTTGCTGAGGAAAGGTTGGGTCAGCTTCAGGAAGTAAGTCGGCAGAAGGAAGAAGTTGAGAATAAACTGAAGGATGCTGAAAATATTCTGTCCGAGAAGCTTTCCTCGGAGAAGTTAAAGAGGAAATAGGCTGTGAAGAAATCTTTCAGCGTTGGATGGGATAAGGGGTGGAACAAAGGCTTGGCTGCCATGATGTCGCAAGTTAAATATGGCAGCCTAAAATACTTTAGAGATGGGTGGGTCGCAGCTCTTCATGAGATGAAGGTTGATGAAACTTCTGACCTCTTCCAGTGACACATCCCTGGTCCCCCTCTAACTCCTGAAGACAAAGAAGAGGATGAAGCTGCCTCTGAAGAGTCTTCCATGGTGATGGGAGATCAAGTTTCTCATCCCCCAGCCATCCAGCCTACTAACGAGGAACTTCAGCAACTTTCAGCGCTCCCCGAGCAACCTACCTCCTTATCCCAGCCTCCCGAGAAAGTTTTGGGAGACAAGGAAAAGGTGTAGAGTTGTTCGGATTTCTTTCTATTTTATTTCTCTTTGTCAAATGTAACCTTGAACATTTACTCTGAACTTTATGATATAATAAAATTTGAACTTTTGTTTATGCTCACTGTCGTTTTTGCTCTTCATACTCTGTTGGTACTCTTATTGATTATTGCTTTTTATTCCTCTACTAGTTTCTGGCCAGGATGGAATTATTGTCTTCTCATGATACAAAGTTGCTATAGCAATGCAATGAATATTTTAAGGCTGGTCACACAGATCTGAGTGCAGCACAAATATTCGACATCCTCGGCCAAGATGCTTCAGAACAGGAAATTGAAGCTTACCAATATCTGAAGTGTTTGCTTGATCGTGTGATGGGCAATAATGTAGCTTATTATGATATGATTGAGGATCTCCAAGGCACTCTTGAAGACCTTCAACAACAATATAAGGAATCCACTACCCTCTTGCACGAGGGATACGAGAAGAAGTATCAGCAAATCATTGTCGTCAAGGTATACGAGAAGCGTTTTGCTGCATACGATGTGAGGGAAAGAACCTTAAAAGTCGAGGTTGAAGAGCACATGCAAATAGATGAGTTGTTGGAGCAAGAAAATAACAACTTACAAAGAGAAGTATCTAAATTAAAATATGTTGCCTCCACCTCAAATGCTTTGATCCCAGTGACTGACGAGGGATTCTCGTTCTTGGAGGTAGAGAACGCCAACATGAGGGATGAGTTGGAAAACTTGAAAAGAGCTGGCCCTTCTACATCTTCTCGTGGATGAGCACGAGCTCCTCGGGGATGAGCAAGAGCTACTCGGATTCCTGTCGAGGAATAGAGGACTCAATCTGCTTTAGAGAACTAGGCCTTCCAGCTGATGGCGAAGAACCAGGCATTGGCTGAGATGTCTAAGAAAATCAGGGACTTGGAAGAGAAGCTTTCTGCGCAGAAATCTTTCTTGGAGAATAAGGAACTCTTCATCAAAAACCTCCACGAGCATCTGGAAAGATTGACCTATCAATTTCACAAGCAGTCCAGGGAGTTCTGGATGGCTGGCTACAACGAGGATCTCTACCACTTGGACGACCGTATCCAGAATGCAAATAATGAGGGCTACAAATAGGGATGGCTGAATGCCCTAGGTGTGCTGCAACTCGAACAAGGTCATTACCTGTGGGATTACCATAATCTTGGGTTGCTCGATCTACCCGTGCCACCATTCAATCTTGATATGAGTTGGATCCCTGCTCGAGCCATCCCTCATTGTCTGATTTCCAAAATACCTCGGTGATTACAATCTCCATTCAAATGTTGAGATATCTCATCCCGAGCACCTCCTAGATCGACCGTCCGTGATGAATATCAGGATGCTAAAAGATCTTAACTTCATAAATTCTCCTCTCGCTTTAAATGATCCACCTGCTGGCGAGGAACCTGTTTCAAAAGCAGAGGGGAAGAAACCAATAGAATAGGAGTATTGATGTAATAAATTTGTATTTCATTCCTGATGTATTCTGTTCTACATTTAATGAAATAATTTTATTTTGCAAATCTTGACTGCTATCATTTTGTAACACTTTACATCTGTGCATGTGTATCTGTTAAAAAGATAACAATATTGTGTTATTTGTCGACCAACTTATTGTCGAGTAGTTTGAATTTGTGGTAGTCATTTGGCAAAAATGATGTTTTGTTTCTCGACCAACTTAGTAATAATCAAAAATTCTGCTCGATCACTTTCTCGTATTAATAAAATGTTTCCGACCAACCAAGGTCGGTAAATTTTCCTTCTCGACCAACTACAGTTAGTGGGTTTTTATCCCCGACCAGCCATAGTTAGTGGATTTTTCCTCTACGAGGAGCTTTGGCACTTTTTGGAATAATTTTACCTCCCGACCAACTTTAGTTGGCGTTTTCGAGAATATATTTACTTCCTAACCAACATAAGTTGGCATTTTTAGGAATACATAGTTTTACTTCCCATAGGAATACATTTACTTCCTAACCAACATAAGTTGGCATTTTTAGGAATACATAGTTTTACTTCCCGTAGGAATACATTGTTTTACTTCCCGGAGGAATACATTGTTTTACTTCCCGGAGGAATACATTTACTTCCTAACCAACATAAGTTGGCATTTTTAGGAATACATAGTTTTTACTTCCCGGAGGAATACATTGTTTTACTTCTCAGAGGAATACATTTGTTTCCCGACCAACCTTAGTTGGCGTTTTCGAGAATAAATTTGAGTAGTCCGAGTTTTGCCGAGTACTGTGTAGCACTAGTATTCCCCCGAAAAACTTTCAATAAAAGGAGAGAATTTGGCAGAATATCTTTATTTTATTCATACTGACGGAAATGCGTTACATGAGAATATACATCATTGATAATACTTGTGCAGGTGCTCTGCGTTCCATGCATTCTTAAACTCCTCCCCCTCTAAAGTTGCTATTCGGTAAGTTCTTGGTCGAACAACTTCTGTAACTCGGTATGGTCCATGCCAGTTTGCCTATAGTTTGTTGTGCTTTTGAATCACTTTCTTTAGCACATAGTCTCCTTCTTTCAAGTTTCACTTCTTCACCCTCTTATTGTAGAACAAATTTGTTCGTTGTTGGTATGCAGCATTCATGATGGCTGCTTCTTCTCTAACTTTCTCGATCATGTCTAAATCCAATCTTCTCATTAAGTCACTGATAAGGGAATTAAAATTCAGTACCCTGTGTGTTGGGAGGCCTAACTCGGCACGTATAACACCTTCACTTCCAAACGCCATCATATATGGTGATTCTCCTGTTTCTGCTCGGGGAATAGTATGATAAGCCCACGGTACTGACTGTAACTCGTTGATCCAGTTTGCTTTTGCGTCACTTAGTCTTTTCTTCAAGCCATTTAGTAGTGTTTTGTTCATCACTTCAGTTTGCCCGTTACTTTGGGGATGTCCTGGTGCCGAGTGGATCTTCAAGATATTGGACTGATGGCAATAGGAAGCGAACTCCTCGTTGTCAAATTGTGTTCCATGGTCTGTGATGAAGGCATGAGGAAGACCATATCGACAAATGATGTTCTTCCAAATAAATTGGTACACCTTGTCATACGTCATATCAAAGAGAGGCTCAGCTTCAACCAATTTAGTAAAATAGTCCACAGCGACCACGAGATACTTAAATCTTCCCCTGGTCATCGGCAGTGGCCCAACCAAATCTATTCCCCATATGGAAAATGTCCAAGGGGAAGTAATGGGTGTCAATAATGCTTGGGGTATTCTTAGGATGGAGGAGAAGCGCTGACACTTGTCACATTTCTTGGCATATGCTATACAATCAGCCCTCATCGTCGGCCAGTAGTATCCTTGCCTCATCACCCATTGCAAAAGAGTCCGACCTGCTACATGGGCTCCGCAGGACCCTTCATAGACTTCTTCAATTAAATCTTTCACCTCGGTGGGATGCACACATCTCTGCAAACCTGCTATAAGTCCTTGTCTGTATAGAATACCATTGGTCAGTACATAACGAGCAGCCCTAAACTTAAATTTCTTGGATGCAAGTTTGTCAGTTGGTAATTCCCCTTTCTCAATATGTGTCTTGATGGGATCAATCCATGATGATCCTAAATCGAGGGTAATAAATTTCATCGTTAGATCTTCATCTATACTCCAACCAGCTAAAACTTCAATTGGGATTGTTCTTCGTAGCTCGGTACGAGTAGCTGATGTTAATCGAGCTAGGGCATCTTCTCTCGCATTCTCCATTCTTGGTATTCTGACCAGCTAAATAGTAGCAAATTTTGATACTAACTCCATCACCTTTGCATGATACTTGATCATTAATTCTCCTTTGGCTGCATATATTCCAAACATTTGATTTACGATCAATTGAGAATCACTGAAGACAATAACTTGTTGCACCTCCATAATTTTTGCCAAATTAAGACCTGCAATCATGGCCTCATACTCAGCCTCATTATTGGAAGTTTTGAATTAGAAACGTAGGGCGTATTCCATGTCGATCTCGTTCGGGCTGCTCAAAACTATACATGTGCCACATCTTGTAGTGCAAGATGATCCATCCACATACAGACTCCAGATAGGTAACTCGTCTTAAAATTTCTGATCTGACAGAGTTCCTCGATGAAATATTGTTGATTCCCTTCATCCTCCCCTGATATTTCTTGCTCTTCGTCGATCATCTTCTCTTGACCTTTTACTAACCTAAGTTGGTCTGGGCTCGAATTTGATGATCCTGTAACATCCACTTGCCCTTTACCAACCTAAGTTGGTATGAGCTTGTGTTTGATGATCTTGTAACATCCACAGGTTGATCAGCGAGCAACTTTTGCTCCTCGGGGGTATCAGGATAGGTGAACTTTACTATAAAATCTGCTACAGCTTGCCCTTTTAACGATGATCTGGGTTCATAAACTATATCATATTCACCAAGTTCTATTTCCCAGTACATCAATCTTCCTGACTTTTCTGGTTTGTGAAGGGCTTGCCTCAATGTCATATCAGTATATACTACTATGGTATGAGCTTGAAAGTATGGCTTCATTCTTCTACTTGCCTCGATCAATGCTAGTGCCAATTTTTCCAGCTTTGGATATCTGATCTCTGCTCCTTGGAAGGCCTTACTTGTGTAGTAGATCGGTTTTTATACTCCATTCTCCACTCTTATCAATGCTGAACTGACTGCATTCTCGGACACTGACAGATACAAATATAATTTTTCTCCTATCACTGGCTTGGATAACAGTGGAGGCGCTCCCAACTATTTCTTTAAGTCTTGAAAAGCCTTCTCGTATTCATCATTCCACTCAAAAGTCTTTCGGAGTGTCTTGAAGAATGGGAGACATCTATCAGTTGCTCGCGATACAAATCTGTTGAGTGCTGCTACCCATCCTGTAAGACTTTGCACCTCTTTCTTCGTCGTTGGATATCACAGCCCTAGCAGAGCTTTAATATTTTCAGGGTTAGCTTCAATGCCTCGCTGATTGACAATGTATCCGAGAAACATGCCTTCTCATACTCCAAATATGCACTTCGTCGGGTTCAACTTCATTTGATATTTATCTAGTTGATCAAAGGTCTGGCCTAAGTCAACTAGATGATCAGCAGCTTTCTTGCTCTTTGTCAGCATATCATCAACATAGACTTCCATATTGCAACTGATTTGTTCTGCAAACACTTTGTTCATCAGCCGCTGATATGTTGCACCTGCATTTTTCAAACCAAAAGCCATAAAATTATAACAATAAGTTCCCCTGGGGGTAATGAAATAAGTACTCTCCCTATCTTCAGGTTTCATTTTAATCTGACTTTAATGAGAATAAGCATCCATGAAGCTCAGCAGCTCGTGTCCCGAGGTAGCGTCCACTAGTTGATCAATTCGGGGTAGCGGAAAGTGATCCTTTGGGCATGCTTTGTTGAGGTCGGTGAAGTCTACACACATCCTCCATTTGTTGTTCTTTTTTTTCACCATTACCGCATTTGCTAACCAGTCTGGATATTTAACATATTCAATAAAGCAAGCTTTCTGGAGCTTCTCGACTTCCTCCTGTATAGACTGATTCTTCTTGGGACTGAATACTCTTCTTCTCTGCTTCACATGCTTGATCTCCTTATTCACATTGAGCTCGTGACATGAGAAATTTGAGTCTATCCCGGGCATATCCTCATGATTCCACACAAAAGTTTGCTTTCTGCTTCTTAAGAAAGTTATCAATTTCTGTTTTAGTGAGGCTTCCAACGACGAACCTACTTGAGTAGTTCGTTCAGGGTGCTCATCGTCCAGAATGATGTTTTCAGTAGCTTCCACCACTTGACCCTTCACGAGTTGCGACTCATCTCTAGGATCCAGTGTTTCAATTTCTGCACCTTCATCCACTTGATAGGTAGTTGTCTTTTTCCCTGATTCCTCCAGTTCCTCTTGCTTGACGGATGAATAATAGCATTCCCGAGATACTTTCTGATCACTTTTCAAAACTCCTACTCCAAAATTTATTAGAAATTTTAGGCATTGATGAACCATAGATGGTACAGCCTCGAACTTCTTCAATCCTACTCTTCCCATGATGATATTGTATGCTGATTGAACATTCTTATCCATCACGAAGAAGCGTATTCTTTCTGTTCGACAAGAAGGCCATGTACCAATGAATATATCCAACTTGATCGTCCCAAGTGGAAAAACTTTCTCACCAGAAAAACCCAGGAGGGGTTTGTGATAAGGCTCCAGTTGACATAGTTTTAGATTTAAACTGTCAAAGCACGAGTAGAACATGATGTCTGCCGAGCTACCATTGTCTACCAGTACTCTTGAAATCATTACTTCCTGCATCCTCATTTTGATCACCAATGGATCATCATGAGGATACAGAACACCTGCGAGGTCGTTCTTTGAGAAACCAATGACCAATTTCTCTTTATTTACCTTTCTCGGGCGATCCTCCTCAGCTAGATTTATTCGTTGAATGTATGAGCAAGCTTGAGCCTCACAGAGGTAAGCTTTTCTCTCTGCAATAAGGTCTCCTCCTCCTGCATCTCCACCTGTAATAACATTACAATCAAATGACCCAAAGCGTATTGAAAATACCTCACGTTCTAGCTGCCATAGTCTCTTGGGAAGATTGGCGTCGTCTGTGGGAAACGACTGGTAATATCGTTTTTCATCAAAAATAATTCATTACAAATGGCTGATAATCTAGAACCCAGCAATCCAAATGCTGGAAGCCCTCCAAATCCATCTGATTTGTCAAACGTTCCAGATCTGGCTGGAATAATGACAAATCTAGCCCATGGCCAGACAGCCATGCAAGAAACTATGCGACAACTCATACAAACCCTTCATGGTGGAGTATCAACCCATTCAGGACATCGAAGTGTTCAAAGAAATACCCATTTACTTTCTTCGACTACTAGGCATACCGATTCATATCGTACTGAGGAGTCTGAAGATTTTTCTTATCAACCTGGACGAACTTCGTCAGTACGAGCCACAGATACTGAACAACGTATCACTCTCTCTCCAGGAAGGACTAGTGCGCTAGAAAGGTTAAGAAGGGTATCTCCTTTTGATCGATTAGGTCCTAGGAGGAACAAAAGTCCTCCTAAGGTTGCGTTAGAGCTGGCAATTTTTTACACGATAACCCGTTTATGGTAATAACCTGAAATGACCCGAACTTGACACGATTAGTTGGTATAGATTTAAAAGTACCCAAAACTTATACTCAAATAAAAATCAACGCGACCCGAAAATGACACGACTAACCCGAATTGCCACCCCTAGGTTGCGTCGAGGAGCTTTCGACGACTATCAGACTTAAGGGAAGGACCTGCCCAATCGCAACCAGCTTCTCGTCAAGATAGATCCCAGGAAGCCACATCAACGCGATCAGTTGCTCGAACCAATAGGCCCAAGGAAGGAAACGATGCGTGGAAAGGCTCTATTCAGAGGCTGGAGGATAGATTAGGGGAAATGGCTAAAGCCAAGAATCCTCTACAACGAACTTTTGTTCAAGGAACACCTTTTGTCCATGCCATTGTAGATTTTCCCACACCATCAAAGTTCAAAGCACCTGTTGTGACCCCCAAATATGATTGAAAGACCGACCCTGTCCTTCATATAGAATAATACCAAGCTGCAGTCGATATCTATGCTGTTCCAGATGAGATGAGATGTAGAGCATTCTCGGGAACTCTTACCGGATCTGCTCAAATATGGTATAATAATCTTCCTCGTGGAAAGATCTCAACTTTCTTTCAACTGACCGAGTTATTCATTAGGAATTTATGTTTTGGGGCAAAGCCAGTTAAACGAGTAGCGCATTTGTTAAGTGTTAGACAAAAGGCTGGTGAGAGTACCAGAGATTATATAACTCGTTTTAACAACGAGAAGCTCGAAGTCATTGATTATGAGGAAAAGACAGCGATTACCACCTTTATGAGTGGACTACTGCCCAACAAGTTGTACTACACTTTGACCAAAGATCCACCTAGAACCATGTCAGAACTGATGGGAAAAACGGCCAAGATTATGAATGTTGAGGAGGCTATGGCTGCAAAGAAGAATATGGATGCCAAAGAAACCAAGGTGGAAAGTGCAGATAAATGATGAGGATGAGATTGAAGATGAAGATAAACATTCACATCAAACATATAAGAGACAAAGGTTTTTAAAGTGGTTCGGCTATGAATAAAGCCTACGTCCACTGTTATTTTATTCCCAGGGGTGTACAATAGCACAATATGGTGTAGAGAGAGAGAGGATGTGTATATTGTGTATGGTGTTTATTAGTTTTCTCCCACCGTCCTCCCCATTTGGCTAAGGGGATACATGTATTTATAGTGATGGGAGATAAAGAGATTCATTGTACGTAGACATTTATGTCTACATTCAACGAATTTAATTATTGAATTGCTTGGTATGCTATGTGTTGTCATCTATTAATACAGTATAAATGTACATTAAGGCTCATTAAATGCGTTGTCATCTTCATTAATATATCCAACTTGATCGTCCCAAGTGGAAATACTTTCTCGCCAGCAAAACTGAGGAGCGGTCTATGATAAGGCTTCAGTTGAGATAGCTTTAGATTTAAACTGTCGAAGCAAGAGTAGAACATGATGTCTGCCGAGCTACCATTGTCGACCAGTACTCTTGAAATCATTACCTCCTTCATCCTCATTTTGATCACCAATGGGTCATCATGAGGATATAGAACACCTGCGAGGTCATATTTTGAGAAACCAATGACCAATTTCTCTTTGTTCACCTTTCTCGGGTGATCCTCCTCAGCTAGATTTATTCGTTGAATGTATGAGCAAGCTTGAGCCTCACAGAGGTAAGCTTTTCTCTCGGCAATAAGGTCTCTTCCTCCTGCATCTCCACCTGTAATAACATTACAATCAAATGACCCAAAGCGTATTGAAAATACCTCACGTTCTGGCTGCCTTGGTCTCTTTGGAAGATCGAGGTCATCTTCTGGATCAACTTCATGGTCTCTCTTCATATTCACCTCTGTTCGACGAGGAGATCTAGACCTCTCTCTTTTTCGGTCGTTGTTTCTTCTTTCGCTTCCACAATCAAGATACTTTGCCAGTTTTCCTCGTCTAATGAGTGTTTCAATCTCATTCTAAAGAGCTATGCAATTTTTAGTCATATGGCCATGATCTTTGTGAAACTCGCAATATTTTTCCTTATTTCTCCTTTCGGGGTCTGCCTTCATTTTCTCTGCCCAATTTAATTCCTCGTTGTTCTTGATTTATTCTAGAACATGGTTGATGTCTTTCTTCAAAGGAGTATAATTATCAAATTTCCTCAATACTTCCCAAGTCGACCTTGTTTTTTAGTGTTTGTCACTACCATTGATCTTATGCTCTTTCTTCTTAGCTTTATCACCTTCCACCTTGGTTTCTTTGGCATCCATATTCTTCTTCGCAGCCATAGCCTCATCGGCATTCATAATCTTGGTTGCCTTTCCCATCAGATCTAACATGGTTCTAGGTGGATCTTTGGCCAAAGTGTAGTACAACTTGTTGGGCAGTAGTCCACTCATCAAGGCAGTAATCGTTGTCTTGTCCTCATAGTCAATGACTTCGATCTTCTCGTTATTAAAACGAGTTATATAATCTCTGGTACTCTCACCATTCTTTTGTCTAACACTTAACAAATGTGTTACTCGTTTAACTAGCTTTGCCCCAAAATAGAAATTCCCAATGAATAACTCGGCCAGTTGAAGAAAAGTTGAGATCTTACCCCGAGGAAGATTATTATACCATATTTGAGCAAATAAGAGTTCCCGAGAATGCTCTGCATCTCATCTCATCTGGAATAGCATAGATGTCGGCTGCAGCTTGGTATTATTCTATATGAAGGACAGGGTCGATCTTTCCATCATATTTGGGGATCACAACAGGTGATTTAAACTTTGATGGTGTTGGAAAATCTACAATGGCCTGGACAAAAGGTGTTCCTCTAACAAAAGTTCGTTGTAGAGGGTTCTTGGCTTTAGCCATTTCCCCTAATCTATCCTCCAGCCTCTGAATAGAGCCTTTCCATGCATCATTTCCTTCCTTGGGCCTGTTGGTTCGAGTAACTGATCGAGTTGATGTGACTTCCTGGGATCTATCGTGACGAGCAGCTGGTCGCGACTGGTCAGATCCTTCCCTTAAATCTGATGGTCGTCAAAAACTCCTCGATGCGACTTTAGGAGGACTTCTACTCCTTGTAGGTCCTAATCGATCAAAGGGTGATACCCTGCTTAACCTCTTCTAGCGCACTAGTCCTTTCTGGAGAGAGAGTGATACGTTGTTCAGTATCTGTGGCCCGCACTGATGAAGTTCGTCCAGGTTGATAATAAAAACATTCAGATTCCTCAGTACGATATGAATCAGTACGCCTAGTACGTGAAGAAGGTAAACGGGTATTTCTTTGAATACTTCGCAGTCCTGAATGGGTTGGTGCACTGCCAAAGAGGGTTTGTAGGAGTTATCGCATCGTTTCTTTCATGACTGTCTGGCCCTAGGCCAGATTTGTCATTATTCCAGCCAGATCTGGAATATTTGGCGGGGCAGATGGATTTGGAGGGTTTCCAGCGTTTCGATTGCTGGGTTCTGGGATATTAGCCATTTGTGATGAGTTATTTTTTTATGAAAAATGATATTACCAGTCGTTTTCCACAGACGGCGCCAATCTGTTGATGTAAAAAATTAGATTATATCTAATTATTTAATCACAGATAAAATAAATGAGACAAAGAAGTTTTAAAGTAGTTCTGCCTTATAAGAATGGCATACGTCCACTGTTTCTGCTGTTGATGACTGATTGGGAATTCTCGATTACGAGTTCAATCAAGAAATTCTGGTCCCCTTACAATGAGGATAATACAATGTATTTATAGCCCTAAGGCTGTAATGTGAAAGGGTAATACATTAAATGTTGTACATGTAAAACGGTAATGTATTAAATGCCCCTTAAGTGTATACATCTGAATGATAAGCATTTAATGAACAGTCAAACTGTTGGTTATCCTGCTATTAATGCTTTGTTCGAGGTGCTGCTCGGACCGCCTAAGCTCCTCGGTACTCAAAAGTTTCTCGGAGAATTATTGTAAGTCAGAGCGTCTGAGTTGGCCGGGGAAGCAGTGTGCCTCGTTGTAGCATGGTTCCTCGTAGCGTCTGAGTTCCTCGGAAGTGTTTGCTGTTGCCATGTAGATTGTTGCGTGTCTTCACCCAATTGAGCCATGTCAGCAGACTAAATTTGGTATCAACAGAAATTATTAAAAAATCATTTGCATTGGATTTAACACACACACACACACACACACCTAAATTATGAAGAATGCAACAAATGAATGCAATCCTAGGTGTAGTGTTAGTATTCTACCTTGGAGACTTTTAGAGGAATTTGATATGTAGTGTTTGAGGCTCTTTGGTAGACAAGGATATGACTCAATTTTGTCACTATTTCCAAACTAGACAAGCGCCTATATAATATAAACTCAAGTGAGTCAAAGATATAGCGTGCTTCAGGCGCCAGTTTTTTTTTCAAATTTGATAAAAATCTAAAAGACCAACTGAAGACGGTCCCCTAGCTATAAGCTCAAACTATGGTACAATAGATTGAGATACATCGGGTAGAATTTTTAGTAGAGGTGTGAATTCATGTGGGACAATGGTCAATCATGGACAATAGGCACTAGCCTTCACTCAAAGTCCAAAAAGGTCATGATGTTCCCTCGCCATATGTCAGAACACTGATAACTTTGGCTCTGATCGGGAAGAATTTTCTTTTTAAATAGTGAGAACGCTGATAGCTTTATCTTAGCTACATCGAGGACATTTCTTTTTTTTAAACAGTCAAAACAACGATGGCATAGATTCAGAGATACATCGGGGAGAATTTTCATTCCAGATGAACAAGTTCGAATGCAGGGAGGCTACTCGTAGAAAATGAACGCCATGCTCCCACACATAGTTAAAAAAAAGTTCACGATGTCCCCTCTCTATATGCCTAGCTATTGAAGAGATTTGGCTCAGATACATCGGGGAGAAATTTTCTTTTTTGAATAGTCATAATGATAACAACTACAATGGAGGCGCATCGAGAAGAATTTTGCACGGGATAACAGGCAGTGCATCAGATTGAGAAGTTTTTGCGCAGATATTTCTTGCCCTCACAATAAGTATCTATATGAAGAGGCAAATGTAAGGGGCTTGAAGGTAATCTTGTGATTACTGAGAGCTCCCCCTCTTAATAAAATAAGCTCAAGAGAAGGAAGAAGAATGAAGGCAGCGAATAAGCTCAGTAAGGCAACTCAACAATGGAGTGCAGTGAGGAAAATTACCGAGAGAGATCATCTTTATCTTTCATTTTTAATTATTAAAATTGTATCTTTTAATTTCATTAATTATAAGATGTAATGATTGTAACTTTTGGTGCGAGGTCAAACGATACTCGCGAGAGACTAGGCCTAGCATGGCTTGGGAGAGCTTACATGCTCTATCAAATGACCTCGTCATGGGAACTTAAGAAAGACTTGATTTGGGGGATTAAGAAGTAAGGCAACATTAATCCTTGTTTTAACCATTACAGATACACCTCATAAAACACCTATAGACCATTTTTCGTGGAAGCTTGTGCAGAGCAACCTTGAGTTCCATCTTACATTGAGCCTTGAGTTAAACAACCCTCTACTAAAGGTCACATATACTTTGAGGGATGTAATGAGACTCCTACCCATTATCCAATTCAAACTGTAGTAAACCACTGTGGAATTAGGGTTGTCATACAGTTTGGTGAACTACCATTGTCGTGGAAGTCCTCTGATGCACAATTGGTAGCCAAAAGGTATGCACTGACATTTAATGATTAAGATCCATCAGGGATTTAATACTTATGACTTAAAGCATGAGGGGAATTTATTTCACATTAATGAGGCATGAGACATCTCAGGAGGGGTGTAGGACTATTTATTAACCTCAATCGATTCTAAGAAAGGAGAGTTCTTCCTAGAGAGAGAGAGAGAGAGAGAGAGAAACACATTAAAAACATAGATGTTATCTCAATCCAGATTTTATTGACCCGCTATTAACAGTTATTATGAAGCTTTTATTGGTTAACAAGAGATATTGAAGGTTGTTAGTGTGTTGGCTGGCTGCCAAGGTGTATTCAGGGTGCTTGCTTCTCTCTCCCATTGAATGAGTTATTTTTTAGGTTCTTTTGTTATTATTTGAGTCATACACGTGTGATTTGTTAATTCAATCTGAGTGTTTGTTATATATAATATTGTGTGTTCATTTGTGATTGTTAAGGATATTTGGGTTACTATTTTATCACCATATCTATAGGTGTTACGCCTCTGTTTACATCATAATACTCCCAGCCCCAAGAGGACTCTCCTCTTACAGACTGTATATCACTTTTGAGTTTTGTACACCTACATATATTAGTTATTTTTCATATTTTAAAAACTATATTGAGTTATTTAGTGTTCTATTGTTTTGAGTATTAATTCATTGTCACTTAATTAGTTTCTGGACAATTCTTTTAATAAATGACATATGCCAGGAAAACAATGCAACAACCCACACTACTCTAAAAAATAAGAATTTTTCCCAAACTTGATATGAAATATATCTATGGTTTTAGTCATAGCTGAAACTTTTAAGATTTTTGAAGGCTTTCAAAGAGATACCCTTCTATTTTTATGAAACGAGTTATAACCAAGCACATTCTAGAAAAAAATGCTTAGCTTTATGGCATAAGTTTAAATGTCTACCATACTGAATTTATTAATGAAAAATTCTTTTATATTAATTTATTGTTGAAATCCAAAATCTTAAACTAGAAAAACTCATTGCACTAGTATTATATTTTCAAAATTACTCTCTTTCATGAGCATGAAGTTTCGTGGTTCGACCACTTTTATAATATATCGTGAACATTTAGGTCACCTTAATTTCTTTTAAGAAGAACTCTATAACTGCAAATACTTTATAACACAACTCATCAAACAAATATCTTGACTTATCTACGAAATATTTTAAAGATATTGTATGTTATGCATATATTTGTTGTTGACGTGATAAATTTTTGTAAACTTGTTAGAGTGTGAGGCCTTTCGATGATAACTACCCCAATAAAAATATTTTTTAATTAAATAGAAATATTTTTTCCAAAAGTTGTCAAAAGATTATCCTAGCATCTAAGTGACAAGATGTGATTTAAAAAAATGATTATCTTGTTCATTAATTAGATAAATGAATAAAAATGTGGAAAAAAATTACACACCTGAGATGAATATTAATACAAGGATAAGATCTCGAGGGAAATAACCTCGAGCCAAGCCTTCACCTTGAACTATATATGTATCGGATTACAAGAAAGGACATATAACTTACAAACTTGAACTTCTCATTATACTCAATTATGAATAACATTCACAAACCAAGTTTTCCACTTTGTAGTATTAAAATAAAGCATGGATCGCATAACATCACTCTCCACATTGCAACTGGTTAGTCTCGTTGATAATGTTTCCTTTTGCACAACTAAAAAAATATTATTTAAAGTTGAAGAAATTTTGTTCCAAGAAATAGGAACTGGGAGTAGTCAATGAACAAACACCGAGAATATGAGAGTATATCCTGGAGGTTTATTGTGTAGAAAATGTTTGGGATAAGTTAAAAGTCTCATTAGGTTAATAAAAATAAAAATAAGAAAATAGTCAAGAATAAAATGAAGCTTGATTATGAAGAATAAAGTAGAATTCTTCAATACTTTTCTCTCAAATATTTTTCAAAGAGTATTACACACAAATAAGGTTTCGTTCTCTTAGAAATATGACTTCTTTTAGCTTGATACAACATGATTTTTTACAACATTAACTTTTTTATGGATACCTTGGTGATTTTAACCATTAAAAACATTAGACGTTCTACAAAATATATGATAAAATAATGAATTTATATGTTTCGTGATGCAATGTAACCATTACAAATGTTCAAATTATAAATCTAGGAAGCAAGCTTCCCACGAACCAGGACACAGCGTCCACAAGAAATTTTAGGAGGAAAGAAATAATGAGGGAACGGACAACAAAATAGTCTCCATTGAAACAGATATACCATTCCTTGTGGTGATTCAACAACGATTAAAGTCATTAAGGAGAACTTTTTTTTTCAAGTTTCGAAACACATGTTCATGAGCAGCGAAGTAATATTTACTAGAGCGAAAAAGGCAAAACTAAGAACCTATTACAACCTCTGTACAAAGTCTTCTAAATACACAAGGATGCATTTTTTAAAATATATTTTTATAACAAAGTATATTGAATTGTATATTTGGTAAATCCTTAACCTTAAAGTTGAATTTCGAAAAAATCAATTTAATAAATCATTTAACCATGGGGGTAAATTTTAAGTCCTTTATAATACCACATATTTTAATGGCATTTATTTAATTGTTAAACTGAGTATTGGCTATTGATGAGTTGTTGTTGCATATGACATTCGGTATGTCATTTTTTGGGTTGAGATGTTAGACATTCATTATGTCATATTGATTGAGATGTTACATATATTGTATTACGTAATTGACTTCATGTTGATTGGACTGATATTCTTATAACTATTAACGATATTATAATAAGTTATTATGGTAAAATAATTAAAGGACTCAGTATTATGGGAGACTACGGAACGATCAAGGGCTAGGTGTCGAGGGTTTCCTTATTTGGATTATTCCCTAGGCATTAGGTTTCACCTTTCATGTAATATATTTTTATAATACTAAGTCATAATTTAATTAATTAATAATTATGATATAAACTTAATCTACACTATCGGCTAATTAACTAATTAAATAAAATAGTTCATTTATCAAGATAATCTACTTATAGAATATGTTTACTTTTGGATTGGTTCAAGGGATGTTTGAAATTTTTTATTTGAGATTATAATAGCAAATTTTTTGTCTATTGACTTGGTATATGGGTTAGGGCAAGTTTTAGGCCATTTGGGTATTATTTTGGGGATTTTAGGTTGAGGTTATTTTGGACCCTAAGCTTAATTTTGGGTTTGATAATTATATTTACCTAATTATTGAAACACATATTAGGAGAGTCCTAGCTGTTAAGGAAGAGGAGGAGTAAATCTTAGCTTCTGCAATCAACCTAAGGAAAGTCTATTTTGCATAATAATGTAATTAGGTTTGTGTTGGAATAATATTAATATGTTGGAATCTATAATATTATCTTACGATATGATTTGTATTAATAATTAAACCTACTTTCGTGATTAAAATTAGTCTTATTATGAACCCTAGTTTATGTATTGAAGAACTCTTGAATGCTTTGTTAATGAATCATCAAATTAGTCAATGTATCCATGAAATTTGACTTGAAAATATTTAGTTATAAATCATATTAGTCATAATCTGTAAAATCCCTATGAGTATGATGCTATTTGTTTAGAATTTTTAGGTTAATTGAATCATCCTTGTGAATAACATGAACCTAGGGTTACTTTATATATTATGTAATTAGACCCTTAATTGTGTTTCTAATCCTTTATAAATTATAAATATGTTGCTAGTACCGATATGTTACTCATATATGAAGGAGAGGGTCTAATTTGGGTGAATAAAGGTTATAGGGTTTGGAGTTTTTGAGTTATGGCCGCCACGGGAAACACAAGGAGGGAGGACACCTACAGTGCACGTTGGCTCAATCCGGCCCCATGGCCATGCCTAGTGTGGGTTGGTTTAAGGTTTTAACGTGGCGTTATAAATTAGGTTCATGTGACACCCCGACTAATTAAATACCGGGTAGCTAATCCTTTATTAAATTAATACAAAATGCCAAGTTGGTTCAGTTCATAGCATCACTGTCGAAAAACGTTTTAACAATTTCTAGCCACCTAATATTTAAAAAGTGAGTTGGCGATTTTAATTAAATCCGATTAACATGCAATAAGTAAATCAAGAAATGCTAACATAACCACCATAACATAATTACAATGGAATAACCATAGAATAGTAATAAATCGGGAGGAATACTCCTCACAACAATCCAAATACAGGAATAAACAGATACTAAGTCTACATTACTAAATTAATTACAACCCAAAAATCTGAAATAACTGAATAGATAATATGTCTCTAAAAGAAATAAGGCGACATGCCCAACAAATGAGGAAATTTGATAATATAGAGGCAAGAATGGAAGTGGAGGCGTCTACTGTCAAGGTCCTGTAACTTCCACCAGCTACAATACGTCATCGGAATGGAACTCCTATGCATGGTGTTTTGTGGCTGGGCACCTAAAAGGTTTTTACAAAAATATATTTGAAAGCAAACGGGTCAGAGCCCGATTGTGGAAAACAGTTTAAAATATAGCAAGTGTTTTAATGACATAAAATAATGAATGCAAAACACATGTTAGGACATGCTCTCACATGAAATACTTATCTATCGACTATCTGTGCACTCCTAACGTATCCGTAATCGAATCTAGTTATGCCCGTATCTAACTAGTTCTATATAAAATCTAACGTTACTATACGATTCCCGATTTAATTCCCGACATCTTATTTTACACAGAGTGTTTTACTCTTCTACACAGTTTCCCATTTTTGTACTACAAATCACTAGGGATCTCCTATTTTATCTTTTACAAAACGTTGATATTATAGATACTCACATTTATACATTACAGTTCATTTCAATTAACAGTATTTTATTCTCATCATAAATATATAATACTAGCACCCCGAGACTAAGCTGCGGTGCACACATACTCTGCTATCGAATACCGGTACATCACGTACATAAGGACCACGCATTCTGAATCTCTCAGGAATCGTTCTCAAATAACAACAATCACACGAAATGGAGGCGAACATAGTTCACATCACATGGGTCATGCACATACCTACGCTCCCATGATCAGCAGACGCATTAACTTCTCAATAAGTCCTTCTCTGACCTATGTCCTCAAGGTACCAATCTAAATCCCCCGTGGGCACACAAAGATTAGATGACCCTAATCGAATGCAGACCTCCCGTGATAGCAAGTATAGTAGGTATGCTTTACACATAAAACCACATATACTAAGCATTCGCACATCGTAGATATCTCGAATTATTAATATAAGTATACTTCTCGTTCTTATAGCGTCATTTAATGTTATATGATTACAAGTCCCCGATTTGTATATTAACGTTGTCAACCCTTCTCACATCGTAATTAGGTATTCGTTTCCTATTCCACAATTGTCATCCGGATTACTATAAGGTTCTAAGTTCTACTCCTCAACGTACCCCAATTCTCACGATTATACCCACTAGTCAATAAGGGAAGGTTAATTCTCAATTACTTAAGTCTACGGGACATTTGAAATAAAATCATGCCAAAAAGGCCATTCTGTCAACTCGTTTGAACGAGGTCGTTCGAACGAGTGTCGTTCGAACGAAAGGCTTCGAATGAACTACTAACTCGTTAGAAGGGCTACTGTCATATCATTAGAAGCTCGTTCGAATGAGGTCGTTCGAATGACCTGGGCAGGTCTTCTAACGAGATGGCAGACAGCACCCAGAATTTTCCCCAATTCGTTTTTCTTCAAATTTCTCTCCTCTAAATACCCACTAAGATCATCCCAATTAAGTTTTAACGTCATTAAACTACTCTTAGTCCTCCTAAGTCATCCTCTAACATATATTTGGTGTTAATGCTTCCTAAATTAACATGTAATCATCGAAATTCCCAAATATTATCCCAGCCCTTATAAACATGAAGCCAGAACTTTAACGTCTACAATTTCTCCTTATAAATACGTTTTTAAACCATCAAAAGATACATTTTGGATATGAAATTCATTCATTACCATTCTACATGCAATCCTTATGTAAGATTATGAGTTCTATCTCCAATTTCATGGGTTTTTTTCATCAAACTTTTAATATAAGACATATATTCAATTTTAAGCATGGAAGAAACATTCGCTTGAAATTATTTAAATAAACCACTTGCCTTAGATTTTTTGATTCGATGTTGAAGGATGAAGGTTGATTCTCCTCTCTCTCTACAGATTTCTCCCAAAGATGGTGATGGTGGCTAGGAGTTTCTTTTGGAACCTCTTAAGACTCTCCCTATAACTCCTGTAGCCCACTACTTGTTAAATGATGATATTGGACTTAGTGGGTTTATTTATAATATAAAATTAACCTCTAAAATTCGAGGGTTTTAATTTCCCTATTTTTAAAATTACCAAAATACCCTTCTAGATTGCTGGTATGGCCCAAAAATGCCCCGGGGCCCAAACTAAACCCCCGGCTAGTGTTTTCTGACTATTTCAACCTTTCCGGACACGTTGGCGCACTCAAAATGACTGTTCGGTTGATAAAAATATAATTCACTTTTTAATTCCAATAATTACATTCCTGACGCGACTGACACATGCGTCCCAATTAAATTTCCAAATTGTCGTATTTCAGTCTCGCGATAATTTTAACCTTTTCAATACATGAAATTTTCAATTTTAACATCATAATCAAATACCAACTCACATATCGCTAGTATTTGTACCCGGATTAATTCTCAATTAATTCTCATTTAATTTAATTAATCCCTTAAATAAAAATCAATAAAATTACGGGGTATTACATACTTCCCCCCTACTAACAGATTTTCGTCCCGAAATTCAGAACTAGAGGGTACCTGGTAAAAATAACTCCGGATATCGCTCGCGTATTTCATCCTCACGCTCCCATATGGACTCCTCGGCATTATGATGCCGCCACTGAACACGTACTAATGGTACTATCTTCGACCTCAGGTTATGCTCGCTTCGGTCCAA
This sequence comes from Sambucus nigra, assembly GCA_949130495.1. Lineage (NCBI taxonomy): Eukaryota > Viridiplantae > Streptophyta > Magnoliopsida > Dipsacales > Adoxaceae > Sambucus > Sambucus nigra. The sequence continues at coordinate 388,376,150 of OX422207.1, read as the reverse complement.
AAAAGCAATCGGCCCCTCCTCGTAGGAACTATCGGGTTGAAGATCAATGTCCTCCAAAGCAATGTGAGTATGGGCCAAATCATCCCTAAGATATTTCCTTAGCGAGGAAATATGGAACACATCATGGATCCTATGTAAGTGCTCCGATAATCGAAATATGTATGCGACTCGCCCAATCCCCTCGTTGATAGGAAATGGCCCCACGTATCTTGGTCCCAGTTTCCCCTTCTTCCCAAAACGCATGATCCCCTTCATCGGAGATACTCTGAGTAACACCTGGTCTCCCGCCTTGAATTCTCTGAAGAACCTCTTGGCATAAGCATAGCTCTTCTGCCGATCTTGAGCTACCCGAATACGACTACGTATCATCTTTATCCTTGCTGAAGTATCCTGGATCACTTCTGGTCAAAGGAGTTAGTTATCCCCCACCTCTAACCAACATGCTGGGTAACGACAAGGTCTACCGTACAACACCTCAAATGGAGTCATGCCAATGGTAAACTTATGGGAGTTATTATAAGCAAACTCCACTAGTGGAAGGCACTGCTCCCATCCACCTCCAAAGTCTAGGATGCACATACACAATATGTCCTCCAACATCTGATTTGTCCACTCGGTTTGCACATTCGTCTGTGGGTGATAGGTCGTACTCAGCCGCAATTCCATACCCATGGCCTCCTGGAAACTCTCCCAAAATAGTGAAACAAATATCTTGTCTCGGTCAGACACGATATTTAGAGGTACCCCATGAAGTCTCACTATTTCGTCAATGAAAATATGGGCATACTGTCCCGTAGTGTAGTCGGTCCTCACGGGAAGAAAATGAGCAACTTTGGTCAACCTATCCACAATTACCCATATAGAGTCGAGACCCCTCTGTGACGTAGGTAACCCCGTGATAAAGTCTATGGAGATGCTCTCCCATATCCATATCAAAATCTCTAACGACTGTAGAAGTCCTGCTAGTTTCTGATGGTCCACCTTTACTAGCTGACAAGTGGCACATTTAGAAACAAACACGGCAATATCTCTCTTCATCCCGCTCCACCAATACTATCGTCTCATGTCTTGGTACATCTTATCCCCACTAGGGTATACCGCGAACCGTGAGACGTGCGACTCCGTTATTACCTCGTGTCGCAAGTCCTCCCCTTCCGGAATGACCAGTCTCCCATTGAAACGTAATCCCCCGTCTGAGCCAACGGTATAGGACTCGGCTCTCTCTGCTAGTAATCGAACTATCTGCTCCTGATAGAATGAGTCATTTGCCTGGGCCTTTACCACTCTCGTAACAATCTGAGGTGTAATATTCATCACAGACATGAACGATCGGGCCACTGCATCATGGTGTCCCAACTCCTTCCACTTATCTTTCCATACCTCGACCACCTCATCTACCGGCCTAGGGCTCAACGCGTCTGCTACCACGTTAGCCTTCCCTGGGTGATACTGGATATTGAACTGATAATCCTTCACAAACTCAAGCCACCGACGTTGACGCATATTCAGCTCCTTCTGCGTGAATAGGTATTGTAGAGACTTATGGTCTGTGAACAATCGAAATTTTTCCTCGGGAGATAGTGTCTCCAAATCCGAAGAGTGAATACAACTGTCGCTAACTCCAAGTCGTGGGTGGGGTAATTCCTTTCGTGAGGCTTAAGATTACGGGAAGAATAAGCTATGGCCTGACTCTCCTATTGCAGCGCACCTCCAAGTCCTTGTAAGGACGCATCGGTGTAAACTAAATACTCAACTGTCGGCCTGGGCAATGCTAACACAGGTGCTGAGGTCAACTTGTCCTTCAACTCATCGAATACCAACTGGCACGCATCACTCTAGATGAATGGTTCACCTTTGCGAGTCAGATGTGTGGAAGGACATGCTATCTTTAAGAAACCCCGAATAAACCTCCTGTAGTATCCTGCTAGGCCCAAGAAACTATGGATCTCAATCGGTGTCGTGGGCTGTCCCCACTCCCTCACCGCGGATACCTTCCCCGGATCAACAGATATCCCCTGGTCTGAAATGATATGCCCTAAAAACTGAACCTCCTTCAACCAGAACCCACACTTATCATACTTTGCATAAAGCTCATTTTGGCGCAACGTCTGTAAAACCTGTCTCAAATGCTCGGCACGCTCCTCTTCTGTCTGGGATTAAGCCAGAATGTCATCAATAAAGACAATGAGGAACTGTTCTAGGAACTCTTTGAACACCCTATTCATTAAGTCCATAAACACGGCTGGAGCGTTGGTTAAGACAAAAGGCATAACCCAAAATTCGTAGGAACCATATCGCGTCAAGAAAGCAATCTTTGAGACATCCTATTCCCTTATACGCAATTGATGGTATCCCGATCGAAGATCAATCTTTGAGAAGAAGCAGGATCCTCTCAACTGGTCAAATAAGTCAATGATTCGGGGCAATCGATAATTATTCCGTATCGTGACTTTATTCAACTCCCGGTAATCTACACACAACCTCGACGATCCATCTCTTTTGTTTACGAACAACACAGGGGCACCCCACGACGAGGTACTCCTCGGGATAAACCCCTGACCCAACCGCTGCTCTATCTGATCCTTTAGCTCTCTCATCTCCGCTGGAGCCATACGGTACGGTGCGCGGGCAATTGGTCGAGTTCCCGACGTCAAATCGATAACAAAATCAATCTCTCTACTAGGAGGTAATCCAGGTATGTCCTGAAATACATCAGCAAACTCCCTCTCGACTGGAATCGAATCAAGTGGTATCACCACTTCCTTAGAGGTCTCCTCCTCTATATAGTACAAATGAGTGGACGATCCTCCCTCAAGGCGAGGCATCGCCACTAAAAATATCTCCTGCCCAGGAATGGCAAAAATGATACTCCTACTAAAACAATCAATCATGGCTCGGTACGAAACTAGTCAATCCATACCAACAATCACATCATACTCAGTCATCTCTAATACTAATATATCAGCGGGTAAAGTAAACCTCTTGATCTCTATACCCGCACCTCTACAAATAAGGGAAATTACAGAACCCCTACTTAATGGTGAATCTACATAAGTAATCGTGCTCTCTGCAGTGTCTAACAACCTAATAGTGCGTGCAAATATCGTGGAAATGAAACAATGTGTGGCCCATGTATCAAATAAAATACGCCCCATAGTCCCCTGAATAGAGAGAATACCCTCAATAGCAGGTGGATCTTGTGGGACGACAGCCTGCTGGAGCTGATACACTCTCCCATACTGAAGTTGTCCCTGCTGAACTGGGACCGCTGGAATGGGTGGTAATGCTGCCACTTGTGGTGGTGCTGGGAGGGCGACGGGAAACATAGGCCTCTGTGGCTCGTGTCGAGCACCCTGTTGCTGCTGCTATGGGGCCCTACCCCTATCAGGACAATCCTGGCATTTGTGACCAATCTTGCCACAAACGAAACACTTCCTCGGGAATTTTCCCCCTCGCTATCTCTGCTGTCTTCTACCCTGTTGGCCTTTACCATTCCTACCTTGACCATGATGGCCCTGCTGGAACGGCTGCTGCTCACCATTCTGGCCTTGCTAGCCCTAATGGTCGTTTTGACCCCGATGGCCGTGTCTGAAATCTCCCTGGCCGCTTTGGAAACCCCCAGATCTGAATCTCTTAGCATCCCCCTATTTGGAACCCTGATCACTCTGCCTGTGCTGACCCTGAGCAGATTGTGCCCCGCTGGCACCATTTCCCCCTGTCCTGCCCTGATAGCTGGACTCTCATGATCTCTTATTCTCAAACATGTGAAAGAGGTGATCCTGGCAGTGAAGCAGTGCTGCGTTAACCACATCAGAGTAAGTGGCCAATAATAGATTTCTCAACAAGTGATGTCGAATCCTCCAAGTCAATCCGTCCATAAATTTCTGAATCCTCTTCTCCTCAGTCGGAATCTCATCGAGAACAATGTTCTATAGATTAGTGAATTCGGCCTCATACTTGGCCACAGTCTTTCCCTCCTGCTTGAGGTTCATTTACTTCCTCCTCATTTCGGTGTGAACAGCTGATGGAAAATATTTGCCTAGAACTCCTGAATTGAAAGGGCATCTCTCTCCTCCGGGGTGGTAATGGACTCCCACCACTGCAATACTGATCCTACTAGCTTAAAAGTATTCGTGCACTCGTACATCCTTAAGTGCCTTTGAATGTCCTTCCTCCACTGACTGGACACAATAACGTCGGAGCTACCTACAAACTACGGAGGGTGTGCTTTCTAAAAAGCATCACGGACGCGTTCCCAAGCAGACGGGAATGCATGAGCCTGAACTGGCACAACTACCGGCGCCTGGGGTGGTGTCTGCTGTACAACCTCGGCAGCATTCATGGTTCCCTGAACTGATGCAGGCTATGGCTCGGGCTGTGCATCCCTGGGAACTCGCTGTGCACGTCGTGGAGGCATCTGAAATGAGAGTAAAGTCTTATGAGTTCGCAATTATTATCTTAAAATAGCTGAAGAGAGAAACGTACATAAAAGAATACAACAGTCCTAAAATATAAGGCTCTACATCAAAGAAAGCTCAGCGGAAACAAAACAAGTCGTACAAGTCCTAAGGACACTAGAACCTGATGCTCTGATACCACCTGCGACACCCCGACTAATTAAATACCGGGTAGCTACTCCTTTATTAAATTAATACAAAATGCCAAGTTGGTTCAGTTCATAGCATCAATGTCGAAAAACGTTTTAATAATTTCTAGCCACCTAATATTTAAAAAGTGAGTTGTCGATTTTAATTAAATTCGATTAACATGCAATAAGTAAATTAAGAAATTCTAACATAACCACCACAACATAATGACAATGGAATAACCATAGAATAGTAATAAATCTGGAGGAATACTCCTCACAACAATCCAAATACAGGAATAAACAGATACTAAGTCTACATTACTAAATTAATTACAACCCAAAAATATGAAATAACTGAATAGATAATATGTCTCTAAAAGAAATAGGGCGATATGCCCAACAAATGAGGAAATTTGATAATATAGACGCAAGAATGGAAGTGTAGGCGTCTACTGTCAAGGTCATGTAACTTCCACTAGCTACAGTACGTCATCAGAATGGAACTCCTATGCATGGTGTCCTTGTGGCTGGGCACCTAAAAGGCTTTTACAAAAATATATTTGAAAGTAAACAGGTCAGAGCTCGATTGTGGAAAACAGTTTAAAATATAGCAAGTGTTTTAATAACATAAAACAATGAATGCAAAATACATGTTAGGATGTGCTCTCACATGAAATACTCATCTCTCGACTATCTGTGCACTCCTAACGTATCTGTAATCGAATCTAGTTATGCCCGTATCTAACTGGTTCAATATAAAATCTAACGTTACTATACGATTCACGATTTAATTCCCGACATCTTATTTTACACAGAGTATTTTACTCTTCTACACAGTTTCCCATTTTTGTACTACTAATCACTAGGGATCTCCCATTTTATCTTTTACAAATAGATACTCACATTTATACATTACAGTTCATTTCAATTAACAGTATTTTATTCTCATCATAAATATACAATACTAGCACCCCAAGACTAAGCTGCGGTGCACACATACTCTGCTATTTAATACCGGTACATCACGTACATAAGGACCACGCATTCTGAATCTCTTAGGAATCGTTATCAAATAACAACAATCACACAAAATAGAGGCGAACATAGTTCACATCACACGGGTCACGCACATACCTACGTTCCCATGATCAGCAGACGCATTAACTTCTCAATAAATCCTTCTCTGACCTATGTCCTTGAGGTACCAATCTAAATCCCCCCGTGGGCACACAAAGATTAGATGGCCCTAATCGAACGCAGACCTCCCGTGATAGCAAGTATGGTAGGTATGCTTTACACATAAAACCACATATACTAAGCATTCGCACATCGTAGATATCTCGAATTATTAATATAAGTATACTTCTCATTCTTATACCGTCATTTAATGTTATATGATTACAAGTCCCCGATTTATATATTAACGTTGTCAACCCTTCTCACATCGTAATTAGGTATTCGTTTCCTATTCCACAAATGTCATCCGGATTACTATGAGGTTCTTAGTTCTACTCCTCAACGTACCCCAATTCTCACAATTATACCCACTAGTCAATAAGGGAAGGTTAATTCTCAATTACTTAAGGCTACGGGACATTGGAAATAAAATCAGGCAAAAAAGGCCATTTTGTCAACTCGTTAGAAGTCTCGTTCGAACGAGGTCGTTCAAACGAGTGTCGGGCGAATGAAAGGTTTTGAATGAACTACTAACTCGTTATAAGGGCTACTGTCATCTTGTTAGAATGTCATTCGAACGAGGTCGTTCGAACGACTTGGGCAAGTCATCTAACGAGATGGCAGACTGCGCCCAGAATTTTCCCCAATTCGTTTTTCTTCAAATTTATCTCCTCTAAATCCCCACTAAGATCATACCAATTAAGTTTTAACGTCTTTAAACTACTCTTAGTCCTCCTAAGTCATCACCTAACATATATTTGGTGTTAATGCTTCCTAAATTAACATGTAATCATCAAAATTCCCAAATATTATCCCAAACCCTATAAACATGAAGCCAGAACTTTAACGTCTACAATTTCTCCTTATAAATCCATTTTTATACCATCAAAAGATACATTTTGGATATGAAATTCATTCATTACCATTCTACATGCAATACTTATGTAAGATTATGATTTCTATCTCCAATTTCATGGGTTTTTTTCATCAAACTTTTAATATAAGACATATATTCAATTCTAAGCATGGAAGAAACATTCGCTTGAAATTATGTAAATAAACCACTTGCCTTAGATTTTCTGATTCGATGTTGAAGGATGAAGGTTGATTCTCCTCTCTCTCTACAGATTTCTCCCAAAGATGGTGATGGTGGCTAGGGGTTTCTTTTGGAACCTCTTAAGACTCTCCCTATAACTCCCGTAGCCCACTACGTGTTAAATGCTGATATTGGACTTAGTGGGTTTATTTCTAATATAAAATTAACCTCTAAAATTAGTGGGTTTTAATTCCCCTATTTTTAAAATTACCAAATTACCCTTCTAGGTTGTCGGTATGACCCAAAAATGCCCCGGGACCCAAACTAAACCCCCGGCTAGTGTTTTCTGACTATTTCTACCTTTCTGGACACGTGGGCGCACTCAAAATGACCGTTAGGTTGATAAAAATATAATTCACTTTTTAAATCCAATAATTACATTATTGACCCGACTGACACGCACGTCCCAATTAAATTTCCAAATTGTCGTATTTCTGTCTCGCGATAATTTTAACATTTTCAATACATGAAATTTTCAATTTTAACATCATAATCAAATACCAACTCACATCTCTCTAGTATTTGTACCCGAATTAATTCCCAATTAATTATCATTTAATTTAATTAATCCCTTAAATAAAAATTAATAAAATTACGAGGTATTACAGTTCGTTTGGGTATATTTTAGATAAATAGATCTTGGTTGTAAACTAGTAGGTATGGGAATAAAATTTACGTTTAGGAACCTCAGGGATTGGGCTGAAGTGTATAGTTCAAGTAATTTTTATCGATTGCGTAAATCATATTATAAATGAGGTTGAATTTATAAATCATTGATTAGGTTTGTTGTATGTTTGAAATAAGTTTATAAATAGTAGGTTGCGTGATATAACCTAGTTTGATAACCCTTAGAGTCCGGGATACAATCAATATAAATGGATAATGTTAAACGCAACTAATAACATTAAAATATATAAGAATATGTGTGAACCTTGAGAAAAGTTTTATCATTGATGTATTTTCTTCATGTGCAATTATAGCAGAGGGTGTGTGTATGCTCGTGGATAATCTATTAGTAAGAATGTGATGGGGGGGGCACACAACATTAACCACGTATGGTATTCCCACTGATATAAACGGGCTCTACCAAATTCTTGTTCACCTCGATCCTACGTGTCGAGGTACCCGTCTCCCGAGTGGAATAATGGGATCGGATCCTATCTTATGAACTTGGGTTTGGGGTCGTATGTGTAGTGTCATGGCATAATGATTTTCCTTGATGTTTATATTATAAGGTTGTGGGGTTGGCACATCCTATAGATATATCCAATAATGTCACGAGTGTTCCTCAAAGGCAATAGGGATAGGCCCTTGCACTTTGTTTTCGATCTGGTGGTGGATGCACATGATTTGATGTGAGTTGATCACACTCATGGATATTATGGTTTGTGTGATTTTGCATTCGTTATACCTAAAAATTATTATACTAGAGATTTATAACCATGAGATTATGGCTCAAGAATTTTTAATAGAATATACCATAAATATATATACGGAACTATTACTTGGGAATATTAAAGCATGATACATTATAGATGTACATATGAAAACATAACTCGAGATATTTAAAGTAAGAGGACAATGTTTAGTAAGTTAGAATATCATTAATGTAAAATAATATTATAGACTAAGAGATATCTCAAGTACCACATGCTTATCTAGGTTGTTTGGGTTTGGGATAACTTAAAATAACCTAATACTAGACGAAGATTTATTTTTATTAATGTGGACCAAATGTAGTTATAATCATATGCACTATAGACTTGCTAGGTTTAATCCTCTACGTCGAACTGTTTATACAGGTTTTAGATCATAGTTTCCATCACAGAATTGATATTTTCATTGGAAAGGTTTCACCAACATCAATTATATTTATCATTTCCTCGGATGTAAGTGTTGAGTGTATAGCTCATTACATTCTTGTATTCTTTTATGTTTTAGTTTTACAGACAATTGTATTAATTTAGTTTTCCCAAGACACAAATTATTCGAGATATATTCATTTATATTGGTGTAATTATTCAGAACTTGATATTGGACTGTTGAGATTCATTATATTACAGAGCTAGAATTTTGTTATATTGTAATTTGGATGGTACCAGATATGTTTTAATTTATCGAAAACTTTATTATTTAATATTGCCTTTACTTATATAGTTTTCATTTATCTCATTCATGCTTAGAATGTTACTAATTGTTTTGACTCTCGTGATTTTTATATTAGAACTGATCAATCTATTAATAGATTTTATGAGGTGTCACGGTTGGTATTAAATCATTACAGGTTCTAATGTCCTAAGGTCTTGACTGCGTGGCACTTCTCTTCATTGTATTCATTGACTACTTTAGATCTATACCATTTAGAATTTTTACTCTTAATCTTGAATACCACTTAGGAAGACTCATTCCAGTGAATTTGGTGAAAGATCCGATGATAATGAAGTGTATCAAGAGGGTTCCTTATTTATATTTCATTATGAAACATCCCATGCATGTAGATTTGTTTTCTCAAGAGTTAGGACTTATAGGGCGTGAGGCTCTTACTATGAACTTAGTGAATTATTTGGGGGGAAGTGTTTTCCCATTTTCCATTCATAAGAGGTTGAGAAGTAAGTTTCAAAAACCTCATCGGGGAAACCACATGGTAGCCCGGAATGAAAGGGAATTCAACTCTCTCTATCTCTCCTTGCACCAAAATGCATTGATACAGAACCGAGGAAAACGGATCGCCTTTTGAGAAATCTTATATGAAGATTTCATTATGTGTTATTGGGTAGCCCATACTTCCCCACTTATGCTTGGGTGGTGGAAGTTTACCTCCTATATTACGAGGATCATCATGACTATAAAAAAGACAGAGGTCCTCAAAAAGAGGAGGTTAAGGCTAAATAGGGGCCAATAGTCTAGAGATGGTGGAGAGTCACCTCGAGCCCGAGGAGTCCCTCACCAGGAAAAAGGGACTTGGATAGGGCCAAACCCTAATAGGTTCCAAGGAGAAAATAATCAGAAAAATTAGGGTCACGGGGGCCATGGCTTGTAGGGTATTAGGGGAACCAACGAGGACGTTGCTAATAAAGACAAAATCAATGAGACTGCCCATATAGAGAGGGTTAGTAAGGCTGCAAATAGGGTCACCGCTTCAATAGATCCATCATGGAAATTATTACACTCATGACTAGCGGGTTCACCTAGTTAGGATATCGTTTAGGGAAACTAGAATTTATACAGATGACACGGGGAAGTTGTTATGTTTATGTTTATGGCTCATACACACGAGCTCACTACGATTTTGGGACATATAGATTTTTACCACCGAGTTTTTATTTACATATAAATACCCTAGTGGGTAGGATTACTTCTTTATGTCATGTTTGTAAAGTCGTGGATGTTTTGATTAGATGGCTTATTTCTTCAATCGATTTATTGATTTTATACATGGGGTCATATTATTTTATTTTGGGCATGGTTTGATTAGCTCAGTGCCATGCACAGATCGACCACTGTGGGAAGCATATTATGTTTATCATTTTTGGTCGAAGATGTTTCTTATAGTTATGCCTAGGATCGAAGGTGGGTTTTGTAGCACTTGTATTTTTAAGCATTTTATATTTAATTAATTCGGCTAATATAAATTACTCGTGTATCGTAATTTAATTTAATTAATTATTATGAATTTATTTAAATATTAATCGGGAGAGTTAATGGTTAATATTCATGAAAAATAATTACTAAGTGAATAGTAATAATTTATTTATGTCATAACGAGTGATGGTGATTTGGTATTATTTTATCTCAACCGGGAGTCGAGGATAGACTATATTGAGGTCGAGACAGGGACTTTTAGTAAAGTAATTTGAAGGATAATTCTAAGTGCACGATTGATTCCGAATAGGCCAAGATAGTCAGAAAAGAGTACCCGTGGGTAGTAAATGGGTCTGGGGACATTTTTAGGCATAATCACGCCCACACGGGGGTACTTGGGCCATTTTAATTTGGCCCATAAGCTTAATTTCGGCATTAACATGATAAAACCTAAATTAGAGAGTTTGGGGAAGACACAACTCAAAATGAAACCCTACTTCTACATAGAAGAAAAGAGGGAGAAAGTATGGAGTTTTTGGGGAGCCAAATCAAAGGAGATTAAGTGTGTTCTTCGTCAAATCATTGTCTACCCCAAAGGAAATTAGACCCTACGAACCAGTATAGGCAAGTGGTTAACTTGCTTTCATTTAAATTGCAGTTTTCAATTCATATCATAGTGGGTGTAAACCAAATACGTTTTGGGTGGGTTTTCATATGAAAAATGTGTGTTTATGAATAAGGTAATTTATGTAGAATAGAGACGCGAATAATGTGATATTATGATTCAAAAATGTGAGGATCTTAGTATATTCGTAGTCTGGTAAATTGAAGATGTTAAATCTAAAAATTTAAACAGAACCTTAAAGACACTGTATAGAACAAACCATAACTACCCAACTGAGGTTTTTATTTTTAGTTCTATACATCGATGTTGGTAAATGATGTAAATAAGATATTGGGATTTGTTGGAAATCGTTGAAATGGTTGGGAGTTAATAACTTGAGATTTGGGGTTGAAGTTAAAAGCTAGAAGGAGCAATAATGGCTACCGTGGGTGTGGGAAGAAGACAACGGTTGTTCGAACGACGCTGGAAAAAATGGCCCAATTAGTTCCCTTTTTATTATTTTTGGCCTAAAACTTTTGGGAGCTGTAGAGATAACTTAGCACCGAGTGTTATTTGTGAAGAAGAAGGATAGTTTGCTTCCCTTGTGTGTGGAATACAGGGAGTTAAACAAGGTCATGATACGGAATAAGTATATGTTGCCAAACATCAATGATTTATTTTATCAGTTAACAGGGTCTGCGTACTTCTCCAAGATTGACTTGAAATTGGGATATCACCAGTTGCGCATTCGGGAGGAGGATGTTACTAAGACCACTATCATGTTGCGATACGGGTCGTACGAGTTCAGGGTGATGTCGTTTAAAATCATTAATGAGCCAGCAATGTTCATGGATCTCATGAATAGGGTATTCAGGGAGTTCTTAGACCAATTCGTGATCGTGTTTATATACGATATTCTGGTTTACTCTCGTACTGAGGAGGAGCATGCAGAGCATTTGCATAGGGTCTTACAGACACTTCGGGACCACCAGTTGTATGCCAATTCTGGAAAGTATGGATTTTGACTACGGGAGGTACAATTCCTTTGCCACATCGTGTCTGATAGGGGTATTCCTATTGATCGGAGTAAGGTAATAGCAGTGAGGGAGTGGAGACAGCCCATAACACTGATAGAGATTCGTAGCTTTCTGGGGTCGGTCGGGTATTATCGCTGGTTAATTAAGAGATTTTCAAAGATTGGGGGTCTATTGATGAACTTGACTCGTAAGGGGGTACCATTTGTATGGAGTGATCTCTATCAGCTAGCCTTTGATGAGCTAAAGTACAAATTAACGTCAGCACTTGTACTTGCATTTCCTAGGAGTGGGGTAGAGTACCGGTTCTACACGGATGCATCCTTATAGGGACTTTGGGGTGTATTACAGTAGGAGGATAGGTCCATAGCTTATGCGTCTACAAATATTAAGCCCCATGAGAAGAATTACCCCACACACGACCTTGAGTTGGCATTGGTTGTTTTTGCTTTAAGTATATGAAGACAATATCTTTTGGGGGAGCAGTTTTCATTGTTCATAGATCATAAGTCACTTCAGTATCTCTTCATACAGAAGAATCTAAAAATGAGGCAGAGGCGGTGGCTAGAATTCGTGAAGGACTACCTATTTGATATATAGTGTCATCCTGGTAAGGCTAACGTGGTAGAAGACATGTTGAGCCAACGACCTACTAGGGAGTTAAAGTATTCCTAGAAATAGAAGTGGAGTGATCATAGACATGACGATGAGATTGTCAGATCATGCATATCAGTTTTATCTATCACTCCCGAGATTATCATGCGGGCAGTGAAAGCACGGGCGGAGGATCAGTATTGTCAAGACAAGGTACGTCAATTATTATTTGTGGGTGCAGAGTCTTACTCGATCAACTCAGAGGAAGGCTTACATTTTAATAGGAGACTAGTTGTGCCTGAGTATGAAGATTTGAGGCATGTTATTATGACCTAGTCCCACGATTTGAGATTTACGGTACATCCTGATGGGAATAAGATGTACCAGGAAGTAAGGAGACAATATTGGTAGTCAGGGATGAAGCAAGACATAACAGAGTTTGTATCCAAGTGTGTTACCTGTCTGTTGGTTAAGGTAGACCCCCAGAGGCCTTCAGGGATGATATAGCCATTGGATATTCTTGTGTGTAAATGGGAGATCATTTCGATGGACTTTATTATAGGACTGTCGACATCACAGAGGGGTCACGACTCCATTAGGTGATAGTCGATCAGTTGACCAAGGTGGCATATTTCTTACCAATTCGCATCGATTTTGAGACGATGCAGTATGTACAACTATTTGTTACGAGGATAGTTAAGCTGCACGGGGTACCGATTAACATCTTGTCTAACAGAGATAAAATCTTTGTGTCTCACTTCTGGCTGAGATTTCAGGAGGCTAAGGGCTCAGACCTATGGTTGAGTACCGCATACCATCCATAGACAGATGGACAGACGGACAGACTGAGAGGGTTAATCATATTCTAGAGGACATGTTGATAATGTTCATTCTAAATTTCGGAGGAGGTTGGGAGCGATATCTTCCATTTGTGGAGTTTAGATACAATAATTCTTACCAGTTCACCATCGGTATAGCACCATTTGATTTATGGGAGGCCTTTTTGTTCACCCGTTTGCTAGTTAGAGGTAGGGGATAATAAGTTATTGGGTTCATAGATGATACGTGAGACTACTACCAAGATCGAGTTGATTAGGGGACGTATTCATATAAATCAAGACAGGAAGAAGATCTATGGTGATGCATATCGAAGACACGTTGAGTTAGAGTTTGGCGACCAGGTGTTGGTTCGGTTGTCTACCATGAAGGGGGTTATGAGGTTCTGTAAGAAGGGGAAGTTAGCGCCGAGATACATGGGACCCTTTCCTATTATTGAGAGAGTGGGGCTAGTAGCATATATAGTGGGTTTATCGAAGCGTCTTCAGTGGATACATGACGTATTACATGTGGCTTCACTAAAGAAATACCGAAGGAGATTCATTTATAGCCAAACATCTCATATGGGGAGAAACCCATGGATATTCTAGATTGTAGTGAGCGTAAACTGCGGTATAAGGTGGTACCACTAGTCAGAGTTTAGTGGGGACATCATAGTGTTGAAGAGTCGACATAGGAGTAGGAGGATGACATGCGATAATAGTATCTGGAGTTACTCGCCAGAGGTATGGAAAAATTTTAGGGATGAAATTCCCTTGTAAGGGGGGAAGTATGTAACACCCCTTATTTTTAAGCATTGTATATTTAATTAATTCGGTTAATTTAAATTACTCCTATGTCATAATTTAATTGAATTAATTACTATGAGTTTATTTAAATACTAATCGAAAGAGTTAATGGTTAATATTCATGGAAAATAATTACTAAGTGAATAGTAATAATTCATGTACGTCATAACGAGTGATAGTGAAGTGGTATTATTTTATCTCAATCGGGAGTTGGGGATAGACTATATTGAGGTTGAGATAGAGACTTTTAATAAAGTAGTTCATATGAAAATTTTGAGTGCACGGTTGATTCCAAATAGGCTGAGATGGTCCAAAAAGAGTATCGGGGTAGTAAATGGGTCTCGGGGCATTTTTAGGCATAACCGGACCCACATGGGGATGTTTGGGCCACTTTAATTTTGGCCATAACCATAATTTCAAGATTAACATAATAAAACCTAAATTATAGAGTTTGGGGCAGACTCAAGTTAAAAAGAAAACCCTAGTTCTGTAGAGAAGAAAAGAGGGAGAAAGTAGGGAGATTTTTGGGAGCCAAATAAAAGGAGATTAAGTGCGTTCTTTATCAAATCATCGTCTACCCCAAAGAAAATCAGACCCTACGAACCAGTACAGGCAAATGGTTAACTTGATTTCATTTAAATTGTAGTTTTCAATTCATATCATAGTGCGTGTAAACCAAATTTGTTTTGGGTGGGTTTTCATATGAAAAACGGGTGTTTATAATTTGGATAATTTATATAGAATAAAGACCCGAATAATGTGATATCACGATTCAAAAGTGTGAGGATCTGAATATATTCATAGTCTGGTAAATCGAGGATGTTAAATCTAAAAATTTAAACTGAACCTTAAAGACACTGTGTAGAAGAAATCGTAAGTACCCAACTCAGTTTTTGAATTTTAGTTCTACACGTCGATGTTGGTAAATGATGTAAATAAGATATTGGGATTTGTTGAAAATTGTTGAAATGGCTGGGAGTTAACATCTTGGGATTTGGGGTTGAAGTTAAAGGCTTGAAGGAGCAATAATGGTTGTCGTGGGCATGGGAAGAAGACGACGGTCGTTCGAATGACCCTAGTTTTCATTTTAACGACGCTAGAAAAATTGGCCCAATAAGTTCCTTTTTTTATTTTTGGCTTGAGACTTTTGGGAGCTATAGAGATAGTCTTATTGAAATTTTGAGTGCTCTCATGCTTAGGGACAAAAGGATGTGAATACAGAAAATGGGAAAGGGAAAATAAAAAGGTGAAATTTATTAGTGGAATTTGGAGTAATAAATTCTAAAAAGGTTTAAAATTTTGGGTCGATTATATGTGTCCGGGTATTATATTTGTGTGGCACCACTTTAATAAATTAATTAATGTGCTATTAATTACATTAAGAGTCGGGGATTTGACTCGGATATTTTAGGCTAGTGCTACAGGGGTTAGGTACGGGTTAGTCAGGTTTAATTTATTATTATTATTATTATTATTATTATTATTATTATTATTATTATTGTTATATATATATATATATATATATATATATATATATATATATATATATATATATATAGTGTGTGATAGTATATATATATTATTGGTGTGCTAATTTAATATCAGTTTAAGATATTTTTATAATTACACACCCCTCTAGTGATATCATTGGAGGTTGCACGATGTGGGTGAATCCCCTAGCTAGTGGGTGTAGGGCAAGTATAATCCCCAGGTCATAGCATCCCGTATTTTATGTTGTGATCATTTTTGAGGTGAGACTCTTTGGGTATGATTCGGCCTCACACTCGGGAAACTACGATCGCCTCCGCTACACTTATTATTTATTGCAAGATTCTTTGTTAGTGAACCGTCTCAGGGTATCCGAGTTTGATTGAGTATACCTGGGATGATAGTATTTTAGATAAAACATCCGGTGAGTTATTACTTGTGAGGATGGATACGATATACAACATGTGTGATAATGTGTAGTATATTGATACGTATATAATAGTGCAGATATTTATATACAAGTGAATACCTGGAGTGAAATGGTATTGTTTATATAACTAGTGAAACTGTTATATTGCTATTTAAAGATGATAAATTATGTTAGTGTGCGAAATAACTTATAAATCATTAGGAAAATTACTTAGGCTAGAGTAAGGTGTCAAGAAGTGTTTATAACAAGGCTAGTTAGACGGGGTAGTATAGCTAGGGGGTTATAAGGAAAACCGGTAAGTGTGCATAATAGTTGAGGGGTGAGTATTATCTCAAGTGAGTGCGACACTAGCCTAAATATAAAAAGCATTAATGCATTTTAATTACTACAAACTTAATCACTTGCTAAATATTTTCAAAATGTTTTGGATTTTATCCCTTGCTGCAAATATTTTTAAAAACCTTTTAGGTGTCCAACCACAGGAATACTAGACTTGAGATTCTATTCCAGGGATACGCAGCTGTGGCATATGTGGATACATGCAGGAGTTGGACTAGACGCATCATTTTCTTGTTCATAGATTATGGACTGTTCTCAGTTACAGTTTCATTTAGGGCGTGTTGCCCACTAACATTCAGACTCGGTATTTGGATTATTTATATATTTGTTGGATTATTGTGTTGGATTGGGATTTTAATCCGATAGTTTATTCGACAAGTATTTTAGTTATTTATTCAGTATTGTTCTAAACTCAGTGATTGTGCGCATGGATTAGTTATTTTGATTTCGCATCTTTTTATATGTTTAATGAAAGATAAAATTTTAGCATCGATTTAATTAATTAGTTAATTAGGTGATTAGTAATTAATATTGTTTTCGATAGTGATGCTAAGAATGAACCAAATGAAAATCCTATATTAATTTAATAAAATACTGATCAATCAGTATTTAATTAAGCGGGGTATCATAGGTTTAGCACACGAAGCTATTGTATGGATATAAACACATTAGAGGAAGTTATAGTCTCTTTAGAGATGATACTAATATTTCAGGATATTTTTTTCCAAATGCATTTAAAGGGGTACTTGGGGGTACTACCTACATATAATTTGATTTTGTCATAGATGTGGCACTAGTCACTTGGCACATAGAGAGGGAACCATATAGGATAGCGATGTTAGAGATGAGGAGTTATGGGAGAAGATTCACTAGCTTTTGAGTAAGGGGTTCCTTTATTCATAGGAGTACATCTCCATGGGGTGCTCCATTAATCTTTGTTAAAAATAAGGATGGTTCATTCTAACTGTGTAGACTATCGGGGGATGAACAAGGTCACGATATGCAACAAGTGTTCATGATCCCGGATCAAAGATTTTTT
Organism: Sambucus nigra; assembly: GCA_949130495.1. NCBI lineage: Eukaryota > Viridiplantae > Streptophyta > Magnoliopsida > Dipsacales > Adoxaceae > Sambucus > Sambucus nigra. The sequence continues at coordinate 388,358,555 of OX422207.1, read as the reverse complement.
TATCAACTAAGGGTAACGCCTTTATTTTTTAATATTGAATATCCTTTGAGTTATAACCACTTGTGAATTCGGGAGGAGGATGTCACGAAGAAAGTTTCTCTGACATAATATGGATCATATGCATTCCAGATCATGCCATTTGGGTTGACCAGTGCTCCATCCATGTTCATAAAGTTGAGGTACAAATTATTTCGATCGTACATGGACTAATAATTATTGTGTTTATTGATGACATCTTAGTCTACACACTTCGAAAACACAAGTATCACAATAAGTTATCTAAGTGCAAATTTTGGGTAGATGAAGTGCAGTTTATGGGGTATGTTGAAATGAAGGCTAGGATTTGTGTGGATCTTAGAAAGGTGTCGGAAAAGATGGAGTGGGAATAACCCATGACACATACTAAAGTTAGGATGTTCTTGAGTTTATAAAGGTACTACAAGTGGTTCATTCAGGGGTTCTCGAAGTTTTTAGGATCACTAACCTACCTCATCCGAAAAGGGGTATCATTCATTTGCGAAAAACATTACTGTGGACTTTTAAAAAGTTGAAGGAGAGGCTAACAACTGTAATTTTCTCCCTTTTTGTTTAAAGGCATTAATTTCTAGGCTATAAATTGAAGTTATTATCGGACCACAAGAACCTTTAGTATCGATTCACTCAGTGGGAGTTGAGCATGTGTCAGAGGGGGTGGTCAACCTTTGCGAAGGAAGATCACTTCTCTATTCAGTAACATTCGGGGAAAGTGAATGGGGTATCATACTTCTGAAGCTATCGATGGACGATGAGTCTATCAGCTTTTAGGACAGAACAATGGGATTATTTAATTATAGTTAATTCAACATAGGAGTTTTTAATGGTAGTGGTCGTTATGCCTAATATTATGTCATGTGTGATTCAAGGCCAAATGTTAAACTATTTTTGTCAGGAGAAAATACAGGAGCTGTTATCCAGAGGAGTTCCTCTTCATTCTTTTTATCATAGATAGAGGTTTGTGTTTTCAAGGGATAATGGATGCACCAGAGGGCCCTAAGCAGCATAAGGTAGTTTTTATCGAGGCACATAATTCATGGTTCATTGTGTATCTCAAGGATGACCAGATGTACCACTATTTGAGGAGTCATTATTGGTGGTTATGTATGAAGTGGATTATTACAAAGTTTATTTCTATGTGTGCTACCTTCCAGAATTAAAAGTAGAGTACTAGAGACATCAGAAGAGATACAATTATTAGAGATCCAAATGGTGGGTAAATGGGAGAGAATATTGATGGATTTAATCATGGTTACAAAGGTCCCACGGGGGATATTATGCCATTTGGGTTATCAAGGACAACCTTGTTAGAATTTTATTATTAAAACCATGTAACGTTATTTTATTTATTAATAAAAGAATGTCACACCCCGCCTAATTCTGGCGTCGGACGCCACCAAAACTAAGCCGGGCGTGAGTAAATAAAATATCATTTTTAGCATGAGACAGATATGAGACATAAATAAATCAGTCCATAAGATAAATAATTGAATCAATCTCAAATGATCACAAATAACTAAGCGATAAAAGATCCATCACACGCTAACTCCAAAAATCGAATCCCAATAATGATTAAATAAAATCTTAATAATCCCAACCGAAATCCTCTAAACAACTTTGGAATCGAATGGCCCAATAAAACTCCAATGAAGTATCATAATACGACTGGAAAAGAAAGTCTAACTAAACTATGCCATAAAGTAAATAACTCCATCTGCACCTCCAATGATAACTCCGATAAACTTATGCAGCTTCTCCAAATCAAATCTTGAAAAAGATTAGTCAACGCATGGGTCAGAGCCAAAGCCCTGAGCAAGAATACACACTAATCCCCTCAAATAGGATCCTTGAATCCAGACAGTAGCATTATACGCAATAAATATCATTATAGAATATTTTAAATTAAATGGGATAATTAAAATGCGATAAATATAAAATACTAACTACCCGCGAAAATCCCCATTTATACAGGCACACCAATATGATTTTAAATTCCCAAGTCCCACGATGTTAATTTAATTAAATTAACCAGCTTTTATTATAGTTCTCACTTTTTATTAAAGTGTCACACTTCCCCTTGTCAATCGTCCTCTGACCCGTTTAAACTGTCGGCCCCGACACATGACAAGGTTCCACACACGACACGACATAAATTGTCCTCTGACCCGTTTAAACTGTCGGCCCCGACACATTATGTCGCCACAAATTTTAATACCCGTTTTTATCTTAGGCATTACTTCTCAATTTATAATCACCCCACCCTTTTAATCGATGTGAGATCCTCAAAATATCCCTTAGTCCCATAACTAAGGGTCCCCAAGTTATCAATACGTCCTAACCTATGTATAGGATGAATTTCTAACTTAAATTTCGACCTAGTCTCATGCTTAGGCTAGCGTAACGAAGATAAAGTACTAAAAATCAGCCCACCCCCAAGATGATAAAAACACGATAATCTACCCTCACTAGTCCCATACCTAGAAGGCGTAAATAATAAAAAGGCATACAAACTAGTCCCATACCAAGAAGGCATTCTAAAATATAGGGAGAGAAATAATACCCAATAACCCATCGTCACAAACGCAACATCATAATACCAACAAGTCACACAAACAAGCATAATTAATCAATATATAAAACTACGCATGATAGTCCAATTCAATTAAATCTTTAGTTTAATTATCACCTCGTCAACAATACCCAATTAATCTCATTTAATTATTTTAAACTAAATATACCAAGTTTTCATCATATATTCATCAAAACCAAATTTTATTATCTCTACATGTATTACATGAGTTATACGCACCCAAAAATTATTTATTTTAAAGCTAGGGTTTTTCTACATGCAACCTACACCAATAAAACCCAAAATCACTCATGAATCCTACGTACTGAAAGGGTTATGAATATTATTCAGATTAAAAGATTTTATAAAACAGCCCCATAATTAGTATTCACCTTTTCTAATTAAGTTACTAATTATTTTTAAGAAAACATGTAATTAAGTGTTTAGGCGACACTTAAAACGCATAATACTAAAGGAAAAGAATAGAGTATTCATGCCTGTAAAGATCGTGTTGAAAATCTGATTAGAAATCTGGATTCCTCTAAAAAAATTAGCAAAAGAATGTTCTTGAACGATCTTGATTAAACTCCAATTAAGCCTTCAAAAACTTGTGACAAAAACTTGATTTTGTTGAAGGTTGATGATTATGAGTGAGAGGAAAAATATTTGGAAGTGTTCTCTAGTGAAAAACTGGAGAAAAAGTGATTATGAAAGGTCCCCCTACGGATTAATAAGATTATATAGTGATTAGGAGTCCTAATCCTACACAAACTCTAAAAACAGCTTACAGCGCACGTTTTCTGGGAGGGTCGATCGATCTACCCCCAGTCGTCGATCGATCGATCATGACTAAAATCTGACAGTTCGCCCAAAAAATTATAAGGGACAAAAACTGTAAAATCAATATAGAATCCATTTTAACTCCGATTTTCATTCCGCTTGAAGTTTAATTCTTCTAAAATCATAACCAACATATTTAGCCAATAAAAATTATTAAAAGAAAAAATTTATTTTTTTCAAAAATTCCAATTAATTAATTAAAATAATAAATAAAAACAAGGGGTGTTACAAAGAATTGTCTAGTTCATTTGACATGAGAATCATGTTTGTGAGAATAATTCTCATTTATTCTCAAATATATTATTTTTTATATATCGATCATTTGTACTCAGTAAGAATTTTGGTGAGTTGGGTTCGACTTGATTACAGGCGATCGAAATTTTGGTTCTAGTACTTAGTAATAATTTCGATCATTTGTACTTGGTAAAAATTTCGGTGAGTTGGGTAATCTCACACCATTTGTAAATGGTGCGTAGATTCTTAATTTCGAGAATTATCAGGATTGGAATCCTTACAAAGTTATTTATTTGATTAATATGCGTGCGATTTGATTTCATATTGGGCAATAGATCCTCACAAGTTGGGAAACAATTATATAAGTCGATCTGACATCATAATTAATATGAATTCATGCCCAAGAAAGATCTTGAATTGCAATGCCCCATGGATAGACTTACAAAATTTGTTTTCACTAGTGAAAACCTGATTTGTGAAGTATTTTATAATCTAGTGGAGTAGAAAAATAAACACGTCAAAGAATCAAGGAATTGATTGGATGTCGATTAAAATCAATTAATGAAAAATTGATGTGACCAAGTGGGTATCATAAGCTTAGCGTGGGGAATGACATTATTGTAATACCCCGTATTTTTACTGCTTTTAAATTATGGGATTTATTAAATTTAATTGAGATAAATTAATTTAATTTTAATCCGGAATGTTGTTTTAAATATTTACTAGCGTGACGAGAGTTAGTAATTATTGGAAATTTGTTATTTGTTGAATGTAACTGGATGAGTATAGTAATATATGAGATTTACTTTTATAATATTGTCAAGTGTGAATAAAATGACAATTATGGAACGCGCCTGTGTCGCGTCGGGAATAAATGTTGATTAATAAAAGTGAAATATTTTTAGTTATCCGTATGGTCATTTTGAGCGCGCCAACGTGTCCAGAAGGGTCGAGATAGTCAGAAAAGTGTACCCGGGGGTCTAGTTTGAGTCTCGGGGCTATTTTAGGCTTAATTAGTACCCCGGGAGGGCATTTTGGTCATTTTATATTTTTGGGTAATTAAACCCACGAAATTTCAAGGGTTATATCAGATGTTTAAGATTTCCTTCTAGGGTTATAACAACCAAATACGAGTGACGGCCATAGGAGAGGGAAGGAGAGAGCTTCCAAAGCAATCCAAGGCCCGAAATCCATCCGTTTGCACCGCCTTCACCACCAACGCGTAGATCGCGAGACAGGGAACGCAACCATAAAAAATTTGGCACCAAACCAGAACGTCAAAAATCCCAGGAAAGTGTTTATCTTGATTATTTTCGTGGATGCATCACTCGTATTAGTTTAGGAATGATTAGGATGAGTTGTATGGAAGCAAAACCCCATTTGAGATAGGAAATTGCATATAGGGATGATTTAAATGATATTCTGGAAACCCTTTTTCCATGTAGAGGATTAAACCACGAATTTATGATGTTTTATAAGAAGGAAATTCTGGAAAAGATGTGTTAGAACCATGTTTAAGAGATTTCTAGGGTTCTTGATATTTACATGAATTTTGGGTTGTTAATCCATGTTTAGTGACGAAAACTTACATGATTTACGTAGAAATACATAATATGATGATATAATGTTAGTAGTATAAATTCTGGGATGATTAGGAATGAAAAATATGGAATTGGTTGAGGTTAGAGGATGACACCCGTAACTGCAAAACTGCAGGATTCGCAATACCTGCTTGATCGATCGATCGAGCCTTGATCTTTGATCGATCGATCCCCAGACCTCGATCGATCGACCCCTCCTGGCAGACTCATGTTTTCCCTTCTTAATTAGTTAAAATTCACTTTAATGAGGAATAATTCATGGACACCCTTATAAATATGTTTTGAGAGATAAAGAGGCCCAGTAAGGTATATGAATAAGTTTTGGGACCTTTAAGGTTAGACGAGAGTTGTATCCTTGGGAGATTTCATATATAAGAAATGATAAAACTACGTATTTAAAGTGAGAAGATTACGTAAAATAGTTACGAAAAAGAATAGATGAATACCTACGGAATTTTTATAGGTGGGAGGATAAAACCATGAGGGTTATGTGGTAAGTTGGAATAATACCGAATCAAGGTTAGAAATGAACTGTTACATGTGATAACAAATAATGAGATATGAGAAATAATGTCGTAAGTATGGGATTTGAGAATATACCCAATATTGATATGGTAATATTAGTATAGTTATATGATTGTGTATGCATATGCTATCTATGTGTGAAAAACATGCCCGTGCTACTTGCTATCCCTGAGGTTACCGCGCTGGGACGATCTTATCTCATGTGCCTTATGGGGGATATTGACTCATACCCTAGAAGATATAAATCCTAGGTACGGGCTATCGGATCGATAGTCGGACGGTCCTAAGAGACGTGAGGGTATGTACTGACCTCTTGGACTTGGAAACTATGCTTCGCCTCAATATTGTTTGTGTATGTATTTATACAGTTCGAGAGTGATTCTGAACTTGTATTCCCTTTAGTACGATTGATACGGGGATTGGATAGCAGAATATGCCCGCACCATAATTTTATGTGGGGTGATGTTAGAATATATATATATATATATATATATAAATTATACGGGTATTTAATATATATATAAACTTCTGAAATTTGGGAAACTGCCTACTGTGTAATGGTAAGTAAGACATGTGTAATGACTCAAATTGGAACTACTTGTTTTGAAAAGTATAATATGATATTGAAAAACTTTATGAATCAATAAAGTTAAAATGAGCGTTTTGTACTAAATGAAATTATCCTTTTAAACCATGATGTTGTTAAATCTTAAATCTTGAGAGTCACCTCAGATATGTTAAATCCTTGGGGGATAGATAGTGTGATATATGATGAGATAAATCATTGGGAAGGTTAGTTGCGATAGGAGTGCACATTAGAAGAGAGGTGAGAATTTCTCAAGAGAGTGTCGCACTGATATGTTGTTGCATTGGCCTGTAATCAATTTAAATACTTGCAAAACGAATTTTTAAATCATATACACTATCGGACTCTGACCCGTTTCCACTTCTCTTTCTCTCTTGTATATATATGTATGTATTACAGGTGCCCAGCCACAGGGGCGTCTTGCATAGGATCCTTTGGATGGAACGCGCTGTACCTTTTGTGGGAGTTGCAGGCCATTGCTTAGACGACCTCATTGTTGACTCTACGTCTAGTTCAGCTTTTTCCAGTGGGGGCATGTGTCGTCCTTTTTCCATTATTTAGTTGATATTGTCAAAGATTGTAATTCTTTTAATTTCATTATCTTTATTTCGGGATTGTTAATGTCAGGATGTTTTCCTTAGTATTTTAATGTTGGGATTTATTATTGTTGGGTAAACTATTGAATGTTCATTTTATTCTTCTACTTATTGTGTGACTCTTTAGACGTTAATGGTTTAAGATTTTATAACCGCATTTAATAAAATGAGAATAAAGGTTTAAATGGTTTTGACACTTAGCTTAATTAATTAGGGTGTTTAAACTGGAAAAGTTTTATTTTTCGACAGTGATGCTGAGAATGAACCAACTGTTCACCTTGAATTAATTTAATAAAGGAGTGATCGTCCGGTATTTAATTAGGCGGGGTGTCACAGGTGGTATCAGAGCATCAGGTTCTAGTGTCCTTTAGGATCTGTACGGCTTATTTCGTTTCCATCTTAGCATCTTTGATATAGAGCCCTAATACTAGGAATGTTGTGTTCATATCTATACATTGGGAATTCGTGCTTCTGCGATTTGTTTATGCGAATGATGAACTCATCCAAATTTATTGAAATTTTCAGATGGATTGTCAAGAAGAACTAGGTAAAACTGTTAGGGGAGTCGACGAGCAAGATCGACCCACCCCTCGGGTATCTCCAGAGAGAATGTCAACCGCCGAGTTAGTAGGTATTGTGGCACAGGCAGTTACCACTGCGGTCTTGCAGTATCAAGAACGCGACACACAGCTCATGGGGGCAAAAGATCTAGAGAGTACAGTCAGTTTGTCTTGACTGGAAGTAACAAGTGTGTGAAGACACAAAAATCGCAACAACAAGCTCCTCAGGCCCGTAAAAGCCACTAAGGTAACGAATTGTGCGGGGAAGCCCAAAAGCGTCAAGGAAGACAAGACCAGGGAAAAAGATAGACTAGTCAACAACGTAGTGAAGTGAAGCAGTTTCGGGGGAGGTGCTTCCAATGTGGCAGATATGGCCATAAGCGTCAGGATTGCCCAGAGAAGAATTGGGCCCCCCGGCAGGAAGGTGCTAGTAATAAACCACAGAAGCCAGCTCCACCACCCTTTCCAACAGCCTCAGTTTAGCAGAGACAGTTACAGTATGGACGTGTCTGTAACGTCCACCAGATAGCAACATCTCAGGCCCCAACCGAGAAAAGAGGTATGTTTCCTATCCATGGTACTATGGGTCGAGTTTTATTTGATACTGGGGTGACGCATTGTTTTATAGCTACTCATTTTGCGAAGGCCTCAGGGCTATTAGTCACAGCAGAGAGCATTGTGACGTGTGTAGACTTACCATTGGGAAATGATTCACTTAATTTCTTTATATGCCGGGGTGTGGGAGTAGAGATTGGTGGCTTAGTATTACCAGCAGACATGTTAGTATTAGATACAAGTGGTGACCCGTGCGATGCACGGCGGGTGTAACGCGTTCTGAATTATTTTGTTTAAATATTTAAATTAATATTCAATTATTATCGTTATTTCAAAAGAAGATCGTAACCATAGCCATGATCATATAAATATAAGTAACATGACCCGTTCGATGCACGGCGGGTGTAACGCGTTCTGAATTATTTTGTTTAAATATTTAAATTAATATTCAATTATTATTGTTATTTCAAAAGAAGATCGTAACCATAACCATGATCATGTAAATATAAGTAATGTGGTGAGTAAAGAGTATGACTTAAAATGAGTAAGAGGAAATTAATGGTAAGAACCATAATATCGTAGATCAAACCATAGTCGGAGAATCCAAGTTAGAAAAAAAAATACATTACGAAGTGAATTTTAAAATGAAGTAATAGTTAAAAGTGTCGGGAAACTAATTTTTGTAGAAATGAAAGCGATATTCAGTTTCTTTGAGCCACTCCAAATATGGATTATCTGCATACTCGTAGTGGGTAAATCCATATTTCCTGAACATAGCCTTTCAAAATTCCCATGTATTGATGTGAATGCATCTCTTGAGTTGCGGGATGAAAACTGCAATCTGTTATGTCATCGTTAGTGGAGCAGACATTAGTATATTTTTATGAGATGTTAATATTAATGCACCATATGGGATTACAGATGTTGTAAGATGTGTGCAATTCATACCTCATTCTTCATGACGGGGAGTTTATCAGTCTATTTCGTAGATTTGGGAGTGAAGAAAATAAGTTAGATTTTTCACATTAATGAAATCTAATGGTAAATAAAATGTTGGTTCAATATTATTTCACCACACACCTTAGCGGATCGTAGATCAACCTTCACCCCTTGATTTTGTAGGAAATGAATCTACAATCAAATTTGTAGTCATTTTATTAGATGATAAATGTGAAATAATTTGTGTTAAGTAGTAATAAATATGTTGTTTAATACTTACAGTGTTTGCAAGATCCAAGTCAATCTGCATAATATATAAAAGTTGTTAGACAAAAGGTATGTTAGTAATAAATAGCAATATGTGCATACATGTAATGGTTGAATACCTGGCCATAAACTGTTATGTATTTTTGCCTAACGTTCTTCATCACGAAACCTTGCGAAAAGGAAAAAATTAAATAATGAAATTAGTTGCAGTATTGTTGTTAAAATATGTTCATAAGTTATAAGAACATTATTATTGATTAATTTTGTACGAAAGAAAACTTCTCTACCAAAGTTAATCTTTGAAAATACATATATAAGCAGAAATGATTATGGTTATATAATAATCATTTATAATCACTGCTTATTTGTGTGTAATCTAAAAAATAGTACTCGTTACGTATAACCATATCGTGTTATTACCTGAGAATCACTGGATGATACATTATTTGTATGTTGTATTATTTGTTGATCCTCCCAAATCTTTAATGCTTCCATGCATATGACGTCATCTTCTATGTCCGTTAAATAGTCGGATAAATCGTCAATAGTTAATGTCTCTTTTGCCACCTTGTCTTGGATAGTTTGTAGTGGCCATGTCGGTGGAAGAGTGTTTACTATAGCATATATTAGAATATCAGTTCGTGGGAAGAAACCATTTTTGTACAGTTCGCCTTGTATTTTTTTTTTTTAGAAATATGGTGACGAACGCACATATTTGGATCCATTTCTTCTCGTTCGAACTGTATCCATAAGGTGTTGATATCTCTCTCAGCCTCCTCTAGTAGTTTAATCAGTACACCTGAATTGCTTGGCTTATTTTGTTGAAGAATAATGTCTGTTGCAGTCTTCCATAGTGGTGGTAGTGTCTCTATTATTTTATCCATAATTAGTTGTTCAGACATGGATCGTCCGGAAGACTGTATTTTGTGACCGAGTTCAACAATTTTTGTTGCGTGCTTGTGAACAGAAGTTCCCTCGACTAATACGTTACAATTATAGAATTCGTGTTTAGCAATTAGAATATCGTAAAACCGCATTGGGTACCGATTAATTGGTGGTCGTTCCATAATAACCTGTGAAGAGTATAGGATAAGTTTTTATAAATTGAAGAGTTGATATAGTAATGAGTAATTGTAACGTTGCAGTTCAAAGTATTTAAAGGATAAATAAATTTAAGTTGACAATGATTCAACATATGTTTTGAAAAGGAAAAACAACTGGCAAGTAAAGAAGTATAGGAAATGCAGTAGTAATTGTCATAGATTTGCCATAGCAATACATTCGCAATCGTTCAGCAACAAAGTTTTTTATGTAGAAATGCTATTGAAAACTTCTTTATACACAATGTTTTTTGTGAAATCTGCAGGAACTCCTTGTGGATTCTTTATCAAAACCTTCAATCCTGTTGGAGAACTAACTCTGGATAAGGCTACGTACAACTGCCCGTGAGAAAACACTGGGTTTGGTAAATAAAGGCCAACATGACGGAGAGTTTGACCTTGACTTTTGTTGATAGTCATAGAAAAATCCAACTTGATTGGAAATTTCGTCGTTTCATCATGAAGGAAGAACTACCAACTGTAGGTGATAAGTCGACACGGTTGATGAACACAACATCACCGATCCTGGACCCCGTAATTACTTTAGCTTCTATGACTTTTCCCCCATCTTGGTGATCACTAATCGAGTTCCGTTGCACAACCCTAAAGATTCGTTAAGGTTTCGTAAGAGAATTATAGGAGCACCAACTTTGAGTTGCAATATATGATTTGGAAGCCTGGGGAATTGTAATGAATTAAGAAACTCAGGAGGATACATAGCGGGGTCAGTGCCATCCTCTTCGGATGGACATAATTTGTCCGCGCTATTATATACCTTAAGTGGTCCTGGAAGCATCGAAAGCATAATGAAGTTCAACTCATCCACATCGGTATTTTTTGGTACCAGAATTCCACGCTCATTCAGGTATGTTAGGTCGTTGAAGTTTGTACGAAGATTAGGATATATTTTTGAAATTAATTCTCTTAGTCCCGTTTCACCATTTTTTATGAGAAATTATTCGGGGATTTGTATCCAATTTGGCTCAATGTCTGTACCGAATGATTTTGAAGGTACCTTTCCTTCGCCAACCAGTTTAATCCATTCTGTGAAATCGAGTAGATTTTGTCGTGTTATGCCATCGACAAAGTCCGATGAGACACGCATATTTTTCTTGAGGTGCAGAACTTTGCAATGCTTCCAAATCGATGACCTCGGCAACGAAGACCCAACAATCTGTTCACGTCCAGATCTGGGTATAACAGGCAATATTTGACTGAAATCACCACCTAGCACAAATAATTTACCACCAAACGGTCGATCTGCAGAGAAGTTAACTGTATTTTTTAAAATATCTTTAAATGTACGGTCGACTGCCTCGATAGCGTAACGACTTATCATTGGAGCCTCATCCCAGATGATTAATGACGTTTCTTGTATCAAAAATGCTAAATTAGTCCTTAAACTGATGGAACAACTTGATGATTCATCTGGATTAAGAGGTATTTTGAAACGGGAATGGGCGGTTCGTCCTCCTGGCATGAGTAAAGAAGCTATGCCCGATGATGCAACGGTAAGAACTATTTTCTTGTCAGATCTGAATTTCGATATTAACGTTTTCCACAAGTAAGTTTTCCTGTTCCACCACTACCGTAAACGAAGTAAAGTCCACCACGTTGACGTAAGGATGATTCCATAATTGTGGTAAAAACTGCAAGTTGATCATCATTTAAGTCGGCATGCAATGACTGGAACAGGTGTAACTCAGTAGAACTGTCGTAATCAAGCTCTTCTCTTAGAACCCTTTTGGTGACAAACTCAGCTGCACGTGAAGATGGTAGCAGCATGGGAGGGAATTCAGAAGGGGATCTTCCATTTTTGTTCAATATGTATTCGATCTCTAGTAGGCCCAAGTTTTTCAAGTCATCATTATTGAGATGCATATTTAGGTCAACAACTTTCCTTCTTGTTCGATTTTGTAAGTCATCGGTGAGGTTACACCAATGTTTCTCCCACAGTAATGTTGGATCTGAAATCTCAGAAAACATGAGTACGGAACAAAACATGTTCCGTAGTTGGGAACCCGTAGCCCATATTGAAGCTTCATCAAGTGCTTCGTCCCATTCATTGTCATTGTCAACTAATCCTCGCGCAATGCATGCCGCTTTGAAGGTTGGATACACAATACCATTGAATGTTTTTACATCATCATAAGACTTAGATCCTAGAACTTTATGAAGAAGCATTCTTATGTAATACCTTTCACCAGAGCTCGGGGGCGCATATGGTAGTCTCCCTATACTGCCACGTTGTCGTATTCTCCTCCATTTTCTTACAGCACTTTCCCACAACCATTCTTTAGGGAACGCAACATACGTCAAGTTGTTTGCATCTGCATGATCCCTATTAGCTTCGAACCATTTGGTCAACATTGTGTCGTGGATTCCATCTCGATTGACTAAGGATCCGGCATCAGATGTTTCTTGAAAGATGATGAATTGTTCACCCGGTAAATGATATTGTAATCGTTCAACCGCTGGATACTGGGATTGCAAATCAAATTTGAAGATTCGCCAACATGCCTCAATAGAAGATACGTATCGACAGTCGAGGTATTGTTTGACTTCATCGACATCTTGGACGCGACGTTCTCCACCGTTGTTATGGTGAGGATCGTTATCCTGAATAACGATCGTTGCACGGTCGGGTCCCTTATTAATGTACTTGTATAGGTACTTAATAAGTTTATCTTGTGCACAACGTTCGATATTTATATGGGCATTATACTTTACAATTAGATCCCGGTTATACGGAACAACCCAACGATTATCCACATCGAAGCTATTAACCGTGTATGTCTTGTTAGTGTTATGGCGCCTATAAAGAACAAATCCAGTTTCTTCAACAACAGTTTCGTTAACAAATTTCTTTGGGTAGCCTTTAGAGCATTTTCCGTTGACCATACAGGGAGCGCTGGGGTTCATAGTGCCACATGGACCATGTATCATACATCGCGACACAGTTTGAAAAGTTAGAGGGTCTGTGGCCTCATCCGGAAGTTCGGCGGAGATAATGGTATCTATTTCCTCGGGAGAACGTGGTTTATCATCTTCAGCTAAGGTGAGAATAATGTGGGAGTGTGGCAGGCCGCGCTTCTGGAACTCGATAACATGAATATCTGTTCGCAGTAAGTAGTTATTGAATTGTTAATACAGGAAATACATTTATGATTAATGGAAAAGAGTGCATACAGAAGAGTAGTGAGATAAAATTTGTTAATATCATTCGACGATCGTACCTGCAATGGTTTTGCCAAAGAAATTGCGTTTCTTGAAATCATCCATCAGTTTTTTCAACTTTAATTGAAATAATCTAGCAACTATGTCGGGCCTATCTTCAGTGCGTTGATCTGGCAACATGGATACCCCGTGCTGGATCTCTGGCCAATTTGGATTGCACGTGAATGTTATGAAGAAATTTGGAAATCCTACTGATCGACAAATTGCCATTGCGTCTTGATAGTGTTGGATCATATTACGTGGACCACCAGTAAAAGATGAGGGAAGAACATATCTTCCACCAATCATTGCAGCATTAGTATCACCGGAATTAACTGCATCCATAAGTCCTTTAAACAGGTCTGAATGGAACTTGTTCTGTTTGGCACGTACATAACATAGTCTTTGTTGTTCAATATCTGCATAGCAATCGATAACATACTGTTGGAACAGACGACCACCTTGTAGTATCATTTTTCCTTCGTTGGCGCGGAATTGTATCCTTATGCATAAAATTCTCTCATTGACACACCAGTATTCTTGTTGCTGGAACCGAGAGTGAATTGTATATTTCTGCGCCACCCATCTGTCCCGTAAGGAAATAGTAATGGATATTGGAGAGGCATGTAGGATGGGTGGATCTCATCTATCCTTTTAAGTGTTCCATCAACTTTCTTGACAATAATGTCACGGTTATTTGTATCCTCAGATCCATCACCAATGATAAGTGCCGCCACTTCATTTGTGGTAGGTCTGTTGTATTGTCGTCCATCTCTTGAATGTAAAATTCTAATGTGGAGGTTATTCGTATCGTTCTCATTTAACGTATCACATGCTTTCCGAAACACTCCAACGTAAGGATTCGTTGAATCTAAGATAAATTGTAATCGTGTTAATGTATCATGGTCAATTTGATTAGCCCCATTCGAATTGATACACCTCAATCTGTTGGATATTTCATGCTCGGTGTCGTAGATGTATAGTTGTGCAAACTTCGGCGCATTTCCAGGATCAGGGAGCAAAGAACCAATTCGATGGTAATTTGCTCCACTAATTTTAAAAACATAAGGACCCCTTCCATCAAGTACGGTGTGATCTATTTTTCCTCCCATTGACGTGAATGACAGCATTGAGTTATACGTTCTTACATGCTCTTTGAATCTAGCATTACAGAATTGAGCCTCTAGATATTCCGGTGTGTTGGGAAGGGCAGGTAGCATCACTTGACCGGCTTTGCAGCATAATGAAAATTTAGGTCGTGATTTGGTGTTGTCTCGTATTTTTTCTTCAACCCACATAACTGCATTACAGTGGGAGCAGTTTGATGTGGGTTGACCGAAAGTCGATCGCGCAATAATATTACGACGCCTTGAACGTAATTTATATGTGTTTGCTGTAAAGAAGATATAATATCAGTTCAGGTATCGAGTTTTATGTATAACTTTTGTATGCTTAAATTTATCTTATATTTATATAACTATCATAACGCGATTACCGGCGGAAGTCGACCTATCCGTACGACGCATGCTATTTGTTGGGATGTTTACATCTGTGGATGCGCCAATGTTTGTTTGATTATCACAATTAACTGCAATTTCGCAAAGGATTAATAAATAGGATAAATTTAATTATCCAACACTATCAAGACGCAATGGCAAGTTGCTAAATTGTAAAATCCTAAGAGTTAAGGAAATGAAGTTGTGTATATAGCTCTACCGTTTGGTGGAAGTAAACTGGTAGTTGAATCTGCATTAGTAGCATTGATGTTGGGTGCATGTGGTACTTGAACACCTTGTAGTCATCTAAGGCGCAATAGTGACAATGTAACATATTGCATCTCTCTCTCTATGGATCGAAGACGGCTTACGAAGACTTGATCAGTACGATTTGAATTGCGTGATATGAGAAGGCGTCGCCGCGTAGATAAGCGGGCATGTCGTTGTTCGATTGAGCGTATGCTTGTAAAAGTCTCCATCCTGATTGAAATTTATTTTTGAGAATAGGTATAATTCTTAATTTGTTAATAGTAAAGGTTAAAAAAATAATTACTGGCAAATGATTTTAGGCCAACATAAAATGATTTTTCTAAAGTATTTAATTATTTCGAGGAAAAAAATATTTTTAGGAATATAAAAAACTTACAATATGGTCATTTATTTATGTCATTGACGAAATTTATTATGTGATTAAAATTTAATAGCATGTGTCGGTGTAAGTAATTGATCAGGAAGGTTATTATGTGCACGATCATGTGTTAAGCGTTACAATGTAGGCAGATAACATATATATGTATATAAATTGTGATCTTCTATTTTCGAAAAACTTTATAAATTATACTTTCTTTATATTATATATATATATATATTCGAGGAGTAAGTAACATACCGTGTCGGGAAGACTGTACGTAATATGGGATGTAGAATGCAATGGAAAAGAAGATGACACCTGCTTATAGAAAAAAGAAGATATGAAAATAATATAGATAAAAACATTAGTAGGACATTAATTATTTATAAGAATAATTAATTGATATTTCGAAATCAAAATTCTAATAAATTTTGATTTCAAGTTTGGAGCATCGTGGGAGATGATATATTACACGGTCATGTGCAAAATCAATGGTGATTAACGAAGAAATAATATCTGTGATGGCGAGACGTTTTTCAACGGTAATAATTTTTTTTCAATAATAAGAATTATCTCTAGGAATAAAAGAAACAAATTTAGCAATGAAAACAGAACAGGTGTTGTGGAAATAAAAACTTAATAAATCAACACAATTTTTTTTAAAAAAATCATTAAAATGTAGGCAGATAACATGTATATGTGTATAAAATGTGTTTATATATTTCGAAAAACATTATAAATTATACTTTCTATATCTATATATATTGGAGGAGTAAGTAACATACCGCATCGGGAGAGATTGTACGAAATATGGGATGTAGAATGCAATGAAAAAGAAGATGACACCTGCGTGTAGAAAAAAGAAGATATGAAAAAAATGTAGATAGAAACATTGGTAAGACATTAATTACTTTTTAAGAATAATTAATTGATTTTTCGAAATAAGAATTGTAGTAAATTCTGATTTCAAGTTTGGAGCATCGTGGGAGATGATATATTACGCAGTCATGCCCGGAATCAGTGGATATTAACGAAGAAATAGTATATGTGATGGCGGAGGTTAACAGACCCGTAAGTGGAAAAAAATGATCTAATAATTTATTTATTTTTTTGTATATTTCATTACTAATTTTTTTGTCCGGGGAAGGAGTATGAAATTGACACGATATGTCGTGTGCGTATCATATATGAACTTCTGAAATTTGAGAAACTGCCTACTGTGTAATGGTAAGTAAGACATGTGTAATGACTCAAATTGGAAATACTTGTTTTGAAAAGTATAATATGATATTGAAAAACTTTATGAATCAATAAAGTTAAAATGAGCGTTTTGTACTAAATGAAATTATCCTTTTAAACCATGATGTTGTTAAATCTTAAATCTTGAGAGTCACCTGAGATATGTTAAATCCTTGGGGGAAAGATAGTGTGATATATGATGATATAAACCATTGGGAAGGTTAGTTGCGATAGGAGTGCACATTAGAAGAGAGGTGAGAATTTCTCAAGAGAGTGTCGCACTGATATGTTGTTGCATTGGCCGGTAATCAATTTAAATACTTGCTAAATGAATTTTTAAATCATATACACTATCGGGCTCTGACCCGTTTCCACTTCTCTTTCTCTCTTGTATATATATGTATGTATTACAGGTGCCCAGCCACAGGGGCGTCTTGCATAGGATCCTTTGGATGGAACGCGATGTAGTTTTTGTGGGAGTTGCAGGCCATTGTTTAGACGACCTCATTGTTGACTCTACGTCTAGTTCAGCTTTATCCAGTGGGGGCATGTGTCGCCCTTTTTCCATTATTTAGTTGATATTGTCAGAGATTGTAATTCTTTTAATTTCAGTATCTTTATTTCGGGATTGTTAATGTCAAGATGTTTTCCTTAGTATTTTAATTTTGGGATTTATTATTGTTGGGTAAACTCTTGAATGTTTATTTTATTCTTCTACTTATTGTGTGACTCTTTAGACGTTAATGGTTTAAGATTTTATAACCGCATTTAATAAAATGAGAATAAAGGTTTAAATGGTTTTGACACTTAGCTTAATTAATTAGGGTGTTTAAACTGGAAAAGTTTTATTTTTCGACAGTGATGCTGAGAATGAACCAACTGTCCACCTTGAATTAATTTAATAAAGGAGTGATCGCCCGGTATTTAATTAGGCGGGGTGTCACAATTATGTACTATAATTAACTTTGCAAATAAAACCTTATTATATCCGAGTGATTTTTGAGATAATTAAATTGGGGTGCATTTATATTATTTAATGAAATTAATTATGATTAAATAAAGAAATGAAATAAATTATGGGATTTTAATCTATTGATGATGCTAAGAATCAGCGCCACCGGATAAGGTGTTTCCAAGCTCAATATATGAATAACAATGGCATCACAGCTATATAAAGAGATAAGAGAAGGAGGTGAGGATATGAGGAATCAACACCGGAATTTTAGTGGTTCATCCAATCTGGCCTACGTCAACTGTGAGTGTGTGAGTAATATCACTGAATGAAGGCACTAATGGCCATGGATACAATTCTCTCAAGCTTTCTCTCTCTACTGTATATTTAGACAGAGTTTCAGCTAGGGTTTAATAACTGGGATCCTTTTGCAAGGTAGGGGATGACCCCTATATATAGTACCAAGGGGGTGTAGTGTACCCCCGATGCATGCAATGAACATGAGTGTGATATCCTCACCAATGTTGGAGTGCCATCTGTCACTGTCACATGTAAGGAATGATGATGAAATATTCTCCCCATGTGTGGAGAATAATCTTGTTGAAACTGATTTGTGCCAAGGTGTCCTTATCCAAATGTCAACAGATGCTCGGCAGTCATATTAGTGAATGACCTCGTCCTAGGAGAGGCCGAGCTGTAAAGGCTTGATGTCCTTTCAATCCGAGATGTGTCATAAGGAGTCTCGGCCTGATCTCAATCGAGACATATAATGGGGTCGGCCCAAGCCGAGGTTGGACATATCTCGTCACCTCGGCCCAAGCAGAGGTAGGACTGGTTCCATGTTGAAGGTGATCAGGGATCCTTGTCACCTCGGCCTACTATTGGCCGAGGTTGCTACACCCAGGTACATGAGGATGCTGTTGATGCCTGCGATGCGTGTAGTGTCCATTGATGTGTATATGGTAGTGTCGGCCTGGGTCGAGGTTGGTCTGGCCGAGGGATGATATCGTGGGCCCCTGGCCAACATAGGGTCGATCAAAGTCTCGGCCGAGGTAGGTGTCCCTGGGCCGAGGTTACACTTGGGCATACCAATCACCTCCCATCCCTTAGTCATATGCGAGAGCGGGTGGCTAGGGGATTACTTTCCCTCCGAGGCATGTTCGTCCCAAGTTAACACCTGTATGACATCTGTCCCAAGCTAGAGCGTGCAAATTTGGTTGTCGTGTGCTGTCAGTTATCCCTTGGGTTTCCCAAGGAAATGATGGGCCTTGGGAAGTGTGCCCAAGTACTTAAGGGTTTAAACCCTTCCTTTCTCTTTCTTCTTCTTCATTTCGTTTTCCGCGTACGCAAAGCTCTTGCGATTTTCTGTATCTAATCTCCTCCACTCAACGCCCTTCTGCAGAGGATTTCTTGCGAGTTTTCCTCACTTTTCCTCATCGTTCCACTTCCAGGTATCTTCTCCCTTTCATTTCCTCCGTTTCTCATATTTGGTTTGCATTTTCCGGCGTGTGTTTGAGTTTTTCGGCGAGCTTTTGAGTTTTTCGGCGAGCTCCATTAACTTCCGGCGAACTATGTTTTCTTGAAACTTCTAAGTTTGATCTTTAGGCCTCGTTTGTGAGTCCTGTTTTTGGAGATAAAAGAAAGGAAAGGAAGAGAAAGTGTGTTTCCTTTCCTTCGTTTGGGAGTTTAAGTAGGAAAGAAAGTGACTTTCTCTCGTTTGGGAGTTTAAAAGGAGAGAAAAGAAAGGAAAATTTTTTAAAAACTTTCTCTTCCTTTATCTCCAAAACTTTCTTTTCAAATCGGAAAGAAATGGAGAGAAAGGAAATTTTTTTAATGAATTGTTCCTTCTTCCTCTTAAAAAAATTATTTTCCTTCCAAACTCCCAAACGCAAGAAAGAAAATTATTTTCTTTTCTCTCCCAAACTCCTTTCTCTTCTCTTCTTTTCTTTTCTCTCTTATTAACTTTCTCATATTTTCTTTTCTCTCCTAATAAAATTTTCCTTTCCTTTCTTTTCTCTCCCAAACTCCCAAACGAGGCCTTAGGCTTCTTCATTTTATAAGCCAAACGTGTTTGTAGCTGTAGGAGTTTTTCCCAAGTTTAGGGTCGTCCCAAGTTTTGGGTCGTCCTCTGATGCTCAGACCCCTGTACCAACTTCTTGAGGACTTCCCTTCTCTTAGAGAGAAGACCTTAGAAAAGATTAGGCAAATAGAGAGAGCTCGGGAAGAAGCTCGTAGGTCCCAGGAGTTCCCTATTAGACCTATCTTTCCCCCACCTCTAAAGGTGGTATATCATGATCCTCCTGAGAAATTTTATCAGACAGACGTCTCTGCCAACCCATTGCCAATGTCTGAGTCTGAGTCTTCCACCTCAGACCCCATGTATGTGGACTCTTTCCAAGAAGCCATGGATTTTACACATCGGCCTGGTCAGGACCCTGACCAGGCCGAGGTCTCTAGCCGAGCTTTGTCCCAGAATGGCTCAAGCACTTTAAATTCTTCTTCAGAGGTCGAACTTGTTGAGCCGAATGTGGCTGTGCCACCCATTCTTGATGCCATCCCTCTATCGGCCGTTACAGGGGCTGAGTTCGCTCAGAGATTCCCTGGTCACCCATCTACATCTGCTCCGGCCGACGTTGAGCTTGATGATGATGACGAGGATGCTGAAAGTGATGTTGACATCTCTGAAGTAGCCGAGTTTGAGATCACAGTCACTGAAGTGGATCTTTTGCACTTCAGATATTTATACTCCATCAGTCCCTCAATCAGATTAAGGAGACCTCTGAGGGAATAGAGGGCCTATCATGGACGAGATGGAGAAATCTGCTTGTACGAGCAGATGTTTAAGTTAGGGTTTCGCCTACCCATTCATCCTATCATCAGATCCATTATTTCCATCATCAACTTGGCCCCCTCGTAGCTCTCTCCCAATGCTTGGAGAGTCATTATTGGGGCCATCATCTTGTGGAGGGCAGTCCACCACTCTGACCTCCCAGTTCAGGTCTTTGCTGGTTGCTATGTCCCTACCTCGGCCAAAAATCATCCGAGCTACTATCACTTCGTGGCTCGGAGGCCTGAGAAGAAGATGATCCAGGTGACTTAGACCTCGAATCACAATTGGAAGCCCCGATATTTTTTCGAATCAGGGCCATGGGAGTTCGGCTCATCTGTTCCTTCTTCCACTCTTGGGCCGAGGATACCCCTCAGATAGGGTAAGGTCACCATGTCTGCAAGGGCCGATCCTGGTCTAAGCCTTCAAAATATCCAAAAGGTGAAGGCCCTGTAAGATCAAGGGGCACACGGCTTGTTTGTTAAGTTCGAGCATTTGCTGACCCCTCAGTTTCTCTCAGGGACGAGCCTGGGTGGGAGCCCCCTTGTTGACTTTGGTAAGGATTTTTTCTTTTTATTTCAAGTCTAACCCCTAATCATTCATGTTTGTTTTCTGACTTTTGTCTTTTCACTTTTGCAGAGAGACCACCAGGTATCCCAGACGAGCTGTGGGAGATGGAAGCTCCAAGTTTGGCAAGGCTTGCGAAGAAGGTTGGTCTGAACGCACCTCCTCCAGCTCCCACTACATGCAAATCCCAAGCTTCAAAGAAAAGGGCCCCTGAGGTCCCGGCTTCTATGGATCAGAGGCCGACCTCAAGACAAAAAAAGACCTCAGACACTGCGATCCCAATTTCTTCGGCTGACATTCTGACGGCTCGTCTGGAGCAGTTGAAGCTAACTGACAGCGCGATCGGCAATAGCAGACAGGCCATGGACGCACTCGCCTCTGTGATGATCGAGGCAGACAAGCGTTTCTACAGAGCCATGGACACCTCCGTGCTAGTTGAGTTCGGCCTTCACAGAGCCGTCCAGGTATGAATTGTTCCTTTGTCAGAATTTTATAAGTGCAACGTCTGATTTTACTCCCACCTAACCTCTTCATTAACTGTGCAGGGTGTGATTGCCATGTACCAACTTTCTAACTGGGCTATAAGGAAATTGCCCCTCATTCAGAAGGGGTAGGAGGCTGAGAAGGTCGAGAGCGCCCTGAACGCCGAGGTTGACCGTCTGAAGTCAGAGTTGCAGAATTTTGAGAATAAGGCCAAGAACTCTGAAAATAAAGCCCAGGGTTTGGAAAAAGATATTTCTGCGCTCGTCAAAAACCATGCTAAGGCTCTTAAGGACAAAGACGATGCTCTGCAGTAGAAGGTCAACGCGTCTGTGAAGGCCGCCCTTGCAGATGCCTCAGAGAAAATAATTTCTGACTACAAAGTCTCTGAGGAGTTCGTGGGTTTTTATTTTGAATACCTCGAAAGAGGTATCAAAGCCACTACCAAATGGGCCAAGGTCAGAGAGAAGGAGGTCGGCACTATAAAGGCCTCCGACTTTGTGGGCCTCAGCTTCGCCGACCCTCAATTTGCCCAGGCATTGAAAGAGGTAGAAGACGAGACCGCTGCCCCAGCCGATACTGCAACTCTGGGAGGGACAGAGCTCGGAGGGACAGATCCTGTTGATGAGGTGGACGAGGTTACTAATGCTGAGCAGACCAATCCGGCCGAGACTGTCAATGTCCCCCCCCCCCCCCCCCCAACCAGGAGTAATTTGTAACAACAAACATTTTGTAATTTGTAATTTGTAATAATGAACATCATATGTAATCTCTTCTTTTTACTGAATGCCAATCCTCTTATTTTGATCTCTAAATACCTCTGAATGCTATTAGTCTTCTGAAGTCATTACTTAATATGCTGTGCTCAACCAACTTCACCAAATTAATGATGTTAAGGGTCTGAGGTCATCTAACCCAGGTGTCTGAGCTCAGACCTTGTCACCACCGAGTGATGTTATGAGGGTCTGAGGTCATCACCCAAGAGGTTAGCCTCACAATAATATCACCAAACTAATGATGTTTAGGGTCTGAGGTCCTCTGCTAAGGTGTCTGAGCTCAGACATCGTCACCACCGAGTGATGTTATGAGGGTCTGAGGTCATCACCTAAGAGGTTAGTCCCATAATAATGTCACAAAATTAATGATGTTAAGGGTCTGAGGTCATCTAACCTAGGTGTCTGAGCTCAGACCTCGTCACCACCGAGTGATGTTATGAGGGTCTGAGGTCATCACCTAAGAGGTTAGCCCCACAATAATATCACCAAACTAATGATGTTTAGGGTCTGAGGTCCTCTGCTAAGGTGTTTGAGCTCAGGCCTCGTCACCACCGAGTGATGTTATGAGGGTCTGAGGTCATCACCTAAGAGGTTATCCCCATAATAATATCACCAAATTAATGATGTTGAGTCTGAGGTCCTCTGCTAAGGTGTCTGAGCTCAGACCTCGTCACCACCGAGTGATGTTATGAGGGTCTGAGGTCATCACCTAAGAGGTTAGCGCCATAATAATGTCACCAAATTAATGATGTTAAGAGTCTGAGGTCATCTAACCCAGGTGTCTGAGCTCAGACCTCGTCACCACCGAGTGATGTTATGAGGGTCTGAGGTCATCACCTAAGAGGTTAGCCCCACAATAATATCACCAAACTAATGATGTTTAGGGTCTGAGGTCCTCTGCTAAGGTGTCTGAGCTCAGGCCTCGTCACCATCGAGTGATGTTATGAGGGTCTGAGGTCATCACCTAAGAGGTTATCCCCATAATAATATCACCAAATTAATGATGTTAAGGGTCTGAGGTCCTCTGCTAAGGTGTTTGAGCTCAGACCTCGTCACCACCGAGTGATGTTATGAGGGTCTGAGGTCATCACCTAAGAGGTTAGCGCCATAATAATGTCACCAAATTAATGATGTTAAGAGTCTGAGGTCATCTAACCCAGGTGTCTGAGCTCAGACCTCGTCACCACCGAGTGATGTTATGAGGGTCTGAGGTCATCACCTAAGAGGTTAGCCCCACAATAATATCACCAAACTAATGATGTTTAGGGTCTGAGGTCCTCTGCTAAGGTGTCTGAGCTCAGGCCTCGTCACCATCGAGTGATGTTATGAGGGTCTGAGGTCATCACCTAAGAGGTTATCCCCATAATAATATCACCAAATTAATGATGTTAAGGGTCTGAGGTCCTCTGCTAAGGTGTCTGAGCTCAGACCTCGTCACCATCGAGTGATGTTATGAGGGTCTGAGGTCATCACCTAAGAGGTTAGCCTCATAATAACTTCACCAAACTAATGATGTTTAGGGTCTGAGGTCCTCTGCTAAGGTGTCTGAGCTCAGACCTCGTCACCACCGAGTGATGTTATGAGGGTCTGAGGTCATCACCTAAGAGGTTAGCCCCATAATAAACTTCTGGTCTAAAGAACGAAGCAAGAACTTGATATGGAAACTGATCTTTATTAATAACCTCTTCTCAGTAAGATAGTACATTTTCATAAAATTCTATACAACATCATATGTAATATCTCTTGAGATGGTCAGCATTCCATGGGTTAGTGAAGGGTTCTCCTTCTAGGTTTTCTAGCCTGTAAGTGCCAGGCACAACCTCTTCCGTTACTTTGTAGGGGCCATGCCAGTTTGGTTGTAGCTTGTTTGCCTTCTATAGAGTCTTCTTTAGCACTAGGTCTCCCACTACAATGGGTCTTGACTTCACCCTCTGGTTATAGAATTTTGCTGACCTCTGCTGGTAGGCTGCCTTTCTGACCTCTGCGTCTTCCCTTCTTTCTTCGATGAGATCCAGGTCTAGCCTTCTCTTTTCCCCATTACTGTCAGGGTCGTAAGTCTGAATCCGATGAGTCGGCAGTCCTAACTCCGTTGGTATGACGGCCTCTGAGCCATGTGCCAGCATGAATGGGGTTTCTCCAGTTGGTGTCCTTGCCATAGTTCTGTAGGCCCATAACACTGCGCAGACCTCTTCTGTCCATCTACCCTTCACCTCTTCTAACCTCTTCTTGATTCCGTCCAAGATGGTTCTGTTTGTGACCTCGGTCTGGCCATTAGCCTGAGGACAACCAGGAGATGAGAAGAACTGTTTAATCCCCACCCTTAGGCAATATTTTTCTAAGGAGGAGTTCTTGAACTGGGTCCCATTGTCTGAGATGAGAGTGTTCGGGAGGCCATATCTGCATATGATTTTCTTCCAAATGAACTGGAAGGTCTTCTGCTTTGTAATTGTTATCATTGGTTCTGCCTCCACCCACTTTGAAAAGTAGTCAATGGCAACTATCAAGAATCTATAGTTATTGGCAGCTCTTAGCAAAGGTCCTACTAAGTCAATTCCCCATACCGCAAATGGCCATGGAGAAGAGATTGACGTCATAGGCTGATGAGGTTGATGAGGGATGGTGGCGAACCTTTGACATTTGCCTCACCTCTTCACATAGTCTGCAGCGTCCTTAGACTACGTAGGCCACCAGTATCCCTAAGTGATGATCCTCTTGGATAAGGGCCTTCCCCTTATGTGGCTAGAGCAGGAACCCTCATGAACCTCCTGTAAGACCTGGGGTACCTCCATGGGATGCACACACCTGAGGAGAGGCAATAGAAACCCCTTTTTGTACAGGACATCTCCTACTATTGAGAACTTGGCAGCCATGTATCTCAACTTTCTCCTTTCCATCTTAGACTCGGGTAGCTCTCCGTCTCTTAGGTATCTGACGAGCGGGTCAATCCATGAGTCTCCCAGGTTCACATTGTGACAAGGGCTACATACCTCGTCCTCCTCGATGCTTGCTTTTACTAAGACCTCGATTGGAATGGTCCTTCCCAAATCTGTCTTCATTGCCGAGGCCAGCCTTGCCAATGCATCAGCGTGGTTGTTGCTCAGCCGAGGCACTCTCTTCAGCTTTGCGTCTTCAAAATACTCTAGCAACCCTCTTACCTTCTTTAGGTATTTGGCCATCCTTTCGTCTTTGGCCTCGTATGCCCCCAACACTTGATTGATAACCAACCTCGAGTCGCTATGGAGTAGGAGTCGCTTTACTCGAAGAGTTGTTACCAATAAGAGACCTGCTATCATGGCCTCATACTCAGACTCGTTGTTGGAGGCCTGGAAGTTGAATCTCAAGGCGTACTCAATGTTGGCGCCATTTAGAGTCAAGAGTATTAGCCCCGCGCCTCTTCCACTGTCACAGGAAGAGACATCAACGAAGAGGCTCCATACGTCTGCATCTGATGAGAAGACCCCTTCTCTCATAACCCCTTTCTTGAAGAGGTATCGATCCTCTTCGTTCTCCTCCACTCTGCTCCGAGTTTTTCCTTGGATAACCTCTTCTCGGCCTCAGAAGACGTTTAGTGCAGTCTCTTCCTAATCTCGAAAGACACTACGGTTCGTCTCTTCACCGTCATCTGAACCTTTCTCTGTCTCAGCCTCTTCCAAACCTCTATCGACCTCTTCCCAAGTGAACTCTACGACGAAGTCTGCGAGGGCCTGCCCCTTGATGGTTGTCCTAGGCTGGTAGGTAAGATCATATTCTCCTAGCTCGATGTCCCAGGTCATCAATTTTTCGGACTTCTCAGGCTTGTGCAGAACCTTCCTTAGTGGGGAGTCAGTGAGGACTACCATGGAATGAGCTTGGAAGTAAGGCTTCATCTTCCTTGAGGCATGTATCAGGGCATAAGCCAACTTCTCCATCCGGGGATAATTTTGTTTAGACCCTTGAAGGGCCTTATTATTGAAGTACACAGGCCTCTGGATTCCATTCTCTTCCCGTACGATGGCTGCGTTGATGGCTGACTCAGAGACTGCCAGATACACGAACAACCTCTCCCCCGTGATGGGCCGAGACAGCAACAAGGGAGACCCCAGGTAGGACTTGAGTTGGTCAAAGGCTTTTTCACACTCTTCGTCCCACTGGAAGGCCTTTCTCAGAACTTTAAAGAACGGAAGACACTTGTCCGTTGCCCTGGAAACAAACCTGTTAAGGGCAGCCACTCTTCCGGTGAGTCTCTGGACATCCTTGATACTCCTAGGAGTCTTCATGTCGAGGAAGGCCTTGATCTTCTTAGGGTTTGCTTCAATCACCCTCTGATTAACGATAAACCCCAAGAACTTCCCGGCTCCTACCCCGAAGACACACTTCGCTGGGTTGAGCTTCATCCTGTACAAGTCCATGACATCAAAAATCTTCTCAAGGTCTGCTACGTGAGTACACGCTTTCAGGCGCTTTGTTAGCATATCGTCCACATACACCTCCATGGTCTTACCTATCTGCTCCTTGAACATCTTATTGACAAGACGTTGATACGTTGCCCCCGCATTTTTCAGACCAAAGGGCATCACCTTGTAACAGTACGTCCCCTTGTCAGTAATGAAGGCTGTCTTCTCAGAGTCTTCGGCATCCATGAAGATTTGGTTATAACCTGAATATGCATCCATGAAACTCATGAGCTCGTGCCCTGCCGTTGCATCCACCATCTGGTCTATCCTAGGTAAGGGATAGCTGTCCTTCGGGAAAGACTTGTTTAGGTCTATGAAATCTACACACATTCGCCACTTTCCATTGGCCTTAGGCACAATGACTCCATTTGAGAGCCACTCCGGATAGGTAACCTCTCTTATGAACTCGACCTCTTCCAACTTTTTCACCTCTTCCCGGATGACCTCATACTTCTCCCTGGAGTAGACTCTTCGCCTCTATTTGATAGGCCTGTCATCTCTGTCCACGTTGAGCTTGTGGGTCATGATCTCAGGTTAGATACCAGGCATATCTGCGTGACTCCATGCGAAGACACTTTGCCTCCTCCTGAGGAAGTTTATCAGCTCTTCCTTGATCCTTGGATCTAGGGCTTTGCCGACCTGGACGGTTTTTTCCGGCCCGTCCTCATTGAGGACGATGGATTCTACCTCTTCCGCGGCCTCTCCCTTCTTCAATTTTGTTTCATCTCTCGGGTTAAGAGTGTCAATGCTGTAAGTGGTGGTTGCTCTCTTATGGGCCTCTCTCTATACGGCCGAGTTGAAGTAACACTCCCGCGCCGTGGTCTGATCCCCTTGCACTTCCCCTACTCCATAAGGAGTCAGGAATTTTAGCATCTGATGGACCGTCGACGGCACGGCTTCAAACTCTTTGAGGGCCACTCTTTCGATGATGAGGTTGTAGGCCAAGAAGACATTTTCGTCCATAACAAAAAAGTTGATCTTCTTGGTCAACCTCTTAGGACACTCATCCCCCATCCGTACATCCATTTCATACATGCCTAAGGGGTGAACATTTTCACCACTGAAGCCTATCAATGGATGATGGTAGGGCACCAGCCTCGCCCTGCTAAAACCCAGGCTCTTGAAACAAGGCCAGAACATCACATCTGCTGAGATTCCCCCATCTATGAGGATTCTCCCTACCTCGCACCCATGCACCCTTGTTGTTATGACCAAAGGGTCATCATGGGGGGCTAAGATGCCCTTGAAGTCGAGTCTGGAGAACCCCACTATGAGGGTGTCCATGTCTACCTTCTTCCTCTTCTGCACTGCGTCAGAAGACGTTAGATTCACAACCTCGGTCTTGGCCACTGACCTGGCCTCTGCTACATGGGCCTTCCTATCGGCTACCTCAGAGCCACCTCCTTCGAATCCCCCACATATGGTGCTAACACCAAAGGAGATCATGCCGACCCTCTTCACCGGGGTGTTGTCATCCTTTGGCGGAAGATCCGGGTCATCTTCATCATCGCCCTCTGAGTCATTGTCCCTTCTGGCCGGGACATCGCCACGGCATCTGTCATTCCTTCTCTTCTTAGGGTCCTCTCTTCCACCCTTCGGAGCCTTGCCATCCACATACTTCCTCAGCTTTCCAGACTTCGGCATCTTCTCAATCTCATCCTTTAGAGCGAATCATCTATCTGTGACATGGTCGTGATCCTGATGGAACTCACACCATAGGTTTTTGTTCCTCTTATGTGGCGGGGCCTTCAGTTTCTCAGGCCACCTCAGAGACCGATCAGTCTTAATCTCATTGAGTATGTGCTCACAGCTCACAGTCAGAGGAATGTAATGAGCAAACTTGTCATCTCCTGACCTCTTCTTCCCCTCTTTCTTACCCTGGGACTTTCCTGTGCTACCGCGGTTTTCCTCCTCATACTTGGCCGCCATTTTCTCTTTCGCATTCATCACCTTCCCTGCGGTGGACAGCAGCTCTGCCATAGATCTGGGGGGGCCTTCCGCCAGCTTCCACAATAACTTCCCCTTCTGGAGGCCTCCTATCAGGGCGGTCATGGCTATGCTCTCTTCATAGTCTTCCACCTCCAATTTCTCTTTGTTGAATCTTGCTATGTAGTCTCTTAGGCTTTCACCCTTAGCCTGTTTGACATACAGCAGGTGGGTGGTCTTCTTTTGAGGTCTTACCCCAAAGCAGAAGTTGTGGATGAACCGCTCAGCCAATCCTTTGAAGTTCTCAATCGAGTTCTTCGGGAGGGAGGTGAACCAACTATGAGCTGCTCCTGTCAAGGTCCCTGAGAAGGCCCTGCACTTCATCTCATCAGGTATCGAGTAAATGTCTGCCGCCGACTGATACATCTCAATATGGTGCACAGGGTTAGTGCTGCCATCATACTTAGGAGTCACTGTAGGAGGCTTGAACTTGGCTGGGGTTGGGAACCCCACTATCCTAGCCACAAATGGGGATCCCTCTGAGTAACCCCTCTGTAATGGGTCCCTGCTCTTAATGAGGTCTCATATCTTCTCCTCTAGGCGTTGGATAGAGTCACTCCAGGGTCTTCTTTCTTCAGCTTGGCCGAGGTTATCCCCTGCCACCTCCCTGCGATGGACAGAGGGTTCCCCAGCCACAACACGTTGACTGTTGACCTCTTCCTGTTCCCTGGCTCTTCCTCCATAGGGTCGGCCTTGGTCTGGCCGACCTTGCCTACCCCCTCTCTGAGAGCCTGCTGCGCTCCTAGACCTTGATAACCTCTGTTTTAGGTCGTTCACCGGGCCTAGCCTCTCGAAGGCCGACCCTCGGCCCCTATCAAAGGCCGACCCTCTTTGTTGGGCCTCGTCTCTTTTTCGGCCGACACATCCTTGACTCTGCCTAAGAGGTCGTACGGTGTTATCTGACACCTCATACGGCTCCCAGCGGTCTTCAGGGGCCTCTTCAGCTTCTAGGTCATCATACCTGTCCTCTGGGCAAGGGTTTCCCTTCCTCCCCAGGTGCAAGCGCCTAGGGTCAGCAACGTCCCTCCTCTGCTGAGGTGCAGGCTGGTCCTTCATGGGCGCCTTGGGTGGTCCCCTGGCGTCGGGATGAGGCTGAACTGCCGTCGGAGTTATCATGTCCGGTGAGACTCCAGGTGGCCTCATCATCATGGTTTGGCTGAGCTGGGAAAATTGCTCCTTCATGGCCTGTTGTGTTGTAGCTAAAGATTTCAAGGCTGCTGCTACCTCCACCATTTCGGACTAGGGAGGAGCCTGACTGGAGCTAGCCCCTCCACCTCCGGGCGGCGGAAGAGGCGGTGGTAATTCTGGTGCCATATGTTAACAATAAAGAGCTTGTGCAGCAAGTGAGCTTAATACCTTAAAGGACCTCTTTCAATGGTGAAATAGCTCCACGCAAGGGGTGGTTCCTGGTTCACCACCAGAGTCTCCGATGAGGTTAAGCAGAAAAAGAGGAAGAGATAGCTTCTCGACTTCCCACAGATGGCGCCAAAATGATGATGCTAAGAATCGGCACCACCGGGTAAGGTGTTTCTAAGCTCAATATATGAATAACAATGGCATCACCGCTATATAAAGAGATAAGAGAAGGAGGTGAGGATATGAGGAATCAACACCGGAATTTAAGTGGTTCATCCAATCTGGCCTACGTCCATTGTGAGTGTGTGAGTAATATCACTGAATGAAGGCACTAATGGACATGGATACAATTCTCTCAAGCTTTCTCTCTCTACTGTATATTTAGACAGAGTTTCAGCTAGGGTTTAATAACTGGGATCCTTTTACAAGGTAGGGGATGACCCCTATATATAGTACCAAGGGGGTGTAGTGTACCCCCCATGCATGCAATGAGCATGAGTGTGATATCCTCACCAATGTGGGAGTGCCATCTGTCACTGTCACATGTAAGGAATGATGATGAAATATTCTCCCCATGTGTGGAGAATAGTCTTGTTACAACTGATTTATGCCCAGGTGTCCTTATCCAAATATCAACAGATGCTCGGCAGTCATATTGGTGAATGACCTCGGCCTGGGAGAGGCCGAGCTGTAAAGGCTTGATGTCCGTTCAATCCGAGATGTCTCATAAGGAGTCTCGGCCTGATCTCAGCCGAGACATATGATGGGGTCGGCCCGAACCGAGGTTGGACATATCTCGTCACCTCGGCCCAAGCCGAGGTAGGACTGGTTCCATGTTGAAGGTGATCAGGGCTCCTTGTCACCTCGGCCTACTATTGGCCGAGGTTGCTACACCCAGGTACATGAGGATGCTGTTGATGCCTGCGATGCGCGTAGTGTCCATTGAAGTGTATATAGTAGTGTCGGCCTGGGCCGAGGTTGGTCTGGCCGAGGGATGATATCGTGGGCCCCTGGCCTACATAGGGTCGATCAATGTCTCGGCCATCATCTCGGCCGAGGTAGGTGTCCCTGGGCCGAGGTTACACTTGGGCATATCATCTCTGATTTTTGAGTATTTATTTGGAATCCAATTTAATTATTTCTCTTGGGCCCCAAGTATAGTTCATATGCTCAAGTAGTTAGGCCCAAACTCTTTAGAACCCTGGTTTAGTGCAAGACCACAAGTTTTAGTAATATATATTAGTGTAAGTTGCATATTCATTATTAAGAGATAGTAGGGAGAGGTTAAAACACTATTTATATTTTTATTAAGAGTCTAAGAGAGAGAGAGAGAGGTCCATATCTCTCTCGAATCTCAGAGTCTACATCTCAAAAAGTGCTCACACACCTACCTAGATTTAGGAGGATCGTATAGTAGAAGATCCAAACGTTTTGGCAGACACAAGTAAGCTTTGGGAGGATCAAAAGAAGCCAACGCTTCATCACCAATAAATACCTTTCTCCACGTCAGATGATGCTGAATTCGTAACCCTAGGATCGTTTTCAAACCTAGTTTTTGTTTGTATTTTTTTCTATTACATAATCATTCAAAAATCCATGGGTTAATTTTTTTTTCGCATATATCTATCCCCATAAAGATTGACTAAATTTGATTAAAGATGGGGATAACATGTTATTCAGGCTAAATTGTGTTTGGGACACCTTAGAGAAATTTACACTCATGAGAGAGCGTATGAAGAAATCGAGTTAGTGTTGATTAGACTGATATTATTATTACTGTTGGCCATCTTATATTAATTCATTAAGAAATAATTAAGTGACTTAGTACTATGGGCGGATATGGAACGATCAGGGACTAGGTGTCGGGAGTTTTCTTATTTGGATTATTTCTTCGGGATCGGGTCCCACTATTCGTGAAGTAGTTTCTTATAATACAAAGAAAATTTAATTGATGAATAATCAAGATTTAAACTTAAGCTATACGTATCGACCAATTAATTAATTTAACATGACAATTAATTAATTTATCAAGATAATATGTTTACTTTTGGGTTGGTTTGATGGACACTTATAAAGTACAGTTTGAGATAATAGTAATAAAATTTTTGGTCTATAAGGGTGGTATAAAATTTTAGGCCATTTG
Source organism: Sambucus nigra (assembly GCA_949130495.1). Taxonomy (NCBI): domain Eukaryota; kingdom Viridiplantae; phylum Streptophyta; class Magnoliopsida; order Dipsacales; family Adoxaceae; genus Sambucus; species Sambucus nigra. The sequence continues at coordinate 388,326,048 of OX422207.1, read as the reverse complement.
GGGCATGTTTTGGACCTTTTGGGTTGAGGATATTTTGGGGCCTACGCTTAATTTCGGGTTTGATGATTTTATTAACCTAATTATCTTAACCTATTTGTCATAACACATATTGGGAGAGACCTAGTTTCTAAGGGAAGAGGATGCGAAAACCCTAGCTTGAAAATTTGGGGATTTGACTTGGAGAATTAGGGGAATTGGGAATTGATTCTATAATCATCCTAATGCAATTCTATTTTGTATAAGAATGTAATTAGGTTTGTATTGGAATAATATTGATATATTGGAATATATGATTAAAATAGATCTTATTATGAAGACTAGTTTATGTATTGAAGAACTCTTGATTGCTTTATTAATCAATCAACAAATTAATCCATGAGCACATGTTTTTAGACTTCAAAATATTTAAATATGAATCATATTAGTTATAAATAATCAGTAAAAGACCTATGATTATGATGTTATTTGTTTAGAATTTTTAGGTTAAGTGAGTCATCCTTGTGAAGAACATGAATCCATGGTTACTTTTATATATTATGTAATTAGACCCTTAATTAAATTTTTAATCCTTTACAACTTATAAAAATATGTTGCTAGTACTTATATGTTGATTATATATGAAGGAGAAGGGCTAATTTCTATGAATAGAGGTTGTAGGGTTTAGAGATTTTGAGTTATGGCTGTTATGGGAGAAACAAGGAGGGATGACACCTCACTTGGCCCGTCGGATTGATTCGACCCAATCCAAATCGATCTGAACCTTTTGTCAAACCCAATGTCGGTTCATTTAAGGTTTTAACGCAGTGTTCAAAGTTAGGTTCGTTTTGGGGGTTCTTTTACATAAATGAAGATTAGTTGTAAACCAGAATGTATGGGGACTAGTATCTATGATTAGGAACGTGGAACCTCAGGGATTAGGCCGAAGTGTATAGTTCCTCGTAACATTTAGCGATTGCGTAAGGTTAAATTTATAAACCATCAAGTAGTTTTGTTGTATGTTTGAAACAAATTTATAGATAGTAGGTTGTGGGATGTTACCTAGCTTAATAACCTCTGGAGTTCGGGCTACAACTTATAAAAATGGTTAATGTTAAACGTGAGTAATAACATTGAAATAGACAAGAATAAATGTGAAGCTTGAGTACGATTTTCTTGGTGATGGATTTGATTTTTGTGCAATCATACTAGGGGTGTGTGTGTTCTCGTGGATAACCTACTAAAAGTTATTTGATGGGGTGCATACGACGTTGATTGCTCATGGTATTCCAAGTGATAGAGATGAGCTCTACCTAGGTCTTATTTATCCCGATCCTACATGCTAAGGTACCCGTCTTCCAAGTATGACAATGGGGTTGGATCCTATTGTATTGCCATGTGTATGGGACTGTACATTTAGTATGATGGGGTAGTGATTTTCCTTATGGTTGTTGTGTTGAGGCTATAAGGTTGGGACATCCTATAGCTATATCTAGTAGTATCATGAGTGATCTCCGAAGGCAATAGGGATATGCCTTCACACTTTATTTTCGATCCACAGGTGGCCCCATATGATTTGATGTGAGTTGATAACCGTCATGAATCTTTTCGATTAGGTGATTTTGCATTCTTTGTACCTAAAGATGATTCTACTGGAGATGTATACCCATGAGATTATGACTCGGGAATGTTGAAAATGAGTGAAAAGAAACCAACCAATATATTTTTGTATACGATAATTTCAATTTTGTAAATGAGTGAAAAGAAACCAACCAAGATATTTTTGGTATTTTTCACTTTCATTTATTATTAGTCTAGAAATATCAATCAATACGTTTCATTTAAGGATGGCAATTCGTATTTTTTAATCGAGTCATGGGTTGACATGACACGACACAACACGACAATGATTTTTTTAACACGAACACAACACGACTTGACTTTTTTTTTATCTAACATGATGAACACGACTTGAATAGAATAGGACACAATATGACTAATACGATATCATAAATTTTACATTAAAATAAACATAACAAGATACGAAAAATTCGAATAAAAACACGATAAGATACGATAACACGACTCATAATTTTGATATGAACATAATCCGACACAATTATTTATCAAAACGACCCGATACGAACATGAAATATCGTGTCATTTCGTTCCATATTTTTGTGTCGATTATAAAATTTACACCCTAGCCCTTAAGGGTTGTTTAAGTGGTAAAGAGAGTACTCCTAAAAGTAATAGATCGGGGGTTTAACTCTCACACAATTCTAAGGGGCCACTGGAGTGTGTTTACCAGATCGGCACTTCAAGACCCCGTGTGAATAGTCGGATTGCGCACAAGCCAACTTGAACTCCCGTGATTATTTTAAAAAAAAATGTCACCCCTAATTTCATTTCATAAAACAACCGATGGTTTTAATAATTTTGATTGTATGACCGAAATCAAAATGTATTTTTTGCAATTGAGTAGTGAACAGACGTTGGGTTGCGTGGGAAATGACAAAATCTGAACTTAAAGCCCAAAGCCCAATACAAGGGTCAGACAGCAAACATTATCAAAAGAGCGAGAGAGAAAAAGGGTCGGGCAGGCATCACTGGAATGTATGTTTGTGGATTCCAGCTGTTTTTTCCTCATATGATGTGTGTACGGCCAGTGGGTCCCATTGAATGTGGTTCATGTATACGATGCCGAGCGGAGGGAGGGAGGGAGGCAAAAAGACAAAAGCCAAACTCAAAGAACGATAAGGAGAGTGGGGCCCAGCAAAAATGACAAAAAGACATGACAGGTGGGGTCCACCGAGCTGGAGAAATACGGCGGTACAGATAGGCTTACAGTGGTCTCGTACACCGGGCCAATAGCTTTTTCATATGGACAAGAAAGAATGTTGCTTTTCCTTCCGGGAAAAAAAAAAGAATGAATGTTACTTTATAGACATTAATGTGATTTATATTAGTTGATTTTTAAAGTACATAAATGATCAATTAATATAAATATAATATATTAATGTATTTATATTGTGAGAGTAGATGATATGACTGCTTGACACTTAAAAAAGAAATTGTTGGAATATTTTCTTGCTATGATCTACATGTTGATAAAATACGGAGTCAAGGATATGATGACTCTAGTAATATGCGGGGAGTTTGGAATGGATTACAAGCCTTCTTTCTTAAGGAGTGTCCATATGCATATTACGTGCATTGCTTTGCCTACTAGTTACAACTTGCATTAGTTTCGGCATTTAGAGATGTGCAAGATATATGGTTCTTCTTCTCAAAGTTGAATGTTGTCAATATTGTTGGTGCTTCTCCAAAACGTCAAAGTGAATTGCAGTCGAGACAAGCTGCTGAAATTGCAAATAAGGTGGCACTTGGTGAACTTCAAACGGGAAGAGGTATTAATCAAAGGAAGTCATTACATCGTGCTGCAGCCACTCGTTGGAGCTTATACTTGAGTTATGTTCGCAGTTTGATTGATTTGTTTGGGCCATCTTGTGAAATTGTTGAAAATCATTGGTTAAATGGTGCTAATCATCTTACACGCTCAGAGGCTAAAGGTGCTTATGATGCGATGACCTCATTTGAATTTGTATTTATTTTACATTTATTGAATGAGATCATGGGGATCACTGATATACTTTGTCAAGCACTTCAGCAAAAGTCTCAAGACATTGTAAATGCTATGCAAGTTGTTTCAACAACAAAAAAGGCTTCTTCAAAAGTTAAGGGAAACTGGTTGGAATTCCTTCTTTGATAAAGTGCAGTCGTTTTGCGAAAAATATGGTATTGAGATCCCAAATATGGATGCTTGTTATAAAGTGGGCACTCGGCGTTCTTGTCAGCAACGAGATAATATTACAATTTATCATCACTACCAAGTCGATACATTCAATGTTGCGATCGACTTTCAAATAATGGAGTTAAATTGTAGATTTTTCGAGGGGGCAATGGAAATTCTTATTCTTAGCTCTGCTTTAGATCCTCGTGATGCTTATAAGTCATTTAACATTGATGATATATGCAAGCTTGCAGAAAATTTTTATCCTCGTGATTTTTCCAAAGATGATGTATGTACATTGAGGTGTCAATTGCAACACTATGAGCTTGATATTCCAACTCATCCTAGTTTTCAAAATTTGTCCAGAATCTCTGAATTGTGTTGTACATTAGCTGAAACAAGAAAAAAGGATATCTATTGCTTGGTTGATAGATTGATTCGTCTTGTATTGACTCTTTCCGTCTCCACAGCATCAACAGAACGTGCCTTTTCAGCTATGAAACTTGTAAAAATAACTCTCCGTAACAAGATGGGTGATGATTTCCTCGAAGATTGCATGATACTCACAATTGAAAGAGAGCTTGCTGAAGACATTGATTTGGATTTGCTAATAGATGATTTTGATTCACGAAAGGATCGTAGGGTTCAACTTCATTAGCGCATATGATGTATTTTTTTTGTGTCACATGTGTCTAGATATAGCGAAAACGCTCTTTTGTCTATTTTGAATCGACGATTTTGGAATGCTATTGTCTAAATATTTTAATATTTGTGTTTGTTTTATTTGAATAATGTGTAAGTTAGTTCTTAGCCCGCCCCAATATAAAATCTTGGTTTCGCCACTGGTATTTATACAAATATATTTAAATCTTGTATTGCTAAAATTATCACTCTAAAATTATCTTTAAATCGTTAATGGTGATGCAATGTACCAAAACGAAGGAGAGAGAGAGACTAAAATCAAGAACAACGTTATTGACACTCCCTTGAACGTTTTTATCGCTCCCTTCTGATCATAAATATTAGTCTTTTTTTGACTCATTATGACTTTCTCACATTTCTTTCCTTCATTAGGTGAACTAATTAAATTTTGTCAAAAGGATTCAAGGTTCACTAACCAATATTTTTTGATATTGTGAAAACACACATTGAGACACAATTTGAGGACATTGTATATGTATTTTTGTGTCAATAGTGAACACCTTTAATGAGACACATTCACTCAAATTATTCATCAATGACACGGAAACATATGTTTAGTGTCCTCAAATAATGCCCCATAGCATTTTCATTTTTTAAATTATTTTTGCTTTAAATAATTAAACTAGGGCGGGTTTTCGATCGGTTTGGTCGGTAAATGAAACATATCAATACCATACTAATTTTGAAATTATCAAACCAAAATTAGCAGTTTTACCAGTCGGTACACCAGCCAATAAACCAAAATCAAATTGTACGGTACATCGGTAAAATCGATTTTTTGCGGTAAAATTGATTTTCCAAAAAATACAGTAAATTTCGATAAATTTCTCTTTACGGCAATTTTGGTACTACTCGGTACATAATGGTAAAATTTTATACCACTTACCTAAACATTTTTATATGAATATTTAAAAAAAAACAGAAAATAACCTACATACTTTTACCATCTCCATAACTATATATAAATATTAAACTCCAAAATAAACATCACAAATAGTAATTCAAGTTACACTATTGTCCAAATAACTCGAATAAATATCAATCCGGGTCGTCATATTAAATAAAAAACCAAAATGAAAATATTTCATGTTCTTTGTTTCTTGCACTCCCTACTTCTTTATTTACAAAAGAAAATTTGATATCAACATATTGGCAAAAAAATATAAATTAGTCAAAACCTACAAAAAAAATCATATGTTCAAAAATAATTACAAAACATAATCCAAAATAAAGTGAACAAGAACTACGGGTGTTAATTATTTCCAAACTTTCGAATTTTTCATTTTTCGTTCCAAAATTTTCGATTATGACACCATTTTAAATTGCTAATTTCTGAATTTTCCGATTCCAAATTTTCTGGAAAAAATTGGAATGGAGATGGAAATCATATAGGAATTACGAATTTCCTATTTTCCAGTCCGAATTTTTTGATATCACGCCGATATCTATTCGAAATATTTTTCGAAATAATAATATTTTTATTTATTTTAATACATTTTTACTACCATTTATATATATAATTTACTATTTATTAGTTTAATCTGGAGCCTCCATTTGAAAACCATCTCAACCAACAGTAATATATACCCATATATTAACCTTATACTGCATCACACTAATCCTAAATTGAAAGACAACATTACGACTCTTTCCATTTCTTCTCCCCTTCTCTTCCCAATCAACCTTAACCCAATCGTCTCTCCCTCTCTCTCTCTCCGGACGGCTAAGTTTATCAAGGTTCTCCGAGTAGATAGTGTAGTGTAGTGTGTTATAAAACTAGTTACCTATATTTTCGGAGAATGATAATTGGATGTTAAATTTGATGTATAACACTACTTAACTAATCCATTTTGATGTATAAATACACAACTGCTCCAACAGTTGTTAACTTTAATTTTTTCCACTTCTTTGGTTGTTACTTCCATTATGATTGTCCATTCTGATTTATAACACTAATGTGAAGTGCTTTATTTTTATTTTAAAAATATCCTTCTAAGAAAAATGACATTTTCGATATTTTTCGAAAATATTATAACTGATAATTCCAAGTATTTCGAGATTTTTTCGAATAATAAATTTTTGAAATTTTCGAATATTTAAAAAATTCCGAATTAGCCGAATAGGAAAAAAATTATTTTCTAATTTTTATTTTTTTCGAATTGGAAAGGGTTTTAAAATTCCAAAAATTTTGAAAAAATTTCCAAACACCCTTATTCCGATTTGCCCCAGACGAAACACACCCCCAACAAGAACTGATTTGAGTTTGGTTTATCATTAAAACATTTTATGATAGTCAAGTTCTTTAAATGACAACTTGCACCCATTCAAAACTTAATATTACCTAACAACCCCGAATCATTTTGTGTGGTCTTGTTATAAGTTGTGCTATGAATGATCCAAGCGCTGTGAAATCTTGTATTGATCTGAGGGTTACTAAAAGGTTAACCACTTAAAAAAAATAAAGAAGCTATAAAATAATTTTCGTGGTGTTTGGCTTTAGCCATTGGGTATTTTTGTTTGATTTAATATGGTGTTTTCAATTTGGTAAGTTCGATAATATCATTTTGGTATTTTCGGTACGGTACAATTGGTAAATCGATTTTTAAAATGTTAAACCAAAACCAACCAATTCGGTAATTTGGGTTTCGGTAAGTAAAAGATATAAACCATTACCACTAATTTTTTGTACAAAATGGTACGGTACAGAGTTTACCGTACCGTGAACACCCCTAAATTAAACACACTTTGAACAAAGAATACAACTCACACTTACTCACTTATGTGATTTACACTTAAACACTCGCTCATTTGTTTTTATTTTTTTACCAAACATAAACACCTCCTAATTAAAACGCTATATGGCATAGCACAACAAGAAATCTTATTTTTTTAACCAAATACTAATACGAACAAAATACAACACAACACAACATGAAATAATACAAGTGACACGACACACAAAATTTTATTTTTTTAACCAACTGTAAATACGACCTATTAAAACAAGGCACGACACGGAACGATACAAAATCTTATTTTTTTTACCTGACACGAAAACAACCCAAATAAAATCGACACAATATGACAGAACACAAATTCTTTTTTATACTAAACACGAGCACAATCATAATAAAAGCGACATAACCTAACATGAAACATTATTTTTTTACCTGACACTAACACGAACCAGTAAAAATGACACGTCACAATATATGTTATATTTTTTAACCAAACACGAACTCAACCAAAATAAAAAGACATGACATCGCACGACATGCCTCAAAATCTTATTTTTACTTAAAACAAACATGACTCGTATAAAAGTGATATTGCACAACATGAAATCTTATTTTAAGTGGGTCGTGTTCATGTTTGGTAAAAAAAATGAGATTTCGTGTCGTGCCGTATCACTTTTATATGGGTCATGTTCATTTTATGTCAAAATAAGATTTTAAGGCGTGTCGTACCATGTGTTAATTTTATTTTGGTCACTTTCGTGTTTGGTTAAAAAATAAAATATTTTGTCACATATCGCTTTTACTTGGGTCGTGTTCATATTAGGTAAAAAAATAATATTTCATATTGTGTCGTGTTACTTTTATTAGATAAGAATAAGATTTTATGGCGTGCCGTGTTAATTTTATTTTGTTCGTGTTCGTGCTTGATATCAAGCGGGGACTCAATGTGTGTGTAGCGGGATGCAATGCATATTATATATTTAACTTTCAATTTTACACTTCACTAGTCACACCGACAAAATAAGAAAAATATAATTATTAATATTATTCTTTTTTATTTTTTATTATATTATCATTTTTAATTAAATATTAGTAATCATTCTCGATTAAATATTAATAGGATATTTGCTAATTTAAAACGTCATAACAATTTTTTTTTCTTTCTTCTAATTGAGAGAGTATCAACACCTCACATTCAGAGAGGTATGGATGAACTACGAAAAAAGCACGAGAGCAATAGATATAGATGGCTATAAGTTTTGTTTTGTTATCCTCCCATGCACTGAAAGTAAATAAAATCGAAGTTACGGTGGCGAGTGAAGTCTTATTATTATAGATAAGGAAAAGAGTGCTGGATAGAAATGGAGCGCCAAAGGTATTGTTGGGAACGCGAATAACACTACCCAAAATTAAAGGGTGGTTTGAAATTTTGCCCCTCAAATTTTTGGCCATTTGAACTTTTGGCATCTTGAGTTTTTGAACATGAGTTGTCCTCTAATTTTGGTCGAAATATATGGCTAAGTAATATAGTTGTTAGTCAACCTATTTATTCGAAACCCCATAAACATCTTAACCCCCCCCCAAACTTATAATATATATTTATTTTACTAAATTTTTGAAATTTCAACTTTCTCAAATATGTTGCAAATTCCAGGATTTTGTTATAACATTTTGAAAATCATATCCATAAGGAAAGTTTTTGAATTTTTTTCAATATATTGGAAAATTTAATATCCTAGATTTTTTTTTAGTATGATAATTTATACATTCTAAAGATCAAAATAATTATGGATTTTTCAAACATAAATCGAAACTTATCTTTAAAATAAGGAATTTCAATAAATTTTTAGACATATAAAAATCAAAAATCAAAATCTACAATTTTTTATTGCATAATTTTTTAGTTATTAATGAAAAAAATTCATTATTCGAGAAGTGAATAATTTTCTTGAGAATTAGAATAGTTTAGAATATATATATATATATATATATATATATATATATATATATATATATATATATATTCTAGAGAGAGTGAGAGTGAGAGAAATAGTTACCCCTTTGTGTCTAATAGCCAAATGGTTGTTACTGTTAGTCAAACAATTGAGAACACACTATATGGTTGACTTACTTGAGTCCGTACCTTATAGGAGTTTCAACTAGTTTGGATATGAAGACAAAATATGATAGATTATTTCTGAGCATTTTCTCAATGGTATCGCAAAGCCTCACCAATAATTGAACCAGACCAAGAAGACCTCATTGCATAAAGGGAAGTAATTTGATGCACTGAGCACACTCTAGGATACAATTCATACATATTATAGTGTGGGTGTGTGTATATGTGTTAAATTATTTTTAGGAATTTTTTAAACATTTAAAATGATTTTCTAAATATTTAAAATCAAGATTTTAAAATGTTGGGGGCTTAAATAAAATTATTTTTATTCCAAATAAACTTTCCATGGTAAAATACAAAATTGACAGAGACAAAATAGGTAGCAAATTGGGTTTATTAAAACTCTAAAATGCGCATCTAACAACGATTGTTTTTGCTACACGTGTTGACTTTTTTTGGATAGCTTTGTGTTTATTATGTTTCACATAACTGAGATTGATTGTCAGCCCTTGGATCGATTTCAATCATCGTTCTGCATGTTATCTAAGTCAATCCATGTGAGGTTAAAATGAGCCAATTAGATTGAGCGGTTGTGCAGTCCATTTATTACCGTTAGATTTGAATTCAAATAGACGTTTTAATCCATATCGCTCATACGCTTCGATGATCCAGAATGTTCCTCGTCTTATATAAATAGAATCCATGGTTGAGGCATTTGAGAACTTTTGAGAGTTCTTCCTTTTGAGGAAAAAAATAGAGCGAAGAGGGAGTGGAGAGAGAAAAGAGAATGGTTAGAGAGAGGGAGAGAGAGAAAATCCAAAAATATCAGATAGGAAATTCTTAAGTTTTCTCCCAAACACCAACCCAAACACTTTCATATTTAATCAGATCAGAAAAACATCTTTGTGTGTTAGTTCGTTAGATTTTCTTAAGGGTTTGGTAGTTTACAAGTCTGAAGAAAACTCTTCACACTTTATCTCTCGTTTGAACGCTAATCTCGTTGTAGATCTCACATTTTTTACTAGAAATTATGAGAAATACGTTGAGATACAGTTTCACATATATCTAGGGTTTATATACCTTATCTTGTTCGGATCTAGTTCCGTATTTGTATATTTTTAAAGATCCATTCTCTATTTTCATTTATCTTTAAATAGAGACTTCAAATCAGTCCATATTTGAGATCTGAAAGATTTGTTTCTAGCACAAAGTTTTACAGTCTGTGAAACTAGTTTTGTGTATAAGTAAAGTGTTCGAAACATCAGATCTGTTTTTTGAAAGATTTACTTTTGATCTATATATTTTGTGAAAGAAGAAGTCTGATTTTCTAGAAAAGTGAAACTCTACATCTCATATAGAAAATTTGTGATTCATAGGACGATTTGTATAAATATTTTGGGAGAAGTGAGTTACATATTGCATTTGTCTTTACTTTACAGTCACATACACTCTCACACGAACACATAGTAAAAGTGTGGTTCCTTAAAGAGATTTTGTGTTGATTGATTCCATTAAAGCAAGGAGCAAGGAGTCAAAGAAAAGAAAGTGCCAGGGAGATCAAAGCCAGAATACGAATACCGTGGAGGAAGTTTTCGCTCATTTAGGTATATTTCTGTTCTTTAGCTTAGGATCTTGTGTTGCATATTTATGTGCTTTTAACTCTTGTACTTTTATCTATAGTGGATTTTTTTGTTATGGCATAGAGGTCACCGTGAATGTTTCCTCAAATTGAGGTTTTACCACGTTAAAAATCTCCATGTCAACTTACTGTATTAGTTATTAATTTATTGTATGGTTTGGTTTTAATACAAAGAACTATTATAGGCTTCTAATTTAAAATCTAAGGTAATGAGGCTACCAAGTTATACACATCTTGTGTTTTAAGATTTTAAAAAATGAGTTTCTTCAAAGAGTTTGTTTTCGGAGTTTACTTAACCTCTTACGTTTATGTTAAAAACCTTAGTGAACATTTTTTAAAGTTGTATCAGAGCGGGTTTATCAAAATATTTTTTTTATCCTGAAACTCCAAAACTGTTTTCTGAAATCTTTTTCTAAAAAACGAATGAGAGATTTGAGAAGCTAAGTAACGTGTCCCGTCCATCCCTCTTTGATGGACACAATTTTCCTTACTGGAAAGTAAGGATGATTTCATTCATCCAAGGGACTTTGGGTGATGATGTGTGGGATATTATTGAAAATGGATACCAACACCCAATTAAGCCTTTGTCTGAAACAAGTACTGAAAGAGTTAAAGAAAATCTCACTGAGTTTGTAGGAGGGTAGTGAGACTGGGGTCTATGAATAACTGGAAAGGGTGAGGCGTGACCCACTCCAATGGACACTGTCTGCAAGTCTTCAAGGTCTCCTGGTGCAACTTCTGAAGAAAACTTCTCCTTCTGGTAACAATGGAACTCAAGCTTCAACTCACTCCCTGCAAGAAGATGAACTTTCACAGCAAAAATAGCAATTTTTCTCAAGGGAAACACCTGAGAGTGATGGCTGTCAGTGGGGAGTGAAGGAACAAGGCACTCAACACTAAGAGAATGAGCAGGGAGAGAATACTAGGTAGGTCTGGTGATATTTTAGCAGAGTAACAGTGCAATTTTTCTTATGTCCTTTTTTGACCTTGCCCAGAGGTCTATTTATACATGAGCGTAAGGGGTGAGCTGGCGATTTTGGGCGCCAAAATTGAGAGAGTTGGTGGGGAACAATGTTTGAAGTGTACCATTTGTCCCTACCTGCAGGCAGCCTGCCTGCCCCCTCTGCAGGCGCCACCTGGCGCCGACCAAAACCCAAAAAGCACATATGTCCCCTAATGGAGACAAAATAGCAGATTTTGGTAGTTATCTTTTGAAACGGTAACTTGTGGTGCAATTTTGCAAATCTTTGAGAGAGGAGACCTTAAGGCTTCCTCCCCTCTAAAAGTGTTATTTTTCTTGGGAGGAACTTCGAGGACCCCCTCTTCTGGAAAAGTCATTTTCTTATAAAGAGTTTATTTTTATTGTGAGTAGCCAGCTCTTTGGCTGCTCACTTCACTTGTGAGACCAAATGTGCAGTATGCGTAGTCTCGAGTGACTTCTGGGTCTTCCTACTAGTATTCTCTCAATCTTATAGTGCTAAGTGGTTGAGCTTGCTCAACATACCTTGTCCCTCAGCCGCCAAGCCAAAACTCCCAGGAGGTCCCAACGCGCCTGTTCGAGCCCTACTTGCCCGACTAGGCTACCTGTACAAGAAAGTAAAGTGTTAGTGCTGTTGTTCATTTAGAGACTGTTGTTTCATGATGAAAACTCCTGTAGCAGCACTTCTTGAATAACATTTCTGCAGTGACCCTTGCAGTGGCGTTGACTCTTGTGATGACGCCGACTCTCTCAACTGTCCTTGCTGCAGCGGCCCTTGAAGCGGTGCTGGCGCTTGAAACGGCGCCGATCCTTGCGGCGGCGCCGACCCCTGCATCGGTGCTAGTATTTGGAGTGGCGCCGACACTTGCAGTGGTGTCGACACATGACGTGGTTCCGACGCTTGCAGCAGCGACGACACTTGAAGTGGCGTCGACGCTCGCAGTAGCGCTGATACTTGAATTGGCGCTGACATGTGAGGCGACACCGACCTTTGTTGTGGCACCGACGCTCGAAGTGGCACCGACGCTCGACGTGGCGCTGATACTGAATTGGCGCTGGCGCCAACCTTCATCGTGGCGCCGATGCTCGAAGCGGTGCCGACCTTCTTCGTGGCGCCGATGCTCGAAGCGGCGCCGATCTTTGTCGTGGCGCCGACGCTCGAAGCGGTGCTGGCATGTGAGGCGGCGCCGACCCTTGTCGTGGTGCCGACGCTCGGAGTGGCGCCGACGCTCGAAGTGGGGTTGACGCTTGAAGTGGCGCTGACGCCTGAGGTAGCGCTGATGCTTGAACCGACGCTGACATGTGAGGCGGCGCCGACCCTTGTTGCGGCGCCGACGTTCGAAGTGGCGTTGACGCTTGAAGTGGCGCTGACGCTTGAGGTAGCGCTGATGCTTGAACCGGCGTTGACATGTGAGGCGGCGCCGACCCTTGTTACGGCGCTGACGCTCGAAGTGACGTTGACGCTTGAAGTGGCGCTGACGCCTGAGGTAGCGCTGATGCTTGAACCGGCGCTGACATGTGAAGCGGCGCCGACCCTTGTCGCGGTGCCGACGCTCGAAGTGGCGTTGACGCTTGAAGTGGCGCTGACGCCTGAGGTAGCGCTAATGCTTGAACCGACGCTGACATGTGAGGCGGTGCCGACGCTCGAAGTGGCGCCGACGCTCGAAGTGGCATTGACGCTTGAAGTGGCACTGACGCCTGAGGTAGTGCTGATGCTTGAACCGGCGCTGACATGTGAGGCGGCGCCGACCCTTGTTGCGGCGCCGACGCTCGAAGTGACGCCGACGCTCGAGGTAGTGCTGATGCTTGAACCGGCGCTGACATGTGAGGCGGCGCCGACCCTTGTCGCGGCGCCGACGCTCGAAGTGGCACCGATGCTTGAATCGGCGCCAAACTTTATCGCGGTGCCGACGCCCGGAGTGGCGCCATCGCTCGAAGTGGCGCTGACGCTTGAAGTGGCGCTGATGCCTGACGTGGCGCTGACGCTTGAGGTAGCGCGGATACTTCATAATGTCTTTTGGGCTTCTTGGTGACCCCCGCGGGTACCCCTCGGGTGTCACTAATAAGAGAAAGTATTTTTTATTTCGTTTGCTTTTTTCTGTTGAGGACACCCTTCTACATTAGCCCCTTGTGCAAAGATTTTTTGGTTGGGTAGACTAAAAAAAATTTTGTACGCTATAAATCTGGTTTCAATATATATATATATATATTTAGGGATCCTAGGATCATTAACTTCTGTATTCCTTTATCCGAGATTTTCAAAATTTTTTTTTTTTTTGAAAACCCACGCGTTAGTGTGGGAACTGTCATCTCATCATTTGGAGAAAAAAGGTCATCACCTTTTTGCCTTCCTGCACGTTTTCCCATTTTGGTGCAAAAAGCATAAGCCCCTTATCTTGGGGTCCTTCATCTTCTTCAACAAAAAACATAAGCATCTTTGGGTTTGTAGTGAGAGATAGTGAGAGAGGGATTCTTTTAAAACCCCATAGCCACCCATTTCCTTTTTTGCTCTAACCTTCCCAACTATCATACCCTCTCATCCATGGATCCTAAACCAACGAAGGTTTCTCCAAATGCAAGCAACTCTAATGTACCCAAAGCTCTAAACTCCATGCCTTCTCCATCGTCCATTTCAACCATTTCTATGGCTGATAGTTTTATCGTCGGCGACCCTTGGCCCCGTCCAATTGACGGCGTCAATGTTTCATCTGCTTCCTCGGATTTTGAGCCGAGAACCCTCGCGGGTTCCTCGCCCTCTTAGTCGGCGTGTGCGATTTTTCATTTGTGTTCGTCCGAGTTGAGGGATATCTCGACTGAAGCTTTGCTGAAGGCGGGGGATATCTCGACGGTTTGCGATGTGCGCGAAGGACAAGGGGTCTCGACTGTTTGAAGTCTGCGCGAGGGACAAAGGGTCTCGCCCAATTTGGGCGCGGGTCTAAATTTCTTGGTTGAACAAGGGGTCTCGTCCGATCTGCGCGAGGAACAGAGGGTCTCGCCCAATTTGGGCGCGGGTTTGAATTTCTTGGTTGAGCAAGGGGTCTCGTCCGATCTGCGCGAGGGACAGAGGGTCTCTCCCAATCTGGGCGCGGATATGAATAATGGTTCCTCGCTAGTAGCTCCCTCATCCGGGGGTCTCTCGCCCCGTTCAACACCTCGCGGCATTAATGTCCTTCGGCGAGACACGTCTCGCACCGTTCAAGGCTTTGCGTGTTCAAAGTCCGCTCCTGAGACCTCCTCGCCTGCTATTTCTGCTTATGAAGGTCTCTCGCCTTTGATGAGTTTTTGTGTAGGTTCCTCGCGTGATGATGTGCCTTCTATGGTTATCTCGACGCATCACAACGTTGGCAGCGTCTCTTCGCGCATTCCGTCGTTGGCGTCTGGTGGCGTCTTGACCTTGGGGGTCTCGGGACACGTCAATTCTGTCAGTGGGGGTATCTCGACCTTGGAGGTCTCGACGCTTGTATTTTTTTCTGAAGAAGGGGTCTCGCCCCATGACGGTATAGTGACCTCTTGTCAGCAGTTGGGGGTCTCGTGACCTGGCCTCACGTCTACGGGTCTCTCATTCGTGGAAGGGGGTGTCTCGACATTTCGTCACCTCGGGGGTTTCGTGACCCCGGGTGTCTCGTTGACTGTTGGTGTTACGGAGGGCATGCTACTGACCAGGGGCTCTTCGCCTGATATTGCTGGGGTTTCTGCCTCCACCTCTTTTTTTACCAGAGGGGACCCCGGGGGTCTCTCGCTCGGAGTCCCCACTAGGGTGAGTTCTTTTCTTGAGCCAATGGCTCTGGGTGGTTCATCAGCTACGCCAACTTCCTCTCAGGCATGGAAGGACTATATGCGCATTCGTCAAGGGCGGGACTTTGGTATTTACCGTTGTGCTCCCTTTTTTGGTCCTGCTGACAGTTTCATGATTTCACTTTCTGATTTTGGGGAAAATTTTTCGGGTATTGTTCTTGAACGTTCTCACGCGGGGTTAACTGAGTCTGCTGATCTTCCTACTATTTCTCCGGATTCCATCCTCCGAGTTCGAGTTGACCGTGGTGACTTCCCTTATTCCAATGTTGAAGTTAAAACCCCAGGTGGACCCACAGAGGAGTGGGCCAGTTGGGTTGATTACGTTCTGAGCATTCCTGATTATGTGGCTATTCTTAGGGAGGTGGGACTCTTCACCGCCGTCAGCAGCCTGAAGTCCTGCACCATATTTAAACACGGTTCTTCACTCAATCTCTTATTGTCTCGGTGGAGTATGGAGTCTCACACCTTTGTCACGGGATGGGGGGAATTTACTGTCACCCTAGAAGATATATGTGAGTTGTACGCCCTTCCTTTCTTTGGGCAACAGGTCTTTTCTGATGACTGCGAGGACTCCCTAGAGCAGGAGTTGGTGGGGGAGTTACGGTCAGCTCTCGGAGAGTGTTCGAGATATGTGGCTATAAATGTAATGGGTCATTCCAAGCATTCCTTTGCCAAATGGCAAAGATACTGGTTCAGAGACTTTGAGCAGTTGCAAAAGGGGGAGACTTCTCGTGCAGCCCCCAGATCCCAGGATGGTCCTAAGCTTCACTCTCTTGCACATTTATCCGCTTTCCTCGTTACGTTCCTGACTCGGTTCCTTCTTCCAGGTAAGCTTGAAGATTTTCCTCGCGAACTTCTTTTTAGATTGGCTGTACGATTGTCTCGCGGTAGACCGGTACCCATGGCTGCCCTGACCTTGGGTTCTCTTTACACCTGGATAGACCGAGCACACGTAGATGTAGAGAGGTCCTGCGGTCGGTATGATGTTGCTAATCATGTCAACGCCCCTCTCTTGATGGCCTTTTTGTTTGAGCATTTCCCCCACTTTACTTCAGGTGCTCACGCTTGTCATAGCGACGCTGCGAGACTTCTTCGGTGGCATAAGAAAACTCCCAAGAAGTCTCTGGGAATGTTGATTGATGATATCAAGGAATCAGTTTCGGCCTTACACCAGGCGCCCTGGGGGTACTTTCAGCTGGCTTTCTTTCCCTGGCGACGGCGAGACCTTCTATTGCCCTTCAGCAGTGGGGTCAGTTTCCACGTGTCCTCATATTAATGTGGTGAAGATGCTCTTACCGTGTCACCTTCCTTCTTGGACCGAGCTAGGTCCCCGTGCCGAATTTTATCATTCCGAGAGGGCAAGACGACAATTTGGTTATGATCAGGGTGTTCATACTCCTCCTCTTCCTACCTACAACAGTCATTCTGAGGCATTCTCCGAGGCGTGTGCTAGCTTTACTCTTCAGGGGCTATTCCGCAGAGTCAGTGGTTTGGGTGGTCTCTATGTGCCTCCCAACGATTATCACCCTTCATTCACTTCATCCTGGTTCCTTCTTTGGCAGCAGCAGGTTCGTCTTATTCGAGAATATGTAGTTGGCCCTCCTCATGAGACTAACCCCATTAAATATACTAGAGCTCAGTTTTTGGTCAAGCGAACGCAGAAAGATCCTTGGTTCCTCAGCAACACCTCTACGCCACCCTTGGAGCAGGCCACCCCTATTTTAGTGAAACCTCTCATTGACGAGTCACTTCCGCCTCCGTCGACTGAGCTTCCCCCTGTGAAGTCTAAAAGCCAACCAAAAAGCAAAGGGAAGGCGGGCACCTCTACTACCAGCAAAAGGAAACACCCTGACGCCGATGTCTCCAACTTTGTTCCTGCTACTACTGCTTCTCCTCCTTCTTCTCCTGTGAGGACCCGGGCTGCGAAGAAAAAGAAAGGAGATGGCGTTGGCCTAGCTTCTTCCTCTACGGTGGATCAAGGTTACTCCTCACCAAGCCTTACTTCCCAGGAGACGCGGGTCGCGTCTATTCCTATTGCAGAAGGTACCATATCACAACATCCTTTACTTAGTGGAACCAGTTCTCACAGAGTTCCTTCATCTCCCTCCCCTTCATTGGAAGAGGAACTAGTTGATTATGGAAGCACCCCTTCCTATGACGACCATAGTTCTTCTTCGGGTGATATGGGCGGCCTGGGTTTCCATAGCGAAAGCACTACTGACACTTATGCTTTGTTATCAGTCTCCAGAGAGTCTTCTAGCGATGATGAGGCCTCCCGTTCTCCTGGGGGGTCAGCCCCACCCATCTTCCTTATAGCCAGACTACGCGCCCTGTTACTGTAAGCGTTCTCCCTTTACTTGTCTATATACTTTTTGCATATGATTTTCTTTCTTCCCCTCATTATATATATATATATATATATATATATATATATATATATATATTTCATTCAAAGCATTCTGTTATATTTGTGCAGGCCATTTCCGTAGAGGCAAGTAGTTCTCCTCTTCCCCCACTACGACCGACGCCCTTTCAGCGGGAGAGGAACTCCATGCTCATTTCCTCCCGAGGCCTGTTTAGAGAGGTTTGTTGTCTCCTTAATTCATTTAACATCTGTTGTAATTTATTCGTCTTCTAAACTGCCTTTTGGTTGCGTATACTGTCATTTCCTCGCAGCTTTCGTCCGTGCACTTTACTGTCACACGGACCACCCCTGTGGCTTCCCCTTCTCCTCAGGTATGCCTCGCTATTTTCAAAACTTTCATTGCGTCATTTCCTTTTTTTTTACTCCTCCTTTTTATTTACCCATTTATCATGCGTAGAGAGTTGTGTCTTCGGGCGTTGCCACATCGTCTTCTCTTGTCTCGGTGGTGGGTACTTCTGCAGTTGAGCCCCTGGAGGCCTCTTCATCTGAGGTAGTATTTATTATTTTCTTTTTGAATATTTGTTTCCTCTTAACAAGAGTCTTAATGGCTCTTGGACTTTCTTCTCAGGAAGGGGCTCCTCCCTTAGCTGGCGTTATCGCCCCGGGTTTATCCTCTTCGGGGAGAATTTCTATCCCTAGGGTCCGCGTATCTATGGACGGTAGATCTTTGGTTCAGGCGATATCTCGTGGCCCAATATTTACCGTGGCCTCAACCAGTGAGCCCACACTTCAGGTTAGTCCTTTCTGTTGAAGCAATGGGGTCTCCTTTTCCTCAAACATGCAATAAACAACGTATTTTCATTCTTTGCAGGCTATCAGTACAGCCTCTACTGCGCCGACCGTCTTTTTTCGCGCTTCCCCCTTGAACGGGGTTCAGGTATTCTTTTATTTTCTTAGTTCTATTTTCTTATCTGTCCAGTCTGTGCTTATCGTAGCCCTCTTTTACTTTGTCGCAGTTATCCCTTGGCACTGTTTCGAGTGCGGCTCCTTCCACTACCGTTTCAGCAGCCCCTATACACGGGCTGGTTTGTCCTGTTGTTGCGCCTCTTCAGGTAGCTATCCCTACGGTTCCTGAGGTTGAGGTAGCTTCTTCGGAAGTATTGGTCACTGAGGCAACCCCTTCTGGAGCATCGATCAGTGTTGTTGCCCCTACGGGGGCCCCTGCTCCTCTTTCTATGACTGTTACGGAGGGAGTTGTTCAGGTACCGTGTATAAGAGTATCTGCTTTCCTCCTTCTTGCGTATACTGTGCAAGCATTCCCATTTCACCCTTGTCTCATTTGTTTCCAGGTGCATGAGCGTACTCCGGTGACTGTGGAGCCTGGCAGTGGGGCAACTGCGAGAGAGGTATTAGACTGGCATACCCCCCTTCTTTTTACTATTCCCCTTTTTCTTCTTGCGTGTACTGTGCAAGTATTCCCATTTCACCCTCATCTCATTGTTTCCAGGTGCATGAGAGTACTCCGGCGACTGTGGAGTCTGGCAGCGGGGCAGCTGTGAGAGAGGTATTAGACTGGCATACCCCCTCTTTTTACTATTCCCCTTTTTTTTCTTCTTGCGTATACTGTGCAAGCATTCCCATTTCACCCTCGTCTCATTGTTTCCAGGTGCATGAGAGTACTCCGGCGACTGTGGAGTCTGGCAGCGGGGCAGCTGTGAGAGAGGTATTAGACTGGCATACCCCCTCTTTTTACTATTCCCCCTTTTTTTTCTTCTTGCGTATACTGTGCAAGCATTCCCATTTCACCCTCGTCTCATTGTTTCCAGGTGCATGAGAGTACTCCGGCGACTGTGGAGTCTGGCAGCGGGGCAGCTGTGAGAGAGGTATTAGACTGGCATACCCCCTCTTTTGACTATTCCCCTTTTTTTCTTCTTGCGTATACTGTGCAAGCATTCCCATTTCATCCTTGTCCCATTGTTTCCAGGTGCATGAGCATACTCCGGTGACTGTGGAGTCTGGCAGCGAGGCAGCTGCGAGAGAGGTATTAGACTGGCATACCCCCTCTTTTTACTATTCCCCTTTTTTCTTCTTGCGTATACTGTGCAAGCATTCCCATTTCACCCTTGTCCCATTGTTTCCAGGTGCATGAGCGTAAGGGGTGAGCTGGCGATTTTGGGCGCCAAAATTGAGAGAGTTGGTGGGGAACAATGTCTGAAGTGTACCATTTGTCCCTACCTGCAGGCAGCCTGCCTGCCCCCTCTGCAGGCGCCACCTGGCGCCGACCAAAACCCAAAAAGCACATATGTCCCCTAATGGAGACAAAATAGCAGATTTTGGTAGTTATCTTTTGAAACGGTAACTTGTGGTGCAATTTTGCAAATCTTTGAGAGAGGAGACCTTAAGGCTTCCTCCCCTCTAAAAGTGTTATTTTTCTTGGGAGGAACCTCGAGGACCCCCTCTTCTGGAAAAGTCATTTTCTTATAAAGAGTTTATTTTTATTGTGAGTAGCCAGCTCTTTGGCTGCTCACTTCACTTGTGACCAAATGTGCAGTATGCGTAGTCTCGAGTGACTTCTGGGTCTTCCTACTAGTATTCTCTCAATCTTATAGTGCTAAGTGGTTGAGCTTGCTCAACATACCTTGTCCCTCAGCCGCCAAGCCAAAACTCCCAGAAGGTCCCAACGCGCCTGTTCGAGCCCTGCTTGCCCGACTAGGCTACCTGTACAAGAAAGTAAAGTGTTAGTGCTGTTGTTCATTTAGAGACTGTTGTTTCATGATGAAAACTCCTGTAGCAGCACTTCTTGAATAACATTTCTGCAGTGACCCTTGCAGTGGCGTTGACTCTTGTGATGACGCCGACTCTCTCAACTGTCCTTGCTGCAGCGGCCCTTGAAGCGGTGCTGGCGCTTGAAAAAGCGCCGACCCTTGCGGCGGCGCGGACCCCTGCATCGGTGCTGGTATTTGGAGTGGCGCCGACACTTGCAGTGGTGTCGACACGTGACGTGGTTCCGACGCTTGCAGCGGCGTCGACACTTGAAGTGGCATCGACGTTCGCAGTAGCGCTGATACTTGAATTGGCGCTGACATGTGAGGCGGCGTCGACCTTTGTTGTGGCGCCGACGCTCGAAGTGGCGCCGATGCTCGACGTGGCACTGATACTGAATTGGCGCTGGCACCGACCTTCGTCGTGGCGTCGATGCTCGAAGAGGCGCCGATCTTTGTCGTGGCGCCGACGCTTGAAGTGGTGCTGGCATGTGAGGCGGCGCCGACCCTTGTCGTGGTGCCGACGCTCGGAGTGGCGCCGACGCTCGAAGTGGCGTTGACGCTTGAAGTGGAGCTGACGCCTGAGGTAGCGCTGATGCTTGAACCGGTGCTGACATGTGAGGCGGCGCTGACCCTTGTTGCGGCGCGGACGCTCGAAGTGGCGTTGACGCTTGAAGTGGCGCTGACGCCTGAGGTAGCGCTGATGCTTGAACCGGCGTTGACCTGTGAGGCGGCGTCGACCCTTCTTGCGGCGCCGACGCTCGAAGTGGCGTTGACGCTTGAAGTGGCGTTGATGCCTGAGGTAGCGCTGATGCTTGAACCGACGCTGACATGTGAGGGGGCACCGACCCTTGTCGCGGCGCCGACGCTCGAAGTGGCGTTGACGCTTGAAGTGGCGCTGACGCCTGAGGTAGCGCTGATGCTTGAACCGATGCTGACATGTGAGGCGGCACCGACCCTTGTCGCGGCGCCGACGCTCGAAGTGGCGTTGACGCTCGAAGTGGCGTTGACGCTTGAAGTGGCATTGACGCCTGAGGTAGCGCTGATGCTTGAACCGACGCTGACATGTGAGGCGGCGCCGACCCTTGTTGAGGCGCCGACGCTCGAAGTGATGCCGACGCTCGAGGTAGCCCTGATGCTTGAACCGGCGCTGACATGTGAGGCGGCACCGACCCTTGTCGCGACGCCGACGCTCGAAGTGGCGCCGACGCTTGAATCGGCGCCAACCCTTATCGCGGCGCCATCGCTCGAAGTGGCGCTGATGCTTGAAGTGGCGCTGACGCCTGAAGTGGCGCTGACGCCTGAGGTAGCGCGGATACTTCATAATGGCTTTTGGGCTTCTTGGTGACCCTCGCGGGTACCCCTCGGGTGTCACTAATAAGAGAAATTATTTTTTATTTCATTTGCTTTTTTCTGTTGAGGACACCCTTCTACAGAGTTTACCAAAGAAGAGAAAAACATGTCACTTTACAATACTTAGGGAATTAATTGTATTTTTATGTCCATAATTGAGCACGAATGTAAACGTATATCTTGTTGCACTACTTCCAAGGAAGCCCGTGACACACTCGTCACCGCCCATGAAGGTTAAAAATGTGTTAGGACTTGGAAAACTCAGATTTTAGTCCAGCAATACTCTTATTATGCATGAAAATGAGTCATTTATTAATATATATACATATATATAATTAACTAATATTGTCACAAAGTTGCATGCTAATGGAATAACATATGATAGAAATGAAAATGTACTTAAAATCTTAAGATCATTGCCTATTAAATTTGACAATAAATGTTATGCCATAAAAGAGATGGATTACCCAAACCTGACTCTGGAATTACTAAGTAGTAAATTAAGAATTATAGAGATGGAGTTAGAATATAAAAAGAAAATGACTGTACAAAATAAAATATCCTTTGGGTCTAATGTTGTCTTTTCATCCCAAGTGACTGTATCTAAAATGAACCCACTAGAACTTAAACTTGACCTCAGTGAGGATTGTGATTTGGATAGCAAACAGTTTAAGAAAATCATTAAGTTTAGAAACTCCATGACTTCTAAACAAGGCAGACCTGGTTATCAAAATCATCAAAATCATAGACCTCATGATAGAAATGATGAAAAACATACCAATGATAATAGTAGGTCTAAGAATGATAATCTCCACATAAAATGTTATCTTTGTGGGAAAATGGGATATTATGCTGCTAAGTGTAGAGTTAATCTGAACAACAACAATGTTAGGGCTAATATATGCAAAACATGTGACGACTCAAGTGATTCTGATGAAGATGAATTTGATTCAACCAACATTGATCAGTCATGCATGTTCTTTTGTGCCAATATCATATATTCTGATGATAATGCATGTTTATCTGCTAATTATTGCATTGTGCCTATTGATGTTAATGTCATGCCTGCTAGTGATATTCATGTATCTACTCATGTTGAAAATAATGTAGATAATCCTATCTTACGGGTGAGTCAAAATGAAAACAATGTTCACGAAATGAATGGGTGTGAGTTCCTTGCACAAAAAAATTAATAAGGGACACTACACACAATTCACTTAACGAGTCCGATGATGACCTACCTGATATTCAAGCTCTTAAAAAGAGTGCCAAAATTGATAAGATGGTTAAGTAATTGACCGAACGTGTTGAATAACGTAGTAAAGCTATTAGGAAGAACGAAGAAGATTACACTTCATAATGCATTGCTCATGAGACGGAGACAAAAAAGTTTCCTTTAAAACTGAAAGACATATCTAAGAAAAATGTTATCCTAGAGGAAAGGTATAAGGCTACTTTAATTGAAGTGGAAGAGTCCAAATAGACAGTTTCAAATGTTTTTAAAAAAAAGTTTTCATTTTGAAACACAAGCTAAAACCTATGAAGAAATTATCGTTGGAAGTATAATGGACTCTGTAGACAAATCTGGTCTAGATTTTGGAGAAAAAGTTTTTACTAGTAAAACAATTGTCTCCCCTGAAAATGTTATTTTTGTAAAAGAAGGCCAAAGTGTTGAAAAACCTCTGAATGGAAGTTTTCCTATTAACGTCTCTAAAGCAATACAGACTAAGTGTAATTAACAGCCAAAACCTAATAGAAAATCTAAGTATGTTTGTTCGCCTACAAGAGACATCAGAAAGAACACGAAGACTTGCGGTAATTGGATTGGTATGTCTTACAGGACCAAAGCTATCTTTAAGGACTTAAGTGACAGAGTCAAGACTACTTCACATCATTATTGCTCCTATTATGATGTCTATGGGAACCCCATTATCGAGTTTCTTCAAAAAAGGTTGTGTACACCTACCTATCAAAACTTTAACTATTCGAGAAAGATCAGGAATACGTATATTCTCCCAAAATATACCACACATAAATTTAACTATAAGAAAAAAGGAGGACCTAAAACTAAGAAGAAACCATTTAGAAAGACTTGTTAAACCTTTTCTAAATCAAAGGACAATAATTTTTTTAAACCAGGCCTATTTGGATTTGAAAAAATGACCTGTTACCCCAACTCAAATATAATGTGGTGATAATGTCTTTTAAGGCCAAACGCACCTCAGCTGGTTGGTACTTGGATTCTGGGTGTTCCAAACATATGATATGGGATAAAACAAAGTTGAAGAACAAGACAGACTTTTTTAGAGGTAGTGTCCTGTTTGAAGATGGCGTTTCATCTCATATCATAGGTAAAGGAACATTAAGTAAATAAGGACTCCCTGCGTTAAATGATGTCCTCTTAGTTAAAGGTCTTAAGGCTAACCTACCAAGTATACCTCAATTTTATGATTCCAATCATATCATTACCTTTCAAAAACTAATTACAAAATCTTGAATGAAAAGGGTAGTTGTATCCTTTCAAGAAATATAACCACGGATAACTGTTACATAGTAACTCCAAAGACTGAATCGTACAAGGTTTCCATATTAGATGACTCTTTAGTAACTCCAAAGACTGAATCTTACAAGGTTTCCAGATTAGATGATTCTGATTTATGTCACAATAGACTGGGACAAAAATTTTTTGATAACCTTTATAGGCTAAGCTCTGAAGAAACAGTTAGAGGCCATCCAAAAATAAAAAATAGTTTTAACTCTATTTGTGGTCCTTGCCAAGAGGGGAAGATAAGTAAATCTTCTCATAAGAAAGTTAAAGATATTTTAACCTTGAAACCTCGTAAACTAATCCACATGGACCTGATGGGTCCCTCCAAAACTGTGAGCCTATGTGATAATAATTCTATTCTCGTTATGGTGGATGATTTCACACGATTTACTTGGGTCAATTTTATGAAAATAAATCTGACACCTTCTGTGAGTTCTTAAAAATTCTGTTAAAAAATGATAACGAGAAAGATACCCAAGTATGTCGCATAAGAAATGACAGAGGCGGAGAGTTCAAAGATTCAAGTGTCACATAATATTTTGTAATCAATGGATATAAACTCGGTTTTAGTGCAACTAAGACACCTCAGTAGAATGACATTGTTGAACCTAAAAATGAAAATACGGGGAGATACCCAATCAACTTAATTCACAAATTTTCAAGGAAATCCAAACACACTTATTTAATTATGTGTCTAAATTTGATCCAACCAAATTCAATTTTAGATAAGTCCCTAGACATGCATCTAAGTATCATAAATCATTCAAACCATGCACGTGAAACAAAGACGATAAATTCAGGAAAAAAACCCTTTCGGGTAAAAATCTTTTTTCAACACTTTGAAAAGTTTACAAGACTATTGACTTACATACAACTTGATAATTTCCCACAAGTGTAATGCACGATGTCTTCATCAAACCTTCAAAGATACGAGAGACAGCGGAATACCCTCCAGGTGTCGGTTCATTATCTTCGGCTCATCCACACACATAATGACTACGCTCGGTATCCACCGATGAGATATGGACATGCCTTCTCCATAGAGGTTGAAACTATAGCAAAGTATGCTTTGGATTCCACAAAACAACCCACATAAATGATATTGGGATTTGTGAATTGTAAAACAAAGCTTAAACCCTAAAAAATGTTGGAGAATAAATAAAAACACTCAAAATGTATTCTATTTAAAACCAGTGTTTCTCCACACGAAATTTAGAAGCCCGACACCCTTTATATAATAACATTTAAGGCAGCGATGTGTCAGAATTAAACAGCTCGTTCGAACGAGAAATAGTGTCGTTCGAGTGAGATCTGATCTCGTTTGAACAAGATACGATGTCATTCGAACGACATCATACACGTGTCCAAAACAACTTCAGTCTTTTATAAATCTTGGACACTTCAAAAGTTAAGACTGTTTACGAGATCATAAAATTTTATCCAAAACCTTTTATGATTAAAATCATTTAATATCATTTAAACTTTTATAAAAATATCCCAACGCTTTTAATGTAAGATGTAAATGGAACTTAAACACATTTTACCAAATTCATCCTTGTTAGGCATGAGTGTTGAAGTCGTCTTAAAATTCGAATTATCGATTGTAGATGTAAGCTTCCCAATTCTTCGACAAACTTGTAGTGGTATACGACATACTAAATGTGACAGGCAATGTCCTTACAAATCTCCCCTATGTCTATGCCTTTACAAAATAAAAATATCCGAATTATCAATCAAAAAATGACCTATAAAAATCTACCCTCCCATAAACTCAAAAATGGAAAGATAAACTGAATATGTCTTTAAACTTTTTTAAACTTCGCTTCAATAATCAACTTTTCAAAACTCCAAGCTTTTCTCATCAGGGTGT